>JAWZSL010000009.1:33217775-33817775 GCA_034769285.1 Lutjanus argentimaculatus | reverse complement strand
GTATGTGCGTAGAACGATGGATGGTCAGCTGATTGGCCTGGAGTGTCAGGCCACTGTTAAAACTACAAAATGAAATGAGTAAATCAAAGCAAAAACAACATAATGCAGCGACTGTCAGTCTGACCTGTAGACTGTCAGCCCTCCTGCTTGCTTTTAACCTGATGGATTTCAGAAAACACTCTAAGATCACTTCAAAGATTGATTGTTGGCACAATACTACTAGTAGAGTGGCTCACATAGAAACAACCGGAATTAATTAGTTTAAAATGCACAAATTTATCAAAACAACAGGCAAACATGGAGGAAGTGTTGAATTTGCATCTGCAGCAAAGTGAAAGTGCAGAAGTGTTTTTACAGGTCTCAAGGAGAACTACTACTGCAGATCTGAAAAAGTTGTTTTAGAGCTGTGTGAAGAGTTATGAACGTCCTCGAGTGATATTTGATGTTTCTGCTACACTGATTTATTCTTTCAGTCTGTTGTCTGACAGTGAGTCATGCTTAACTTTGCCACATGCAGATATTTATAGAAGTAGATTGCTGCTGTGCCAGAAAAAGAGAAACAGATCAGTTTCACGTTAAAGCAGGAAAAGTTTGTTCTAAAATGTTTTTCATGTTATAACAAGACATTTTCATGTTATTGCAATATTCAGACTTATCTTGGGGTAAAAAATATTGTTATTATTAAGTTATAACAACAGAAATGATCGTGTTATGTTTTCAGCACCGTCTGTTTTGAGGAAATGAAGAGGACACACAGGAGAGGGAGGAGGGAGCGCTTGTTTTGTGTGATCGCGGCAGCAGGCGTCAAGCGAGAGCAGTGCAGGCAGAGGCAAGAGGAGAGAGAAAACAGAGGAAAGTTACAGGGGCACTTCATTGATGCCAAAAATGAAACATATGCGCGTCCTAATGAGATGTATCGATACGCTAGTGCCGCATCGATTTGTTTCCAATTCAATAATCAATATTTTATAGGCAGCATTTTACGTACATTTCATCATTTTCCTTTATTTTGGTTAATATATACATATATTTTACCCTATTTGGGTTTTTTATTTATATTTATTTATAATTACTAATAATAGCAGTGAAAGTTTTGGTGCCCTCATATCATTTTGGACAATAAAAATTGGCATTGAAGTGTGAAATATCCTGCCTCCATTATCTTTGTCACAAGGGGGGGTTGTTTTTCTAATAACAATTAGGCGATTAATTGATCGTTAATGTTACCAATGATTGATTAAGGAAATTTGACCATATATAGTGTATGTATATGGCCAACACTCAAAATGTATTGTTACAAATTAGTATTTATTTATTTCTCAGGGACAGTGCATATCAACAAATATTACTGTAAATATCCCTGAATTAGCCAAAAGGCTAGTTTTCATCCGTAGTCCCTGGCCAGATGTACTAGTAGCCTCACATAATTTTGAGGAGACAGGGTTGGATGGTGCTGGCACTGAGTGCTGTTAATAATAAAATAACACAAACATTAGTTTTGTGTGCATGTGCTATAATGAGCTGACATACTGTATCATACACCTCCTCCACACTATCAAACGTCACTGGCATATGTCTACCTGTGTGCTCCCATCCCTCCTGTCTCTGTACAGTGCACAACCTGTTAGCTGTATGTATGTATGTGAAACATACTGCTGAGAGCAGGTAATTGGATCCCCTGGAGAAAGGACAGCACGAGTATAATTCTCATTTAGACTGTGTGTTGAATCAACTTAAGGCAGTGTGTCAGGTCCAAGGTCAGCAGCAGCGGGCTATGATTCACTAACAACCAAATCAGCTCCATAGAGATGATTTAAATCAGGTGGTGAAGGATCTCTGTCCCTCAGTGAGTGTATTTCACACAAGCTGCTGGAGGAGCCATTTATCAGTCACAGTGGTACAGACAGTCTCAGTATTAATTGTTATCACAGTATACCTCATCTTATTAGACATCAACAAGTTCTGCTCCTGCTAAATACTGTTCTCTTCCTCAAACATACTGTAGGTGTCTTTGGATGTGAAGGTAAAGCACAGAAATGACTTGAATTTTAACCAAGTTTGACACTGCAAAGGACTACCAGCTGAGGCCCCTGGGGCCCCCAAGACTAAACAAGGCCTGATCTAGGACAGAATCATCATGGCAAAATGTTAACTTAAATGTGCTTGGAGGCACATGAAGCCTGGCACAGTCATCATTTGTGGTGAAAAAATTTTGTCTGGGAGAGTTTTTTTTTTGTTTGTTTGTTTTTTAATGGGCGTGGCTAACTTGTTTGGTCATGCCCCTTAAAGAGCAGCCCACATAGCACATTTCACCAACATGCAGGAAAATCGGGTGGCACATATATCATGTTCAGACATACCAAAAAGTCTCTTGGAGGTTTAGCCTCAACACAACAGGAAGTAGGCCATTTTGAAATTAGTGGAATTTTTTTGTCGATTTCCAGGCTTTACACTTTAATGAATTCCTACAGAATGAATCGTATCAACTTCAAAATTGATGATTGTTAAAAGATAACATTTTTTGCACACCACCATTGCTTAGCCAGTAGAGTGTGCACCCCATGTGTTGCGGCTATGAGTCTTCTGCAACAGCCGCCAGTTTGACTCCCGCCTGCGGCCCATTTGCTGTGTGTCATGCCCTGTCTCTCTCTCTCTGCCTCCTTTCACTGTCCAATCCCCTCCATATTTTACATGTTCAGTAAGAGTCCCAGCCTGATTACATCTACAGACCAATTGGGACTCATTGTCACTGCACCACCTACTGGCAACAGGAAATAAGCCTTTTGAGACAATCATGATTTGATTTGCAAGAAATGTTCATGGTGTGGTCTAGGGTTGGGCAATCAGATCGGCCGATTTTTAGGATATTTGTCATTTTATTTTGCTAATGTACTGGTCTGCAGAGTGACAGCTGCTGCTCCGTGCCATGCTCTCATCAAGCAGCACAGTACACACCCATTCAGCCGACCATGAGTGCTCTGAGCTGGGTGAGGAGTGAGAGGAAAACAGCCTGCAGAGTCAGACTCTTTACACTGTTTTCACGCAGTGAATTAAGGATTTATTTTGACCAAACCAGACTTGATGACTGTTGGAAGAGTGGACAGACTAACAAAGACAATTTTGGTGAGTTTTACATGTTTCTCTGTCAAGTTTGAATTAAGTGTATTTTCCGAGGAGTTAACAAGCCAATTAAGCTCATCTTAGTTCTGTAAAAGAGAGAAACTTGAATTCAGAAGTTGTACAGTTGTATTTCTCCATTTAAATAAGTGTGAGAACACGTAATTTCTAGACACTTTGTGAGTTTGTTTTGTCTACTGGACGAAGTGAACGTACACAGCATGCATAACATAGTGAATTCGCCACTTGTGCACATCTCCTAGCTGAGACTGGAGAGGATGGGAGAAGGTGGGAGTGGGGATGATGATGATATCATTAATCGCCAATGGATGGGCTGACGATGACGATGAAAATTTTAACATTTTGCCCAACTCTAGTGTGGTCCACACTTGATATACTGCAACATGATGTATAATTACTGGGTGTCCTGTTGTGCCACCAAGTGGAGACAGGAAGTACCATTACACTCCTTCCTCCGGTGTCCAAACATTTGAAAAATCACAGCCATGTCGGGATCAGAAACAGAGCCGTAGCCACCACAGGCCCTGACAGGTATGAGGATGCGATGGCCTGATCATCGCTGCTTGCAGTTTTAATTAGTTATATCTCATTTTAGGGAAGTTACCAGCCAGTCTTCACCAGAAAATTATGTGTTGGTTGAAAGCAGCTTATTCCGACTGATTTTACTGTTAAGCGGTGCCCCCTAGTGGAAGTAGTAAAATAACAGGAGAAACATAAAGAGCGGGACACACCACTTCTAGGGAGGTGCACAGGAGCACAGGACTTCCATCCAGGAGACAGGGTTGGAGTCCTGTGTGAAACTAAAAGTAGATGTAGAGTTATTATATAGAGAAGTTTTAAGTAACTTAAAATTTCGTTATGAACATGACCACAATCTTTTCCTAAACCTAACCAAGTAGTTTTTGTGCCTAACCCTAACCAAACTGCAACCGTTTTACAACATAAACTATTGAGTAATGTCATGTGAGTTATGGTGAGTTATGTAACATAGTTGAGGTCCAGTCAGTCTGTCCCTGCTGGTATTCCCCACCAGTAATATATGTCATTTTGGGAGTGATTGACAACCAGCCTGTTCTGGCATTTGGGTATGAGGATGTGTTGGAAGTTATACTTAATTTGCATAGTGTGTAAAACAAAAATAGACAGAGCACATGAGGAAATCTGTGTGTCTCCTTTCAAATGACAGACAAAGTGCCCCTACACCCTTCATAGTGTGTGTGTGTGATTAGGACCCATGGCAAAAATGACATCAGTGAATAGCTCCCTTTATTAAAACTGCAGAGGCAGAATTGTGTGCTTTTGACTGGGGTCACCCACAACACTGTGTCTATCAACTTTAAACACTTTTATTACTTCAGTTGATTGCACATATTCATAAATCAGTTTGTCTTTAAACTCAAAACTCTAGAGGGTAATTGTATCAGCAATAATTTCCCCTCATACACTTGCATGATTAACAATGTAATTATCACAATGCTACACTGGTTGTGCTAATTTTTTTTTTATACAGTACCATATTCCAGAGAAAAATATTACAGTAATGTGAGTACTTTTTAATTTAGGAGTAGTGTAGGCGTATGGGATCACAATTCTGAATCCTGGCAACACTGTTAGTATTGGAGGGTTTTTTGTGTTTTGTATTGAGTGGAAGTGTTGTGTAAGGTTACCCGTAACCCAAAGGGACAGTTCAGTTTTTTCCCCTGGCCTGTAGTGCTGTTCATCCATAGAGATAGTTTTGGTGTCAGTTGCAGATTTTTGAGATATCAGCTGTTGAGATGTCTGCCTTCTCTCCAATATAATGGGGCTAAATGGGGCTTGGTTTGTGGTGCTCATAGCACCAAAAGGAGGTTGTGTGAACTCTGCATCTTTCGTGTGAGGGCTAGAGTGCTAGGTAGTCATAGCCGGTAAAAATGCAGAGTTTCCACTGTCCTGTCAAGTTTATAACTACAGTTGTCAGTTTTGCTGCTTCAGTGTCCCACATACAGTATTTGCTGCAGTTACATTACTGCATGCACAGAAACAAAACTGAAAGCAGCCCCTGTAGTCACTAGTAAATTGTTAAAGAAACAATAAAGAATTCACCTGGAAAGCTTGTGTTGCTCTACATTATGCACACCAGGCATATGCAGGACAGGATCATGTAATTGCTTTCATGAGTGCATGAGTGAGTATGCGCATGTTGACTGGACCTGGATTTTGTCCGCAGCTAATCTTGAATACTACTGGACTGATCAGCCTAATTTTTTTGTGCACATTCACACATTCACGGTATGGCATTGTATGCCATACTGTGAATACAGCCTCATATACAGTGAGGCATTGACTGTATGCTAAAGGACCTCTGTGACTCAGATTTTTAAAAAAGTCTTTTATGCTCTTATGTTTTCATGGTATGTTTTTATGGTCAGAGTCAATATGTTTTCAGGTCATCCCATTCTTGTGAAAATGATATCTCAAAAACGCCTTGAAGCATTGTCTTCAAACTTTGCACAAATGTTCACTTGGACTCAAAGATGAGGCTGTGAGTCCTCTGCAGCGGCAGGGGGTTTGATTCCCACCTACAGCCCTTTGCCACATGTCATTCCCCCACCCTCTCTCCCCATTTCCTTTTCCTTTTGTTTGTCAAAGGTTAAGGTCACAGTTATCTCATGTCCGTCCTATTCTTGTGAATGTGATACTTTAAGAATGCCTTGAGGGGATTTCTTTAAACCTGGCACAAGTGTTCACTCTGACTCATGGATGAACTGATTAGATTTTGATGGTCAAAGATCAAGGTCACGTTGACACTGATGGTTGAAACCTTGTTACAGCTCAGGACATTTGTGGTGGTCATGTTAATATCAGTCAAACTTTGCAAATCTCTGCTGGTTGCATCTGGCAGTTGTGATGGCATTGCAGTAGGTACTTCACCATCTGTTGCCTGGTGGGGATCTGCACTTTACTGAGAGACCTCTTCTAGTTTAAAAGGCAATATAGCCACAAGGATCTCTACATTGAAGAAAACAACATGTTTGGGTAGGTGGCTAATTTATGTGTATGTATGTACTCGGATGAACCCATCCATGCATCATGAGTGCAGACTTTTAATTGGGGTTCTGCGGAGGCAAACTTGCACCATGAACATGCACGAGAAAACAAGTGATGAAAGTAATGTAACTAATCGTTGCAGCTCTATATCCATTACCTCACAGCAGAAATAATTAATTGGTTAATCAACTCTTAATGGATTATTAAGTTAATTGCTGACTGTATTGATAATCGATTAATTTGAGTACATTTTTAAGAGCAAAAAGTCCAAATTCTCTGATTTCAGCTTCTTAAATGTGAATATGTTCTGGTTCCTACCCCCCTCTATGAGAGTAGACGGAATATTCTTGTGTTGTGAGTAAAACAAAACATTTGACGACGTCAACTTTCTGATATTTTAAACAACAATTGATTAATTGAGAAAATAATCAACTGATATGAAAATACTCGTTAGTTGCAGCCATAAATGAATATATTACATTTTGTCAAATAACTTTCCCACGCAGGTGCTAAATGCTCCATGTTTTGTGATGTGTTCTACCTGGAATTCATATGTCTGACTTGCCAATGAGTGGTTTCATGCAAATAAATCAGGATTGGGGCACTGATCAGCTCTTTTGAGGCAGAGTACTCGGCAGTGGTCCAGGTTCGATTCCGACCCATGGCACTTTGCTATGTGTCATCTTCAAATTGTACTACCTAACAGAAGCCAAAAAGTCCATCAAAAATAATTTGAAAAAAGTGTTTTTGAAGCAAAACACCGTCTGAATCTGGCCCTTGACAGAAAATGAGATCGCCTCAGTTCTGTTATATTTTTGCTGGTCAGAGTCTTGGCTGAACATACTGTATCTGAATGTACTGTAGGTTTATAGCTGGAGATAGCTGGGGTTAAAGAGGAAAGTGAGTTTCAGTTTGGAGAAAATGACCCAGCCATGAAGAGGGAGAAAAACTAAATTCCAACTCCAGAGTATGCTCCAGCGTGATAACATAGACAACACGCACCAGTGCTCACACATCCACACACTCCCTGTCACGTATACACACACACACACACACACACACCTGCGGTGCCTGCACATTAAAGAATTCCACGTCCACACACCCACACACGTTGGAACACGCAGTCAAATCAGTTTATGTCAAGTATCAACCCACTGAGTTAGTGTTCTTTGATGTCAATTATTTTCCTTATTTCATTTACCCCTTATCAGGAATTTTAGCGTGTTTCATTAACCTTGTGTTCTAATTGCTAATCATAATCATATGGTCCTTCACTTTGACAACACCTCTGGGATGCAGTGCATATGTCGAACTCTGATTTTTAACTACAGGCCGACCTCTAGTGAAGTCATGGACAGAAATCTGAAATAAAGCTATAATTAGGATTAATTGTTTGCCTGTTTATTCTCGTAAAGAGCTTGATTAGGGAAGCTTAATCACATAAAGGAAGGAGACCGAGACGTTAAGTGAATGTTGAAACAAGACAGAGGACTTTGGGGTGATGACGTGGGGGCGTAGTGCGAGCAGAGATGGAATGCAGCACGCAAAAACTGTCCAGTGAAATCCCATTTCAGTGTGACCGCGGTTCAGAGGGAGCGTGGAGCAGATGAGGATAACAATCAGTCACTCAAGCCATGGCCATGCTCTATGAAATCAATAAGTCACAGGCAGATAGGCAGGCATGAGGAAACAGGCCTGCTGAGCCTTGTCCTCCGTCTTCATTACGTGGATGAGTAAGTGTGCATTTCTCGCACGATGCTGACCGATTATCAACAAGCAACAAGAAGCAGAAAGAACCGTCACATTCACCTCACATCTGCTTATAGCCACAGCCACTGGTGGACTCAAGGGAGGGGTAAGGATGGAGCGATCGCCCCACTGGTTTCCCCCACATTCTAAAAAACAACATGAAAGGTGCCCTTCTGGTGGACAAAATGTGGTCAGTGCTTGCAGTGAATATAACATGGCAAATACCCTCAGGGATGCCCCTCTAAGTGGACAATAAATGATTAAGTACCCGCTAAGGTGACCTTCTAGTGGACAAAATGTGGTGAATTGCCCTCTAAGGCGCCCTTCAAGTGGACAAAGCATGACATAATGCCCCCTGGAATGCCCCACTAGTGGACAAAAACTGATTAAGTGCCCTCGAAGGTGCCCTTCTAGTGGACAGAATGTGGTAACTTGCTCTCTAAGGTACCCTCCTAAAAGGGCTGCATGATTATGGCCAAAATGTTAATCACGATTATTTTGATCAATATTGAAATCACGATTATTAATCACGATTATTCATTATGTTAGGGAAAACATATTTTTATTGCACTTTCTATTTTAAATAAACAATATGTGAACAATTCTTTCAGTTCAAAATTAAACTTAAAAGAAAAATAAATCATAAATAATAAAATAAAATTTACCCAAAACAAAGGGCTAACGAAAAATAAATACGCCATTGCTGAGTGCAATCATAAACTGCAAAAAAATGAAGCCTATGCAGAAAAGGCACATACTGCAAGGAACAGGAACATACTACAGGCCTACAAATTTTTGGCAAGAAACACCAGCCTGTCAACATTTTCTGGCTTCAGAGATGACCGAAGGTAGGTCACTACATTCCCCCCCCGTGCTAAAGACCCTCTCTGAGGGGGAACTTGTTGCAGGAATGCACAAATATTTTTTTGCCAGCTTTGACAGTCGTGGGTAGAGTTGCTGATGTTCCCTCCACCAGTCCAGCAGGTTCTCCTCACTATCAAGATCAGCACACTGCAGGTAGGACTGAAGCTCAGAGGCTACAGCTTGTTCCTTGTTATCTACAATTATTACCAACCATGCTCGCAGACGCAGTCATCTCAGACACAAGTCTGGCCTGGATCGGTGCAACCCTGCCCTAACTCACATATCGTTGCTTGAATCGTGGATCCAGAGCAGAGGCCATGTCCAGCAGCTCTTGTGTCTCAGGATCCTTATATTTTTCCTCCAGGTAAGTTAGAATTTTAGTCTTGATGGTGTTTTTCAACTCTGGACTATCATCGTTCACTTTGAGGATGGAGAAACTGAAAAGGTGGAGGACTGGCTTGACAAAGGAAACACTGACATACTTCTCACTGGACAGTGCATCAGTAAACTCAGTCAGAGGGTGGAGGGATTTGTTGATGGCTTCCAGGACGTCATTGTCCTGCCAGGTTGGGATGAGGTGTCTGGACTTTCTGTCAGAAGACAAGACTTGAGAGATGGCCCTCTGTTGCTCCAGGACTCTTTCAATCATTGCCTGCCTTGATCCCCACCTTGTGGGGCATTCCGTCTTCAGTCCATGTTCTAGAAGCTTCAGCTCCTTTTGAGCCTGTGCTAGCTCCTTTTTATGCCTCCAGCTGTAGGAGAAACTGCTCACAAGTTTTTTGCAGATCCCTACTGCACGGTCAATCCGAGGATCTCTCATTGCATTCTTTATAAAAGAACATGAGACTCATATGTAAAATTAAAATGGAATAAAACCTTGCATACACTCCTTTTAAATCTTTTATTTTCATGTGTTGTTTTAAGATATTTTATTCCAATCACTTGTTTATTTTTCTCTTATTTTTCTGTTATTTTATCTGGTAATTTGTAAAGCATTTTAAATATAAATATTTACATATTATATAAAACTGCCTACACATTTGATGATCAATCTCCATCATATTAGCACCGATTACATACAGTTCTATTACGTTTATTTTTTAAAATTGTCTTTTTTATTCGTCCTACTCACCAATTGCTAGATGGAGCCTGTGGCCAAAGCACTGAAGCCTCGTCCATTCATTTAGAGAAGCTGCCCTGATGACGTTAGATTTATTGTTTTGTTGTATACACACTAGTCTCTCCTCTTGCAGGCTCCAAGAGGCCAGCGCTTCCTGCAGTCTCTGGGCTATAGCTTCTCCTGTGTGGTCTTGTGGGAAAAATGACGTCTGCAAGCACCGACTCTTCATTGTAAAATCACAGTCAATATAGTGAATTGTCAGCGACACGTACGGCTCCATTGTTCTGTTTGACCATAGGTCAGTCGTAGTTGCAAAGTACTCGACAGCTGTGATTTCCCTCTCTATTTCCCCAACATTTTTCATACAGTGCAGGTAATGCCACTTTGGAGAAATAATTGCACGAGGGGATCATATATTTCTTGTCCAGAGTTTTGACCATGTTTCTGAAGCCTTGGTTGCTCACAGTATTTATTGGACACATGTCTTTGGCCAAATAAAACGCTATTGCATCCGTCATTTCAGCGTGTCTTTGGGAGGTGGATAGATACGGGGTCACCTGGTGCAGGGTTGCTGTTCTGGTTGTCTGTGCTGGCGCTGAACCCGGACCCGATTTAGTGGAGTAGCGTTAGCTTTGGCCTTCATGCATTCATCGTATTTGTGTTTGTGGTGTTTTTTCAGGTAGTTGAATAAGTTAGTTGTGTTGCCCTGCAGCGCAGACACAACTCTATGGCACTCTTTGCATATGATTTCTTTTTGGTCATCATCACTTGCCCTGAATCCAAAACACCTCCAGACAATGGATGTTTCGAGGCATTAGCTCCTCACCTCCAGATGCTGCTGTACTGTCACCTTCTGCTCCCAACATTACGTTTCACTCTCACATCAGTCCACTGTTGAATAACTTGAGGCTGCCGCTGCAGGGTGTGCTCGCTTGTTAGTTAGGCTGCTTAATGAAGCCCTAACCTTTTGTTCACCCCCTGGTGGTTGGCTGACTATTGGTTGAGAAAGTGCTTGATTTGATATGCAGCAGAGCCTGCATTTTAAATGTTAATATCACGACGATCATGTTACTTTAATCGTGGCAGCCAAAATCATGATCGTGATTAAAATTCGATTAGTTGTGCAGCTCTACCTCCTAATGGACAAAACATGACAAATTGCTCTCCGGGATGCTCCTCTAGTGGACAGACAATGATTAAGTGCCCTTCCAGTGGACAAAACATGACAAAATGCCCTCTGGGATGCCCCTCTAGTGGATAAAAAATGATTTGCCCTCTAAGGTGCCCTTCTCATGGACAAAGTGAGGTAAATTTTGTCCTCTAAAGTGCCCTTCCAGAAAATGTGATGAAGTGCCATACAGGCTACCCTACATACTAAAAAATTATCAGGCCTCTAGGTGCCTTTAAATAGTTCAAAAGTTCAGTAGTTGTGTTTTTATTAGTGAGTTGTATTAGTTGTTGTACAGTGAAACAATGTTAATCTAAACCAGGAATTGTAACTTTTTCGCCTTAAATGAATAGCAATTTTCACCACACTGGTGCCCCACCATGTACAGATGGTGCCCTTTTTATTTTTTTGGCCCCTGACCCGCAGACAGCCTGAGTCCTCCACTGGACACAGCAGATTATTTTATGTGTATCGACAGTAGAGCAGCGTTCTGAAATTAAAAACATATTTTCTCACTGTTAGTCGAAACTTCTCTCTACCAAAGAAATCATTCTTATGAAAACTGTTTACAGCGAGGAGGACTGTTCAGAGCGACAGAGAAATTATTTTTGAAAAAAACAAAACAAAAACCCTGCTGCTAAAATTTCCAACATGTTTGTGTATGTGTGTGTTTTGAGGACCCCAAAGGAAATTCCACATTTTCACATTGTGTGCAAAACTACAAAACAATTTGCTAGGATAGATAGAACATGAGGTGAGGTAATAATATGTTTGTGTTTGTTTTGTGAAAGAGACAGTTCACCCTAAAAATCAAAAGTAAATATATTTTTCCTCTTACCAACTGGACACCAACCGTATCATCACGCAGAAGGAAGCACAGATCTACTCATGGATGTGAGCTTCACGCTTGTAAGAACGCAAGATGTAAACATTAATGGCATCCTAAACAACCGTGCTGTAACCTCTCACCCATAGTATGGTGGTGATGAGAAATTTAATTGCATTATAATACTGTATATAATCCGAAGAGACTTGACCACTGTAGGAGCTGCTTGTGACCAAGATGTTGTACAATAACCTAAATGTTAAAAGATCATGGAATGTATAAAACTATTTGCAGCATAGAAGAGTGAACTAATTTATAGTCCAAACACAACATTACATGTTTTATATATAAAAATGGACCTATTGTTATTATGATTTCTGCTCCCACCTATGCCCGTTGACTTTTTGTTAATGTCTCATGATGAGCAGCAAAATTGACTCCTCTCCTGCAGGATTCCCCAAAAAATGTCAGCCTCTTTTCTGTAGCCTGTTGTAGGGTTATGGACTCACGGACAAGACAAAGACAAGTCTGCGCAACCACAATCAGTTGGAGGTTCTGGATGTCCACACACAGCCTAGACATACATGAATACATGATGAAGAAGTTTACGTCTTATGGAGCCTTGTGCACTTTTGCCTACCTACTCCCAGATGCAGAAAATATTATTTCAGCTTTAGCATTAAGTGTTAGCAATGACATTTTGACAATGCTGCCTCTTTGAATCTGATTCTAATTAACCGATTATGTTAATTATCATTGACGGACAGCAGTGTCACTTCTAGGCACTGAGACAAAATTAAGAGCCACACCCTGCCACAATCCACAAAGGCCCATAGCTACCAAGAAACTGCAATAAAAGCAACACCAGAAGCAGCAGAGTAAAGCTTAAAAAACAAATTCTCCTCACAGCTCCGGTTGTCTTTGTAGCCAGAATTAAAAAGGATAATTTTTCACCCAGCTTACAGTATGTAGGCTCAGGGTTGTCAGAGTCATCAGAGACGCCTGATGGGCTGGTGTGGGGAGGCGGAGGAGGCGGAGGCTGACTCAGCAGCAGCGTCTTGGCCATGGTTAGCCTGGTGGGCTGGACTGGAGGCTGGGAAAGGAAAGCTATTCCATGGCAGACTGTCTTTGACTGATGGACCCATTCTGCTGACTTTCCAAAAGGGAGGAGAGAACAGGGAGACACACACTATATAATACAAGGTTTTGTCTTTCAAATGTACACATGTACACATACACACACTGCACACACCCATGTGCAGACCCAAACCAAAATTTGAATGTATCCTACTAACAAATGCTGTCTGTTTATCTACATATATATCTGCTATAGAGCTCCATTGCTGTCCAAAATATATTAAAAACATAGGCAGCACTGTTGCATCAACACTTTCTCGTACCTAAACAACAAAAGAGCTTGATTACCAGTGACTCCCAAAGCAACATGAATGATCACTGGACAGTATTTGCAACAGCAGGTTGCAGAGACATCATCACCCTGAATGGCAGCCTAAGATAACAATATTTACGTCGCACTCTTAGGTCATCAACTATAACATTTCTCAGGAATAACTGATCTAACTAGTGGGGCAAGAATGGGAGATGGAAACAAAAAAGTGCCAGTGAGAAAACTGTTAACAAAGAAATTATGCTACACAGGTACAAGTTGGCGAAGCTAGCGCTGTGAGTCTAGCTATAGTTTTAGAGGAGATACAGGACTTTCCCAAAGTCACAAAACAACAGGGTGAGCTCTCCAATGTCAAAATCAAATCAAAAAAAATAGTGGAGCTGGAAATAATAAAAGATAGTGTTCAAAACATGGAGCAGGTATCTACCATAATGATAAAAAAAAGTACCTGTGACAGGCGTACTTGACCTTAAGTTATGTGACGTTAAACATACGGTTAACATTTTGAAACAACAGCAGATTGGTTAGATTTAGGTGCTAAGATTACTAGGTTAAGTTTAGGAAAAGATAATGGTTTGGACTAAAATAAGTAAGTTGCATATGGCAGGTGCTGACGTGAAGTAAATGCCAACAGCAACACAAATAAAAAGCACAAAATTGTGAACATATACATATAGGTAAATGTCATGCTTGACTATACAAATCCAGTGCGCTGATTTTGCGGATAAATTATTTAGCTTCTAACACAAATCCCACTGTGGCAAAAAAGATGTAATCAACATCAAGCGAACATGACCTGGTGCTTCCTTTACTCCAAGAATGATATACCTTCCTTACAACTAATTTAATACTATAGCAAACACTCTCTAAGCAGCATATCTGTCAGAAACATGAGGAGCAGCTGGTGTATCTGTTTACAGTGAAACCAAGCAAACTCACCATGTGTTACTAAGGAGGTCACTCAAATATATTTTGCAACCTCGATCTGATTTCATGCTGCACACGGTAAGAATAGTTTTCCAGACAACAGCAAAGTAAAAGGAATTGTTTAGCTTGCTGAGGAGTTGGAGGGGTGTTGCCTGCTGCCTGCAGCTCTTGCTTTAACAGCTCACTGTGGCTGCTCCTGGCTGTTCTGCTACCTTTTTGGAAAGACCCATTGTTTCCTGTGCCAGCTTCCTAACAAAAGCCAGCCATTTCACCAGGTTGCATTAGCAGAAATGAAAAAAAAAAAAAAAATGCTGAAAGATTGTCAACCATAAATAGCATTACAAATGGGGTTTGATTTCAGGACAGCAAAGGTCTTGAGGATTACTACTTTAAAGAGGTGGGAGCACTGCATTTGGTAGGGATGATTTTCAGCAGTGGGCTAATGCAGATTTGGGGGTAGCAGCGTGTTAAACCAACAGAGTTATTTAAAGTTTTAAGTTAGTTAAGATTTAAGGCCTCTCCACACCAGATGTGTTTTTGCATTCGATTCACATGTTGATACTTTTCAAACCTGTATGCTGTCATTGCCAGCTGTCACACCAGCAACGGAATTTCACCGTGCAATATTGCAGCTTTCACTTTTTCGGACCAGACTCAATATTGGTTTAGCACAGGACACAAATTCCCGCCACCTGGGTAAAAGTTTTTTGACCCATCCATCCACCTCAACCTCCTACATGGTCTTTCTTGCTCTTTATGCTTCTTCTGTCATAATTACTATGGCCACAAGAGATACTTGCCTACATGTAAATACATGTAAATATGACTCAAAATAATTTGTAGAGATGACCTACATGCCCATTTTTCTGGTGATGATGGGAGGGTTGTGCTAGGTGACATGTTCCTTCATTACTACACACACTATATTTTGTTTTCTCTCAGTCCAATATACACCATCCTGCTGCCCCAAATACTCAGTAGCGCACTGCTGATAATAGTCCCCACCAAATTCACTATTCCCTTGTGTTTAAAGTAATAATCCTCAAGACCTTTCCTGTCATGAAATCAAATCCAATTTGTGATATTATTTATGGTTGGTATTTTTTTGAGCTGTTTTTTTTTTTTTTTCTTTTTTTGTTTGTTTCTGCTAATGCAACCTGTTGAAGTTGGCACAGGAAACACAATTCTCCTTTCCAAAGGAGGAACAGAACAGTTACAGTGAGCTGTGGATGCACCCTCCCCAGCAAACTAACCAACTCCTTTTGCTGTGCTGTTGTCTGGAAACTACTGTTACGTGTGCAGCATGAAATCAGATTGAGGTTGCAAATATATTTGACTGACCTCTTTACTAACACATGGTGAGTTTGCTTGGTTTGACTGTAAACAGATACACCAGCTGCTCCTCATGTTTCTGACTAAAATGCTGCCTGGAGAGTGTTTGCTGTAGTATTGAGCCACACTTTCTATAGGTTGTTTCTGTCGGGGCATGGGGTATGGCTGCGGCCCCCAGATGAGCACTGGCTGTACCCTTAGAGTGTTCTCATAGCTGTGCAGCTGGTATGAGGGCTGACCCAAGGACTCATATGTCAACATTCATGTTGTCTTCCTGTCTCGTGTGGACCGCTTGACCAGTTCACTCTGTGTGTCAGCCACCTCAGAGGTCTTTTACCTTCATCTGTGTAGGGTCATGTTGGTCCCCTGTGAAAACTCATGCAAGAATGGGGGGACAACTTGAGGAGCAAACTGCTGTACAGGCGGACCACACAACGACAACAACTTGACATTACAACAAAGTACCAGGCTGTGGCTTTAAAACACCCTCACGACAACATGGCCCATGTAGAAACTGAGAGAGTCCTTACTATGGCAAGAGACAGGTTCTATTGGTCCTTTATGAAAAGAGACATTGTGGTCCATGTCACCAAGAGATGCCCCTGTATCAAAAAAAAAAGAAGCCGGTCACCCACATCAGAGCACCAATGGGCAATATTACCAGCACTTCACCACGGGAACCTGTCTCCTTTGACTACATGCACTTGGAGACTAGCAAGGGTGAATACATCATGGTTGTCTTTGACCATTGTGCAAGACCTGCTCTAGTGTAGCCAATGAGAAATAAGTCTGGATGAACAGCTGCTGAAAGACTCTTCAGCAACTTCATTCCTCGCTTTGGATAACTAACAAAGTAACACCATGATTAGGACAGAGAGTTTGAGAACAAATTGCTCAAAACACTACAACAACTGAAATCTTAAAGATAAGCATCTTTTACTACAGCTGTATTTATTTGCTCCTACAACTTCAGAACACTATTGGAAATAAGGGCTCAAAAAGGGTTCTACCTGAAGGGCTTTTTAAAGAAAGGCTTTGACAAGGTTCTCTGTGAGACTAAAGGTTCCATTCAGAACCGTTTTCATCTAACAAACCCTTTTTCTGAGAGAGAGTTCTTCAAGGATTGTTGAAATCCTTCTCAGTCCTTCTTCATCAAGGGTTGTTTGGACAATACTATAAAAGGGGTCTCGGTCAGACTGCCTTGGTGGGTTCTAGATAAAAACTTTTTAAATCCAAAATTGTTCTCTGTTGAATTGCCTGGGTGGGTTCCACATAAAGCCTTGGAATATAAACTGTTCTCAGTAGAACCTCCTGGTTGGGTTCTAATAACCTTTGAAATAGAAAATGGTTCTTCGTAGAACTGCCTGGGTGGGTTCTAGATTAAACCCTTGGAATATAAAAAGGTTCTTGGTTGAAACCCCTGACTGCATCCTAGATGGAATTTCTAGAATCTAGAACTACTGAGAACCCTTTAATATTCCAAGGCTTTATCAAGAACCCACCCAGGCAGTTCTACCGAGAAATAAGTTCATGTTTGAAACCCCTGGGTGGGTTCTAGATGGATTTTCTAGAATCTAGAGCCCACTGTCTACTTAGTCTTACTTAGAAGCCTTAGTCTTACAAAGAACCCTTGATGAACCCTTTCTTGGAATATAAAAAAATAACTCAGTAAAACATTCTGGGTGGGTTCTTCTTAGCACCCTTAGAAGGTGGAAAAATTCTGGATAGAACCTCCAGATTGGGTCCTGGGTGTAACCTTTGCACCATAGAAGGGTTCTCCTTTAGACCCTCTCATTGGGGGTTCTGAGTGGAATCACACATATATAACCCTTTGAGCTGGGTTTTAGGTAGAACTCTCTGAAAGGGTTCCAAGTGAAAGGTCATACCAGGAACCAAAACAAGTTCTCCTATGGGGAAAAGCCAAAAAAACGTTTATGGTTCTAGTTAGCACCTTCATTTTTAAGAGTGTAGGAAGCAATGGGGCTCAGTTGATGTTCCAGTCAGGGATACTCTGTCTGTGCAATCTCAACACTCATTTATATCTCTGTCAATAGACTAACTGAGGAAATTATATTTGGATTAATTGAAAAATAGACATCATGCCGACATGAACATATTGCATTTGGATAATGTTGCGTACAAGCTGCTCTGACTCTGTGGCATCATGTCACACAGCGATGGTGTCTATAAAATCACTGGCTCAGCCTCCTGACAGAGTGTGTGTTATAGACCCACAGCAAACTGTTGGAGTGTATTTATCTGCAATGTGTTGTAGGAAGGCTCAGCAGCAGGTTTCCAATGAAACAAAGCAGAGTGATGAATTAGGACTCAGTGGGACAGAGTGAACACAGCTGATGGATGGGTGATGAATGGCCCGCTGATGTTTGAATATTACACACACTCACACACACAGATAGACACACAATGTGGCAGTTAAATGCAAGGGATCTTCATTAGGAAATATAAGTTTCATGTGTATGGTAATAGCTCTGCATATGTATAGAAGTTTGTTTTAATGCCTCCTTTATGTCATGTTGTGACACAGTTACATATGATTAAAACATGTTAATGACTCATATTTAACAAATGCATACACATACTTATACTTCACACTGAATATTTCAAATGTTAATATAATCAGCTGTATATCAGAGGCGTAGTGGTATGTATACAGTGTTTACTCACCTCTGGGCACGGGGATTCACCATTTACCCCTGATACTATATAATATAATAATCTACATAAACTGTGAGGTTTTCCTGCAAACAAGTAAAGACTGTGTTAGCATTCAGTGTTTCTCACCAAAACACTTTTTGTGTTTCCTGGAGCTCTAACAAACAGGACAAATGTATTTCTGTCCTTATACAACTTTCGCAAAGCAGATTTTTCTTAAAAGTTTGAAACCTGTATTGTTTTCATCCATGTTTACAGTTTTTCACAATTGCTAAAACACATTTCTTGAAACCTCCACCCATTTTCTCAAAACCTTAAACACAAATCCAAAAATTCAAACTACATTCACAAAACCCCAGACTTCTCTATCACAATCAAACTATCACCTCAAAACCAATTATCCTGTGTTCAAAACCTGTGTTCAGATCATACACACAGCAAGTAAAAACATATTCACCACAAAGCATTCATTAGACACTACATAAAGTAATTTAGGACACAGCATCCAGGGCATGTAGTTAACAGAAAATGTTTATTGTAAATGCGTTTAGCAAAAAATGATCATAGTCAAAGTGATATCTACATTAGGCACTTTCATAACAAAACATAAAAAAATAAATGAAAAGCACATTACTGCACAATCAAAGTCACTGAAATTCATTCTCCAACATTATGTCTTTGTGCGGGGTCCAGCCAGAGGACTTCATCCATGTCACAGGCAATATTTTCCCTTGCTAGACAACAGGGGGAAAACCCTCTGGTGTGCTGAACCCAGCCTTGACAAGACTCCATGTCAACAATGAGTGCTTCTTGTTGTTGGGAGAAAAGATCAGTCCTTTTACCCTCATTTGGTCGTCTTTCAAAAATGCAAAGGGGAAAATGCACTTACAAATGTATACAGCCAGTATTGTAATGAACATTACAGTACTTACAGTACAGTATTCTGTACGTCAAATGTTGTGCAACAAGAAACAATTACCTGTTCTCTTCTCTGAATGTCCTGATGATGCTGGCCACAGAGAATCTGCTCAAATTGGGTTGGACTCTTTGTCCTGCTTCTCTCATTGTCATCCCATGAACAAGGACATGATGTACAATAGTTGCCTGAATTTCACCAGTAATGATTGTCTTGGTCTTCCTCGGCCTCTTCCTTGTCCCCTTCCTCCTCGTCCACCATCTCTCATACGAACTCTTCTTTCTCTGCCTCTCTGTATGTTTCTGTCCATTGTAGATGAAAACACATGTGCCACCTGTGCCCTCTGAACTGACCTTTATCTTGCCCAACTGGCCTGATCAAATCATTAGAAACGTGTGCAATTTTGAGTTGTTGTGTGTAAAAGATGACAGCTGTGTTGGAGTTGTGTTGACATTTTGCTGCCAGTGTTTACAATATTGCAACAAAAGTGTATCACGATGTGAAATGTGTTTAGTGACTGAGAATGTGTTTAAGGTTTAGCAAAAAAGAGCAGATGAGTTTTGCAAACTGAGTCTAAGTAGCTGAACAGTGTTTAAGGTTTGGCCAAAAGAGTGTTTGATTCGAAAAATGAGTTTAGGCCACTGAGAATTTGGTTCAGAGAATGGGGTTTAGTGTTTTAGCAATTGTGAAAAACTGTAAAGGACCAGTGTGTAAGATTTAGCGGCATCTAGCGGTGAGGTTGTAGATGGCATCTAACTGAAAACTGCTTGCCTCACCCTCCCCTTCTAAGCGTGCAGGAGAACATACGGTGCCAACGAAACTCATGCAAAAACACAAAAGGTTTTATCTAGAACCAGTGTTTGGTTTGTCCTTTCTGGGCTACTGTAGAGACATTGTGGACAAGAACCTGCTTCCTCTGTAGCTATAAAAAGATCAGTCTAAGGTGATGAATACACAACTATTCTTATTTTAAGGGGATAATACCAACATGCGTTCAACTCATAAAACAGCAGCTTGTTGAGTGGCCCTACGCTTAAAATTCTGACAGGTAGATAATAAACAAGCAATGTCCAGGTATATTTTTAAAATATAGCCACAGCAATTGCTTGGGTAGGTTTAGGAAAAGATTGTGCTTATGGGTTCAAATACGTTAGAACAAAAGAAAACTTTGCACATCTATTTAATGAGACAGGTACATAGGACAGGGTGAGTGGACCAAAAAGTTGCAAGAGAAGTATTTCAGATGGCTTCACCCTGACATAAACTGTTGAAGGTCTAGTAAAATAAATAAAAAATAAAATAAATGTCATATTGCAAGCTAGACAGTGTGTGGGCATTGTTTTGCAACTTTTAGGGTTCAAATAAGTACTTATTACTCTACTTGTGTGTAACTTCATGTGTGTCATGTAACTTATATGACATAACTAACGTATTTTACGTTACGTAACGTATGCCACGTAGCCTGCATCACCTAACTTAGGTCACCTTACTTGTGTCACATAAACTTATGTGTGTTACGTGTCGTAAGTTCTGTAACTTGAAAAGAAGTCAATGCTACTTCCTGTGTCACATGGGATATGAACTCCAGGTCTCCTGGGTGAAAGTTCTGTGCTTGTTGGACACCATCCATCCACCCCACCTCCTCAAAATGTGGACTTTTCTGCTCTCTTTCTACATTACCTGACTTTAACTGTGCATTACACCATAATGCTAGGGGTCCATGCATTACACATGAGAGTTACCTACATAGCATAATGACACTGTCCAAGGTGCCGTACTTGACGCTTTGTGAGTGAGAACAGGCTTGATTACGCGCTAATGAAGATATACCTATGAATATGATATTCTGCCCTGTCAGCACGCATATGTCTCGCCGACGTCGGCACGATGAATAAAGTTGCATCAGCGAGACGTATCATGGAGAGCGTTTGTTCATTGGGAATACGTCGCTGAGACATTAGCATTTGGTAAAAAATGCCCTCCAGACGATGTTTGGACGATGAATCAAAGATGCACAGCGCGGCCTCTCTACAGCTTCTGTGACCTTTATTTAGGTCGGATCATTCAATTAGTATAAATATCTCTCTATCCATAGTCGAAATTAACATGTATTTACTTATAATGTGATAGGAATATGGCAATATCATAATAAAAAACAATATGCTTGACCACTAAATAGCTTCCTAATATTGTGTGTGGGTAAAATAAAGAGACAGGTACGATTCAAGTTCATGATCATAAATTTATTTCCAGCAGCACAGCCAAAAAAGCATCAGCACAAAAAGGACAAACAGTACAGCAAACATATGGCAGGTCAGGAGACGCACACTGGCAGCAGGGTCTGGATTGCTGGGAGACGCAGTCTGCAAGGGGAGCCCGGGTTGTTCATCAACTTTAGGCTGTGAAACAGAATACAGCTAATGAAAAAAAGAGAAGTTTCATAAAAACCATCTTTACATCTGTACCATGACATGATTGTCTATTCTTGGAGTAGCGCACCACTCTCGGTTGCATCTAGAAGGGAACCCTTTATTTGCAAAACTCTTGCGGGATTTGTTTCTGTTGTTTCTGATGAAATAATCAAACTCTTGCGATCTTTCGCGGTTCTAGGGTTCCCTTTTAAACACGGCCCTCTCTGTGTCTCTGTTAAACTAATGACAGCAGACTGTCTGTGAACATCATGATGTTACTCTCTGCAGTGCTTCACACACACACTTGTGCGGACACCCAGGTATAGTTTGTGACCAACTTTGGCATTTTTATTTTTTTAATCAGTCCGAGAGGACGACAGCATCCGCGATTGATTAGTGATCAATCTGCCCTCCTCCTCCTCCCTAACCTGTTCGCTCTGCTGTGAGAAAAAATATCGGTCTATATAATGTTAAGGAGTGATGAGGTGAGGGCTAGGGATTAATATTTTCTCGAAAATGACACATTTTGACCGCATGATCACTTTAGTCGATTATCTGGTGGTATTTATAATTATTATTGAGGCAGAACATCATTTCAACATTAATAAACATTATTACGAACATAATATAAACTGTGCAGCTGCGTACAGCTCGACCTTCGCTGCGGCTGCATGTGAGGATGAAATGCCAAGTTCAGCCTTTGATCTGTCTCTGTCTGACTGAACAGCCTCATGGAAGTGATATTTTATGATTCTTCATATTTTTAACTAACAAAATTCGTTAAAGCAAGTCATTTGGTGTTTTCAAAGTCATGATATTGAGCTGAAACAGATTCTACATTCGGTTCGTATTCAGAGGCTGCAGCTGAAACAGAAACAGCTGGAGTCTCTTGCGCTTTCCAGAGATGGTGCACTAAACTCAAACACACCCTGAGATGGACATTAGCTTTACTTTCAGTACAAAAACACCGGCAATAACTCATAACCAGTACCGAAGAGAAGCTCTTTCACTGGCCGTGTTAAATAAAGGCACGAACCCAGCGCTTCCCTTCGTTAGCTGCCAGTTAACCACAAGCTCCGCAGCTGTACAAACATCGAAGCCCTCCGGCTACTAACAGCTAACGCTAACTAACTTTACCTGACCCTTTCCCGAATTCAACACTAATTTGTTGTCCAGACGGGGATTGTTCATGTGCTGGAAAGACTTATAGCTACCTAGCAATGGCGTTTGCTAATGGAGTCTGTGACTTAACGTTTACTAAGCTAGCTAGCTAGCGAGCCTGTTAGGAGTCGGCATCTGGCCTCTTCACCTGTGCCAGCACACCTGGTCGGGGCTTAGCAACTAGCAACTTTATTACATGTCATATTCACAAAATAACTATTTCTATGTAGATTTGCTTAAAGTGGGCTTACCTGAAGACCAGTTAAGACGATAAGACATCGTTCTCTGCATGGTTCTCCTCCGTCTCCAATGCTGGCTGTCAGTTCTGCTGGCGCTAATTGGATGAAGCGCAATGGGCAGATCCACAGCCGACCCATCTCCAACTTTGAAATAGAGCACATAAACCCGCCTTCTGGTAAACCATGTCCCTGCTATGGGCCAATGCTTCTCAGACACATTTACAGATGTTAGGAGGAGAATGCCGACGCTCGATCTGAGGCCGACGTCGGCGAGACGTATGCGTGGTGACTGGGTGGTGGCCTGGTAGAGCATTAGGCCCATGTACTGAGGCTGTGAGTCCTCTGCAAGTCTCCAAGTCTCTCTCCCCCTTTCTTGTCATATCTTCAGCTACCCTGGCATAAAAAAGGCTCAAAGAGTAATCAATAAAAAACAAAAAAAACATCTTGATATTCTATCCCTGCCATATTCTGCCAATAGAGCCCCTAAATCTGACACACTGGACATTTAACTGCTAATAATCTTCCTTTTCTCTGCCTTTGCTGGCACATTTCTGTTTCTTGGCACATTACTGTCACCAACTGTCGATTAGTGGAGTAGTGTGAAACTAGGCAGGGTGTGCATTGTGTCACCTACACACTCTTGCAGGTGCATTTGTGCCTGTCTATGCAAACACAACTGCTATTAGAACTTCAGTCAAAAAACTCCACAGGGTCCTTGTATCTGTGCACAGAGATTTTTGTTTCCTGACTTTAGTCTTTAAGGCAGTGATTCCTTATAGCCGTGGGTGAGGAGAAGCAACGTCTTCAGGATAAGGAACAAAAGTCATCGCCCTTTGATGTTGTTCTATGACCTGAAAACTTCATGGAAGTGTATGGTATAGATAAGTATAGTTAACACGCTAGTTGATTGTGCAAACTGCAAGTGTTCAAGTGTTTTACAAGTGATGTTGGCCACTCAGACCACTGTTACCTCAACAGCCTCTGAGATTTCAAGCTCTCTTAACAAGCAAGTGGCTCCTCCCACTGTGTTTTGGCATGAAAAAAGGCCACTTGTGGAATATATGTAGTACAGTACTTAAAGTGCCTGAAAACACATTTTCTCAGTCAGCTTTTTAGTTTGTACTGACCACCATGGTCTTACATGAACACAACATTTTTTTAAATTTTGGTTATTTGACCTAATTAGATTATATTAGTGTTTTTGTCCCTGCCTTTCTCACTGGTTTGAAGTGGGCGGGACTTTAGGAAAAAGGTGATGTCACATCTTACCATGCATTTATGTGGACAATTAGAACAGTCTCTTATTTGGATGAGCGCATTTCTTTTTTTTCCTACACAATTCCTGACACCACTTGACACTGAGCAACATTTGAATCAGTGTGAATGTGACAGTTGTCTACAAGTTGTCACTTGTAGAGTTGTTGAGTTGAGATTTCAGGGTCTTTAAGTATTTGAGTGTTTTTGAGTGTTTCCATTTTCTGTTCATTTATTCTTCTATCCACTACAATTCAGACACAAACACATTCATAATCATTAGTTAAATTACATACAAAACATATGATCTTTTGTACATTATGATGTATATAGACACAGAGACACATAAGCTTAAAGTTTCCCTGTGGAGTTTTTGACCTCTATGGACAAGTTTTTCTATGAGCAGGTCCCCTTATTTGGGCTCAAACATGCATGTGTGCAATAGGCTAACATGACGGGTGCCTGCTAGTGCATGGTGAACAACAGGTGGCAGTAACATGCAAAGATATGGTGGATAGTGCCAACAAAGGCAGGGAAAAAGGTTAATGCTAGCTAGTAAACATGGATGTAAACAATGCTGGATTTAAAACAGGAAACACAGCATGACATGTAAAGGGTACTTTTATGTTGAAGGGATTGGGATGGGAGTGAGGATGGTGAGTATGAGTAGCAGTATAACTACATACCAAGACACCACTATACCACTGATCTATCTGTACACATAACCACAAGCTGCTATAATCATATAATAAGTTACATGATCTGGACTTAAGTCAGACTCGAGTCACAAATTTCATGACTTGTAGCTTGACTTGGACTTTAACACCAGTGACTTTTGACTTCACTTGGACTTCAGACTTTTTTGATACCTTCCCCAAAGGCCAAAGATTAAAAAAGTTATTTAAAAAGTGCAAGTCCACAGATCAATTCTTTTCCCTTCATTTCCCAAATCAACTAATGTTAGCTCTAGTGTTAATTCCACTCTGTTTGAACCAATCTGACAGCATCCAATCAAGTTGCAGGAGAGAACCAGGAAGATCTAAGATGATGTTACTGAGCTCCAGCTGAAAAAAAAGAAAAACAGATGGAAGAAGCAACAACTTCAAAAGCTACTACTTAGCTAATGTTAGCTTAACAGCTAAGTAACTTTATAAATGAAACTAAAATTAAAAATTAAAATGATCAATTAGGGCTGTGTATTTTCAATAATCTAGCACTATGATATGCATCATGATACTTGGCTTACAATTCAGTATACTGCGATATATTGCAATACTGTAAGCAAGGTTATGGAATCTAATTTTAGGAAAACCATCAACACTGCTATCTAGCTTTCCGGAGTTTAAGCACAGCACAAAATAGACCACTGCCACAAATCTTTGCATGTATCACAATATCATGATGCAGTGTTTTAGAATCGATACAGTATCACACAACATAATATCACAATATTCCATATCTTCTTACACCCATGAGGTTGGAAAGTCACTGTTTCAAAAGTTTAGGACTTGGAACTTTCCTGTCTTGCCTTGAGACTTGAATGCAAAGACTTGAGACTTAAGCTAGTTGTGACTCTCAAAACAATGAATTGATCATTAAAGCCTTGAACAGCCCGCCCATACCAGAAAAACTGCCATATTGGTTGTCTGTGCAAGCAGCATATTACAACCCATATTTATTGTTAGGCAGGGACCTCTACTGGCTAGAGTAAATATGATGGGGGCAAAGTAGGAAGTCAGGTGACATAGTATAAAGAGCAAAGAAAGTCCACATTGGAAGGAGGCTGGCTTGGATTGGTCAGACACACCCAGTTTTCACCCAGGAGGCCAGTGTTTGTGTGCAGTGTAAAACCTAAAGCAATGCACCCGCATACAAACAACAGAATGGGTTTATTGGCACAATGGCATATCTGCAAAGAACCAGCGACAGCCAGCTTTAAGTCATGTGATGTAAGTCAGTTTGGTTAGGTGTAGGAAAAGATTGCATTACATTTGTCATGAGATGGAAATGACATGACAGAAGTTATGTATGTAACGAAATTAAATAATTTAAAACTTTAAATAAGTCAATGTTGACTTTGGTTTTTCACGGGACATGAACCCTGCTCTCCTGGGCAGAAGTCCTGTGCTTGTTTGACTCATCCATCCACCCCAACCTCCTCCCCAATGGACTTTCTCGCACTTTATACTTCTCAGTCTCAACAACTACAGTCACTAGAGGTCACTGTCTATCAATAAATGTAAACATGGCCACTAAAAGGCTGCTTGTACAGTCAACATTGACTTATTTTAACTTATGTATGTAAATAAGTAAATTAACTTACATAAAGTGCTTCACGTGCATAACCTAACTTAAGTTACGCACATAACATAATTATTGTTACGTACATAACTAAACTTGCATAACTAAGAAACTTATGTTTTTATTTGCAATATTTTTATTGAAAATTTAACACCATGAATTACAGCCTTTTACATTCCTAGTATGCTGTAAATTTCACATGAAATTGCTGCAATAACACAAAACAAAGAACAGAAAAAGTAGTGTTGGAACTAACGATTACCTTCCTTGTCCATCAATTCTCCTCCGACCATTTTCTTAATCAATCGATCAGCCGATCAGTCCACAAAATGTCAGGAAATGCCAACAAATATCAGTGCCTTTCAAAGCGCAGGATGACTCTGAAACATCCCACTTCGTCCACAATCCAAAGACACCTTAACATACTAATTTTAACCCAAACCATGATCTTTTCCTAAACCTAAGCAAGTCTTTTTGGTGCCTTAACTAAACCAAGTAGGTTTATTGCCCAAACCTTCCAAACTATGATTGTTTCATGCTGATAATCACATGATGATGAAGATCCAGCACGGTGGTCTGGTATGCCTGTTGTGCTCTTTAATGGTCTCTTTTCAGAAGCAGTCATATACGTATGTCCTGTAGTGAATCAATGACAGTCAAACCTATTCTGTCGTTTAGGTACAAGGACCTGTTGCCTTGAACTGTATCATTCATACTATAGGGGGTTTAATTAAAATGATTAAACTAAATAAACTAAAATGAGCAGGTATGCCTTGTACTGCATGTGTTCCTACCATGGACCAGAGCGACTATAGTGTGTGAAAAAACATTTAATATTAATCATAACTGCAGACACACAAAGTAACAGACCAGTTAAGCATCAGTCCAAAATCACTAGCAGAGAAAATGGTTATTGTTAAAAATAAAGTTTATACAGCAGTACTTTATTTTCTATATGGCCCCAATGAATACATCTTTCTGCAAGAGTGCCTTGACTCCAAAAGCACCTTTTGTCACACATTATTAAAAAAAATATAAAGCAAGAATGTTCCTGGTATTCATTCTGAAAATGTGAATATAAGCTTTTTAAGGCAGAAAACTGAAGAGTTTCTATGTTTTTTTATACTGATGGCCTTACTAACAATAACAACCACAAACACATGAGATCTCTGTTTGAAGCTACAGTCCATGTCAGTACTTACACACTGGCAGACATGTCAACTACTGACCGTGTAGACACTTTTCTTTTCAATGTTCTCTGATGCGTCCTCTTAAATTTTAAATCCTTTCATTGTTTACATTTTAACTGGCATTGAAACATTCCTCTGCAACACATCAGCTGAGTTGCTTTTATGGAGAAGGCACAGCAACATTTCAGCTGCTTCCAACAAATCCTCATACATACATGATACAAAAGCTGAACGCCAGTGACTCAAAATGACATATATGATCAGTGGAGAGGACTGCAGGTGTTCTGGACCCATAATACATTATGTAAGTTATGCAGAGGTATGTAAAGTCCACACATTCTGTACTCTAGAAGTAATATGGAGCTTGAAACTGAAAATTCAAGTTTTGATCTTGAATTTTGAAAAATACATCAATGTATTCAAAATAAAAATAAGTGTACAAAAAGTTTTTTCAGGTTAAATATAATTATGATTCACTACGGTAATTCTTTTGAATAAATTATTTATTTTCATTTTTTACTTTCATATATTTAGATATTTGAGATCCTATTTCTTTCCGTTGCACCTTTTTTTCTTTTCAGATTCAGATCTTATTTTTTACAGTTTCAAATCTTTTTTTCAGTTTCAGATCTTTTCTTTTTAGTTTCAGACTTTTGGCCCTGATCTAGCACGGAGGGTGTGGCATCAACTGAGAGGGGTGTGGAATCATGATGAAAGATGATCAAGATGAAATTAATTTTAACTGATCAATTATTTAAGTATCTGGTAACCCCAGTTGAGGTCCTGACCCAAGGTTGGAAACCACTGCTGTAAGAATTCACAAACACTAGCTGATAGCATCAGGACACATTCATACTGTAGCATGGATCAACCTTTTCCACCGCAGGCTGCTGCAGGTTTTTTCAGCACCCCGTGCATTCCCGCAGCCAAAACAGCACTACCCTTATTCAGTTTATTTATTATCTGTGTTTTTCACGCAGTACTACTGTCTGAATGCTAAATAATGTTAAGCTACTCGATGCTAACGTTAGCCCTATGTTTAACTTCCAGCTTTGCCAATTCACCACTTAAAGATGTCAGAAACATTGTATGTTGTCACAAACTGACTTCTCATTTTGAACATTTCTCACCTGTGTCCTGGCTCCAGCAGGTAGACCTGCTGAACCGGATGCCATCAGTGCAAGCGGACACTGCACTGTGTTCACGGTGCTACGTGGAAATCGGAAATTTCAGCACTTAAAGTGTGGCTGTTGAAGTGCACAATCTGGCATAATTTATCGCTACGCTTCTGCAATTCGTTCACATCTCACATCTCCAAAAATGTTGGAGTAAGTTTCAAAAAAGGCGATATTTGGACAAACTTGCCACGTATTGAAGAATATTAAAACTTAATAAAGTGACATTATATATATTAAAAGACTTAGCCTTACAGTGGAAATTAAAACAGATTTAGCCGTGCAGGATATTCGTGCATGCTGTGCAAATGGAAGTTTGTCATTGACATCAGTTTCTTCACTGCCAATCACATGGTGTAGGCTACATAAAGTGTTGAGTTGAATTATTTTAGTTCCTACGTTCCCTGAAGGCAACGTGATAGGGGACGGTCCCTAGCCTATTTGTTAAGCTGTCTGTCATGATTCCACACCCCTCTCAGTTGATGGCACGTCCCCCACGCTAGATCAGGGTCAAAGTCTGAAACTGAAAAGAAAAGATCTGAATCTGAAAAGAAAAAAAGGTGCAACTGAAGAAATAGGATCTCAAATATCAAAATATATGAAAGTGAAAAATGAAAATAAATAATTTATTCAGAAGGATTACCGGAGTGAATCATAATTATATTTAACCTGAAAAAACTTTTTGTACACTTATTTTTATTTTGAATACATTGATGTATTTTTCAAAATTCAAGATCAAAACTTGAATTTTCGGTTTCAAATTGTATTTTTTCAAGTACAAAACTTTTGGCCCCAGTTTAGCTCCATAGTAGTACAGATAGTACTGATTCAACTTCTTTATTGCAGTAAAAGTGAAAAAGTACAGGCTCTGAAACATACTCAGTAAGTAAAAAGTTGTCCTCTGAAGGACATTTCTATTGTTTCTGTGCAAAGCAAACTGAATCTTTTCTCCTCTGTCCTTTGCTACCGTCATATTCATCTTGTTACATCTTTAATGTAGTTTTAAGTGTTGTTACATATATTATGCTGTTATCTTTTCATCTTGATGCGTCTCCTTTTTTTAATTTTTCATTTTTTTACGTCCCTTTTGTCCTGGTATGTGTTTAACATAATTTTTCATCTTGCACCATTTTAGTCATGTTACATCTTTTTTTTGTCTTGCTGCATCTTTTGCATCATTTTTTGCTGTGTTACGTATTTTTTTCTGTCTTGTTGATCTTATATGTTGTTTTTCGTCTTGTTACGTGTTTTTAGACTTGTTATGTCTTTTTCATCTTGTTACGTCTTTTACATTGGTTTTAGTCTTGTTATGTCTTTTTGTCTTGTACATCTTTTTACGTCTTGCGTCCTCTATGTTGTTTTTCTCTTGTTGCATCTTTTTCATCTTGTTACATCTTTTTTTTTTATCTTGTTACATCTTTTGTCATTTTTAGTCTTGCTACGTGTTTTTCATCTTGTTGCATCTTTTTTACGTAATTTTTCACCAGGTTACATCTTTTTTTTTTGTCTTTTTTCTGTCTTGTCTTCTATATTGTTTTTTGTCTTATTTGTTTTTTGTCTTGTTATGGCATTTTTAGTCCTGTTACATCTTTTTCATCACTGTTAGCGTTAGATCTTTTTTGTTTTGTTATGGCTTTTTTGTCTCATGTCTTTTATATCGTTTTTCTCTTGTTGCATTCTTTTCACCATGTTACGTTTTTTTTCAATCTTGTTACGTCCTTTGTCATTTTTAGTCTTGTTACATCTTTTTCATCTTCTTACATCTTTAGTGTGTTTTTTCACCGTGTTACATCTTTTTTCTGTCTTGTTCATCTTTCACATTGTTTTCAGTCTTTTTATGTATTTTTTGTCTTGCTGTGGCATATTGAGTCTTGTTACACCCTTTTTATCTTGTGTTGTCTTTAACGTCCGTTTGAGTCTTGTTAGGTCGTTTTTATCTTGTTCGTCTTTTACGTTGCTTTTAGAATTAGTTCTTTTTTGTCTTGTTACAGCTTTTTTGTCTTGTGTCTTTTATGTTGTTTTTCTCTTGTTGCGTTTTTTTCATCATGCTACATTTTTTTTTATCTAGTTGTGTCTTTTGTCATATTTCATCTTGTTCCATCTTTTTCTACTTGTGACATCTTTTGCATTGTTTTTTCACCATGTTAAGTCTTTTTAATGTCTTGTTAGTCTTTTATGTTGTTTTTTGTCCTGTGTTTTTTGTTTTGTTCAACTTTTAAGTTGTTTTTCATCTTGTTATGCCTTTTTTGTCTTGTTACAGTGTTTTTTTTTGTCCTGTTGTGTCTTTTTCATCGTGTTATGTTTTTTTTGTCAGTTTTAATCTTTTTTGTCTCATGATGTCGCTCCTTCATGATATGCACTGAAACATCTTTTTTATGTTATTGTTCCGTCCATTTAAGTTGAAATCAGTCTTGATGTTTGGAAGGCAGCGGCAATGACAGAAAATACAAATAATCAATAATTTCCCCCAAAAGCATTAGAACTAAAGTGATGACTCTGCTTTCAAAACGTGAGGAGTAGAAAGTTCACATATTTGTGTTCAAATGTAGGGAGTAAAAGTAAAACACTGTCAGATAAATAAACACTCAAGTAAAGTACAGTACCAAAGTATTTGTGTTTGTATTTAGTTGGTTGCACTTTGGCTAGGTTTGGGCAACAAAACCTTCTTCAGAACTTCCAGACGTCCATTAGGTTTAGGACAGATTGTGGGTAAAAGGTACATTATGTAATTTATATGATGAATTGACGAGACAGATGTCAGATACGTAACAAAACCTGAAAACAAATATACTGCGCTTGTACCTTGTGCTTGGTTAACATTGCTCACGACTATGTTCAGATGAATCCTGATATAGTCCAAATAACAGAATAACATAAGCATTAGTCAGTTTTTGTGTGTAAAGAAACCACTTCAACTCAAGGTGCAGTGAAAACTCAACCTCACATAAACATGGAGATGAGGCATGACTCTTGCTCATTCCATCCTTAACATGAAATCTGCTGTCTTTGTTTCACCTCATCAGATGAATGTTTATCACATCCTTTACACTGCAGACTAACTACGGCTGTGGAAAAACTTTCCCTCCTACTGACTGAAGTCGGAAGCTGATCATTCCCCTCCGAGCCATTCTGAATAGGATGTAATAAATCTCCTCCGTTCCCTCAGATATGTACTTAACTGTCCTTGCTGATAAATGTGGGCCTTCATCCGTGTCCAAATGCATTCCTTTAGAAAGAATAGTTGTGAGTGGTGGGAAAAGAGGTGGAGAGGGAGGGACGCATGGATGAATGGGGAGGAGAGGCAAGAAAAGGCCATTTTCTAATGTAGATGGGTTTGACGGAGTATCTCCTGGCTGGAACAGCTAACGGTGAATGAAATGCATCAAGAGATGTTACATTAACCCGAGACGGGATGCGGGAGTGGAGAGAGGAGGAGAAAGAGAAAAGAAAGAGAGAAATCCATTTCAGTGTCATTTGTCTTGTCTTGTCTCCGTATGGCACCTCGGCTGGTTTCTCTTATTCTGGCAGGTGAGCTCGTTCTCACCTTCCCCCCCACCCTTTTTTCTTGCCTATTTCTCCATCTCCCACTCTCCTGATTCCTCTGCTCTTACAACCTCTCTTCTATTTTACACCTACTCACCTGCTCCCCACTCAAACACCTGCTCTCTGCTTTGATTCTCCACCAGATTTCCATCTTTTTTACTCTGGCCTCTTCCCCTCCTCTCCTCCTATCTCCAAATTTTCTCTCATCTCCACGGTCCATTCCTGCTTTCTCCCCGTTTTATCCTATTTGACCTCTGTTCTTTGGCAATATTATCTTTTACCAACATCACTCGCATTAACAGTGCCATCAGAATAAAATATTTACAATGACTATTTGCACCCTGGTGAGAATAGTCACACAGCAGCTATTCAGTCCCTCCAGGAAGTTTTGATGCAACAATTCACGCAAATTCAACCAAGCTTGTGAATTCGGTGCAACCTTGCAATTTTGTCCAAAATCCACAACTGTCCACAAATTAGACCAATCATTGTTGCTTCCCATGAGTTCCACCAATCACAGCAGTCCCACATGCAAACGTTTCAATATACCAACTCAATGTCTTGTTTAATTATTCACTATTTTTTTGCATTTATTTGTATTTTTTTTAAATCTTGTCACAGATACTGAAAAGAACACAACATTTGATATTGTTATTTACATTTATCAATGCTCTGTGCACTTATAATTTTGTGATGATTTGAATGAATTTGAGTTTCTCAGAGATCCTTCTTTGTAGAATACCCCACTGGTGCGGCTCTTCATTTACAAATAAAGCAGATTTTTACGATTTTGTAATGCTGACCCTTTTTGGTGAGGTTAGTTAGAACACTCAGAACAGAGTTGTGGTTTTATTCTCCCTGGAACAAGTTAGCTTCAATTTTTAATGAATTATACAAGACAAAACAATTTTCACTTGGTCCTGCAAATTCATTGCAAAAAATGCCTAAAAGCATTGCAACATTTTTTTTTTTTTTTAAAAGCTACCATGAAATCAGGCATTTTAGGCTGCAAGAATCCCCCCCCCCCCAAAAAAAGGCCTGAGAAATCCTGGAGGGACTGACTATTGGGCTATTTACACCTGCACAAAATGTATGCATGGTTGCACATCACTTCAAACAATCAATGTAACTGATTATCATTATACACCACAGAGTTGCACAATGAAAAGTTTAGTTTAGTCTGGGTATGATAACGATTAATCAATGATCTATTAAGAATTCCATCGATCACATAACATTTTATGAATCTACTGAAGATCTGAAATAAAGCAGAGATTATTTTTATGAGAATACTCCACATGTTGGCGGTAGCCAGAAACTTGCCCCATGAGGCTCGGCTGGGATCAGTCCATAGAGGTTACATGGGGGTGCCACCCTTTGGGCCCATCCTCAGCAGGGGCAGGCATCGGGGTCGGGGGCCTTGCAAGCCATGCGGCAGGCAAGGCTGCAGATATAGGTGTGCTGATGCCCACTGTAGCAGCCCATTCTCAAGGTCTGCTGGTCTTTAATCCAAACCACACACTTCCTTTTCCAATGCACACGACACGTGTTTCAGCAATAAAGCTGAAAAAAATACAGTTTTTCACAACTGTTAAATCACTAAACCTCATTCTCTGAACAAAATGCTCAGAAACATAAACCCATTTGTTGAATCATTCACTCTTTTGGCAAAACTCTAGACACATATTTACTTGCTAAGACACATTTTGTACAGTGATGCACTTCTGCTGCAAAATGGTGAACACTGGCAGCAGAACACAACCACAACATAACTGCCATCACAATAACTCAAAATTCTTCACACTTCTTTCTTTTGATGTGAATTACTTTTCAACAATTGTTTATGCACTAAAACTGGAACTTTACTGAAATCTGAAACTCGTGTATCACATCCGTAAACCAAGCCTGCAACACTGCAGCACACTTTCTGCCCAACTCTCAGTTTTTAATTCTCCATAAAAACTTTTTGCAAAACACTGTACACAGTTTTCTACAGAGGCTCAAAATTACAGTAAAATCTCCTTTGTTCCTTTTGAAAGCAAAACCAATCACAATGCCAAGCTTTATTTACCAGTATTTACCACCAGTAACCAGTGTTTCATACAGTAAATGTCTGCATGGTCTGTGGCTGAAACCCATTTACCAGGAAACATTTCTACAACTGACTTGCAGTGATATTCTTTGAGTTTTCTCAACTCTTCATCCGGCAGAGTTTTCATCTTGTTGTCTTGCAGGAAAAATGTTTCTTGTGATGTAGATGGAGTCTTCTGAGCTGATCCAGTACAAAGACAGGATACTGAGGCAGAATGAATCTGCCATCTGTATTACTGTATTACTTGAAGTATTTGCAATATACAGTATGTTTTGTACTAAGCTTAGAATATGCACTTTTACATATATTGAAGTTTAAATGTTTTCCTGTAGCTACTTCCTCTGAGCACTGTGTTTTCCATTATTTGATATAGTGTGTAATGACTGCTCAGCGGTGTTTATATTCTGACTGGCTGTGTGAATGATCTGAAAACACTGTTTGATTTTGCCAGAAAAGTCGGAGGTTTTGTGAATGTAGTTTGAATATTTGGTTTAGTGTTTAGAGTTCTGAGAAAACATTGTAAGGTTTCAAGAAATGTGCAATTGTGAAAAACTGTAACGGTAAAAACAAAAATGTGGATTGTTTATATCCATCTAACCTTGTCTTGTAGCAGCCATACAGCATAGTATGAGAAGGAGGCAGAGCTTGAAATCTGTACCTGAACCCAACGGAACCCGACGGGCAATTGGCAAAATTTTCCTATAAACATAATTCCTTTCAGTCATGACTTATGACTCACTAGAAGTGTGTAGTGGTGGTTGTATTTTCTTATTTTGTCATTATTTTGCTGTGCTCAGGATGCTTTACCAACCCAAAATGTTGGTATTTGATGTCTTTGCATCTTTCTGAAGCAACAGCTCAGACAAATCCTACTGATTCTACTTTTAAAGTCTCCAGAAATAACATGCTAAGTAAGTCCAGCAGTTTGTTTTTTTGTTTTCTGGTTCAGCTTTAATGAAATCAGTCAACAACTGCAGCTGCAGCTGACAGTTATTTTCCTTACACCTGATTCGGTACCACTTTCCAACAAGACTAACTTTTTGTTTATATTTTTTTATAATTAGGTTGTAAACACTTTATAAATCATTGATAAGCTGTTAGAACACACTGGATAAATAGGGCAACAAAAACGTAGAAATATTTGCCGCCGTCACCATATATGTGAATTTGTTATAGTTACATTACTTATGAAAAACGCAAGTTGACAACTTTGCTAACACAAGCAAACATCAGGCAAGTGCAGCAACACAAAACATACAGTATCATATTACTGACTGGTCGTATAGCAAGAAGGCATCTATCAGCCTTTTATTTCATGAAGCAAGCGCAGTCCAACATTTACTCTTGTCTGGTGGTCTCTTCCGCAGTCACTTTCTCTTTTTCTCTTCTAATTTTCCTCCGTCAATGTCCTCTTTGGTCTCTTTGGTCCTGCCGTGTTGTCCGTAGAGGCTGCTGAGCCCGGTTATGTCACACGGTTCCTGTTCTTGCACAAAACCAACGCTTCTCACCAGAGCTCCTGTGCTGGCGGTGTAAATTTCAACACTCTACGTCAGCGCAGTGCACTGATGAGCTAACTGGCTAGCAGCTACATTTAACAGGGGTTTACTTCACTGTCCATCAGGAAACTCTGTAAATCACAGAGGGTTGAGACAGTGCAGCCAGACAACATCAGACAGGAAACCAAAAATACATTTTCTACGTAAAATATGATCTAGTTTCACCAAAATCAGTGACTTCGTTGGTTGTGTGTGACTTAAAGCGTCACAACGTGGCCACCAAAGTTACATAGAGCGAGAACAGGTGTACGGTCTGCAGAGTTGTAATGACAGAAGCACTATTTAGCCTTTTATAAGGTGTATTGATGCAGAGTAGTTACATAACATTGCTTGAATTGTGCTTTAGAGGTGGATATTACTTGACACAGTATTTGTAATTAATCACATTAATACAAAATAATCACTAAGACAACCTGCAGCCTCCTGGATCTTTACATTATCTGTCACATTGAGGGATTGTTTCATGACATTCTGAGGACTATGTGTTTCTTCTTTGTGTCGTAAGTGTGACCAACAGCAAATGTGATGCAAGATGTAGAAAAACGGACACCTTTTGATATGTAAAGCTGCAGATTATTAATATTTGTCAGCCATGACACTGAGGTTTCCACACTGCATAAAAATCTTTAGAAGAAACAAAAGACCAAAGGATACAAATAGTCTTTTAAAATGAAGCAAATACCAGCACCTACTCAAACACATGTCCACCCCCCACACCAACACACACACACACACATAGAGCATGCTTGTTGTTGTGTTGTTGCCTCAGAGACTGCAGCAGCTGTCAGTGTGTTAGCGTGTGAGATAAAACCAGGAGGCTCAGTGATACAGCAGGGATCTGAAGTGCCAATTAATTAGGATGAAGGAAAAGAGTGTGTGAGCACGCTGCAAACCCACAACATCAGCACAGATGTGGAAGGCAGTGTTTCTTGAAAGTGTGGCCTGGGACCAAAAGGGGCTTGTTTTGTGTAGAAATAGTATTTTATAATTATGCTCCATTCCAAGGTGAAAGACAATGTTTGTCATTTGGGTTGGTGGCAGAAATACTCAGATTCTTTCATTTCTACACATGCTTTGCTCTGTCGTGTATATTCTGACATTTTTTAATGATTTAACAAACCTTAATGATCACAGTTTCACCTGCACCAGCCACATTAGTAACAGTAATTACACTAATGTTTATCATCATGAACTTAGAATCGCCTGGTTTACTTCTGTTGTCATTTGGAACAATTGTTCAGCTCCGTATTTAAGTTCCATTGCATTTTAATGCAGGAGGAATACGCAGCATTAAACTGTGCTAACCACTACAGCCTGCCTCCCAGGCTTTGGCAATATATTTGCCAAGCTTAATTTGAAAAATACCCGCGAGGAAGGGAATAAGACTTGAGTGGAGAAGCAGACTATTTGTGTTTCACCTGCTTGCAGCGCTCATTTATGCAGAACAAATCCAGTGAGGGGAGTCTGAGTCTGAACCAGGCCAACATACAGAGAAGAACATTTCTAAAGATATTACCACAGTATTTCCAAAGTCGGCATTCTTATTTTCCTTAAACCCTCCATTTTTTTTCATCCATTGCAGTTTTACATCAGTGAAATGTAGGCCAGGTGTAAAGAACATCTTTAACACATTTTAAATTTTCTATAAAAAGTAAAAAATTGCAGAATGTCCTCCATAACCTTTTATTTATTTGGGGACCCAAATAAAATCTCCTCTGACCCACCTGGGGGTCTCAACCCAGTCTTTGGGAATGACCACTCTAGAGTGCCCTTCACTGGGCAAAATATGGTTAAGTGCCTTAAAAGGTGCCCTTCAGTGGATAAAATGTGGTGAAGTGCCCTTAAGAGTGCTCTTCAGTGGACAAAATATAAAGTGCCATTTAGAGTGCCTTTTGGAGTAAAAAAAATGTATTAAAGTGCCCTTGAGTGCCCTTCCAGTGGATAAAATGTGATGAAGTGCCCTCTAGAGAGCTGTACAGGAGACAAAATGTGGTAAAGTGCCCTCTAGAGTGCCCTTTGAGTGTAGAGAAGGTGGTAAAGTGCCTTCTAAGGTGCCCTTCAGTGGACAAAATGGGATGAAGTGCCTTCTAGAGCGCCCTTCAGTGGACAAAATGTAGTGAAGTGCCCTTTAGAGTGCCCTTCAGTGGAGAAAATATGGTTAAGTGCCTTAAAAGGTGCCCTTCAGTGGATAAAATGTGGTGAAGTGCCCTTAAGAGTGCTCTTCAGTGGACAAAATATAAAGTGCCATTTAGAGTGCCTTTTGGAGTAAAAAAATGTATTAAAGTGCCCTTGAGTGCCCTTCCAGTGGATAAAATGTGATGAAGTGCCCTCTAGAGAGCTGTACAGGAGACAAAATGTGGTAAAGTGCCCTCTAGAGTGCCCTTTGAGTGTAGAGAAGGTGGTAAAGTGCCTTCTAAGGTGCCCTTTCAGTGGACAAAATGGGATAAAGTGCCTTCTAGAGTGCCCTTCAGTGGACAAAATGGGATGAAGTGCCTTCTAGAGCGCCCTTCAGTGGACAAAATGTAGTGAAGTGCCCTTTAGAGTGCCCTTCAGTGGAGAAAATATGATAAAGTTCCCTTGAGTGCCCTTTGAGTGACCATATTGTGATAAAGTTTAAAGCTAAGGCGGCCATCAGTCTCTCCCTCCTCTGCTTGTGTCGCTTCCATACATGTGTGGTTGCTTCTGGCTACATCATCACGTACAGCTGTTATCTCACTTTGAGCGGTCAGCGTCAAACGAAGTGCAGCGCTTGAGGGCAAATCCAAGCAGTGTAACATGCCAAGGGTGGTGGTGGCACTTTACATTTCACATTTTGTTTATGTAGAGTCTTGAAAAGTTTCAGCAAACTTCCGGCTTGTTGTCGCTACCTGACTCACTCTGCTGTTTGCTTTAACGCCGCTCTCCCTTTCTTTTTTTTCCTCTATATTCTCTTTTACTCTTTATCAAACTTTGGTGCCAATTAATTTAACATGAATTGTTACTTGGCAGTACTGATGTAATTCGGTCAGTACTCTAGAAAGTACCAAGTTCAGCACCCAATAACTTTATAATCCATCCAAAAAAGGTTATTCCCAGAAAGTTCTAATATTTTATGTTCACTTTCACAGGCACTTGCAAAAAAGATTAAAGTTTGAAGACTGAAATTGAAGAGAAGAGATGCAATCTGTAGTGCTTAAACTTTCTTGTATTCTATTAAACTGTAGCACATCAAATGTCAGTCTGTCCCCCAGAACAGATGTTATGTTTAGCGTATAAAAATAAGTGGTGTAGCTCTGGCTACAAGCAGTTTCTGTTCCTGACATGTTTTCCCTTCTACTTTTTCTGTGATTCTGAGAGTTGTTACTGATTAAATTCACAAACTTTTTAAAATCATTTCTTCAAAAATGTATCTGAATTAAGAACAATTATCCTCATAGTAACTTCTCAGGATGAGAGAAGTTTTTGTAGCTGAGTGCCCTGAGCGTAACTGCTCTGTAGCTGGGACAGTCATCCATCCTCTGAATGCTCCAGGTCTCCAGTTTGTGGTTGTGAAGTTTCATGAGGCTGTGACTATCCTAGAGGTCGCTAAAGGTCATTTTAAACAGTGAGGTCAAGTTACAAAAATGGTATCACCACAATGAAATGGTTACTGTGGAGACTAACATCATCACACATATATGAAACCGGGGCTCACTGAATCTAGTCTCAGCCTTCCAGTCAGACGCAATTCATGATATTCTAATTCTTGGACCCCAGTGTGCAGGAATATCCAAATATAATAGCCAAAAAAGTAACACATTTTTGCTGCATAAAAGAAAGAATTGCATGGGTTTTGCCCATAACTGCATGGGATTAGCAATAGAGTGTGCATGTCTCTAAGGGGGAGAGATGGTACCAATAGCACCATTTTTATTCAGATATCCTGAGGTGAGAGGTCAAGGGACCACTTCGAAAATAACCAGGTCAGTTTTAGTTTTCACCTTGCCAAAATTCTGCCTAACTTTTTCAGCCTTATTTATCCCCCAAGCTACCATCGTTTGTTCCAACAGGATCCTTAGATCGTCTGGTTTCTAGTTTATATGATGCTAGTATGCTCCAGCTTTAAAACTGAGCCCACCACCGCCTCTGAAAGACAAGACAGCGAAGTCAGCTGAGGACGAGGGTGTCCCCACAGAGTTTATTAATGCAGTTGACAGAGCTGTGAGAGGCTGTTTCGGTGCCCCCTCTGGCACATGGTGCCCTACGCACAGAGAAGGTGGCACTACTGTGCTGACAACAGTAGTGTCACCTCCTCTGTGTTTTCTAAGATGAGAAAACACTGGAGGACTCAGAGGGGGTGGTGGCCTTATGTTTGAAAAGAAAACTGCCTTCTTGGTTGCCCCTAAGGTATATAAAACATGATAAAGTGCCTAGGGTTCCCGCCCAGTGGACAAAATTTGATAAAGTGTCCTTTAGAGTGCCCTTTAGAGGACAAAATGTAGTAAAGTGCCTTCTAAGGTGATTTCCAGGGGATACAATGTGGTAAAATGCCCTCTAGAGTGCCCCTCGGTGGTCAAAATATGATAAAGTGCCCTCTAGAGTGCCCTTCAGTGGAAAAAAACATAATTAAGTGCCTGCTAGTGCCCTTTCAGTGGATAAAACATGATGTAGTGTCCTCTAGAGAGCCTCTCAGTGGACAAAATGTGGTAATGTGCCCGCTAGAGTGCCCTTTTAGTGGACATAATGTGATGAGGTGCCCTCCAAAGAGCCCTCCCAGGGGACAAAATGTTGAATAAAAACATGGTGTAAGTAACATTTAATTCGTCAACTTGGCATGTTGGGGCTTTAGGAGACGTGGATTACACCAGGTGAGCAGTATGGAGGCATTTTATGTTTTTATTCTGTTGATTTTTACATTTGAAAACTGGTCACCATTCACTTCCATTGTTTGGGAGATTCTGCAACACTGTTTTCCTGTGAAACTCCAGCAGTGTTTTGTGGACTAACAAACTAAACCTGACCTTCAATCAACATGAGGGTGAGTAGATAATGACTGAATTTTCATTTTTGGGTGAATTATCCCTTTATGAACATCATGATTTTAGGTATGCTGGTGCCCACCATGTATAGCTGGTATTCCTAGTTTTTTCATCCCTCCCCCTCAGACAGCCGGAGTTCACCACTGATAGAAAATATCCACTATTTGGCTTCACAAATGACAGTGTAATTGTAATATTCAAGACAGCAAAGTTGACCATCAATCCGAGGCACTAAAATTTAATGTGAGGGACCTTTGTTCTTTTTTTCTTTCTTTTTTTCATAAAATCTGTCATTAAAGAAAAGCTGACAACCAAATGTATCATAACATGAATTACTGTTACACGTTATCTATTTCTCCCCCCTTTTTTTTCTTTTTTTCTATGGTGCTGTAAAGTGTTGAAGTGGTGAATATGTGTGTGTCAGTTAAAATGTGTGTGCTTGTGTGCTGGAGGTCAGCGTCAGCTTGATCCCAAACAAGACAATATCTTCCTGTTGTCCTCTGTGTGATCAGCCTCAGGTGGTGCAGCAGACATAACCAAGACCCACTCACCCCCAACACACACACACACACACACACACACACAACACACACACATACACACACACACAGTTCAGTTCAGAGCAGTATGGCTCATAGTGGTGCAGCAGCTTCCCCGGAGCAGCAGCCCAGTTCACAGGCAGGTTAATTGTGGGTGGTGAAGCGCTGGGCAGTGCGAAGCTCAGAGAGGAGTTTATGTGCAGATTAAATTAGCAGTTCGGGGGGGGGGGCAGAGGGAGGAGTGAGGTGGAGGGTGGAGGCTCAAACTCACCCTTTTCTTTGATGGTGTAATGGACCAATGAGACTTCCACAACAGGTCAGAATATCTATAACAGAAGCACACAATAAAGTTCAGGTCGTACCTATAGCAAATGTTCAACATCAAAGTATTTTTTTAAAGGAGCACTCCACCATTTTTACACATTGAGATCAGTTTACAAGCTATAGCTCCTCAGCCAACAGTTGTATCATGTTTCAGCAACTGAGCTGCCGTATGATATTTTGATTAAACTAAATTAATGCAAAATATGCAACATATAAGCACAAAAATCAAACTATTAAGGACTCAGGGACAGTGTCCAAGACAGGGTCTTAAGAGTAGGTATTAAAGCAGGATCTACCTTATTATTCCATTCAATTCTGGCAAAAAGTTTTTCATTAAATGAACACAAACCAGCTAACACACAGTTAGCCTGGAGCTAATAGGGCCCCTGCAGGTCTGGGGCCCTGTTGCAGCTGCCCACTTGCCATCTGCTGGCATTATGCTATATTTTTCTTATTGTCAACAAATGTTGTGAATATACTTTAACCAACAACATGTTGGTCCATCTCTCAATACGTTCTGCCTTCCCTCCCCTGTTTTGGCTCTCAGATCTGATTCTACTGGTTCCTACTGAACACACAAACAAACAAACAAACATTTACCTCACAAAAACATAGTTTCATTAAAAAAGGCTCAGTCATTTCTAAACCAGCTGGTCACTGTAGTTTTTATCAGGAAAATAGTGCCTTTATTATCCCCACTAGGGGATCGCTTCTGTGTTTGTGTGCATGATCAGTGGACCTGCATCTTGTACACAGTTTATCTTTTTTTATAATCTCTTTGCATTTTTTTAGCCTTTATTGACAGGAGAGCTTTAGACAGAGAGGAGATGGGGCGACAGAGGAGGAAGCATGCAGCAAAGGGCCATAGGCCATAACCGAGTCCATGGTCGGCCTCTGTACATGGGCTGCACATTCCACTAACTGAGCCAACTGGGCGTCCCAGCCTGTTTTTGTGCACATTCATGACTGTATGCTGAAGGATTTCTGTGATTCACAATTTTGGAAAAACCTCAAAAGAACTTTTTTTATGCCTCCAGGTTGGCAACAGCCGTGTCCACAGACATGTTTCCAGGTCATCCCATTCTACAAGAAGGTCTTGAGGGAATGGTTTTTCATCTTCCCAAATGACCTCCTGGTGATGAACTGATTAAATTTTGGTGGTCAAAGTTCACTGTTACCTCACTAAACACATTTTACATTCAAGAATGCATACCCTAATTGTGCCAAAATTACCTACAGATATCTAAGAAGATAAAATGATAAGGTGATTTTAGGGATTTTACATACAATGTTCAGCTCTCTATCAGTCCTCTGTTCTCCTCTGTAAAAATAGTCTCTAAGTGAAGACAGCATGTTTCTCACTGCAAATTATTCACTGGAAGCACACATGTATAGCAATCTTTTCTATTTCGAGCATCAGGGGGAAAAAGTTTTAAAAAAAATCACATTCATGTACACAAATGTAATGGATTAAATTTTATGAACTGCTGCTATTGGCTGTAGTAATTATGGCAGGAGAAAAAGAGGAAGATAAGGTCAAGTAGTATAAAGAGAGAGAAAGTCATCATGCAGATATGGTCGGGGTGGATGGATGGGTCAAACAAACATGGGACTTTCACTCAGGAGACCAGAGTTTGAGTCTCATAAAGTGTCCCATTACATAGTTGAATTCTATTGTGACTTTTGTCAGGTCTGTTGCATGACATACATAACATCCCAGAGGAAAGGAAAAGTTCAAGATAAGCTCTCATCTTTGTCTGGGCCAGTGGTTTCCAAACTTTTTCTGGCAAGCTCCCAGAAGCCGATAAGAGTTTTATCCCCCAAACTTTTATTTTAATCAATCATTAACAGTAATTGTGGTTGGAACTGACAAAAGGAGAATTCAAAAGTTGAATTTCAGTGAAGTAAAGGTCGGCAGGATAGAATCAGCAAACTCTTGTTTGCGTATTTCCCTCACATAGATGTTTAACTCTTAATTTCTCCCCGTATGGAGGCTTTTTTTTTTTTTTTCAGTGTCCAGCAGTGTTTTGTGGACTAACAAAACAAACCAGACTCTCAACAGGCATGAGAGTGAGCACTTAATGCTGATTTTTTTCATTTTTGGGTGAACTATCCCTTTAATGTCATGTGATGCCACCTGACTTATGTAATATACAGTGTATTTTTGGGAATAATTGGCAATCAATCTATTCTCTCATTTAAGTATGAGGACATCTTGTCTCTGACAGAAGAAGAAGATATATATCAGGCTTTGGATACACATAATATTTGTTAGCAGATACATTAATTGTTGGTTTGGGTCTTTATGGGATTAATTGCTGCTGGTCTTATCTTTTAACTTCTCCATCTGAAAATGTCAGAGCAGGTTGACTCAGCATCTCAGCGGGATCAAACTTTCTCCATTTCTCCCTCTTTGTCTGTCTCTCTGTCTCCGTCTGTCTCCCTCCTCTCCATTTTTACGGCTCTTGAAAAAACAGAGGCTTGACCTTTTCAAAATGACAGGGAACCAGTCTATAAAACAAGCAGTGGAAACTGTGACTTTCATCTAAACAGGCCCGGTCCGGCGCCGCACACTTCTCTCTCCATTAGGTGTTCCAGTTAAATTTACACGTGGGCTCACCGACACCAACACACACGTACAAACACACACACACACACGGCTCCATGCAGCTGCTGTCGGCGGGTCGACGTGGGCGAGACGCTCGGTCCAATCATAAGTGAATCAGTGTATTTCTGTCCCTTGACTGCCGGTGACAGATTGAACCATTATGTACTGATGAAGACTGTCTGCTTTTCTTTCACTCCCTTCTTTCTTTCCCCCCTCCCTTTTATCTATTCTGCTCCGCTTTGTTTTTATTCCTGCTGGAGTGTGAATTCATATCAGGCTCACTGCTGCAGGGCTACATGCGGTTGAGTTCTGAAGCTCAGTATCCACCTCTGTGTTCACGTGGGACCGACAGAACCTGAGCACGTCCACTGATTTGTAAAAACTGCAACGCTCTGTGATTTCAGTCCTGTTTGAATGTGCCATGTTTGTTGGAATGTGTACAGTGAAAAAATACCTGAAGCGTTTTTGGGAAGAATTCTTTTCTTCATGTCTGTGTGAGAATCTACAGAGGGAACAGGGAAAAAGAAAACAGAATTAAAACCTGTCCGAATTATTGCATTAAATCATCTCCTTTATTCTAGAAACTTAATTGTCTTACCACTTTTTTTTTAGCCAAGTATTGAGTTTAATACACTGCACAAGATACAATGCACTAAGGGAAATCTTTAAGATCATTTCATATTGTATTCTTAATTAAATTCTAATCATCGTGGAAGAATATATTACAAAAAGAAATGATGACCTTAAAAAGCAGTCTGCTGGTAAGAACCTCAAAGATAAAATTTAAGATGTATGTATGCATATTTTCTCTCTTCTTTTTCTTTCTGTATAATAATGGATTACATTTAATTTTGTTACTCTGATACCTAGATTCTTGAGCATGTTTTGATGTATTGACTGTGATGATATATGATGTGTGTTTGTGTTTATTTGGATGTATAATTCCGATTGCATATATTTTTTATTTTTAGTTTGATACATTAGATTTATTTATTTATTTATTCATCTATTTGGATCCCCATCAGCCACTTACAAGGTAGCAGCTACTCTTCACTCCACGCAAGAAAAAAATTACATCTTAATGTAAAACAATTTAAAAAATCAAAGGTAGAAGGAGAAAAAACAACAAAAAAAATAACAAACCCAATTAACAAAACACCAATAAAACTACAATGACTACAATAACAACAATGTTCCCAATTATATCTAAAACATAGTCAGTCAGGCATTTTATTCTGCTCAAAATATAATGATACCACTAAAACTGTAAAGTAACAGTAAAATGATACATGATCAGGAAGTTCCTCATCAATGATCATTAGTCATATACGATGAAGCTAAACATCCTAATGTTAAGCTTTCCAAATATTTAACCAGGGGTAAATTATCTAGTGAGACAGTGTATCTTTTACCTTTGCGAGGCAGCTGGATTTGCAAGATCACGTGATCTTTCCAGGCTCCGAGCTATCTGCATTCTGTCCAAAACCAGAGTGGTGCGAGCTAATCAGTGTCTTAGGAGGGACTGCTGGCAGCTATGGATGTGGTTTTAGGTGCACCGACAGCGAAAGGCGTCCATGGAAACGAGTCGTCTTGAACAAACAATGGAGCTCCTGAAGAGGTTAGCGTAGATACTGTGATAGCATCAGTTATATCAGAACTGGAGAACTGGAGGGAATTTCTTCATTGAAAGAAGAACAAAGAATGACACTGAAGGCTTTTATCAACTGAAAAGATGTTTTTGCTCTTCTTCTGGCTGGCTTTGGTGAGTTAATCTGATTGGCTGAAGTTAGCCTGTGTCCAACCACCTGCCAAGTATTTTTTGAGAGTGCCTGCAGTTTTTATAGACGGCTTCCCAGATGGTTCTGAGTAAAAAAAAACAAAAAAAAAAACACCTGGCGTTTCTCACTCAGTTAAAATTATATTTAAGATTCAAAGATTCAGAAGTTTTATTTGTCACATGTTCAGTATTGCCCTCTGTCCACACAAATGAGCTGGTTTGACTTTATTCTTCACAATAAAAGTCCCCTATCTCTGTACTTAAAGGATTTCATTATGAAGCAGCAAAATCAGGAAACCATCCCCAGGAACTTGTCACGACTTCTATCAGCTGAATGCAAACGTGCAAAGACCAAAAGTGCAAAAAACCTGAAGAAACCTCAGCAAACAGCCCTTGAGAATGCACTCCGGTGCATACAGAGGAGGCTGAGGACTGACTCTTCCAGGCTGCAGTGTGTTTGTGAGATCTTGGTCACCCTGTGACATAAAACACACCTTGCTGCTCCCCCTGAGGTGGTTCTCTTAGACAGCAGAGCTGGCTGCTGTTAATTCCAGCCAGCTCTACCCATGATGCATTAAGGCAAGAGATGTTCCCTGCAGCGTCTTGATTAGATTGTGTGGCCAACCAGTTTACCTTCAGTACAAATTTGTTTTTGTTGAGGATAAGCAAAGACAGAAAGCAGAAACAGAAAGTGCATATGGTCCAAAAGACGGTGTGAGTTCTTATAAGTATGAGGAAAAAAAGTGTTAAGCACCACAGAGTGTTGAATTTACAGCTCAATAGATCATGACTCTCTAAATGCTTATTTCTATTTACTGACTCATCAGATTTTATTTATGTGGATTAAGATTGATAATAGAATCTATAGCTTTCATTTTAGAGGAATAGTTAAATATTTTGGCACATATCTTTATTTGCTTTCTTTGCAAGAGTGACATGTTCAGATAGATACCAGTCTGAAGTCTGTGTGTTCAGTACAGAGCTCAATTCAGGATATGGTTAGCTTAGCTTAGCATGAAGCTTGCAAGCACAGGGAAACAACTCTGTCTAAAGTTCAGGGATGCATCTACCAACACTGCTGCAGGTTCCCTCTCCAGTATTATTTGCGGAGGCACCCTGAAGCATTATGTTCAATGTCAGGTTATATAGAGCGAGAAAGTATATGTAAGGAGGAGGTGGAGTTGATGGACAAACACAGTGCTTTCAACCAGGAGACGAGGGTCCCATGTCCTGTGTGAATCAGAAAATAAGAATTCTTTTTAACTTTAACTGACTGTAGCAGGGGGATACTTAGATTCAGGTACAATTGGCCAATCAGGAAGAGAGCACCTGAGTTGTTAAGAGGGCCATGAAGGTGTGTAAGCTTCACTCATGCTCCTGAGATCACTCCTGTGCACATGCTTCCTTAGTAAGCCAAACAAACTCTGTTTTATTCAAGATTATTTGTTCGTAAGTGTAATGTAGGGGTGCAAATGCACCCTGAGGTAATCTATTTGTATGTATTATTTAAATATGGAATCTTAAATCTTAATCTTAAAAAATGTGGGTCTGCCAACAATTTATTCTTTCTTTTGTAAAGGATCCTAACAGTCCAAGAATAGTGGCAGTGGTAAGGTATGAGAATGTCTCTTTACTATCAAGCATTGTTTGCATGTGTGTAGATTGAGATTTGACAGGTTATCTGTTAAATTCACGGGCAAAGTGCTGGTTACCGTTTACTACATACTTTATATTGCTTATTTGGATTTTGTCTATTGAATTCTAGTAGTTTGAGTGTATTGCTAATTTAAAGTTTTATTTTGTTCTAGTGCTGCAATTGGTGCTGGCCTATGGTCACAGGAGCAGCCGGTGCAGTGGAGGTTCACCTGTTGATTTGTGGTGCTATCAAGGTGTGCTGTGGCACTGGTATTAGTTTGGGTGTTTTTCTGTTGGGGTAAAGAGAGGGTTTATTTTGTTTTGTAGCTTTGGTATTTCTTTCTTTCTTTCTTTCTTGTTTTTCCACTTACAGCATACTTCCAGTGCATCAGCCTGCTGACTGGTGTGCCACCCTCCCTGCAGCAAGATATTCTACTTTTTAACCTTTGGTAATTGATGTTAGTGACCCTCTGTTGTAATAAAATAGCCTGTTATGGCATTTTGACCCACACTGACTGTTGGCTTTGTTATTGAAGACTAAATCCCAGTTTTATCTTGACCAGACAACTTGTAATTTAAATAATCCCAAGAAGTTCTGGAAAGTAGTTAAATCCTCAATTGGGGAAGAAATCACAAATGAGTTACATTCTTTTATTGTAAAAGATTCACTAACCATAAATAACAAATCAGACATTCTTAACTATTTTAATGAACATTTTATTTCCTCAGGGTCTTTATTTGAGTCCTTACATCCACATCATTTGAGCGAGCAGAAGTTTGGCCCTCAGACGCCACCTCATAACCATATGGCACCAGAATTTGACATCACTCCTTTTCATTTATTTTATTTATTTATTTAATTTTTTATTTAACCTTTGTTTAATCAGGCAAGTCATTAAGAACAAATTCTTAATGTAGCCGAAGTCCTCAGAGCTCTTCAACAACTGGACCTCAGTAAATCTGCTGGACCTGACAACCTCGAGCCTTTCTTTCTGAGGTCTGCTGCAAACTTCATAGCAGTACCTCTGTGCCATATTTTTAATCTTACCATTTCTGAATACAAGATTCCAGACATATGGAAGTCTGCCCATGTCCTTCCCCTGTTGAAAGGTGGTGCCCCCTCTAATAAGTAGTTAATAACTACAGGCCCATCTGTAAGTTATGTGTTCTCTCCAAGGTTCTCGAAAAGTTGGTCAGTGAACAGCTTAAATACTTTTTAGATGAATATGGTCTCCTTGCACCGCATCAATCAGGTTTTCGCAAAAAGCACAGCACGACAACTGCTGCTATTAAAGTGGTAAATGATATAACTGACGCACTTGATATCCAGAAGTATTGCGCAGCCCTTTTTTATTGACCTGTCAAAAGCATTTGACACAGTTGACCACGTCATCCTTGCAAATAGACTCCGTAAGATTGGTTTATCCAGCCAGGCTGTAATGTGGTTCAACAACTACCTATCGGGCAGAACACAGTGTGTCCAGGCCTCTGGGTCCTCTTCTTCCCTTCTTCCTGTTTCAAAGGGTGTGCCACAAGGCTCGATATTAGGGCCATTGCTCTTCACAATATACGTGAACAATCTTTGTGATAATTTGCCAAATACTGTGTCCCATTTTTATGCTGATGACAGTTATTTATTGTTCATCTCCATCAGTATTACAATGCTTTGAATACTTGCAGTCTGCTTTTGATGTTGTACAGTCCCGCTGTGAATAAGTCAAAGGCTATGCTTTTTTCAAATGGTAAGCAGCTCCCATCGAACATTCCCAGGTTGTCAACTGTCCAAGGAGCTGAAATTGAATTGGTCGCCTCTTATAAATACTTAGGCATATTGATTGATGACAACCTGACTTTTAAGCCCCATATTGATTATCTTGTTTCTAAGCTGAAACTTAAATTAGGTTTCTTCTTTAGAAATAAATATTGTCTTTCACTTCGGGTAAGGGAACGATTAATCTTAATGACTTTTTTACCTTTATTGGATTATGGAGATCTGCTTTTTATGAATGCACCTGACCAGTCTCTAAAGAAATTGGACACAGTTTATCACTCCGCTTCGCGGTTCCTGACTGGTAGTGATCACCGTGTTCATCATTGTTCTTTGTATGCTGCCGCAAGGTGTCCCTCTTTATCTGTTCGCAGGTTCTCCCATTGGATGACTTTTATATATAAATCTATACTTGGGCTTCTCCCCCGATATTTGTGCCTGTACATGTGCAGAACCTCCAGCCATTACAGCCTGCGATCCCAGAACATCATACAGATGCAGGTCCCAAGAGTCAGGACTGAGTTGGGGAAAAAGGCGTTTAAGTTTTCTGCCACCTCAAGCTGGAATGACTTGCAAAAGGCTTTAGGACTGACTGAACTTATAGGCCTGGGGGAATTCAGATTGGTTTTGAAGGATCGAGAAAGTCTTCGGCTCTTGTGTTTGCCTTATGTAATCTGTAATTTGTACATTTTTACTGCTTGTATAATTCTGTGTGGTGTTGTTTGTGCACTGCTTTCTTAGCCAGGTTGCTCTTGTAAAAGAGGTTTTTAAATGTCAGTGAGTCTTACCTGGTTAAATAAAGGATAAAAAAAAAATAATAATAAAAAATTGAAGTTCACCTGTATGCATTTTAGGGCATTGCTCGGTACCATATAACTAATGTATGTAAGTTACATCACATAACATATGCACCTTATGTTACGGCATTGTAGTGTGTTCATATAGAAAGTGAATACATTTTTTTTTGCATAAATAGATTACATACAGAGTTGATATAAAGATGCAAATAAACACAATTTCTGTCATTCACACTGTACGATGCGAATTACACAAGTGACATGAAATTTGTGTCATTTGCGCAAATTGAAAATATTCAACTTGAGCAAAAAATTTGCATCTATTGCAGAGTTTTTACTGAGTGTTGTGTGGAGAGGACTGGATCAGAGCTGAGGCACAGACAGCTGCCGAGAGCCAGGGAGCTTTGGGGGAGAGACGACTGATTCTGGAGGAAGAAACACCACAGTCACATTGATTTCACTCTGATACAAACTCCTTTACTGGCAGGGGGAGATTTTTTTAATTTTTGGGATTAAAAACTAGATTTATCTTCACTCCTGCTTCTCAACCTGTATGCAGCAGTGACCCACAGAGAAGTAGCGGACCTGACTACCAGAGAGAGGAGAGCACAGAGTTTGTTTTTCTTTAAAATAATACTTTAAAAAGTGGATTTATTGTCATTCTTGCTTCACAACCCATCTGCATCAACAAACCAACAGAGGACCCAACCTTGCTAAACTGTTTACTGTAAGCTAAGTAGTCTCTCTGTCCATGTTGACTATACTGACCGCAGGAGAAAAATTGACAGATACGGTAGCCAAAGAGAAACAATACACAGGATCATGCCAAAGTTGCTGGATTCTGAAGAGCCAAATATTTTTTATTTTTTCATCGATCGATTCAAACTTGCATGACCCTCCCCAGGACTTAAATTAAAAACAATATACCCTCTCTCACACTAAAATTAAAAAAGCATGACCCTCCCCTGTTTTCCTCCAGACCCCTCCCATAAATTTCATTAGGTCCCTTTATTAATGAGCTGCAGAGGTGTTAGTAGGTCATTTTTTAAACTTTGGACAGAGCCAGGCCAGATGTTGCTTCCAGTATTCATGCTAAGTAAGGCCAAGAATCTCCAATGATTTTTAACCATCTTCTCATCTCACTCTCGGTAGTGTTTTCCCAAAATAAATGATCCCCTTATGAAATGAGAGATGCATCACAGAATGGTACAAATCAGTCAGTAATGATTCTCTTTAATGGACAAAAAGCCAGTGAGGTTCATCTCTATTTGTCTGTGAGCTTAGTAAAATCTTCAGTAAGTCACTGCTGAGACGCTCTGCTACCTTTATACAACTGTGTTCTCTGGAACAGATTGTTATCAGTTTTCAGATGATGAGCAGCAAAAGTTATTTGTGAAAAGTCATTTGTTGAAGTTCAGTTATTTTATTTGTTCTGGGTGAGTCAACACGCTTCAGTCCTGCTCACACAGGACCGGTGTTAGAAAGTGTTCATATCATTAATAAACTGCCCAACAATGTCACTTAAAGGGCTTTTACACAAAGGTTATTAAACAAACAAACTTCCGATACAAACCTGTTGTATCAAAAATAAAGTTGAGCCAAAGCACTACCCAACTCTGCCGCTACACATGGGTCTGCAGCCTTCACAAAAATAATCGGAAAATGTATTTTTCATCATTTTACAGTCTTGGAAAAAATGGTTTTGGTTAATGCTTCAATTTCCAGGTCCCATAATTTCATGGTAAATGGGTGGTAATTACAAAGTAATATATATAAGTTACCCCCGAATTTCATGGTTAATTATATGATAATTACCAAGTAAGTAGTCAGTAAGTGGCAAGTGTCATTTTCAATCATTCTCACCATGAAGTTTGGGGGTAATTTGCAGGTAAATTCAAAGAAATTTCAAGTATGTTGCTTTGTAAGTACCACCAACTACATGAAAATGGTACTTGCTAATTATCACATACTTAACCATGAAATCTTGGGGGTAATTTACAGGTAAAATTCAGATAAATTTCAAATATATTACTTGGTAATTACCACCTATTTACTCAGGAAATTTAAACATTACCATGGATTAAAATTAATAGATGAGTAAACTTTAATTTTTAATTTGACAGTTAGGTCATGGAAAGTTGTTAAAATGTAAATGTTGCCTTCAAGTAACATCGTAACATTCCAAATGTTCCAAATATAACATTGTTGGTGTTTAGTGTCATTTAGGTTTATATACTGTTCAACCAACATAAGAAAAAGGGTGTAAAAAGCATTGATAACTGATTCATTTTATTTTATTTTATTTTATTTTATTTAAACTCATAAGCAGTGAGTCAAAGTTGGCAGCAACACAACAACATCCTGTCTGTAGGAAAGACACAAACAAAGAAAATGAAAACAAGCATTTAAATGAAACACAAATGATCAAACAGTGAAATGTGACTCTGTGAGGTTCTGATTGTTTAGTTTGACAGACTGTTGATATAAAGTTTGCTGAACTATACTGACACACATACATTCCTATTAGCTGTATGAAAAGAGTTCATTTGAAATATTTTTCTATTTCAAATTGCATGAATTTTTAACTGGTGAGGCAATTTAATTTTGTTTATTGTTGTTATATATTTTATTGCATTTTTAAACAATTTAAACTCTTTTTTCATTCCTTACCACTATGGTACAGTGCTGCTTTAAGGTAATGCACCCTAAAATTTACCCTAATTTGTTTTTATGTTGAAAAAAAAAAAACTTTTTTATGCCAACTGTGCCACAGAGGGATTGTGTCTCATATATGGACACATGGTCCAATGAGTGATACACAATCAACACAAAACTGATTCATAACAACATGATACATGTGATTCAAAGCTGATTACATGTGATTCAGCTGCAATCTGATATTGATTCAGCTCAGAGTTGGTATTTTTACTTCTTCATGAATGAAAGTGAGTTCGTTTTTATTGTAAGGAAGCAAACTGAAAAGGAAAGACCAATATTTTTTTTTTTTTCAATTTCTATTTGAAGCAGTGAAGCAGAAAATGATGTTAGTGCCACACTGACAGTAAACATGGATAGTGATACACTGAGTAACTTTTTGTCACAAACACAAACACAGAGGACTTTTTTCTACTCTAATGTTGCTGCTTATGTTCACATCTCTGTTGATTTCACAAAGCAATATTTGACATTACATTTTACACAAAGTGTGTCTCAGTATTGCAGAGTTCTAATCCATATGTGAAAAAAAAGTTGTCTGCAGCCTTTAGTGTCTCCAGAGGTGTGTGTGAAGTCCAATTAGTGTCCTCAAATGATGTCACTTGAGTCGGCATTGGTTGGGGCTGAAGACTACAAGGTTGAAAATTATAACAGCATAACACACTTTAATCTCTGACTGAACAGCTGGCAGCTGAATTGTATCGTGGGTAATGTAGGCACCTGGTTTTGATGAGGAAGAGGAATGTGGGAATAAAACAGGTGATATTTCTGGTTCTGCTGCTTCAGTCTGATCCTTTTTTAAACTGTCCATCCTGATCCTGACAGTTCTGTTAGTTAGTTACTGTAATGCTGAACTCAATCGAGTACTGTTTTAAAGGCATAATCTGGATTATTTTTATCACTCTTTTTTTAACCATCAACAAATAATAGCCAATGCAACATGCTGCTGTTTACATTTTGAGTGTACCATCTACCCCTTGACCCTGTTCCCTACCCCTCCCATCCCTTCTCCACCCCACTTCCTTCCACCAACCAACAGGATAGAAATTACCAGCACAGTTAAAGCATTCCTATTTAAACAGAAGAGCTTTCAAGTCAGATACCAGATTAGTCCACATGAAAGCCGTGTTTGGTCCTGCATCACTGATTCTTGCTGATGATAGTTCCAGGTAAGAAATGTCCAAAAGGCTCTGAAGCCAGTGAATATTTGAAATATCATGCAGAGATTTCAAATCCTGGACTACAATCTTCTTGGTTTGCAGTTAGGCCTGCTGGCAAGACTTTGGGTGCTTTTTCTGAAAAGGAAAGTGGGAATTGTCATTTCAGAAGATGTACAGCAGGGTGGTGATAGTACCCCTATTTATGCTGTAAAGGTACGAACAACCTCCCTCCGATTCAATTCTCTGTGTTAGATATGCTCTGTTACAAAATTTCCAGTGTATATACTGATGGTTTGGGTTTTTCGAAGCACCGGTAACATTATTCCAATTTGCATCACAGTCTAATTCTTGTCTCACTTCAGATATGTCCTTCAGCCATGCTTTCATTCCTGAAGTGGGCATATATTTTTCTGAGTTTAATTTATCACAAATATAAGACACTATCCATCTCGGAACGCTCTGTATCCAACTTAAAAAAAATGGATGTTCTTGTGAAGCTGACCCCAGGGAACTCTGCAAGGTTTACAAGCTGACCTTACTCTGACACAGAAAAACAGAATGTTTACCATTATACATGGCTGTGTTAAATACTCAATTCTGATTGGTCAATTATTTCATTCTAAGGTCTGTTATTTCTGTATAGCAGACCATTGCTATGTAGAACAGACTGTTTATGGACACAGTTCTGATCATAGATTCTGGAGGATTTTGCTTCATTATATTTTCCATTTTATTTATATTCTAATTTAAATATCAGTTTATACATTTTCTGTTTTGTGTGTGGGTGTGTATGGGGATAGTAACAAGTCACACTAGATCTATTTTATGATTAAGTAGGGCAGATTTATTTACTTCAAAAGGACACTAAACAAGTAGATTTGGATGTTTGTGTGTGCCTAAAACCACACAAAATTATAATAATAAAAAAAACATTTCTAAAAAGTGTGTAATATCGATCACTTCTACAATACAATTAACTCTCTGAGGCCATGTCGCTTTAAAAATCTTTAAAAATCCTCTTATTTGTCTTCTCGACCCTGAAACAAAGCCAAATTATTCAGACGAACATTTCTGAGGCATTCGATCAGAACTAACGAGCATGATGTGCGAGTCCAGCGACGACGCCCGCAGCTGATCAGAAGAATATTTAAAGGTGGATTTTCACCTCCAGTGGCACCTCCTCTCTACAGTCACTTGATTAAGGGATGCCCTTTGCAGGAACCTAAAGCGGGTGTATATATAGTCCCACACCTCATATTGCAGCCTCCCACACCTCAGGAACTCCTCTGCCTCATTCACACTGATTAGATTAGACAAGCTATCCCTGAGTGATCCTTTAATTCCCTCACACCCAAAGACAACAGCAGCGACGTGCACTGAAAAGGTCAAAAGACTCAGGGCCTTATGATACCTAAAACCTCCTAAGCTTTAATATCTTCACTCTCCAACTAATGAAAATACAGAAAATGCAGCCTGCTTCCATAGGAACTGTGAACAACAGACAGGATTTAATCCAGACGTGTTCTTCTTCAAAACACCACCTTTTAACAATCCTGCAGCCTAACACGCTGACTCTGTGACAGCTGTCTTCAATTAGCACTTTGCAGCATTATTACTGGAACATATTCAACAAAATAATGTAGCGGCTGTTTTTAGGCTGGAGGGGTGCCAAACACAAGGAAGAGTCTATTTTATTTTCTCCTCTCTCTCTCTCTTTTTTTTTTTTTTTTTTTTTTTGGTAATTTGTTTCAGGAGACCAACCTACCTTTAAAAGTCTGTCACACTGGCATACAATGTTCGCATTTCCTTTTTTAACTAAACTGAAGGCAGACTACTGCAGTGTTGTGCAGGGTCTCACTTAAAAAGAGTTCTTCAAGATTAAAATAAACTAGTGCACGTTCATCGTTCACTTTTTTTTTAACTTTAGAACTAAGCTTACAGTCCCAAAAATGAACCAGTCTAGTAGATTTAAATCTTGGAACAGTTGGCTTGTCTTGTGCAAAAATAGAGACAGACTTTGCTTTGAATGCAGATGATGCCTGACATCTACAAGAATTCAAACCACATACAAAACAAAAAAACCTTACATTATTGGATGCTACAGCAGTAATGTGATTACTTTGATGATGGTGAACTTTTATTTGAGATACAGTGGGTTATCAGTGTTTCAACTGCCCCCAAACTCTGTAACAATTGCCCACACCAAGGGGGCCCAATAGGCCTATTTTACACTTTCTTGATCTAGAGTGCAAGTTGAAAGCGCAATGGATTTAATTTATTCAGGGTGTGTTCAGGGGTATCCTGCCCTGTCCCGCCCCTTGTGCCAGCAGCGCCATTGGGCAATATATGGACACAGCAGGGTGCCCCCAAAACAGCTTCAATGTTTAAATAGTTTATATTTTACATGGAGGGCTGGAAAAAGTAACACAATAAATGAACCGTAAAAGCCATGCAGATATGTAAGTGCTATGTGTTATGTTTTACACTGAAGCACCTTAAAATTATGTTGTGTTTTATGATTCTTTATTATAATCATCATTTTATGCAGCTCTGCTGGTGAGGAGTTAAGGAGAGAGACAGTCAAGAGGAGATGGGAGCCGACCCAGACTAACGCAAGGCTCCAGCTCAGGTAGGCCACGTGTTACATGCCATCAAAGTCAAGTGATGTTGTATAAAGAGCAAGAAAGTCTACATATGGATGGAGGTGGGGTGAATGGATGGTTCAAACAAACATAGGACTTCAACTCAGGAGGCCTGGATTCATGTCTTGTGTGAGACCAATAGTCAGCGATGACCTTTTTTTAATTGGTGTGTAGGTAGGTTGTGTTTTTGTGCTGTTATTTTGAACGTCTACCCAATTGTTGGTTATTTATTACAGCTAATTTGACCAAAGAGCCCGCACTTGCAAAACTGACACAAGACAGGTACCTACAGCATTCTGGTTTGAAGCTTAGAGTGACTGACCAAGCTGCCATGTTTGACAAGCTGGGTGTGAATGTGTTGGGATGTAGTCTTGTGGTACCAAAGATATCAGAGATCTTGCAGCATATCGGTCAGTGCTAAGTAGCTGCTTGAATGGCTGCGTGAAACCTACAGTACACCCCTTATGTCATACTGGAAACAACGCTTTCCACCATTCTCCTCAGTGGCTGGCACACAGCTTACTTGTCACTGCTTCAGTAGACCCTTTTACAGCTGAGGTCATGGAAAAGCTGCGTGAGCATTTTGGCAACAGGAGTAGCAGCTCCCCCAGTCATCCACACAAGTTATCAGATGAATTAAACATTTTACCAGCACCAAAATCAAGTCAAGTCAAGTCAAGTCAATTTTATTTATATAGCACCAATTCACAACAAAGTTGTCTCAAGACACTTTACATATAGAGTAGGTCTAGACCACACTCTATAATTAATTTATTTATCCAACAATTGAAACAATTCCCCCATGAGCAACCACCACTGGTTGTTGCGTTTACAATACATCAGAATTGACATTCCACTGGTCAACTTAAGTTGTGCAGAATTCTGACTTGATCATGACCATTTCAGAGCAAATGGCAGCGTCTATGGCTGCAAGTGCTTACACATGTTGACTGGACTGAAGACATGATTAAAACTGTTAGTGTTTGCAGCGGCCCTTTGACAAGCTGTTGTGGTCCATCATATTTACGTTGCCAAACTGCTTGTGCAGCTTGCTCATTGCTTGCAAACTGTAAAAGGGTCTATGTGAAGGGCTGCCTTAAAGACTTTGGATTGGTTCTGCAGTGCAGTTTTTTTTTTTTTTTATGAATAAAAGACTAAGTTTTCCTTTGCATTTAAAAAAAAAGACGATCCCTGTGCACACGGATGTCCAAAAACAACTGAAAACACTGAAGTACGCATTCCAGGCCAGTAGTTGGTGGTGTAACTTTGTAATGAAGCACCACACCTGTGCGCAGACAGTCTCTCCTACAGAGCAGTGATTACGTGGTGCATGTAACTAATGCACTACACCGAGCACAGTAATGTCACATTTTGCTGGAGGAGCATTAATAAAGTATAAATAAGCTTGATAGTCTGTCATTGCTTCTGTTGTTCTGCTCCTGCATGGCTATTTGACTGAAAACATAACACGCATGCAAATGATGTCACGTTTTCACAGGAAACACTTATTACCAATTTACACAGCAAAGGTAAGGGTGACATTTTTAAAAGATTATACTCTGGAACCTGGCTTCAAAAGTTTGTGTTTTGAGGCCCCAAAACAGCGTTGTCATGTGAACAAACAGCCAAAACACAACAAAAGTTTCACATTTTATGTTGAAAATGTATAAAAAGCACTTCAGTCTCTATTCAGGGAAGCGTTTCAAGACTGAGGCTGGTTCACACTACATGCTGGAGCGGTGCATGAGGCACTGTCACGAACTGCCGCGGGTCGCACACGCTGTGGTGTCCACACAGGCTGCATTTCTGCTGCAAGGCAGCTGCTGAAAGCACCATCTTTCTTCACAGAGTTTATGAGTCTGAAGATAAGAAAATAGCTGTTTTCTGAACACAATCAGTGATTTTCCCACTCTTAGAGAGGGAAGGATGAATGGATAAAGAGAGAAGAGAGAAAGAAAAAAAATGTGATATACTGCACATACTGCACAATGAAACTGTAGCGAGAGGTGTCCTGTTGCCGATATAATGTTGATATGACTATCCACAGATCATTTTTAAACGTGAACAGCGTGCATCCCACAGAAAAAACAGGCAAGCATCTCTAGATAAAGCGTGGTGAGAGCAGCGCCTGACACACGCATGAGTCTCACTGCTCAAGCTGGCTGTGTGGACGCTCTTATCGGTTAATATGGGCACCAAAATGAAAACCAGCAGGTAACGCCATGTGCTTCTCAAGCATGTAGTGTGAACTAGCTGTGACTTGTGAGTCTAGTTGGGATGGAAACAAACCAGATTATCTGGTATGACACAGACCTTTAAGTTGAACAGTTTAAGTAAACTAAACAATAATGACATTATCATCAAATTCTTCGGGGTTCCATTGGATGTCTGGCCTAGAGCATCAAAATGGCTGGAAACAGGCCTGAACCGTAGGAACACACAGACTACTAACTGTGAACAGTCTGTTTTCTAAGAAATAATTCATGCAGATGTAGCAACAATATGTCACCAACAGAACCAAAATGAAAGCAGCAGCACAGTTTGCCAGTAGGTTTCTGTGTGTGTACAGATGTGAGCGCTGCACAGGCTCAGTGTACACATTTGTTAGTTAGTTCGTCAGCCTGTCTTTTTAATTAGCCCGGCGTTTATCACAGCCCTGTGATTGCTTTTGTAATGATGTCACTGGTGCATAATGAGTAAGGAGGCATCACGCTGCGAACATGACAGGCGCTCGGCTTCTCTCTCGGCGGACACGTTTGACGGGCAGAGGATGGAGGGAGGGAGCGAGGGAGGGGAAGGAAAGAAAACACCAGCAGGAGAAAAATGTAAATAGAACAGAGGGGCATTATTAGAAGTGCCAGGGGGCCCGCAGTCACCAATATTCAGCTGTCACCAGTTGAAATGTTTGGGGAGCGACGTCTCTGTTCACCTCTCTGTTGTCTGGCACGGGAACAGCTTTTTGTCTGCTCGGACGCGCGCGGCTAACCTTGTCGAGGAGCTCATGAATAACGCTGCAACCTCGCTCACGTTGGAGGAATTAGGTACGACAACGCTTGTTGATTCACTGCCAAGAAATTATACAAAGGTTCCTCAGCATTTTAATGACAAGGTCTATATCCAGCCACGCATGATCGCACAAGCAAAATGCACGCAGGGTGCAGCCGCTGAAACGGAGCCCGAAAACGACACCTTCACTGGCACTCTGTGTGTGTGTGTGTGTGTGTGTGTGTGTATGGGGCAAAGTGTGTGTGTGTCAAAACATGATGCTGCCTGCTTCACTTAATGAATGTGAAAGCCAGAGTTGGACTGACACAGTATCTTCCAAGAAAACTAGTTGCTCACAGTTACTGCAGCTAATAAAATGATGTATAATGGAGACACAGTGAGGCCTGCATTGAACTAAACTACAGCCTATAAAGTAGTGACTGTACACCGTCGGCTGTATTAACCACCGTCAGATCTGAAATCCTGTGGCTCCACCAGCCTCTCCTGCCGTCTCGGCTGCTGCTACGTGGACGCTCATATTATCATGTATTGTGATGTTCAGAAACAAATCAGCCACGCTTCATATGGTAATGTTCACACCAAGACAACCAGTTACCAATAATAAGCTGCTTTGGCTGATGTGTTTATCATCCAACCTTACCCCCAACCAGCATCTAAAGTCATAAATGAATAACAATTTCAGAAATATAAAAGGTTCACTATGTAAGAATTTTAGTTTAAAGTCTGTGTAAAGAAAAAAGGGAGTTTTTCCTCTGAACACTAGAAAATAGTTGCTGAAAACTGAATTGTGGAGTTAGATCTTTAACCGTTGTTCATGATTTCTGTGTTGAGGATTTTTTGCGTGGACCTGAAACATGGCTCGGTGTCATGCTGGAGCCATGGTCCCCTGACACTTTATATTGTAAGCCCCACAAACCAACACATGAATGGTCAGTTACAAATGTACCTTCAGTGACTCTCAGTCCAAAACAGCCCAGCAGTTCACTTCAGTTCCAACAACCTGACACAGAAGAAAAAAAAATACCATCCTATCACCAACCTCTGGTTCTGGTGGCTTAAACACATCTGGAGTTTCAAAGCAGAGAAAACTGCTCATTTTTTCATGATTTTGAGGCCTAATTTTATATACTTAGTACTTCTTTTCATCATTCAAATTTGGCTGGGTGATTAAAAACACATTTCTGTGGTGTTACAAACAAACAACCACACATTTATTGTTGCTTTAAAACTCTGAAGCTTTTAGAATTGAACTAAGATTGTTTCAATTGTTGGATGCAAATAAAATTAATTACTGAGTGTGGTCTAGACCTATTCTATATGTAAAGTGTCTTGAGACAACTTTGTTGTGAATTGGTGCTATATAAATAAAATTGACTTGACTTGACTTAAAATTATCAACAGAAGGTCAAAGTTGTGTATGTACTGGCATGTCTACATATTTAGTATTGGCTATATTTCTTAAGGAAGCTTAAGAAGGCAAAATCCCAATGCCATGTTCTTCTTAACGTTTATGGAGGAGTAATTGAATGCATCTTGACTGGAAACATCACAAACTGACATCATGGGATGTGGACAGCCCAGAACAGAAAAACTCTCTGGCAGGTCTTTAAAACTGTCCAGAACATCATAAACTACTTTGTACCTCAAGATGTGATTGTCTGATAGTATAGCTCAGGCTTTTGGAGGTGGACAGTGACTAATGCCCAATCTCTTTCTCACTTCTCTACTATCACCTCAGGCTTCTCCTGTCCCCGCTTGAACTCGCCATGTCTTTGTCATTCCTAGAGTCCTAGTTAGAGCCACTGTAAATCACCTCGGTACTGCATTCCCTGTTGTCAAACTGGCCAGCGTTTGTCTATGAGTCTGTCTTCAGTCCCTGTCCAGCTGCATTCACTGGGAGGCTGCAGAGACCTGTTCCACCGCCTGTTTGCCTGGCACCGGTTCTGTTGCTCATTACTTTGCCAGCATTCCGTCCCCCAGTGCTCCCAATGTCCCAGTCCTGGCAAAGCCATCTTATTTGAGAAAAACCATATAATTGTATATGTGACAAGTTGCCGGGTCCTGGTCAATTTTCCAGACACTTTGCCACCAGACACTTCCCCCCAGAAAACAGCGTCCATCTCCGGTGATCAGATCTGAGTAGGTGATGTTGTTTACTGATAATGACTACGCATCAAGTTCATTCTGTAGCCTCCCCTCAGTGTCTCATACTGAAGCACAAGGTACCCTTGTGCAGCTATATTAGATGCTGCCCGGAAGCCTTTTTAACAATGTTTAAGGGCTGTAGTTTGGGTAGGGTTTAGGCATAAAATCCACTTGGTTAGATTTAGGATAAGACCATGTTTGGGGTTACAATTATTATGTTTACTGAAGCATCTCGCAAGATGAAAGTCACATGACGAAAGTCACATGTTTGAACTATACATCCACCCTATACTTCATACTCATGTGTGGACTTTCTCCCTCCTTGTATTACGTCAACAGCCTCGGGCATCTCATACAGCTGTGGATGGGTTTAGGCCTGGTATGTTGTTCACTACCATGTACCGTCCATGTGCGTATGAGTCGCCAAGGGGCGGTAAGAAAATGTTGATATCTGAATGAGAATGACTGGATAATATGCACATCCACGATGCGGGTGGGTCAGGATCTTTCTCACAACACAACCTTGTGGGATCCTTGAGATTATAAAGACAGGAATGCAGGAAACCCTCTAGAAATCACAGATATTATATTGTTATTGATGGCAACTTAAAATATCAACAAATCAACAAAGCTCAGGACTTCATTTTTCATGTTTTAATACACAGGGAATGACTTTTAAATGATGGCCAATCCTGGGTGCTATAACCTTCAACTCTGGGTAGCCAGGAAGCGTGCTACATGAGTATTTTTGTCACCAAACACTATGTTTTGGCCGCAAAACTAAAAGCTATGGGCTAGGGTGCTAATACACAGTAACATGGGTGTGGACATCAGAAGCTTGTGTGCAACACATCCTGGTACATGTAGGCACTGCCAGCACAGTTCCACGAGCAGGAGAACTCAGCTTTCTGTCTGTTTAGCAACACTGAGTAATTTATTTCTTCAAGTGACCATTTTCTCTTTCCAGGTTTTCATTGCATCTGTTCTTTTATGGCATACTGAAGATGTAATTGTGTTTTAAGGTGTTTGTGATGAGACTCTATTATTGATTGGTTGTTGCAGCCTGTGACGCAAGGTCAGACATGTTTTTCACTTCAGTTTTTGATGCCTGACAAAGATCCAAGACTGAAACATTGCTCCGTCAATAAATTTAGCGCTGTCATTATCCATTTGTTTTAGTGCCTTGTTTAAGATGGTACTGTTGGCATGAGAAGAACTGGCACATGACTCAACTGGCACTGTACCTACACACACACACACACAGTTGTGTTTCCATCACTTCAGAGGACATTACATTACATTACATTGACTTACATGCATTTCTTGGAGACTTACCGCAACCCTGCCCCCACCCATTATGACTACTTGCCTAATCTTAACCCTAAGCCTTATCTCCAAAATTTAATAATTTACACTATGGGGACTTGCATATTGTCCCCATAAGGAAGGCGAGTACCCACAATGTGACTGTGTAAACAGGTTCATGTCCTCACAACATGAGTAATACACACCTACACACACATCATCGCAACACACACTGTCTCTTCTCGACCAAATGCATCTGACTGACAGCTGCTTGTATAAGCCTTCCACGCCCCAGCCCTTCAAAATTGTTTACGTGAACTTTGCTTGTCTAGCCGAGAAACTCGTGCATATGTTCAGTCCGCCACGCGCCACCCTCCACCCTCCCTTCCTCCATCCCCTCCTCCCTCACTCCCCACCTTACCCGAAGCCAGCCGCGCTCTTCCTCTTGACATTTGTAGATGCCAGATAGCTGTCTAATATACTGTTGCAGCTATTGGCTTACGGGGTGGGGGGTGGTGTGCGGAGTTGGAGGGGGTTGAGCTGTGAAATAGCAGCTGATATCTGAGTAAACAGGAATCATATTATTCTTTATTGTGCTCTGGGAGCTAAGCTGCCTCAGATTGTTGCAGGGCCTCTTTTCTAGGGGGAAGGGGAGATAAAAGAAAGTTCTTAATGTCAATATGAATGAAGCGGCGTGGCCCTATGCCACACACACACTCATACACACACACACACACACACACACACACACACACACACACACACTCCTCACCCGCCCCCAACTCTCTCGGCTCTTCATTAATATCCTGTGTACGTGCACACTGCAAAAAAATCTCCACCTTATCTCGTAATTTCTGTCTATTATTGAGACAAAAACATTGTTTTCTCATAAAAAGAAAAGTGAGATTATTTTAACCCGTTTTAAGCAAAAACTAAATGATTTACATTAAATAAAATGTCTTGGGTACTCCACACTAGAAGGAAATTTCTCTGAGGAGAAATAGAAACCATGATAAACTTTAGGAATTAAAAAATAATACTAAATTAGAATGTATAAGGTGAAGCAAACAAAACAGGTTGTTAAATTTACCTCCAGTGCTACCAGATATCCCTCCATGCTCAAGCAGTCTGGTATCACAACTGGTATCACACCAATAGACCCACTGGTCCACTGGCACATTGTCAGGTTTTTCCACCCCAAGGCATGAAACATACACACATCTTCATTCCGCGGTCAAATTTGCAATCATAAATATGCAGCGTGCAGTTAGAATTTCAAAATAAAGCTACCTGAGAAACACTTCAGGTGACTGTAGCAGTTTGGGTAGGTGTAGGCCCAAAAAATACTTAAATAACTAAATAAACTTGGTAGGTTTTAGGAAAACATCACTACTTCCTCAAAGGACATAGCATGTGGGACTTAGTGGCATGTATAGTGCTAAACTTGAAGATTGGAATCACCTTGTCTCACTCTCCGCTCCCCTATGGAGGTTGCAGAACTCGTACAAAACGTGAACGGCCCTATCTAGAGCCAGAATTTTGTTTGTCCATTCTGGGATACTGTAGAAGCTTGAGGTGCAACGGATCGCAGTTGTCCCGTTTTCCATATGGATCAGCCCCCACGGTTCAACACGTATGTGATCCACGGACTACACATTAAACATCAGAGTGTGAAACACAAGTTTAAGGTCGCTGTTAATTTTATATAAGCAATAATATCTGAAATCTCAGTGCAGAGTTGCAGTGACAGATGCTGCTGTATTTTACTCTGCAGTGCATCTCTGTGAAGAGCGACAGATTAAATAGCCATCACATCACCTCAGATGAAATCCTGACCATGATTTCGGGCATTTTCACTGGTGTAACTATGCTGTCGTCATAGAAACAGATCATAAGATTGTGATATTTAGCAAAACTTTGGCGATATTTGCTGTCTTAACTTCTACACACACACAGCTCCTCTCAGCTCTCTGGTGCAGCTCAGTCTCTGCCTGTCTGTGACAGTGTGTCTGTGTTGATTGGCTATTAGTCTTCTAACCAATCAGATAGAGCTGTGGGCGATCTGTTGCACCCCTAGTATAAACATGGCAGTGCAGCATGTCGTACTCTGTGTAAGAGGACCTGCACCCTCCATAATATAAAGCGGTGTTCATTTTGTCAAAAAAAAAGTTTGACACTATGTATTCTGTGATGACTAAATTGTGACAGTAAAGTAAATGAAAAAACAAAAGTAAAAAAAAAAAATCTCATCTCATCTTATTCTGCCCTGACAAGCAAAGACGACCAAATAATTGGCTCTGTTCTGGTCGGACCTACGTTAGATCACAGTAATTAAACATCTCAAAACAGCAATAAACAGCTTAAAAAGCAGAATAAAAACATGAGCTGACCTCTAAAATGATAGTGATTTTTTACCAACTAGAATTCTAAGTAAGCAACTACACTAAAACTAAGTTACAAATTCTTGTCGCAATGAATTCTGCTAAAAAGGCTCATTCTAAGGTGGCAAAAACACAATCATTCTTATTTTCAGGTAATTACTAATGAAAACATACTCATGAATATTATATTCCATCTCTGTGAAATTCTGCCAATAAATCCACCTAAATCTGAAACACTGGAGCTTTACATTGATTATTGGCTTGACATGGGAACCAAACCTCTGTCTCTTGTGGGAAAGTCCTTTGTTTGACCCATGTGTCCTCTCCAGCCTCCTGTTTGTGTGGACTTTCTTGCTCTTTATACTGTTTGTCCTTTGCTGCTTTCATTTTCACCTCCCGCTGGTACTGCGCCTTCATACATGGTGTACTTTTCACGCCTAGGTGAGGCAAAACGTAACACACACATAACACAGTATCTTCTTGTGGATCAGGGGTCTAATACACACTGTAGCCTGCTCTGAAATGCTTTGTCTACATTATCACTGGAACATTTTAGTTTTAAGCCACAGTGAAGTTCACACTAACTGACCTAGTCCCCTCTCCTTAACCTGACATGACAGCTTTGCAACAGTGAAGCCAAAACATCTGGATCACCCCCTGGTGGCGGGTTGCAGTATAGGTCACAAACCTTACCCCTCTATGTTAGTAAATGGGACACGGGCCTAACTAAAAAAAAATCAAAGAACACGTCAAATAAATTTTTCCCAAAGATGGTTTCTGTCATTTTAGGTAGTTTGTTTGTTCCACTGCTCATTTAGTAGTTTGGTTTTAATTAGTTATTTTAGGCTATAAAAAGGGGGGTTTCCGTCATTATGGACAGCAGAGCCCTGCTTGTGATTAAGTCAGCGGCTGTGCACAGACTCTGGCACCAAATGACATCACCAGCGCAAGAGGCAGCACTGCACTCTTTATCCAGGATATTTTGCTTCATTTTTGTTCAGTCGCAACGTGGCCTCCATGTCTTATTTACCATCTATGGTTACAGTGCCTCCTGGCTGGAACTCAAACATTGTTCATACATTTTAGTTCAAACTGTAAAATATAATGGACTTAACATTTTTATTACATTTTTATTATCACTTTTTTTTATTGCAAGTGATCTATATTGTGTAGGATTCTTTGGTTCCTTCCCCTGTAGGACTCAACAGAAGACAAAAAGTACTTGATAAGATGTGTATTTTAATAGTACATCTGTGTGTTTGCAGTACCTATGACCATGCAACCCATTATCGGAGAGCACACTGTGGGATTACGAAGGTGGATGTGAGGATCTTGGCCAGGTTTCTAGGGGGATTGTCACCCGCTGATGGAGAAAGAATGCACATCTGACTGTTAATTAGCTTACAGAGGCCGCACAGGAGCAAGAGATAACAAAAGAAGAGGGGGTGGAGGGAGGGTGGGGTGGCGGGCTGCAGTGTTAATTAGAACTAATGTTCTGTTTAGTAAAGGAAAAACACCGGGTTGTGTCATGCACTCACACACACACACACACACACACGCCTAAAAAAGAAAAATGTCCACACGGAGCTGTGTCAGTTTCACTCGGTATCTTTCAGGGCTTCGATGTATCTTCACTGCTCCTCCTCCTCTCCTTCCTCTTTACCTCTGACAAGTACATTTTTCCTCACGTTGTTCCAATTACCCAACTGTTAGATACCTTGATTGATACATGGTAGCAGATCTGTGTGTGTGCGCTGCGCGCGGTGTGTCAGTGCAGGCTAATTACCAAATCTCCAGATGAATGTCAGTGTGCGGCACAGTCGGGGCGAAGTATCGCATCAGCCACATCAGCGGCAGCAAGCATACCTGGGATAGATCAAGGTGCCGACAGGCCTCGTTAACCTCCACTCACCGCTCGGGGTTGTGTGTGCGTGTGCTTCTGTTGTGTGTGTGTGTGTGTGTGTACTGACGTGAGGAGACTTCACACATGTAATTGGAGACTAAGCCACTTACACAGCGACAGGGACTTGAGTTGACGCGGGTGTGATTTTCATAGGGAGTTTTCATACCGCTCGCAGCAACAGAACAACAAGCAGGTGTGTTTTTGGTGATTGGTGTCGGAGAGGAGTGGTGTTTGAAATGAGATGAGCTCTGCCTTCAATCGTGCGACTTCCTCAAGAGTTCCGTGTCACACACCTCCAGATGGACCCCTCTTCAGATCAGATTTGTCCCATATGAGAGAATTCTAGAGTGTCTATTTTGTAAGTGAACTGACATGGGGAGACAGTGGAACCAAAAGTAGTGGAATGCAGGATTGTTCATGTGGAATGTGGTCCTATTTAATCCGGCCTGGGGAGTAATGGATTACATGTAACAGGATAATGTAATCTGGATGTAAAAAATTGTAACTGTATTCCATTAAGACATAATGAGATTATTAATCAGATATATTTAGTAAACTTGGGGATCATTAGTAGGATTACAGTTTTAAAATGAAGAACAATATACTACCATGCACAGTGCACACACAGCTGCCAGTTTATTATCATGGCTTCTAGAGAAAAAAATGCTTCACTGGGTGGAAATTTCACAGTTTTTTGTCTTTAAATCAATCAATCAATCAATCATCAATCAATCAATTAACTGCACACAACAAAGGAAGGAACATCTGGAGAAGCTAATAAATCTAACAATGAACATAAAACACTTACAGCTGCAACTATTAATCTGTTGTTAATCAACTATTAAATTAATCGATTTATCGATTCATTGTTTTCATTTTGATTCTTTTTCTTTTTGCATAAAAAATGTCTAAATTCTCTGATTTCAGCTTCTTAAGTGTGAATATTTTCTGGTTTCTTTCCTCCTCTCTGACAGTAAACTGAAAATTTTTGAATTGTGGACAAAACAAGACATTTGAGGACGTCATCTTGGGCTTTTGGACATTTTTCCCAATATTCCGACAACAACTGATTGATTAATTGAGAAACTAATCGACTGATTAATCAATGATGAAAATAATTGTTAGTTGCTGCCCTAAAAACACTACATTAAGCTAAATGATTTCACCATATTTTACACTAAGGTAATCCAAACATGACAGAAAGTAATCAGGTTACATTACTTTAACAATGTGATAGTCTGATGATGTTACTGACTACATTTTTAACAGGTAATTAGTAACTGAATCAGAATACATTTTGAAACTATCCCTCCCAAACCTATATCTAACACTGACTGAAATAAATGTTCTCTCTTAAGCTGCGTTTCCACCGAAAGTACCCTGAACTTTTGGTCCCAGGAACTTCTTTTCAAGGAACTAAAATATTCCTTTATTGCATTGTCATCTGTTTACCTTTAGTCTAAAGATCCGCAAAGTTGCATATAAGAAAAGGCGACAACTGTTTATCGTGTACACCTGATCCTTTTGGGCAGCTGTTTCCAACTCCTGCTGGATTTCATCCTCAGCATAAATGCTCAATAAGGCCTGGACTTCATCATCATTCAGTCTGTCATATGGCCTCTCCTGTAATTCCAAGTTGAAAAGTTCCCCAAGCAGGGACTTTTTTAAGGGTAAAAATGATGCCCCAAGAACTTAATTTAGACCCTGGTCCCTGCAGTGGAAATGCACTGAGATCCGCCAAAGGTTCCTAGTCCCTGAGAAGAGCTCCTGTGGTAAAAACGCGACTTTCCACAAACTGTCCTCATAGTCCTCACCAGAATTATGGACACATATATGTCATTTGTATGAGGAACTTATTACAAGCCATATGAATTTTTATTGTTTTTCTGTGACCTCTATTGGCCATAATAATTATGACCGGAGCAGTGTCAAAGAGTGAAACAAAAGACTTTCACCCAGGACACTGAGGTTCATGTCCCATGTGAAATCAAAAGTCTTTGTTGACTTATATGATAAAGTTTTAAGTTACATAACATTAGATACATGATTTACGTGACCATAATATTTTAATGCAAACCATGATCTTTTCCTGAACCTCATCTTATAGTTTCATTGCCTAAACCAAAGCAAGTAGTTTTGTTGCCTAAACCGAACCAAACTGACTGTTTCACAATGTTAACCATAAGTTTATAGTCACATGATTTATGCTACATGACTGACATATTGTAACGTACATATTTTAACCCAAACCATGATGTTTTCCTAAACCTCGCCAGATAGTTTTGTTGCTTAAACTGAAACAAACTGACTGTTTCACAATGTTAACCACGTTTATAGTCACATGACTTACGTCCCTCAACTTATGTAACATAACATACATATTTCAACCCAAACCATGATATTTTCCTAAACCTAAGTAGTTTTGTTGCCTAAACATAGCCAAGTAGTTTAGTGGCCTAAACCTCACCAAATTTCAACTGTTTCACAAAGTTAACCGTGTGTTCTGACCATTTTATAATGATACCAATGCCATTAATGTCACATGACTTATTGTCACATGATTTGCGTAACATGCTTAAGGTACAGTGCGCTATTCTGTTGTTTAGATATGAGGACTGTCAAAACTAGAATAGGAAATAAAGAGTGATCCACTAGAGCCCACATACTCTCTAGGCTGATATATACAATTTAATCCGACCCTCAACAAAATTTAAATGCAACCTGATCCATGCAGTCAACCCACTTGTAATCTTTCAGTCACCACTAGCTGAACTTAGCAAGCTTGTTGTCAGGGGTGGGCCAGTGTTAGAGAATGAAAGGTACCTGCACAAGTCAGCGCCCCACTTGTGCCAACCTGGTCAAAAAAGGTCTGTAAACGGCCCTGTAGTGACTTGTACATGTGTACTCCCACCTCTGGTAACAGCATTCAGGAAACTGAAGTGTGTGTATTATACAGTTCCTGCATCCATGTCATTTTAATATCTCACCTCTCAACTGACCCCTTTCAAACTGGTGAAGTTTAACATGTGACATGTTTAACACGGGAACACAAATATCACAATTATTATAAACAACAGTGTAACATGATAATAAAAAATACATCATTATCTAGACACCTTGATTGGACTGCACAACACACTGCTGAGGAAAGTGATGTTGCAGGGCTGGATTTTAAGAAATTTGATTTTCTTACCTCTCAAAGACAGTGTTTTGGTTTCACTTCAGTTATCTATTATTAATCACAGCAGGCTTTCATTGGTGTCTTCAGACTACCAAATATCTTTAACAATGCCTTCACAAAAGGCAATCTGTCAAATTGTTGCATTTTAGTTTTTCATGTTTTTGGGCTGTTTGTGTCTCAGAATATTAATTTGTTGTGACTCAGCAGCAGCAGCTTGTAGACTACAACCTTTATAAACCCTGACACATTAAGTTGTCCTGTCACCGTTTGAGGTGTACAGCGCTCGCACTGTAGGTACTTGACTTTTCTATTTATTCATTTATTTATTCATTTATCCATTTGCTACTGTATGGTAAATGAAAGGGTTTTACTTCCACAACTTCAGGAGCGTGGGACGCAGAGTGTCCAACAAGTATAAATCAGCCACAATCAGTGTGTTAGTAAGTGGACCACTCAGAACAATGTGTGTTTACGGCCTGTCAGGCAGGAGTAATTAAAGAGAAATGCAGCTCCACAATGTAGCTCTGATTAAATGACAAGCCATCACTCCGTCACCAGAGGAAAGGTATCGATGTCATGCACCTATAGTACACCGCACGTGCACAAATAACACGTGGGTACTGTTTGGAGCACACACACACACACACACGCACACACACACACACACAGAAACACAACCTTCCTCTCAGCTCTGTAAAAGTGGAAGTACTAATTAACAATGTTGTTAATTAACTGACAGTATCAGCAGTTTTTATCAAGAGCTGCAGGTCAAAGGTCACATTCTCTAACGGCTTACATCATTAAACAACATATGGAGGAGAAAAAAAACAGTTGAATACTTTTTCTATAATTACATGCTGCTATTTATATACATGTGCTGTAAATTCATGTAATTATTTACTGATATTCCCATTTCTTTTATTTTATTTATAATAATGTGCATGCATATCTCCAATTTTATCACTCTTCCATGTTGTGATTTATTTAGCACATTTTAAGGGATAGCTTTCAGATTTTTTTAGTACTTATCCATAATGTATAAGCCACAGTAGATGGCAGTTGGCATGTCCCCTGTTTGGAGAAGCATCAGGAGTCCTGGTGTAGGAAGCTGTAAGACAGGGTCAGCAGCAAAACATATTTTAGACAACTGAAAAAATTTATATCAGATAAAGTGTGTACTATATTTAGAGTATTTTTACCCAAGTATTGCTCGCTCCAAAACATGGGAGTTGTTGGTCTACCATTGCCATGATCATCTAGTTAGTTTGTGCCATTGTGCAACTGTTGTGAGTCCATACTAACCATTTACAACACCAAAGTCACAGAATAACACAAACAAACTAATCCATCAAGGCAGTGGTAGACCAGCAACTTATGTGTTTTGTGAGGTAAAATTACTGTTTTTGTCCAAGTCATCAGATGGCTTTGGAGAGAGTGATATTTGGCTCATATAACGGTGGTTTCTGATTGGAAAAGGCTGTCTGAGCAACACATCCTCATACCTAAAAGCCAGAATAGGTCAATTGTCAATTACTCCCAAAACGACATATATTACCGGTGGAGAGTACCAGCAGTGACCTTAACTAACCTTAACTAATATTAAATAGGTCATGTGACATAACTCATGTGACATTACACACATGGTTTATGTTGTAAAATGGTCATGGTTTGGTTAGGTTTGGGCACAAAAACAATTTGGTCAGGTTTCGGAAAAGATATCGGAAAAGATATCATCTCCATAACAAAATTTTATGTTGCTCAAAACTTTTTCACCCCACCCACTCCAACTCCTCCAAATGCAGACTTTGTCTCTCCATAGACTTCTCTACATCCACTAGGGGACACCACCTAACAATAAATGGACACATTAGTCGGAATAAGCAGCTTGAGCTTTCACTAAGCCCCTCCTCCAGACACAAACTGTCTAATCGCAGCACAGTTACCAAAACTAGGCACTGCAGGCCTGTAAAGCTTTGCATTTTTCTATTTTTCTGCATGCTGAAGCGGTTTGCAGGGGGCTCTAAACAGAACGATATTCTGTGTATCCTGAGTTTGGAGGGTGGTGTCATTTCTGTAGTGTTAAAAAACATAAAACACAAGAGCACACGTGAAGAATGGATTAACCTCTGCCCTAATGTAAGCTGGAGACATTAGCGTATCTGGCTAAATGCTAAACATCAGACCAGGTGTCAGCAAACTTTACTTCCAAAAGGGCCATTTTTGGCTGGAAAAAGGGAAAAAAAATCTGTCTGGAGCTGCAACTATTCATTTCTGTGTTTTCTTCAGAGACTTTTTTTTTTTTTTGACATCCATAGCTAGCCTAGAGAGACTGAGGACTAAACACTAGCAAAATTCAAAGGGAAAGGCGCTGAGCCTAATATATAAGCTATGATGCACATTTTAGCTCACAAAATATTTTATGTAAACTAAAATGTAAATATTTTATTTTTCATTTTGGTGTATGGGCTACACACCATTTCAACTGGAGAATGTAAGAATCATTTTAAGCTGAAAAACATAAATGAAAACGATTACATAAATAACTGTCTGTATTTGTGCATGTTTTCTGAAAGCTTACAGATACAGATGAAATAGAGCAGTCTCGGTCTGGGATATATCAGTGATTAGCAACAACATTGACAGCACATCCAGGTTATTTTGGATACGTTCACATATTTCTCCAGCCTGCTGTGCTCCATTATACAACAGAAGCAGTCCTAAGCAACACTGCATTGTATTTGTCCATAGGCCAAATACATGGACATAGTCTCAATCTGGTGGGAAAGAGTAAAAACTACGATATTACAAAGTCAGGAGTCCAGAATGACAGCCTAAGACAGATAGATGCATATACGCTTCATATATTGGCAAGGAGATCAGATTTTTTTTGTCCTCTAAGGCCCTCAGTTTAACTACTGTATTTTGCACTGTATATACAGTGTATCATAAACTTTTTATAGGAGCTTGGGTTGAAATTTGAAAACAAAACATGTACAAATCCTTTAAAAAAAATGGATGCCATATACAGCCAAAATTATTGAAGAAATAAAGATTAAAAAGACAAAATGTCCACACTGTTATGGCCAAGGGTTAATAACCTCATTTCATCTCTTGGTTTATATGTTTAATTTTGTGTTGTTGCATGTGATAACTGCTGCAAAGAGCCAGTTCCCCCACAAAGATCTTTACTAGTGCCATTTTATATTTTAACTTCTCCACCAATCTTTGTCCCAGCGGATGAAACTTTTTTTCTCCAGAATTACTCAGTGCAGGTCTCATGTGGAGACTGAAAATACAGCCCTCATTGTTTCTGCTGGGCGGTCCGCTCACTGCACTATAATCACGGTTACAAGGGCGGACTCCTACAAAGGAACACTTAACATGGCTTCACTGTATCATTGCAGGTTTTTATTTCATTAGAATATTTTTAACCGTTCAGGGTTCCCCAGTGGGCCAGATGACTCTCAGCATTTCAAAGTGGACAGAAAGTTATACAAAAGTGGAAATATGACTTATAGCTGCTGACATTTCATGTAAAATCTTCCTGTTGTGCCAATAAGAATTGCAAGAATGTGCGTGAGCTTTCACACAGTATTAATTCATTCATTATTCATTACATTTTCCAAAATCCAGTGGTGAACTGTGACTGTTAGAGCTGGGACTTCAGTTTGACCAAAACCCTGCCAGACTCACCAAAAGTGCAGCAAAATGGAAAAAGATGTTGCTGGAATAAGCAGCAGGCAGCAGGTAGCTTGTGACGTGTGTTTGTAGTGTGTAGTTGCCACATACAAAAAACCAGTAGAGGGCAGCAAACACCACACAATGATAGCAGAATAAGTAATGTTTTTTTTTTTCTAGAGTTTGTACTGTGTTTCTTTTTATCATTCTTAAGTCTCTGTTTCAGTACCACACACACAGTTACATGTAGCGTGGATCTCCAGTTCTATTATTTCTGTCTGCCAACACAGCTCTGTCTGCTGTGCTGCACTGTTAGAAGTGTCTGAAACTTGTTTTCTAACTCAGGGATAAGCGCAATTTCAATCTCCTAAATAGGACACTCCTTTAGATCCTATGCTACGCTGCGAAAGTTTGTCATGAAAAAGGCAGCGCTCTCAAATTAGCCACCTAGCAACAGTGTCAGTCTCACCCGCTTCATCTTGAGCAAGGCATCGCTGTCCTTCAGGAAGGCCTGAAGGGATGATTTTCAGTCCCATCCACTGTAAGACAAAATGTGATTGGTTAATTCACCTGTCACTTTCTTCTGTCCCAGTGATGAAGTCCTAACCAATGAGTGAGCCAGCTCTAACCTTTCTCTGCCTAGAGACAACAACTAAAAATCTGATTGAATAACTCTATTTTGCTGTTTTCAGGACAGTAACCCTTTCATTTCTGAAGAAAAGTTGACAGAAAATGAGATTTAAATTAGAAGAGAATAGCCTAATAATTAATAGAAATAAATCAAACATAATATATTTAAATATATTTGAAATATTGATATATTTGGCCTTCTCTGAAGGCCTAGAATGCCCTCAGGGTCCTTGCCAATCCTGAACTGTGTTCTCATTCAGAAACTGAAACTTCAAAACTGTAACAAACACATCCAAAACAGACTGATGGCAATTATTTAAATATATAGAAAATCTTAGTAGAATATTTACAGTAAAGTGAAATAAGTGAATCATTTCAAACACAGACTCAGCTGATTGAGGTGTCCTGTTTGTACATGGTACAATACAAATGATTATACTGAACATGCTGCTGATGAGTTGAATGATTTATTTATTTAGAACATCGAATAAATGGAAAAAAAGCATTTAAAAATGATTTTTTTTTTAAAACAAATTATTATTGCAGGAATTTGTTGTTTCAACTTTTTATTTTTCACAAGAATTACTTTCAGCAAAGATAAAATATAAAGGAAACAGAGGGCACTGAAAAAAACTGCTGCATTTCTGAATCATTCTTGTTGCATATACTTAAGTACAGTCAAAGTAAAAAGGAGTTAAACTTTTGATTATTATTAGAATTAGAACCACAAAGGGGTTTCTGCTCATTTATTACAGTTTTGGCTCATTTTTTGAGACGGTCTTAACATTCTCTAAAGAAAAAAAAACAGGTCAGGACCCACAGGTGGGTCACAGGAGATTTGATTTGGGTCCCCAAATAAAAAATTAATGAATTAATTCCATCTACTTGCATTTATTCTGTCTCATTTATGAAGTCGGCAAAAATGTCCCATATTGTTGAGTCTGTTGAGTTTGTCTCTTAACTCGGCCTAAATGCAAATATTTATTATTTCTTAAGTTTTAACATGTGTATATATTTTAAATAAAGTGTCTAGATAATATACACTGATGCAGAAATGGCAAAAAAAATGGTCAGGAAGGTTCATGTATGAACAAATGAACTTGTACCAGAATTTATTGATGAAGCTTAATGTGAAGTGGGTTGCGATCATTTGTCATGTTTAAAATTTGGCTCCCCCAGGAAAAAAGTCTGGGAAATCTCTATTGCATGTTTGCATGCAAGTTTTTGTTTCAAAATGAAAAGTTGTTTTGTCATCATGTGAGCAGGACTGCTTTTCACCATGTCAGTCAACCCCGGAGATGTTTCTTCTCTCTGATTTGTTCTACTTTTTTGTTGACACATTGACTGCTACTGTAAATGTACTATACAAGAATGTAAGTTTTGTCTTGCTGAATGCTGTTGTTTGATCATCCACACACAAGAAAGTAATTCTGTCACATTCTACTGCAGAAAGAAAATAGTTCCTACATGAAACTGCTCAAAACAAGGTGTTTGAATTATCTTGAACAACCAGGTCATTATTTCTGGAAAAAGATACTCTTGTTGAGTTTTTCAAATGTTTGGTTTTTTTTGGCACTTTGAGCACCACAAGCCAACAGCCATCTAGTCCCATTATTATTATCTTTTTTTTTTTTTTATCTTTATTTATTCAGGGTAGGTTCACTGAGAGCGAGGCTCTATTTTGCAGGAGCGCCCTGATCGCATTCACACAGTTACACATTCACATCTGGAAGCTGCCCAGTACAACCACAGTCTGACCTGCTGCCACTGAGCAGCTCCACTGGAGCAGTTGGGGTTAAGGGCCTTCTTCAATGGCACCTTAGTGGTGGTAATGAGGGAGGGGTAAGTGCTGTCTTTCACTTTCCGCACCCAGATTTATCCTGCTGGTGCTCTTCTCTAAACTTTAGGCTGCCACTGGCCATTTTAGAAAGAAGGCACAAATTTCAATGTAGAAATCAGTGTAGAAGGATAAACAGCATAACAGACCAGAGGAAAAATATGTATTTTTGATTTTGCGGTGAACTGTTTCTTTAAACAGAATGAAAGTAGCTTGGTGAGGCCTGAAATCCACTTGTAGTGCTCAATTCAAGTAGGAAATGTAATTTTCATGCACTTTGCTCAGTGAGACTTTTAACAGTACAGTACATGGTACTATGATTACCGACCATATATCCTGTATGTGCACAACAAACTTTTCTGGAGAAAGTTTCTCCAGAGAAATAAGATCTAAATGAAGCTGCCTGATGAAATAAAGTTACTAATATGTAATTTAATTTTTCTTATAAATCTACGTCTATCTTAAGGAATGACTTCAGTATTTGAAATGTAATTTTCTGCATCAACAAATTAAAGTGATCACAAGAGTTTTAATGTGCTGTCTTTTTAAATCTGATGTGTACATTAAATGCAAAGAGAAAAAGTAAGTTCTGATATTTTGGACGGAGAACATGCAGGGAAACGTGAGCCTGTCAGTATGTTAAGATGAAAGAGAGGTGTTGCTAATTGGCAACTAATTACTCAGTAAATTGTCTAATTAAGCTGCCAGTTAATTAGGCTTCGCTTGCACAGCAGTCTTTGGGAAGTTGTTTCATGTTTGGGGCTCGTAGGGAAGACGTGGGAGGAGAAGCTGACAGGGAGGAGACGTGGGCAGGTACGGTGGTGGTGTTATACTGTATGTCTGTCTGCAGACGGAGTTCAGCTGGAGGGGTGTGTGTGTGTGTGTGTACAGTGCGCAGGTGTTGTTGCCTGGTGCTGTGTCGTCATTTGTCTGAGTGTGTGCTGAAAAAGTTTCACTTCACTCTAACTCCAACAGGCAGTGCTGCTGTAAGAGTCAGAGCTATTATGTGTGTGTGTTTGTGTCTGTGCGTGTGTGTGTGTGTGTGTGTGTGTGTGTGTGGTGTGTGTGAGTGACAAAAAGCAGACAAGATCTACATTCTGCAAGGCTGTGTATTTTTTATGTTAGCACAATATATCAGCACATAAATATATAAGAAAACAATTAATGAGGAGACTGATTATAAATTCAGGAAGAAATCTGTAATAAATTTACTGTAATAAATTATAAAATAACCATGACACATCATCAGAGATCATGGACACATGTTAAGTTCTAATACTAGCCACAATAATAGCCGCAGCGTCCCCCTTTGAAATTCCATTCGGGACCTGAATAACTGTTTTGTTTGTACATTTCACATGAATCAGAGTTCTAATTAATGCAGAATTTTTCGCCAAATGTGTGATTTTCTGTTTATGACTCTTAAGAAATCATTAATAATCTTATAGAAGGCATAGATGTTAATAACTGTTAAATTGAGTAAAATGTTAATGTAGTTTGGCAGCAGTGAGACAGGCAGTCACTTAACTCATCATCCAGAGTGAGTTATTTCAGAGCAGTGGGCTTTTTTTTTTTTTCAGGATAACAGGCTGAACTTTACATTGACAGACAATCGACAGTTATGAACAGCTGATAAACTTACAGTGGAGGATTCGTCCTTGCTTGTCAGTTTACGAGGTTGTACACATCTTGCAGAGCTCCTGCAGCCTGTCTGTCTCTGCCGTGTCTGGGAAGGAGGGGACAGGGGGACACAACTCACTTCAACCATAGATTGTATAGATGAATCCGGCGTCCCCTTTGTGTATTCTGCCATCTTGTGACGCCGCCATTGATGCAGTGGCACGCTGTGTCTGTCACTTTCTGTGCCTGCTTGTTTGGGTCTAGAAGGGAACCCCAAATTTGCAAGACTCTGAAGATTTTTCATGGTTTCAGTCAAAATGTTCACTCTCACAAGATCTTGTGGATCTGGGGTTCCCTTCTAGACACCATGTCTGCCGTTACTTGCTAAGAGTGACAGCACAGATAACTGGATTGACAGCAGCCCTCAGTAACTGATGAAGGTTCATTTTATTGATGTTGTCAAATGTTACATAGTAGTTTGACATTGGTTGTGACAATTGGCAGAAATGGATAATGAAGAAGAGGAAAAATGGACCACCTCCGCCACATTTTAGTGATGAAGTACTGTGTAATATTTTGAAAAAATATATGACATTTGACACATTTTTATATGACACATTTTTCATCAGGTATTGAAGATTTTCAGGAACAAAGTTCCTCTCTGTTAATATTTTTGATCCACTCTCACACACTGTGGTCCAGTGAATCTCTAGATCTCTGATCTCAGACAGCAGCTCTCTTCATCAAGTAAAGGTTTGTGTATTTTGCGGTCAGTTTTTTTTTTTTTTTTCCAAAGTTTGATGTGACTGTTAGAGCAGCCAAACTGCACAGCTTCTTCCAGAGTTCCTAGATACTGTTTTCCAAAGTAATGTTACATAAAAAGTGAGTGTAAAAGTAAAAAACTGTTAACTTGACGACCCGCATTCATTCGTTTTCATACTGTGAGGAGACGCCACCACAGCAATGGCGGCTTGTTAACTTACAGTACTTCACTGTATTTGTCTATTTTAACCAGGATTACAACCTATTTAATACACAGTCTGTGGCTCCAACTTATTATTTGGACTGCAGGACTTTTTGCACACACAGTCTACATATTGCTCCTTTAAATGTCCATCGCAAAATCTTTGATGAATGATGGAATGAATCTCAGTCTGCCTCAAAGAAGACAAAGTAACTTAAGGTCAAATATGATCCACAACATTTCCCTCTGTTTTGAGTCACATTCCGAGTCTGACAGCAGCAGATCCTTCACTGGATAACACTGGGCTTTAAAATTAAACAGAAATGTCTCACACTTTACCCCACACAACGGGGCAGCAGGTCGTGTTTTTAGCTACTTCTGTGAAAAAAAAATCTAAATTTATGTGTGGAAAAGTTGTGATCAGGTCAGTCGTCCCTGACTCTTCACAGTTTACCCCGCACAGTGAGAGCCAAGCAGGTCCCACTGTTGTCTTTTTCCACAAGTGTCTTGCAGGTCATGTTTTTAGCAATGTCTATGAGAAAAATCACTAAATTTTTGAAAAGTTGCAATCTGGTCAATCCTCCCTACAACACCAAGGTATATGAAATATATGTAATTTATTGAATGATTTGTTTTGCTTTAGGTTTTTTTTTCCTAAACTTGCTCTGTGTCTGAAAACAGCCTTATCTCAGACAAGAATTCACAACTTCAAACAATTTAAAAATGTGTAGCCTTGAAAGCTGAAAATGTAAAACACCTACTGATAACATAGGTATAAAAATGTACTATTATAATCATTTTTGTTCTCTGGTTTAAAAGTGCTCAAGCACTAGTAAACTTTCTGTTTTTTGACAAATTCATTAAATAAAATTTCTATCAGATGTGTCTCAACCATAACATGTCAAATCTGTAGTCCTTCTAAATCAAAGCTAAATAATAATTATGGTTTAAAAATGTGTATTTTGATTCACATTAAGAGACTCTGAGACACTTTAAATAATAAAATGGCTGCTCACTAGACTATGCTGTGAAATGAAAACATGGAACATTTTGTCGACTCTGTAAGACGTCTACATTTAATGCAAAATTTTATCACTAGGCAGTTGGCCTGTTACAAGGTTTAATAGCCAAGAGTTTGATCTTTTGAAATATATTTTCCAGCATAATTGAAGAGTAAATATCAAAACACACTCAAAATATGGTTTTGTCCCAGTTTTGCCCAGCTAAAAAGTTTGGATGTGTTTCCACTCCATTACTCAACGTATAATAAAGAACCTCTTAAAAAGATATAATTTGTAGCCAAAAGTTTAGCCAAATATTTGTGTATAAAAGCCTCTGCTGGCAGCTGTTAGCAGTGACATGAGGCCTGAATGTAAAGCAGTGCTGACATCACATCCAGCATTCATAGCTGTCATAATCCTTTTGTTTGACCAAGGACAGCCTGTTGTTTACTGCTATCCATCATATACAGTCTCTCACAAACACACATATACACACACTCTTGGTACTATACGATAGTGTACTGTGTATTGAGAGCAGTCTGAGTGTCACATGATTGACAGAAACTATAGAAGCAGAGACAGAAAGGAAAAGATGCTGCATACACACACTTCCTACATGAACACACAGTGTTTATATACTAAAACTTCACTGTCAATGGATTACAAATACAAAACTGGAAAAAGGAAGTAGATGATGGCAGCTATATACCACGCAGGGTGCAAGCCCAACTGCTGACAGCAGTTGGGGTTCAGTGTCTTGCCCAAGGACATGTGGACAAGGAGAGCTGTCCATTGCAATCAGTGGACGAGCCACTCTCCCTCCTGAGCCACAGCCCCTGGTTGAGTCTCACCCCTCTCATCAGTTCCCCATGTAAAACTATAGGCAGATGCACAACAAAACAAAGACAATGTGCATAACCTACCCAGCAACACAACTGTATTAGCCCTATATTAGGGTGATGAAGAGATGACCCTGACTCGATTCCACCTTTTCTGACTTCCTGACATGTAGGAAGTGAAATTTCTGTTTAAAGTGAAACCAACAAGATGAAGAATTGACAGTAAAGGCCCAGCACATGCACACAGTTAGCGGTTAGCTATTTGATATGACTGAAGCTCTGGGAAGGTCAGAGGAAGATGGAAGATTGTTGCGGCCTAAAATGTCTGATTTCACGGCAGTTTTCTAAAAAATTGCGATGCATGTTGCAATGTTTTTAGGCTTTTTTTTTTGCAATTAAATTGCGGGAGCACATGAAAAATGTAATACGTGTATAATTCATTGAAAGTTACAAGTAACCTTACCAAAAAAGGCTCACAATTACAAAACAAAATATGCTTTGTTTGCAGATAAAGAAGTGCAACTGGGGCTTATTCCACAAAAAAGGCAAAATCTTTTTGGAGCTCAAATTCATTCATCGAGACACACATGAGTGATGTTTGTACGGGGAACTGCAATTCCTCGCGGGAAGCAAGGGTGATTGGTCCAATTTGCAGAAAACTTGCAGAGTTTGGACAAAATTGTAAGGTCATGCAGAATTCACGGGGATTGGTTGAATTTGTGTGAGTTGTTGCGATTGCAACATCGCAACTTCCTGGGGGGACTGACATATTGAAGTAAAAGGCTGATAGAAAACAGCAAGATAATTTTAAATAATTACAATTTCTTACATTCAATTCAATTCGCCCTAGATTTTAAGCTGCTTTTGGTTGTGGATAGCAAAATGTTTGATTGTTGTGGGATGCTATGCTGCTCATTGAATACTTTGTTTAGAAGTCTTTATTATTACTGAATAAAGTATCCTTTGTGTTAGATCAGATTGAATAAGCTGAACAAGCTAATAGTTTTTTTGTATTAAACCTACAGAACTCTGCAAAAAGCTGAGGATTTTAGTTAAAATAAGTTATTTGTAAAGGATTTTGTTTTGAAGTCTTTATTTATTATTTCTGAATAAGCAGAATAAGCTATTTGTGTTGTATTAAACTTGCTAGTACCGAAATCTGTGAAAACAGCAGAGAATTTTGGTTAAAAGAAGTCTTATTTCTAAAGGCACTTTATGTATGACACTTTATGTAATAAGAGCAGCTTTTTGTTGTGGGAAATTTTTTGGCTCGTTTGGTCTGATATAAATAAAAGATAATGGAGGTACATTTGTTTGTTCTCTTTATTTAATGGATGCTGACAAATATACCTTGTTTAAAAGAAATCCTGTATGAGGAAAAAGATGCATTGATAATGGTAGATAATGATGATAATGGTGATAATTGTAATAATCGTGATAATCGTAATAATCGTGAGGTGCCTAAGATGGCACACCCCTAATATGTAGCCATTGCACATGCAAAAATGAGTACAGCAGTCCAAATAGCAACTTGGGGCCAGAAACTGGATATTAAATAGTTGTAATCCTGTTTAATACAATCTATGGTTGAGTTGTCTCCTCCTGCATCCTCCTCCTCCCCAGACACAGCAGAGACAGGCAGGCTGCAGGAACTCTGCAGGAACGCAGGATGCATGCAACCTTGTAAACTGACAATAACAAGTGAGCATCAGTCCTCCACTGTAAGTTGTAACTGTACAGTTCAGCCTCTTATCCTGAAAACAAAAGCCCACTGCTCTAAAATAACACACTCTGGATGATGAGTTCAGTGGCTGCCTGTCTCACTGCTGCCAAACTCCATTAACATTTTGCTCAATTTAACAGTTATAAACATCTAGGCCTTCTATGGCAAGATTATTAAAGATTTCTTACAATTCATAAACAGACACTTATTCATTTGGTGAATGTCCTGCATTAATTTGAACTCTGATTAATGTGAAATGGACACTGTAGTGGGAAAATTATATGTTGAGCTTTGTACTGTGTATAAACCTGCCTAGAACAGCCTGGAATAAGGGAGGTTTTCTCACAGGATTGTTTCTTATCCAAGGATTGTTTGACATGGAATAAACTGTTTTCCCATCCTTGACCACATAGCTGCCTTTCCTCTGTGGGACTGGTGAGTTCTGTCCTTCCTCAACAGGTGGACAACTTTTGCCCTCAGTACTCGTACACACATCCTGACTCAGCTTCCTTTGTCTCTTTGCCTATAAAATGAATGAACTGATCCTTTGCAAAGTCTTATTGAAACGCCACAAACAAAAACTTTGTGTCTGTCTTTATTTTCAGATTTTCCACCACAACATACAAAACAGTTATACAGGTGCAGAATGGAGATTTCAAAAAGGGACACTGCAACTGAAGCGTTCAGGTCACGTGGAGCATTTCAACTAAATATGTTTCTTTGATCTCTGATGACACATTGTGGCCATTTTATGATTTATTACAGTAAATATATTACAGATTTCTCCTTTAACTCACAAGGTTGAGCAGCTGTTTCTACTCTGAGAGAAGAGGTAGAAGAAGAAGAAGAAGAAGAAGAAGAAGAGAAGAAGAAGAAGAAGAAGAAGAAGAAGAAGAAGAAGCTGTCTCCACCATCGACACTGTGCGTGGCCTGTTTATTTGCTCCCAACCAGTTGATAGAAATGCACCAAATTTACATCTTCCTTTTTTTTTTCAACATTTAATACGTTCACATCAAATTCAGTTGACCAATACATGCTGCATAATACCTGCTTTTGACATGTCAAAAATGGCAGGCAGTATTCTCAGTACTCAGGGTAAATAATGACTTATTTCAGACACAGCCTATGTAAGCCCTTTAGACATACACGTGTCAGGTTTATTGCCAGTATATGGCAAGAATGGAATATAATATTTATAAGTATGTTTTCATGAGTGTCTAATCACCTGAAAATAAGAATTGCTGTGTTTTGATTACCTTAGAATGAGCCCTTTGTATCTACGGAGGATGTAGATCCACTTACACGCTTTATTGCTGAAAATATTGATGAGGGTTTTGTCCTGTTTTGTAACAGTGTATTGTTCGGTCTCGTGGAAGATGGAGTACACAAGAACACTTACAATATACACATGATTATCATTAGTATTACAATGGAGAAATTTCATATTCATAAATGTAAATTTACAGGAAGGAAGCCATGCTTCGTTGTATTCAGTAAAGACTTCAAGCAATACATTGATTTAATTAGACACAAATAAGTGAAACATTTTTATATACATTTTTATTTTATTTTTTTCTTTATTTATTTATCTCCCCCAGCATTAAAAAATATAGCATTTTTGTTTCTCTTTTTATTTTCTTTTATAAATATATGTTTGAAAAGGTCCACCATGTTGCACTGCCATGTTTCTACAGTTACCCAGAAGAGACAAACCAAACACTGGCTGAAAATATGGCCTTTTGCATTCTGCGCGAGTTTTGGGGCCATTGGTTGCAATCTGCAGTCTCACCACTAGATGCCACCAAATCCTCACACTCGACCCGATCTCACTCCCAGTGCGTCAAATATGCAAGAAAGTCTTTGTATGGATGAGGTGGTGTGGATGGATGGGCGTGAAACCATGGGGCCAACGCTGACTTCTTTTTAAGATGTTGCATAACTTGCGAAATATTACGTTACGTTGTGCTAGGTGCTTTTATCTGAACCATGATCTTTTCCTGAACCTACGCAAACAGTTTCATTTTCTAAGCCTAACTAAGTCGTTTTTGTGCTTTGGTTTTGAGAGTCTCCCCAGTATTGCCAACTTGGTAACTTTGTCACCAGATTTAGCAACTTTTCAACCCCCCCGGTGACTTTGTTTCCAAATAAGTGACCAGTGTCAAATTTGGTGACTTAACAGCATAGGGGTCTCTCCTTTCCTCTCCCTCTCTTGCAGGCAGGACAGTCGTGTTCAGAAGGGAACCCCAGACCTGCAAAAGATCTTGTGAGAGGGACCATTTCATCCAGAATAAGATCTTGCATGGTTTCAAAATGCAAGTGGGCCTCTCTCACTCTTTCACTCTAGATTAGGATCCTATCATTTGTAAGTATGTGAAGTTTGTTTGAGGTTACGGAGCCACGGGAGTGACATAAAACAGAATCAATCTGTAAAAGAGTAAGACAATAAATGTGGAAACATAAATAGTTTTATCCAGTACAATAAATATTTAAATGGTTTGATATTATAAATATCTAAAAAGTTTGTTTGATCTTCTCCCTCCCTTTGTAGGTTATTTTCTTTTAATTTTACATATATTCTGTCCCTGCTGTGAGTTTATGATTATTTGGCTAAAGATTTCTCTATCTACTTTTTATATGGCTTAAGATGATCTCTTCTTTAATTGCTGTTATCAACACAAGCTTCATCCAGATACTTGTATGATGACATCATCAATATGTGAAAGTGACATCATTTGTTGACTTTTGGAGCCAGTGCTAGTTACTTTCATTGGAAAGTTGGCAACGCTGAGTCTACCCTGACGTTACGGGATCCCTACAGTATCCACTGATCAAGCTGGGAGTGACAGTGGTCCTTTAAACCTAAACCGGTTATGTTTAACTTTGATGAAAAAAACACTGACGTGTTTCTCTGTGACAAGTAAAGAAAGTAGTCATAAAGTCAGTGAACTGATACAGTAATGTCAGTTATACAGCAATATCTTTCTGGGGTTCAATAGCTAACGTTAGCCATGCTGTGGCCTCAAAAACCTGAGCGTAATGAAAAAGGTAAGAGTGTGTTTACTTGCTTTTGAATCCAACTTTTCATTTGTTCCAGACCTGCACACTCACAAGAGATGAAAAAAAGGTGACATTTCCATAAACCAGTTTCCTGTTTCTACAGGGGGAAGAAACATTTTGTGACTTTATCACATAAACAAAACATTCTGGTGCATCTTCTGTTTGAGTTTTCTTCAGACATTATTACTTTTACTTTTACTTTTACTTTTGCCTTAAGTAAGAAAGTGCTAAGTAAGGAAGTAAAATAAAAGTAAAGTAAAAAGTACTAAGTAAGGAGTAAAATAGGGTACTACAGTACAAAAGAGTCATTTTACTTTAGTACTTTATGTAGGACTTTAAATGCAGAATTTGTACTTGTAATTAAGTATTTTTACATTGTAGTATTTGTACTTTTACTAAATAAAGAATCAGAGTACTTTTTCCATCACTGCAGGTCACAGAATCTGATGGGTCACCAAATACGGTGTAACACCGTCTCTAATTCTGTGACTCATTTTGCTGAATCACCAGTTAACACAGTCACTCATTAATCCAGAACACGGTGGGTCTTGTTTCATTACATGTTCATTTTTATTTCCCCTTATAACGTACGACAATGATGATGAGCTGACATACTAACAAGCTGGCACGCTTTCCATTATTAACAGTTTGGGAAAGATCAGTCATGTTAGGACACCCTTCAGTTTAACGTTACGTTAGCAACTAGTTAGGTAACATTAAGTTAGTTAAACAGCATATTACGTAGTCAGCAGCAAACGACTTACCTCTTTTGTAGTACTCCGCTCAAAACTAGCGTCCATTGTACACATCCAAGTTTAAGAGGGAAAAGATGAGTATGCAGTTATCTTGATTGTGATTGGACAAAAGACTTGTGACGTCTCACCAGAGATGTTTTATTACAAAGAAAAGCCAAAAGGGACTATTTTGCATGCATATATGTATATGAGGAAGATTTCTTCTTTGAAAATAGTCTTGCTTTAAGTGAAGAGTTGTGCACAGCAGAGCAGAAACTGTGGATTCGTGGTTGGCTGATGTTTCAGTACTTGATCAAACTCAAATGTTCTCTCATTCATGTGTGAAAAAGTTGATCAGGAGCAACCAAATCCTCCAGAAAACTCAGAGAGGGCTCAGTGTAGGTGTGGATTTAATAGAGTTCAAACACTTCTTAGTCGCTGCTCTCACTGTCAAATTGTCCTGACAATTATCTGAACGCAACATTAGGTAGACAACGAAGGAGAGAGCCGATCCAAACAACAACAACAGGACCTGGCCTGTTCACACAGGCTCCACTGTCACACTTCAGCAGTTCACATTTATTTAACTGCCAAATTAGACTCAGCCTTACTTCAGTGTGCCTGTGGACAGAGAGCGGGGGGGCACAGAGGCTAAACACTGCAGGCTCATTATCTCTCTAGTTACATGTTTACCGTTTCTAAATACACCTAATTGGGAGATCAAAGCGTCGGTGACTACCTCTCCCCACGGCTGAGAGGGCAGCCAACCACAGATCTGCTCACCGGCTCGCTAATTTGATCAAATGCACCCTCGTCGCGTCAGAGCGCTCGTCGTGAGTTCACTCGGGTGTGACTTGGAAACGGGGAGACGCCACATTTAGGGTTTGTTGCTGTGTTTTTTGTGTCTAAGAAGCTTGAAAGGAAATCTTTGGTTTTATTGCGGGTTCTGTCTGGCAGACTGGCTTTTGACTTTTTCTCGGTTGAGTGAGGAAAAGATGATCTTGAGAGTCTGCAATGTTTGGTTGATTTGCCTCAGATGGGATTTCTTTGCCCTGAAATAGAGGTGGAGGGAAAAGATATATACATATATGAATATACTGCTGATTCCTTTACATGTAGATTGGAATGGAAGTTATTTAAAGTACAAAAGCATTTCAAGTGGTCCCATGAATGACTAAGAAATCATTTCATTTTGACACAGTTCAGTAGACATTATTTTTAATATATGTTTTGAATAACCATCCTAATCCTGACCGTCTTGGACTGCCTAAATATTTAATTTAATTTAACATTATTTGTTAATCTGTTGATTATTCTTTTCTTAAATACTCTAACAAATCTGTAATTTATTGCCTGTATTTGCTCATACAATGACCATGATGTGTCAATCAAGGAAACATACCAAGTTGAAATACTCGCTTCACTTGGCATGAGTTCAAATTAATGCTGAATTTTTCCTGAATGAGTAGGTGTCTGTTTATGAGTTGTAAGAAATTATTAATAATCGTGTAGAAGGCGTACATGTTAATAACTGTTAAATTGAGCAAAATGTTAATGTAGTTTGGCAGCAGTGAGACAGGCAGCCACTGAACTCATCATCCAGAGTGTGTTATTTCAGAGCAGTGAGCTTTTGTTTTCAGGATAACAGGCTGAACTTTGACAGACAAATGGCAGCTATAAACAGCTGATCACTTAGAGTGAAGGATTCATCCTTGCTTTTTATTGTCAGTTTAAGAGGTTTGCGCACATCCTGTGTTCCTGCAGGGCTCCTGCAGCCTGCCTGTCTCTGCCGTGTCTGATGGAGGAGGGGGCGGGGGGAACCATAGATCATATATTAAGTGGCATTACAACCTGTACAGTCTATGGCTCCAACTCACTATTTGGACTGCTGTTCTTATTTTTTGCATGTGCAATGGCTGCATATTGCTCCTTTATTTAAAGTCGAGATGAAATGAAAAATGCTTTTTAGATCACATCACAAATGAAACATGGCTCAGTGACGTGCCAGAGCCATCATGCCAACGCTATATGAGCCCCACGAACCACCTAAGTAACGACACCACCTCCCCCTCCCCTCACCCTCCCTAACGGTCAGTTAAAAACGTATCTTCAGCGACTCTCTCAGTGCAAATCAGCCCAGCAGTTCACTTCAGCTCACTTCTGTTCCAACAACCCAACACAAGAAAAAAAATACCATCCTGTCACTGTCCTCTGGCTCTGGTGGCTCAAACATGTCTGGACATGTCCAATAAAGCTGCTGGATGGAGTGTCCATGTTTCAGGATGTTTTCAGGTCATAGTGGTGTTTGACACTGAGACAGTGGAGTGGACACGCCCCCAGTGTTTCAGAGCAGAGAAAACTGATCATTTTTAAATGATTTTGAGACCTAATTTTACATATTTGACAGTTTTTTAATCATTCAAATTTGGCTGGGTGGTTCGTAACATGTTTCTGTGATGTGACAAACTCTGAACACACATTTATTAGACAGACTAATAAATATTTACAGAACATTAGTGTGAGTAAATATTCCATACTGATGTTTCTGATGTATATCACTGCTTTTCCTTGAGCTATTTTCCAAGTAGGTCTCAGTTAGAATTATGCTTTGGCTCCTTGCAGGCTTGGTTACGATTCAGTGGTAACAGAGCTATTAAAGTGTTCTTTCTGACAGGCATCATATAGGAAACCTGTTTTGCATACATTGTATTCTTCCTGTATAATATGTGTCTGCATACTGTACTTTCTCTTCTCTCCATGCAGCTGAGTTGTACAGTTTGATCAAGTAACACTTTGCATCACTGAGATGAATCTCTCTCTTTCTCTTTTTCTCCTCATTCTTTAACACAAACCACACATACCAGTGAGATGTAAGAGGTGAGAACATGTATGTAGGGATCTTACACAAGCTGTGAGAACATAACAGAGAAATGGAATCCTCTCTTAGAAATAAAGGTTCTTCTTGAAGGGCTGTGGTTCTACCCAGAACCATTTGTTTCTGAAGAAAGTTCTTCTGAGGAAAGAGTTTTTCAAGCATTCTTTGTAAGATCAGTGGTTCCACTGAGAACCCTTTTCATCCAAGAGAAGAAGAAAAGAATCTTTTTTAGAAGAAAGGGTTATCAAGGATTTATGAAATCCTTCAAGAACTTTTTGGTCAAAGGTTCATCAAGGGTGTATTTCTACAATAATATAAAAGGGTAGAAACCTCTGGGTAGGTTCTAGATAAAACACAGGGAATATAAAAAGGTTCCCTGTACAATTCCCCGAGTGTGTTCTAGATAAAACCCTTGGAATATAAACAGGTTCTCCATAGAACCCCCTGAGTTTGTTATAGATAAAACCAGTGGAATATAAAAAGGTTCTCAGTGGAACCCCCTAGGTGGGTTCTAGATTAAACACTGGGAATTTAAAACAGTTCTCTGTAGAATGCCTTTGGTGGGTTCTAGCTAAAACTATTGTAATATAAAAAGATTCTTTGTAGACCCCCTGAGTGTGTTCCAGATAAACCATTGGAATGTAAAAAGGTCCTTCATAGAACTCCCAAAATCGGTTCTGGATTAATCACTGATTGGTTTTTGTTGGCATCCTTACAAAGTGGAAGTGTTCTGAATAGAACCTCCAGAGAGGTTTCTGGGTGGAACCATTACACCATTGAAGAGTTTTTGGTAGAACCTCTCATAGTTGGTTCTGAGTGGAACTTTTCACAGATGGTTCTAAGTATAACCCTTTATTTTGGGTTCTAGTTGGAACTCTGAAAAGGTTCAAAGTGGAACCTTTATAAAGAGTTTGAACAGGGACCATAAAGGGTTCTCCTATGGGAACAAGTCTTTATGGTTCTTGTTAGCACCTTTATTTCTAAGAGTGTGTAGTGTGTCTCGTGAACGTCTGGAGGAACAGTCAGCGTGTTCTGTGTCGACAGAAACAGACGAGCGAGTGGACGAGGAGGAGAGAAATAAAGGTCTGAATGCTGAGGAGGAATAATGGCTGCATCTGAAACACAATATCCTTCTTCATTCATCACCACCTACTAATATCACACACACACACACACACACACACACACACACATACACACACACACACACACACGCACACACACACACACACACACACACACACACACACACACAGAGTTATCTCCCATGATCTGTTGCTCATTTATTTAGTATCCAGCAGAGACACTTTGTCACTGGTTCAAATAGCAGCACAGTAACTACAATGTGATGGTGTGTGTGTGTGTGTGTGTTTGTGTGCGTGCAGGTGTTGTACTACATCAGTGTGTCCCTCCCTCCTCCACACACACACGACACTGACATTCTGTCATTAGTCTGAGCCATGTTGTGGTCTGAATCTGTAACGTACAAATAAAATACAGTTGAAACGATGTGTTCATGTTCTGTGGGACTGAAGACAAAAACTGCTTTAGAATGGAACAGTTTGATTGATTATTTCATTTAGAACAGATCAGTAAACTGCCCATTATAGGAGGCATTTTACCTAAAATCACAAGATTGTCAGATTTCATACAAAGATCAAATTTATTCACAAAATTCTTATATTTTATTTTGATGAGTTAATACTTTTTGAAGTCAGACAGTTATATGATATATCCATCCATCCATCTTCTTCTGCTTATCTGGGGCGGGGTCGCGGGGGCAGCAGTCTAAGCAGGGATGACCCCGGGCCTAGCTCCAGGGTGGGGCCCCGGTGACGCCAATCCGGGTGACATAGACTTCCTTGTTTTTCTTTTCATCATCGGGGGCTTTGGAACCACTCTTAGTCTGACCCGTCACCTAGGACCTGTTTGCTTTGGGAGACCCTACCAGGGGCAATGAGCCCCGGACAACATAGCTCCTAGGATCATTCAAGTACTCAAACCCCTCCACCACGATAAGGTGGTGGTTCAAGGAGGAGAGGTGGCGGTTCAAGGAGGAGGAGTTATATGATATATTTATATGATATATTTACACTTTATTAAGTTTAAACTTTTTTAGGACTTTTGTGTTTTGTTATGGGTCAAAGAAAATAAACCCACAAATTGGATTACAAATTAGCTAGAGGCTGCACTCTTTCTTGAGAATTTGAACCAACCCATATTTTTTAGGGGGTTTGATTTTTATGCTGGAAAAAAAAATTAAAAGATCAAACTTTTGGCCATTAAAACTTGTAACAGGCCAACCTCCTGGTGATTTATTTTATTTATTTATTTATTTATTTTCAGATCGAAAATTTGATGGAATTGACAAAATGTTAAATTTTTCATTTTGCAGCATAGTCATAGTGAGCAGCCATTATATTTTTTAAAGTTGCTCAGAGTTCTCTTAATGTGAATCAAAATACATATTTTCAAATCATAATTCTTATTTAGCTTTGATTTAGAAGGACTACAGAGGTGACATGTACATCTATCATAATTTAATAAATGCATAACAAAACTTTGGTGTGCAGCTGATGTATGAATGAAGTATAAATCCTGTCTGCTGTTCTGTGTCTGCTGTTGCTACTGCAGCTGTCCCTGTGAGCAGTCAGTCCGTGATGGAACAAGCTTTCCACCGGGGCCTCAATCATACTCACATTAACAAAATTCTCATTTGGGTGGGTTCTCGCTTCACTTGTGACACTTGTTTCCTTGATGTGCGTCAAAAATTAACGATGAGTGTAATTTTCCAAAATTTCAGACCTGCCAAAGGTTAGGAAAACCTGCCGCCATAAAACAGAGCCCCTGTGTTTGTCTTGAAACCGGGCAGCGTTCACTTGCACTTCTCAAGCTGTTGGATGTTTTTATGCTGACCCAACGGTGTTTTTATTTGACAACAATTTTTAAGTTTTAGCTTCCTCTCACTCCATTACTGAGGGATCTTTAAGCCCTCAAACACAAGAAATGAACACTTTATACACTCTCTGGAGCAGTCTTGTTTAACAGGACAAAAAAGTCTCAAGTTTGAGCCCAGAACAAATTCTACCTGCTGACTCCAGTGCAAATATGCACCAAGATAATAAGCTGTCACTCATTCTTGAGAATTGGGACAAAATTTTGAGTGTGTTTTGATTTTTACTCTTCAAATATGCTGGAAAATGTATTTTGAAAGTTCAAACTCTTGAGTTCAAACCTTGTTTCGGGCCAAGTTGAGTTGAGTTGACTAAATGATCCGTTTTTTCATTTCACAGCGTAGTCGTAGTAAGCATGTCATGAACTTAGCATGGTGGAAGCAGGACTCAAATGCACAACTCGGATCGGTAGAGCAGTAAAACAAGGTTTATTCCAGGCAGAGGTCGGTACACAAGGAAGCAGTCAAACCAGGCAGAGGTATCCAAAAACGTGAGGCAAAAGGCGAGGTCAAAAACAAGCAAGGTTCAAACCATAGACTGTATATAGAAGTGGACGGAGCCTTCGTGACGTCACCCATTGGTTTCTGAAAACCCGTTTTGAAGCCTCGAGTTTCAGATTTGGCCAGCGCCATTTTAACAGTTTTGAAACCGGATGTGAATATGATTGGTTGAGACGGTGGAGCAGGGCGGGACCATACGCGGGACCATAGACTGTGTGGGCGAGGCATAGGCGAAGTCGGGCGAGGCCATCACTGCACGTCAACTTGGCTCCGTGAAACGGACAACCGAGATCCAAAATTAACAAGCGGGGGAGTGGGGAGCCGGGTGGGGTGGTGGGGGCGAGCGAGCATAGACGGTATAGTCTAAGGGAGCGAGTGAGTGGCACTACCATAGGGCACTACGCCTGTCAATCACGAAACCACGCCCCTAATTATACAGAACTTTAAGCCTTAATATAAAATCAACGAATGACTTATATGAAAATTCAAGTCTGGTTCAATGAACATGGTGGGGGATATTAGCGATAGAGACCAAAATTGTTTTTTGACATGGGCTATAAATATGTTTATTTCAGCTGTAAAGTTCGGCATTTTAGAACGGGTGTCAATGGAACCGGGCTTCTTTTTGCAACCAGCTCGCGCGCCCCCTGCTGGATTTCGGTGAGAATACAGCGTTACTGCACTTCCGCATTGGCTTCATTTTTCAGAGCCGGAAGCTCCGTCCACTTCTATATACAGTCTATGGTTCAAACACTAATAAGCTATGACTAAGACTGTGAAGAGTGCTGGTACGTGAGGCTGTGAACATCGACGAACTGGCAACGAGACAAGACACAAGAGGGTATATATGCAGGACTAATGGGGAGTGATTAGACACAGGTGCGGGAGAAACAATCAGGGATCAGGTGCACACAGACAGGGGAGGGGGCAGGGCAGACAGGAACCTGGAACAGAGACAGAGGTGGGTGATCACAAAATAAAACAGGAAGACAAGACATGAAACATGAGGGAGAAAAATAAAATACTTAACAGACAGGGAACATGACAAAGCAGCCTTTTTATTTTTTAAAGTGTCTCAGAGTCTCTTAATGTGAATCAAACCAGCATTCTTATTTAGCTTTGATTTAGAAGGGCTACAGAGTTGACATGTTATAGTTGAGACACATCTAATAATATATTGTTTAATGAATTTATCAAAAAATAGAAAGTTTACCAGTGTTTGAGCAGTATTGCCTGCCTTTTTTAAAAACCAGGAAGTGAGACAGGGGTCCGTAAAGTATAGCTAACCCTTTTTATGCCTGATTAAATCATGTATCATGTAATCATGAAAAAATCTGACAGAGTTGACCAAACTTTAAAGGGCCAACATTTTCATTTTAATTCAATTTTAAAACAAAGATGATTATAATAGCACTTTTTTTATACCTTTGTTATCAGCAGGTATTGTTAGTTTGAAGGCTTTTAACACATTTTTAAGTTGTTTGAAGTTGTGGATTCTCGTTTGGGACAAGACTGTTTTCTGGCAAAGAGCAAGTTTAAAAACTTAAAAAAATGAAAGCAAACTGAAAATTTCTAAAATGACAGAATTTATATACATATAAATCCTTACAGAAACATCTATTTCACCATGTATTATAGTGTTGGTATTAATCATTTGTAAAGTTTTTCTCGGGAAGATTCTCAAGAACTGATAACATATTAAAAACAAACATAAACATGCTGTTTATCACCACCTACCCACAACAGATAGATCACTGAGTTATTATATTACATAAAGCAGGGGATTAGATTTTTCTGGTGTGTCAGATTTAAGGGAATTTAGTGGCAGATTACAGCAGAAATGAAATGAAATATGTATTAGTGTGTTTTCATCAGTGTATAATCACCTGGAAATAAGAATTGTGTTTTTGTTTCCTTAAAATGAGCTTTTTATATCTACAGAAGGAGCGGCTTCTAATTCCACTGAGTCCTGTCTGGTAGTGCCAGGTATTGTACATGTAAATGTCATATCCTGGTTTCAGAAACCTGGATATGCTTCCTGGAGTACTCTTGATAGAAACCAGGATATTGTGGTGAGTAAAACACCTTCTCCTGGTTTCTGAGTGCTCCATGTTGGTACAGAAGAGGAGAGGTGCAGGCTGCACATGTTTGATCAGAAGCCTGGATACTGTCAGAATCATGTATACAGGGACTGTGAATAACGCATTTCATGGTTAACGACATATCTCAAATTTGATCAAAACCAGGATACCACCAATACTGTGTTCAGGATTATTTTCAACATCAATATTATTTTTTCAATATTACGTGCAATATTATATTTCATGAGAAATCATGAGCAATATCAAGATTTCTATTACATTTAATGTCATGTTTTAATATCTTGTACAATATTATTTTTCATCATCATGCGCAATAACACTTTTCTATTATGTTTAATATACAATTTTTTGTTATGTTCATTATCATGTGCAGTGTTTGTGGCTATATGTGCAATATTATTTTTTCTATTACCTTTAATGTCATGTTTTAATACACTGTGCAATATTACTTTCACTATCACTATTACTTTTCATTACTATCATGTACAATTATACTATTATTATCAATATACAGTACGTTTGTTATCTGGTGAAATATTTTTTTGATTACCTCTCAATATCACTGCTTGTTTGTCTGCTTTTTGTACTTATCTGATCTTGCTTATTCTCTTAGACACTGTTTCTTTGCATTTGCTCCTTATACACTTTATATTTTATATTTATATTTCATTTATTTGATGCTCTTCACATTGTTATTATATTACTGTAAATTTGGAGCAATCTGGCACAAGAATTACCATCAGGATTAATAAAGTTCTATCTCATCTTATCTTATCTTATCTTATCTTATCTTATCTTATCTTGATTTATCGTATAAATGCATGATATATAGCTGGAGAGGCACAATTCCAGATAGTTTAAAATTGTGATATCACACCTAGGATGCTGCTCTGGGCATTAAATATCCAAAGTCCACCCAAAATTTTGATTAATGTTTTCCATGAACCTCCCTCCGTTAAAAATCTGTATCTGTCTCAGACATCAAAAAACAAACTCAATGACAACCTGAGATAGAGAGAAAGACGAAGGCAGCAAAGGAGAAAAAAGAGCACGAGAGAGTGATAACGAGTAATGCAGGTAAATCTCTGTAAGCAGGTGACAAAGAGCAGGCGGAGTGTTAGTATGAAGAGTTGGCAGATAAGTACCAGCTGTCACAGACGCTGAATGTTGGCTGGTCAGGTGGAATGGGCTGGAGGTGCGTTGGCTTTGTATCGCAGACAGCCAGGTGCTCAGAGAGAGGATTAGCCCCGGCTATCACTGTCCACTGCCGCTATCATCACCATCTGCAAGGATCACAAACAGACTCACACTCAAAGACGTTTATTCAATGGACAGCATTTTTGTATGGGAAATCATTATTTTCTCAATGTGAACCACAAATAGTGAACCTTTTTATAAAAAGCCATGTTGTCAGTCAGTCTACTCATCAGATGGATAAGATCAGTGCTGTAAGTATTCAGAGCTTTAAATCAGCTCAGCATTATAGAATACCATTATAATGTCCCCTTACGAGTCAAATTCTGTCCTCTGTAGTTTACTTGAGTGAAAAACAACATTAAAATTAAAAGCCCTCATTTTGAAAAAGATATGTGCCTAATGATGGATGCATTAAATTAGTGGATCCCAACCTTTTTTCCTTGGAGCCCCCCTACTTGTATCTAAGGAAAGCTAAGTCCCCCCTCAACCTGAAGACACGCACACACAACAAAAATAAAATAAATTGCTGCTAATTAGTTAGTTAACTTTTTAGATAAAGAAATAAAATAAATCAGTTTTTTTGCTGAGGCAGATTGTACAGGAAGTTAATGATTAATCACTAATCAATTAATTGCCAAATAAGAATTTAATCAAGTAAACATGTATTAATGGATAATTAATCAATAGTCTAGAAATGACAATCAATGCGACTCATTTGACATTGTTTTGTCTGGCGAAGACATTCATTGGATAAGGAAACTTCAAATTAAACGTAAGAAAAAAGAGGAAAAATGTGTGTGTCTTATATCTTATTAATTAGTCTACTTACAGACAGGTGACTCATTTTGAAACATGAAACTGTTGTGTTTTCCTTTAATTTGTCACCCATCTGTACAATTCTATCACAAAATATAATTTGGATTGATAATAGGACAACAATATGTGATTTAATGCGAAGAAAAGGCGAAATAATCATTTTATATATAAATATGTCATTTACCACAGCTGGAAGGTTCACCTTGAAAATACTATAAAAGTGCCTGAATTTGACTTTGGAAAAGGTGTACAAACCCAGAAACTGTGATTTTAGTTGACATGCAAATCTGATTTTGAGGACCTCAGAATAGAAAAAGTGTTGGGGACCCCCTGTTTCTGCCGCCCCACTAAGGGGGGCCCGGACCCCAGGTTGGGAAACAATGCATTAAACTGTAAGCAGCTATTTTTTATTTTTTATTTTTTCAACCCGAGCATCAGAATGGGGAGAAAAGGTGATTTAAGTGACTTTGAATGTGACATGGTTGTTTGTGCCAGACAGGCTGGTCTGAGTATTTCAGAAACTGCTGATCTACTGGGATTTTCACACACAACCATCTCTAGGGTTCACAGAGAATGGTCTGAAAAAGAGGAAACATCCAGTGAGCAGCGGTTCTCTGGGTGAAAATGTATTGTTGATACCAGAGGTCAGAGGAGAATGGTCAGACTGGTTCGAGACGATAGAAAGGCAACAGTAACTCAAATAACCACTCATTACAACCAAGGTCTGCAGAAGACCATCTCTAAACACGCAACATGTTGAACCTTGAAGCAGATGGGCTACAGCAGCAGAAGACCACACTGGGTGTCACTCCTGTCAGCTAAGAACAGGAAACTGAGGCTACAATTCACACGGGCTCACCAACATTGGACAATAGAAGATTGGAAAAATGTTGCCTGGCTGATGAGTCTTGATTTCTTCTGCGACATTCAGATGGCAGGATCAGAATTTGGCATAAACAACATGAAAGCATGGATCCATCCTGCCTTGTATCAACGGTTCAGTCTGCTGGTGGTGGTGTAATGATGTGGGGGATATTTTCTTGACACACTTTGGGCCCCTTAGTACCAATTGAGTATCATCTAAACGCCACAGCCTACCTGAGTATTGTTGCTGAGCATGTCCATCCCTTTATGACCACAGTGTACCCATCTTCTGATGGATACTTCCTGCAGGATAACACACCATCTCACAAAGCTCAGATAATCTCAAACTGGTTTCTTGAACATGACAATGAGTTCACTGTACTCCAGTGGCCTCCACAGACATGCAGCCAGCACATCTGCAGCAACTGTGTGATTCTATCATGTCAGCAAGGACCAAAATCTCAGAGGAATGTTTCCAGCACCTTGTTGAGTCTATGCCACAAAGAATTAAGGCAGTTTTGAAAGCAAAAGGTGGTCCAACCCAGTACAAGGTGTACCTAATAAAGTGGCCAGTGAGTGAATAGATAGATAGATAGAGAGTAGATACTTCCTGCTGACAAGTGTGTTTGACTGAATGTTTCCTGTAGAATGGCTGACTACTATGTACACTAATACTCTGTGTCTAGTGTTACTGTCATCTGGGAAATCACACTACAAACACTTCTCGATATCAGCTAAAGACCTGCTGATACTTTGCTTTTCTTCTTCTTCTTCTTCTTTTCTGTGTGTTTGACTCTCACGTACTGCTGCTTATTGGACTGAGCCACCTACGCTCTGCTCTCACCACAAGGAGAGACAGAAAGGGTTGCAATGAGTCACTCTACAACTTATTATCAGACGTTTGTTCATGTACTCAGATAGTGGCTGCAGAGAGATGAATGCACCCTTTAAATACACAATGTCACAGACTGTGTTTGATTAGAATAGAAAGTTTGAGTTTGTTGCCAGGCAGGTTGTTAAATATACTTTTTAATTATGTGTTTAGGTATAAGTGGTGGTATTTAAGTCAGCTCTGTGTTTGTGTAACTGGGGGAGTTTTTAAGTTGAAGTGCAAGTTTAGATTACTGTTTTCAGGTGAAAAACTTGTATGCATCTCTACAATGTACAACAACTGTTTAAGCAAAGAACCTTGTTAGAGCTTGGTAGCACTGCTTTTCTCATACAAAGGCTTATTCAGAGGACTGGAGGCGATGAAGCACCACTGTTTTTACAATTTTACGGATGAGTTAAAAGAAAGCCATTTCTATACAGAGATGGAAAGTATCTAAGTGCAAATACTTTGTTGCTGTGCTTAAGTAGATTTTCAGGCATATGTACTTTACTTGAGTATTTCTTTTTTCTGACAACTTTTTACTTTTACTCCCTACATTTGAGAACAAATATCTGTACTTCCAACTCCTTATATTCACAAAACCAGCGAGTAACTTTAGCTTTAATGCAAGGGATATTAACGTTTTTTAAAAAAAGTCACAAAATGAAAACAAAGTAAAAAGACGAAAATTACACAAAAAGGTGTAGCAAGATGAAAATGACAGAAAAGATGAAACAAAGGGAAAATGACATAACAAGATGAAAATGATATAAAAGGTGTAACAAGACGAATATGACATAACGAGGTAAGAAGACTAAAATGCATAAAAGACATGACGATGAAAATGATGTAAAAAGGTGTAGCAAAACAAAAACAATGTGAAAGACTCAACAAGGTGAAAATGACATAAAACACATAACAAGACAAAAATGAAATGAATAGACTTAACAAGATGAAAAAAGAAAAAAGATGTAGCAAGACAAAAATGGTGTAAATAAAGTAACAAGGTGAAAATGACAGAAGATATAACAAGAAAAATATGACGTTACAAGACGTAACAAGACTAAAATGACATAAAAGATGTCACAGGATGAAAATGATATAAAAAGATGTAGCAAGACAAAAACAGCATAAAAGATGCAACAAGACGAAAATGATATAAAAACATAATAAGATGAATATGACAGACAAATACGACATAAGACGAAAATTATGTAACAAGACAAAATGACATAAAAAGACGTAACAAGATGAAAGCAGTGTAACAATAAATAAGATGAAAATGATGAAACAAAGTGCAACAAGACAAAAAGAAAGATAAAAGACGTAACAAGATAAAAAACTATGCCCCTGTTGCACAGTTGGAAAAGTGCGCGTCCCATATGCTGAGGCCATCAGTCCTCGGCAGAGGCCGCTGGTTCAATTCCCACCTGTGGCCCGTTTGCTGCTTGTCATCCCTTCTCTCTCTACCCCCTTTCCTGTTTGATCCCTTTCAAATAAAGGAAAAAATACCCCAAAAATAATCTTAAAAAAAGAAAAACAACGTAGAAGACATAACAAAATACCCTATATTGACAAAAGTATCAGGACACCCCTCCAAAACATTGAATTCAGGTGTTCCAATCACTTCCATGGCCACAGGTGTATAAAATCAAGCATCTAGGCATGCAGACTGCTTCTACAAACATTTGTGAAAGAAAGAGTCGCTCTCAGGAGCTCACACAATTCAAGCATGATACAGTGATAGGTTGCCACCTGTGCAATAAGTCCATTTGTGAAATGTCCTTGCTACTAAATATTTCACGGCCAACTGTTAGTGGTATTATAACAAAGTGGAAGCGATTGGGAACAACAGCAACTCAGCCACAAAGTGGTAGGCCATGTAAAATCACAGAGCGGGGTCAGTGCATGCTGAGGCAGAAGTCGCCAACTTTCTGCAGAGTCAGTAGCTACAGACCTCCAAACTTTGTGTGGCCTTCAAATTAGCTCAAGAACAGTGTGTAGAGAGCTTCATGGTTTGGGTTTCCATGGCTGAGCAGCTGCATCCAAGCCTTACATCACCAAGTGCAATGCAAAGCGTTGGCTGCAGTGGTGTAAAGCACGCCGCCACTGGGGAACGGTACTTGCCTGACTGCATTGTGCCAAGTGTAAATTTTGGTGGAGGGGGGATTATGGTGTGGGGTTGTTTTTCAGGGGTTGGGCTTGGCTCCTTAGTTCCAGTGAAAGGAACTCTTAATGCTTCAGCATACCAAGACATTTTGGACAATTTCATGCCCCAACTTTGTGGGAACAGTTTGGGGATGGCCCCTTCCTGTTCCAACATGACTGCGCACCAGTGCACAAAGCAAGGTCCATAAAGACATGGATGAGCAAGTTTGGTGTGGAGGAACTTGACTGGCCTGCACAGAGTCCTGACCTCAACCCAATAGAACACCTTTGGGATAAATTAAAGCAGAGACTGCGAGCCAGGCCTTCTCGTCTTACATCAGTGCCTGACCTCACAAATGCGGTTCTGGAAGAATGGTCAAAAATTCCCATAAACACACTCCTAAACCCTGTGGAAAACCTTCTCACAAGAGTTGAAGCTGTCATAGCTGCAAAGGGTGGGCCAACTCCATATTAAACCCTACGGATTAAGAATGGGATGTGATTAAAGTTCATGTGCGTGTGAAGGCAGATGTCCTGATACTTTTGCAATATAGTGTATAACAGGCAAAAAAAGCAAACCAGAAGATTCTATAAATTACATCTATTTCATATATATTATCAAAAGAATTCAAAAAGCAAAACATTGTGTCAGAATAACTTGAAATGTTCTAACACCACATTCACAAATGCTCCTCACAGGGGCTTAAAATGTCCTCCAGTGAATTTACAGTTAAATCAAATAGTTGCTTACAATTAATGCATCCATCAATAAGCAACTTTTTCATAATGAGGGCTTTTTACTTTTAATGTTGCTAAAGGAGACATTATTATGGTATTCTTATTTAAAGTTCTGAGTCCTCCCACCACTGATCTTATCCACCTGATGAGAAGACTGACTGACCACATGGCATTTACTAAAAAGGTTTACTATTTATGGTTTCACACTGAGCAAAATGATGATTTTTATGCCTGATTAAATCATGTTTTTATAAAAATTTGACGCACTTTATATATTAAGTTGTTTTAAGTTGTGATTTCTTGACTGGGACAAGGCTGTTTCCTGGGTTTAGAAATTAAAAAGATTAAAGCAAGCCAAAACGTTTCATAAATTACATATATTTCAAATATATAAATCCTAAAAGAATACATTTTCTCCAAAAAATGGAATTAGAGTGTTAGTATTTTAATGTTTTGTTTGTTTTTAGGACATGATTTTTCCCAGATCTCAAGAATGCCTGTAATACAGCAGTGATTCTGTATATTAATGATTAAACCTGGTAACATAATAACTGATCTTAACTGACAGATTAGTAGACACCCTTTCACTTCTGCTAATGCTTGGAATGATATGATACACTGTTAATAATGTTATTCAGGTCTAATTCAATTAATGCTGTAATTAACACATTGATCCAATGTAATTATATTTGACAGAAGAATTGTTAATGGTGCACTTTTAATTGTTTCTGAGGACTCGTTCTCACAAACTCTGAAGACTCTGATTTCACCGCCGTGTGTGAGCCGGTCTATATCTCGTGTGTGTGTGAAGGAGTGTGCCTATGTAAGCATACAGTGTATACATGGTGTGTGTGTGGTCAGGCAGAGCAGCACACATCATCATTTAATGATGGCTTAGCACACGGTACATGTAGACTGGACAGAGATGAATGATGCTCTGCTGCTACAAACTGCTGCGTGACGCCTCTCTCTCTCTCTCTCCCTCTCTCTCCTCTCTCTCTCCTCTCTCTCTCTCTCTCTCTCTCTCTCTCTCTCTCTCTCCCTCTCTGGAGTGTACAGTCAGTAAGCTGGGGCATCTGGGGTCCAGTGGGGCGAGCGAGGCAGAGAGCAGAGCTATAGGGGCCAACTCTTTGATTTTCCTGTCACGGCTGCTTACAATGATTAATGCCTAGACTTTGGGGCCACTCTGTGTGATTATGGGGCCCACAAGCTCTTGCTCCTCTTGTACTACTAACTGTGATGTCTGCAAATACACACACACACACACACACAGACACACACACACACACAGACTCAGTCCTACTGTAAAGAAAATGTACTGATGGTGTCCTGTATAACGGCTCAAATATGGTGTGTGCATCTCCAGGTCCTGCCCGCCATGTTTGAGACCTGAAGAAAAAGAAAAAAACACTGTGCATCAGAACATGTGGATCTTAAAGGAGAAATCTGTAATATATTTACTGTAATAAATGATAAAATGATCACGATATGTCATCAGAAATTAAGGAAACATGTTCATTTGAAATACTCACCTCACTTGTCTTAAACACTAGAGGTGTTTCCCACCTTGAAATTTCAAATGTTTTGTGTGCCTGTTTCACATTAATTAGAGTTCTGATTAGTGCAGAATATTTGCCAAATGAGTTAGTGTCTGTTTATGAGTTGTGAGAAATAATGAATAATTTTGTAGAAGGTGTAGATATTTAAAATTGGGTAAATTGAGCAAAAAGTTAATGGAGTTTGGTAGCCACTTAACTCATTGTCCAGAGTGTGTTATTACAGAGCAGTGGGCTTTTGTTTTCACGATAACAGGCTTAACTTTACATTGACAGACAGCTGACAGTTCTAAACAGCTGATCAGCTTATAGTGAAGGACTCATCACCACTTGTTATTGTCAGTTTACAATGTTGCATGTGTCCTGCGTTCCTGCAGAGCTCCTGCAGCCTGCCTGTCTGGGGAGGAGGAGGCAGGAGGAAACAAGTCGCTTAAACCATAGATTCTATATCAAACAGGATTACTTACTTATGTCACATAGAGTGTGTCACATATTTATCATATATATCACATTACATAAACTTAAGTTAGCTTACACAGTGTACTTATTTCAGGTACAGCACATCACATACATTATGTCAGTTTCTCAAGTTAGGTAACATTCTTAACTAAAGTCGCATACATAACATAAATTAACTTACTGCATGTATGTAACTTGTGTTAAGTAATAAGCTCCCCAACACTCTAAAAAATATCACAGTTATCACAGTTTCTATAAAGTGGATTTTACGCAGTCAGTCTTGCAGCACTGATCTTAGATAGATGTTAGAGGTTACTCTAGTGGGTACATAGATGTTATGTGTTACCCTTGTGGGTACATGTGCTGCTAACTTTGGGGGATGACGACGCTACGACTACGACGACTCTGCAGCCGCCACATTAATGTGTGTGGATTTCGCAGCACATCATGTACTGAAGGCTGCTCCACCTTAAGGCTCAGAGTAGTGTATTATCGAGGTATTAATTTTTTTAGGCAGAAAATGTTATTTAAGCACTATCAACATTATAATGAACACTACTGCACATTGTGTACATACTGCTTTTGTTATGTTGGGCTCCTGCATTTACTGTAGTGTGTATTGCACAATTTTATTTACTGCATCTGCTTGCTACGCGTAGCACTACAGATGGAAATTAGTGTCTTGCTAAATCTGGTGAAGCCATGTTTTCATCTGTTGTAAATGATCCATGTCATTGCACACTGTCCTTTTATAAATCAAATAACCAAACTGAAGTATTGTGACATAGTTACTTTAACCAAAACCACCTAAACCTTAACCAGGTTAAAGGAATTGTGTATCACCTGTATACAAAATTGTACTTTAATGTAGGCATATGCACAACACAAAATTTGAAACTGCTGTTATTTGTACACAGATTGAAGACACCAGGTGGGATTTAGGGTAAGGCCAGTGCAGCAGCACGTGAGGCAAGACCTTTTTTGAATAGAATCTGAAAGAGCATGCACAACTAGTAAACACAGGAAAATAGATGACAGGAGGGGTTTTACTAGATCAGCAGGGAATGATGTTGTTCATCACTTCAGTTCAAAATATTAAACTGTATTCCAAAGTTTACTAGACTGCAGATTCATCACTTCTTAGTGAACCTCTTAAATCAGTGCACATAAAAACAACTGGGGGTACTGTGTGCTTCCAAATCCCAGTAGGCCTACATCAGCCACAGCAGTTTGACTGTAACACTTCATAATTAAACATCCTGCATGCAGTAAAAAGAATATGAAAAGTGAAAGACCTGCTGCTTGACCCCACCTGTAATCAAATATATTTGGCTGCTGACAAAGGCTTGGAGATCCAGGGTAGAGTTGGGACGCGCAACAGCTGTAGGAAACAAAGAAATTATAGAAATAAATCAAAACGTGCAGAATGCTGAGGCAAAAGTTCCCTCTATGTTGCAAATGGATAATATTCACCTGTGTCTCAGCCTGCTCAGATCAGGATCACATTAAAGCCTCTCCAGGACTCTGCATACTTTATGCACAGCTGGGACAGTGTACATTTATTCATTCATTATTTAAATCCTGTGACACAAGACCCACAAGTGAGCTTTTCTCGCTTTTATAGTGAGAACATTGGGGACATTTTGGGGTTTTGTTTTGTGATATAAGGACTGTTTAAGGATTTTCTTTCATTGTAAATATGGATTGATATTTTGCTTGTGGCATTTTCATATGTATTGGACTTTAGGGAGGAGCAGAACCACAGAATAAGTGTATTATTTAGTCTACACTGGGTGGTTGCAGTGCTGCTGTCCATGCTCGAGGCTGCAGGTTTACAGTTAGGGGTCGGTCCAGATCATTGTAGGAATAATATAACATATTTCTCTATTTATATTTTTCACATATTTCACGTCGGGTTTGGACTGTACTATATTTATTTATTTATCTATTTACACTTTTCTCCCCAATTTCTCTGCCAGTTCCAGTTCCCTGCATGTATTGTCCCAGGTTTGGGTCAGTTTCAGACTGAATTTTGTTGGCATCTGGCCTTGACGGGCTCAACTTTTCAGCCATGATTAAAGCAATAATGTAACATAGTTAACATAGTTTTAGAGTTTTTTTCCACTCTCATAAATGAAAAGAAAAGTAAAGACATGCAGAACATGTAATGTTTTGGACCATCTTCACTTGATAAAGTTGAGTATAACTCAGAATTCTACGTCAGTTTCAGAAGTTTCACCATACTAGCATTGGTGCTGGTCATTAAAAACCTATATAGTTTGAACCTGAGTAGTCTCTATGTGTCTTTTTCGACAAATATTTTAGCTAGGGATTCCCCAAGCATGTTTTTTGGCCAACAATGAGAATGACCAATTGTCTCTATGTCATAAACACTGATATTATCTAAGAGCCGACTTGTTTGTTTTTCTTTAAACCAATTGTAATTGTCATGGGCTGAGCTAAGCTCAGGTGCAGTGTTTGTGGCCCTGCAAAATAGTGTCGGGGAGGAGTTGTTTGTGGTGTAACATTTGTATGTGGGGAGGCGAACCTAGCCATCAAAATGACTAAATTACCGCAAAAGAACACGTGCTGGATTGTTAGCGATCCAGGTGCTAATTTGCTATTTTCAGTGTGTAGGTTGCTTGCTTGAAGGTTGATGTTGTTATTGGTATCAGGGGACTTTGAAATAGTGGCTGATAGCGGATATGGCGCATGCCGCCTGAAGTGGCCAACCAATGGCAGATTTATATCCACACTCTATATCTGGTGAGTCGATACAGCAGGGGTTCCCAACCTTTTTTGGGCCGTGACCCCATTTTGACATCACAAGTTTCTGGGGACCCCAGAGACACTTTTTTCTAGAATTAGTTTTTGATCATGTTTTTATACTATGCAAATACAGAGTATCCAGGATTAGTGCACAAAGTGACTATTTTATTTTCCCTGATCAGGATATAGGCTTTATTTACAAGGCTGAAAATTAATACTGAACAAACAATCTGTTCAGATATTTTTATATGCTGCATTTTATTTGAACTAGATTTATATTCCAGAAAGTGAAAGTACAGAATACAGTTGTTTAACACTAGAACCGCCAAGATGGTCTGACAGACCGTTTGGGTTTTTATAATCCAAATACCTTTGTTAAAAAAAAAATACAAGCCTCTCATTCTGTGACTTTTCCTAAATATGTTTTTTGTACTTTTTTTGAAGCTTATAAGGTGCTTAAATAAAACAAAAGATTTCTGAGCATTTATAGGCCTACCTCCAACCGCCACAGCGGTCACATAGACCGCACATAGGTCACCAGGTGGAAGTGATAGCCACATTTCGCAGTCTTGTTTTCCCGCAGCTATGATTTTTTTTTAAAAATTAGTTATTATTTATATTTATATATTCCATATTCATACGCAGGAACAGTCTGAACAGAGAGAGAAAGAACAGAGAGGGAGGGATACAGACAGTCACATGGACAGGGTGAGAGGACTGCATTATAGGGACACAGACAGACAAACAGAAAGAAAGAAATAGAAATAGAAATCAACAAAGAAAACGACGATGAAGAGGGGATCGACAAAAAATATTATTTGGAAGACCTGTGAGTGGGAAGTACATGTAAGGTTTCAGAGTTTGAGAGCTTTTGCCCCAGGGTAAGCCGTTGGTACTGCTGCGCTCTCTGAAGGCGCTGGTGCCGCAGCGCTTTCCAGGGTGCTGATCCTGCCTTTGTTCATTTGTTTGTTTGTTCGGTACTGTTTCACTGTTATTTTCTGCAGTTATTTTTGCACAAATTCGTACTTCGTAATTTGACAGTGCCCATAGATAGCCTTTTTGGGGGCATAGAAATTAATACTTTCCATAAAATTGCATTTTCTATCCTGGAAACAGGATAGAAACTATCCTGCACTATCCCGATGTATGTAGGTTCAAAACCTGATCACTTTGTGTTTAATCTGATGGTATTAATAATTATTACTGAGGCAGAACGTCATTTCAACATTAATCAACAATATAATGAACATAATATAAATGCGCAGCTGCGTACAGCTCGACCTTCCTGCGGCTGCATGTGAGGATGAAATGCCAACTTCAGCTTGTGATCTGTCGCTGTCTGAATGAACAGCCTCGTGGAAGTGAGATTTTACGGTTCTTCATATTTTAATCTAACGAAATTCGTTTAAAAAGTCATTTGGTGTTTTCAAAGTCATGATATTGAGCTGAAACAGGTTCCACACTTCGTTCCCATTCACAGGCTGCTGCTGAGTGGAGCAGACGGCTCGCACCGCGCGCACTGCAAATGTTCAACATCGTAGTTAATTATCACTGAAAGTTAAAAAGCAAAACTCTAAAAAAGCTCTCACTCACTTGGCCTGGGGCTTTGGATACATTCTTCGGGAGATTTTGGCGTCTTTCTTCAGTGAGGGGCGCTTTTTGCCACAACCAGCTGCTGACGGTAAATCCATCACATGCAGTATTTCACCCGACGTGTTTTGGATAAAGTATAAATCCAGTGATCTTGAAGCTTCGAGCTGCACCTGGAATTTTATCTGAGATTCTAAAAGTTGCAGCAAACATCAGTCCAGTGGATTTTATCCCTCCAGCGCAGCGCACAGTTTGTATCTTCTTGTTTAATATTTTGAAGTATTTTCACACAGAGTTGGTGTCAGACATCGTGTTGTGTGTCTCATTTCAGATGATAGAGCAAAACGTTTCTGTATTAAGTGCATAAATTATCAGAAGTGCTTGAATTCGTGGCGATTTGTGATCGTTAATTGATTCATAAAAGCACCAGGTGTGTTTGTAGCGCATAGAAGCCAGAAAACACACACTACCCGCTTGAAAATTAAATCTTAAGAATAATGTAGCACATGCTATGATATTATGATGATATAGTAGACTAAAAGGTATGTATTATTTATTATTGTAGCGTGTATTTTAGCAAATTATCCACTTTAATGGGAGATGTGAAGCAAAAAAAAAAATAAATAAATAAAAAATAAATAAATAAATAAAAAATGCGCCTGTTGCAGCGGTTGGAGGAGGTACTAGAATGCTGGCGGTCCTAGTGTTAAGATTGTCTGTGGTGTTTTAATTTTGAAAAGAATAATAATTAGTTAAAAAATATTTTTATCAGTAATTTTTTTAATCAATTACTAGACATTTCAGGCGACCCCATTTGAATTACAGGTGACCCCACGTGGGGTCGCGACCCCAAGGTTGAAAAACACTGGACTACAGTATTCGGTCAGTTTCATAATAAACAAAACTGGACAGGTAATACCATATTTTACCACTGGGTGTCGAAGGTGACTCAGCCACTCCTGAGTAGAACATAATGAGAGCCTATAAATGAGAGTGGAGTTGCAAGTTAGTGAGTTTTCCACAACACATTCTCATAAAAGTTTCACAATAAAAGCTATTAAGAAGTGAAAGGTTTCTGTCCACTGAAACGTGTGAGGGTTTTTAGTTTGAAACAGATACAGTAAGTGTTGAATTTGTATCAGTGGTGTACTGCAATAAATTTACCAGGACAAATGTTAGCTGATCAAAACAAGGCTTTGTACTGAACTATAGCAGACTAATGTCCTCACTAACATAGCAGTCAATTGATCAGTGATTAGCAGGAATGTTTAACCACAGATGTGTAGTTTGCCTCTGGGCTGTCTGTCAGAGATTATTTCATTATCGAGGTATTTTGGAAGTGTTGAGCAAAAGACTAGATAAATGAGGCTTGGCTCATACTTTTTAAGGTGATGTTTTGATATAGTTTTGCAATTTTAGAAATGGAAGCGCTATCTTCAACAAGTCTGAATAACATGTTTTGGATTCCTTCTATGCTTAACGAAAAATATAAATGCAACACTTTTGTTTTTTCTCCCATTTCTCATGTGTTAATAAAATCAAGGTTTTTTTCTTTGCATACAAAAGGTTTAATTATCTCAAATTTTGCTCACAGATTTGTTAAAAATCCATGTTAGTGAGCTCTTCCTCTCCTTTGCCAAGATAATCTATCCACCTGACAGATGTGGCATATAAAGATGTTGATTGAAAAGCAGGATTATTGCACAGGTGTGTCTTGGACAGGTTACAATAAAAAGACACTCAAAAATGTGCAGTTCTATCTTGAAAACTGACATGTATTAGGCACTTGACTATGGCTATTTCACACAAGGCTACAGATACCATTGTTTTCCCAGGAGGGCAAAGTCATGACCTTCCCTACTCTGCCTCTGATTGGCTTACCCTGATATTCCTCACTCTTCATGCCTAAACCTAACCAAACCAATCAACAAAGGCAGGCATACTAGTGAACAACTGAGAATAGGCTCAAGATTTTGGCATCATCAATCGGTTTTCATGACCGACAACTAGAAAGCATTAATCCCAGTCTCCTGATTGCATATTTTTACTGAATATCCGTGACTGATCGATGTGGGCATGTATGATTTTAGCTTAAGTCACACGTCAGAATGTGGACGCAACTTGTAAACACTTATTAACAGCACTGAGAGCAGCTATCTGATATATTTCAATCCAGCCACAATGCTCTGTATGGAGGAACTGTGCTGTCTCTTTGTGACTGACAAAAGCTCAGCGAGCAGCGTTCCCATCTTTTCAGCCCGCCTGCGATAGTGATCAGCAGCAGTCGGCCATGCCTCTCTGCCTGTGAATACTTCACTATTTGATCTGGCATTAGCAGCCTTTACAGGCTTTAATATGTAGGATTATCTCCTCTTCACTTCTATGTAACGCTCTTGACCTCCCCTGATCACTGCGAGTCAGAGAAATGGAGGAAGAAAGGAGACAGACGGAGAGAGGGGGGTGGGGTGGGGGGGCAGAGGACGGAGTGGGGAACGGAGGAAGGAAATCAAGGACAAAGACAGAATGAGAAAGAGGAAGGGAGGCAGACTGTAAAGGTGGGAGGAAAGAGTGGCAGAGGTAATTAAGGATAAGAAGAAGAAAGAAGGAGGAGAGAGGGGAAGAGGACCTGAAGATGAGAGAAACCAGGCACTTCTTAAGGTGGCAAGAAAGATGACTAAAACAGCAAGGCCTATCCAACACGTCATTTTAAGTCAATGGTTTGTGATTATGTACCCATGAGTCTGCAGCTTTCACTTTGCCATTTCAATCACTGATTAGTAGCTCCTCTGTGGATGAAGCGGAGTCATTGAACTCAGCAGCTGCAGTGTTTGGTTGAAATGAAAACCCATGAGACTCAGTTGCTGTTACTATGAAGAAGAAGCCAGTCAGTTAAAATGCTTCATCGTTGCAACTGAAGCACCTTTTACACTGGACAAAAAACCCACTAACACCCACCAACATCTGGTTTCTGTCTTCAGTGGGAAATGGTACAATAGGCATTTCTTACTGGATCAAATGACTACAGTCTTAGATATTTATTGGCTCCAGCTCCAATCAGCAGTGTTGGAAACATCCCACCCCAGTAGACACACTAATTTGGCCCTTTTCCAGTGGAGGCAATAAAAGTTTGTTGCCCCCATTGCTAACTTCTGCAACCCTCTTCCACTTTTCCACACACTTCAGCTAGGCTTTACTCAGTGTGACAGGGCATGTCAACCTAGCACAGTAGGATTTCCACCTACTTGGATGTGTGTATTTAACCGAAGACGCACTTGTCTTGAGTCGAGCATCTGGAACATTTTCTATAAATTCTTCACACTAAAAGTCCCCCATTATTTTATTATCTAAAAGCTTTTATTATGAAGCAGCAAAATCAGGAAATGTTGGGTTTTCATCAGCACTAACCTAACTGAACTTCTACACAGCTGAAAGCAAACATAAAACAGCAAAATAAAGCAGATACCTGAATGTACAAACAGAGAGCTAAACACACTGACAAATTCAAAAACACCAACTCTCTCTGTCCTCTTGCACACATGAGGAGAATCTCAACTTTCGGTGCACACCAGAGAAAAAAATAACTTAAAGGCAAAGTCGTCTACTGGCAATTGGAAAAGGGCCAATTGCCTTTTTCTAGTGGGTTTAACCGGGTAGCTTTTCATAAAGCATTCTAACTGACGGTATTTGTGTTTGTGTTAATGCTCATGCTGGTTTGGTATTGTAAATTATAGTAAACATCGCCTCCATGGCAATAGCTGCATAATTTCAACAAAATGTCGAAAAAGTAATGTAATGACGGAATAAAAGCAATGCATTAATAATAAATAAGAATCTTACGGTTGTGGGCCTGGCTTTCCTCTGCTGTTGATCCCATTTGAATTGTGCTATGAATTACACATACTGTATGGTGTTTATCAATTACAAGTCAAGACAGCTGCAGTTTGTCATAAAACTGCTGAAATATCAGACCGTGAAGATACGTAATTAGACACACCACACAACCAGAAGTTGCGTAAGTGATGTCATGACTTTCTTCCCCCGATAGCTAATATTAGCCACTGAAGCTATGATGCTTGTGTGTTTTCGTACCATACTGAAGACACACAAACAACAGGTCTTGCTTGTTTTTTTCTCTTCCTTGCTGAAAAAAGGACCAGGAGTTACTTGATTACACTTTAGGTAAGAGAACATTAGATTGGACACTGAATTTAGTCACTCCAACCATCCACTACCTTTCCTATCACCAGTCAAGCTCCACTTTGTTTTTCTGACAGACAAACATTCATCACAACTCAGCAGGGTCTGTGATAGACAGCTGCGTAGAGCCCCTCTGGTTTAACTTCCCACTGTTCAAGAGTTTAGCGTTGTCGGCAGGATTCGAACCTGCGCGGGGAGACCCCAATGGATTTCTAGTCCATCGCCTTAACCACTCGGCCACGACAACCACATTTCAAGTTCATTCTTCGCTGATTTTTTTTTTTTTTAATTTATTTATTTTCTATTTTTTTAATTTCCATCTCACAAACAACTTCAGAGATGTGCATTCTTTCAAGGAGCTTTCTGTTTGTAAGGGTGGTCTTTCACTTTGGTGTATGATTGTTCCAACTGAGAGCTTGTTACAGAGAACAGAAAATTGCAACAGATAGTTCATCATCACCAAATATAAAACGTGATTGTCTTTGCTTTGCTGAGCAACAAATGTCCCTTCTTACTATATTTTGAATGCTTTTTTATCTTTCTGATGAAAACAGCATGCATTGGGTGTCATCGACTTGAAAAGCTCTTAACATATAAATCCTTTCATCTGACTAGGTCAAAGTTCTGTGCTAACACCTTCATTGTAGTGAACATAAAGCCTGACATGCACCTACAATCCAGAGGTGAGCCATCCACCCAACTTCCACTGTGTCCAAGTGAAAAACCTATCATGTTTTATTTTACACAATTTACAATACAATTACAATAACAGACAAGAGGTTACAACCAAGCATCATATTCACAAATATATTTGAGGCAATATAGGCTTAAATCCTGACCAGAACACACAAATTAGGTTTTTAACACCTTCACATAAGCTTGAAAGTTTGGTGGGACTGCAAGACATTCTCTTTGTTAGCTGGCTGGTGTTGAGTGTGCATGACAGGAGGGTCTGTTTTAGAGAATTATACAATTTCCTTCTGAATCTCATGTGTGCAGAGCCCGGCGTTGTCAGCAGGATTTGAACCTGTGCAGGCAGACCCCAATGGATTTCTAGTCCATCACCTTAACCACTCGACCACAACAACCACATTTCTGGTTCATTCTTTACTGTCTTTTTTTCATCTCAGAAACAACTTCACAAATATGCATTCTTTCAAAGAGTCTTGTGTCTGTAAGGGCAGACTTTAGTTTAAGTGCATGACTGTTCCAACTGAGACCTTGTTGCAGAGATGACAATAACATCACAACAACAGATAGCTCATCATCACCAAATACAAGACTTGATTGTCTTTGCATCAATGAACAACAAATGTCCTTTATCACTGTTTTTTTAAGCTTGAAAAGGTTTAAAATACAAATCCTTTCAGCTGATTAGATCAGAGTTCTGTGCTAACACCTTTATTGTCATGAACATAAAGCCTGACTTGCACCTTAGATCCAGGGGTGAGCCATCCCCCAATATGCCACTGTGTGTCCAATTGACAAACCAGTCATGTTTTGTCTTAATTTATTCACTATCACAATGGGAAAACTGACCAAAAAACACAAGTTCAATTTTTGCAATCTTCACATGAGCTTGAAACTTTGGTGGGACTGCTTGTGTTCTGAGACTTACTCTTTGTTAGCTGGCTGATGTTCATAGCATACTGCAGGAGGGTCTATTTTAGGGAACAGTGCCATTTCCTTCTGGCTCTCACTTTTAAAAAGAGTCTGGCGTTGTCGGCAGGATTCGAACCTGCGCGGGGAGACCCCAATGGATTTCTAGTCCATCGCCTTAACCACTCGGCCACGACAACCACATTTCAAGTTCATTCTTCGCTGTTTTTTTTTTTTTTATTTATTTATTTTTCTATTTTTTTAATTCCATCTCACAAACAACTTCAGAGATGTGCATTCTTTCAAGGAGCTTTCTGTTTGTAAGGGTGGTCTTTCGCTTTGGTGTATGATTGTTCCAACTGAGAGCTTGTTACAGAGAACAGAAAATTGCAACAGATAGTTCATCATCACCAAATATAAAACTTGATTGTCTCTGCTTTGCTGAGCAACAAATGTCCCTTCTTACTATATTTTGAATGCTTTTTTATCTTTCTGATGAAAACAGCATGCATTGGATGTCATCGACTTGAAAAGCTCTTAACATATAAATCCTTTCATCTGACTAGGTCAAAGTTCTGTGCTAACACCTTCATTGTAGTGAACATAAAGCCTGACATGCACCTACAATCCAGAGGTGAGCCATCCACCCAACTTCCACTGTGTCCAAGTGAAAAACCTATCATGTTTTATTTTACACAATTTACAATACAATTACAATAACAGACAAGAGGTTACACCCAAGCATCATATTCACAAATATATTTGAGGCAATATAGGCTAAATCCTGACCAGAACACACAAGTGAGCCATCCCCCAATATGCCACTGTGTGTCCAATTGACAAACCAGTCATGTTTTGTCTTAATTTATTCACTATCACAATGGGAAAACTGACCAAAAAACACAAGTTCAATTTTTGCAATCTTCACATGAGCTTGAAACTTTGGTGGGACTGCTTGTGTTCTGAGACTTACTCTTTGTTAGCTGGCTGATGTTCATAGCATACTGCAGGAGGGTCTATTTTAGGGAACAGTGCCATTTCCTTCTGGCTCTCACTTTTAAAAAGAGTCTGGCGTTGTCGGCAGGATTCGAACCTGCGCGGGGAGACCCCAATGGATTTCTAGTCCATCGCCTTAACCACTCGGCCACGACAACCACATTTCAAGTTCATTCTTCGCTGTTTTTTTTTTTTTTATTTATTTATTTTCTATTTTTTTAATTCCATCTCACAAACAACTTCAGAGATGTGCATTCTTTCAAGGAGCTTTCTGTTTGTAAGGGTGGTCTTTCGCTTTGGTGTATGATTGTTCCAACTGAGAGCTTGTTACAGAGAACAGAAAATTGCAACAGATAGTTCATCATCACCAAATATAAAACTTGATTGTCTCTGCTTTGCTGAGCAACAAATGTCCCTTCTTACTATATTTTGAATGCTTTTTTATCTTTCTGATGAAAACAGCATGCATTGGATGTCATCGACTTGAAAAGCTCTTAACATATAAATCCTTTCATCTGACTAGGTCAAAGTTCTGTGCTAACACCTTCATTGTAGTGAACATAAAGCCTGACATGCACCTACAATCCAGAGGTGAGCCATCCACCCAACTTCCACTGTGTCCAAGTGAAAAACCTATCATGTTTTATTTTACACAATTTACAATACAATTACAATAACAGACAAGAGGTTACACCCAAGCATCATATTCACAAATATATTTGAGGCAATATAGGCTTAAATCCTGACCAGAACACACAAGTGAGCCATCCCCCAATATGCCACTGTGTGTCCAATTGACAAACCAGTCATGTTTTGTCTTAATTTATTCACTATCACAATGGGAAAACTGACCAAAAAACACAAGTTCAATTTTTGCAATCTTCACATGAGCTTGAAACTTTGGTGGGACTGCTTGTGTTCTGAGACTTACTCTTTGTTAGCTGGCTGATGTTCATAGCATACTGCAGGAGGGTCTATTTTAGGGAACAATGCCATTTCCTTCTGGCTCTCACTTTTGAAAAGAGTCTGGCGTTGTCGGCAGGATTCGAACCTGCGCGGGGAGACCCCAATGGATTTCTAATCCATCGCCTTAACCACTCGGCCACGACAACCACATTTCTAGTGCATTCTTCACTGTTTTTTTTTTCATCTCATAAACAACTTCACAGATGTGCATTCTTCCAAGGAGCCTTCTGTTTGTAAGGGCAGTCTTTCGCTTTGGTGTATGATTGTTCCAGCTGAGAGCTTGTTGCAGAGATAACAGAAAATTACAACAGATAGTTCATCACCAAACACAAAACTTGTTTCTTTTGCCTTTGCTTTAGTGAGCAACAAATGTCCCATCTTACTGTATTTTGATTTTTTTTTTTTTTTTTTTTTTGTCCTTCTGATGAAAAAAGCATGCATTGGGTGTCATCACTGGGAAAAGCTTTTAACATACAAATCCTTTCAGCTGACTAGGTCAGAGTTCTGTGCTGACACCTTTATTGTCATGAACATAAAGCCTGACATGCACCTTAGATTCAGGGGTGAGCCATTTCCCTATCTGCCACTGTGTCCAATTGACAAAGTGATCATATTGCAGAGATGACAGAAAATTACAAAAAAAAATGACATAACCTCCAAATGAAACAGCTGATTGGTTTTGATTTACTGGACAACAAATGCCATTATTTTACTGTGTTTTGAATTTTCTGTCCCTCAAATGCAAGCAGCATTTGGTGTCAGTTTGAAGTGCTTTTAACTTACAAATCCTTTCAGCTGACCAGGTGAAAGAGCTGTAGTAACACCTTTGTCATTGTGAACCAGTGTTAATTTTGTCAAGTAAAACTTAAACGAAAACTTTTCGTTGACAACCGTTTATTCCATGACTGATTTGTGATGAGAACATAAATTTAAGAAGTACTGACAACAGAAATTAAAACGAAATCTCTGTTCATTATCAACTGACGAGTAAAAACGTGACAAAAAAGATGACGCTGGCCAGCCGGCCAATCTGGATTTACAACCATCCTCAATGCCTTGATTGTTTTCCTTTTTAACCAATTAATTATCTTAACTCAAATTTAAACTCTGTCTATCTTTGTGGCGGTGCACGTCCAGTTTTGCCACACAGACGCCTTGGCTCCACAGCGGGAACAACAGCAATTATGAAGAGCGGATTATCTTCACCTAAATGTGTTGGCTAGGTTTTGATGCCCTTGTAAGAAAATACTAAATTAAAATGGGCATAACAGTTAAGCTGTTATGATCTTCTTTGATGTCTTAAGACACATGTGTCAAACTCAAGGCCTGCGGGCCAAATCCAGCCCGCCATCTCATTTTGTGTGGCCCGTGAGAAGTTGCAAAAAATATAATTTGCATCATACAAGCCTAAACTGTATTACATAAGTATGGTGTCCAATAACTACATGTCCAAGGATGCATCCCTTTTACACACATACTGAAGTCATTTAGTATCGATACATCTCATTAGGACGCGCATATGTTTCATTTTTGGCATCAAGGAGCTGTCACTGTAAATTTCCTCCGTTTTCTCTCTCCTGTCTCTGTCTGCACCGCTCTTACTGGACGCCTGCTGCCGTGCTCACACAAAACAAGCGCTCCCTCCTCCCTCTCCTGTGTCTTCTCGTCATTTCCTCAGAACAGACCGTGATGAAAACAGCAACAGAAGTGACATTGTATCACGTCGCACCACCAAACTTTCATAATGTGCAAGTGTAGAACAAGTTTGGAGTTTTTTAGGAAAGATAAGAAACCCACAGAGACGTCATGTGACTGTGAGAGCAGGAAACACGGAGCATCACTGTTCCTCCACACTGATCAGAACCACAGAACTCTTCATATGAAACAGAGCAGCTGATCATCTTACTGCAAAAAAACTCATATTTTAAAGAGTTTTAAAGTTTATTCACAGACACAGCTTTGTCTGTTTCATTTTTTAATACACAATTGTTGCACAATGTCTACTGGCCATGATTTCTTCCTAGATTTTTGCTATTAGAGCTTATTATAATTATTATAAAAATCAATATTAATCAAATACAGAGGCAATTATGTGATATAGATCCAATTGTATTGTCTTACATTTACAACTGGCCCTTTGAGGGCAAACCTGACGCTGATGTGGCCCAAGATGAAATTGAGTTTGACACCCCTGTCTTAAGAGGATTGGAGCTTTATTCTTGCAGGTTGTAAGTCATTTGTTCAAATATACAGAAAATAAACAAGAACTTGTGAAGAACATTATTATGTATTGCACTTTTTCTAAAAGGCCTTAGACATTTGTTATTAAACAAGAGTAATATGGTACATTCTTAGTTTAAATGACTAAACACATAGTTAAAGGTACGCTTACAATGAAGTTTTTACCACCATGACAAACATCATTTTGCAAAATCTATTACAATATAACAAAACTGTCAAATTACTTAAAAAGACTAAAATGAGACTAAAAATGAGACTAAAACTAAAACTGATTTCCACGGACTAAATTTTAACTAAAACAAAACAAAACTGAAAGACTAAAATGTGACTTTAACCAAATCCATTCTTTGGTGAGTGACTAAGACTAAAATGAAATTAAAAATTCTTGTCAAAATTAACACTGTCGTGAACATAAAGGTATATGGAGATGCTGGGGATGGAACCCAGGATCTCATACATGCAAAGCATGCACTCGACCACTGAACTACATCCCCTCTGTATAACATGCAGAGGACAGCAGAAGCAAACAGAACACTTATAAGAATAGAACTGACAAAGAGGTGTCGTTTGATTTGCCAAATGAGTTTGCTGTTTTCACCATTCATTCCCTCAGGAGGTCTCTTATAACTAGAGTCCTGTAAGTTTCAGGCTTTTTGGTTTGTTGAGGTCACACATAGGCATGCCAATAACATTCCATTATTGAAATGTTGAAGAAATGATGTCTCACAATTGCTTATGTTTTGACTCAAAGTCCAAACCCCAAAAATATTTAACCCTAGACTGAGAGCTCCCTGTAAACACCAGGACTAGAACAGCCTCCAAGACCAATGGCAGCCAGTTTGACAACAGGAAATGGGCTACAGTACTGCAGTGGTTTCCTTGCTGAGTTTGGCTCCTGGCATCCTGGGGCTGAGTCACAGCTAACCAGGCTAACAACAGTTAGCTAAGTTACTTCAGCAACAAGTAAAGCTATCTCTCCGTCAGGTAAATGACCTCAGTACTGGATTCCGTGTTGGACTTGGAGGCTATGTTCTTCCCAGTCGTGTTCACTGAGAGGCTGAGTCTGATTCCGTTGCCCGCTAATAGCGGCTAACAGCTAACAGTGATGATTAGCTACTTTAGGAACATCAGGAAAGCTCTGTCTGTCTCTGAGCACCCAGAGGACATCAGAGGGGAAAGCAGAAAATATTTTCTCCAGTTTCCCACATTCAATGAATGAAGTTATAATAAAGTTGTGTTTTTGTACAGCGAAGCCCCCTATGTATTCTCCATCCATGCTCTGCTGTGTCATAAGAGAGTAAGTGATTCACTGGACACAAATTTAGTGTACACCCCCGAGTGTAGGATGAGTCATCCAACAGTTGTTAATCATTTTCCAGAGAGAGACAAACTCTTTATTGGGCCAGACACTTCAGATGGTGTATATCAATACATATGTGATAAAAACACTCAACACTGATACAAGCCGTGTCAGTGACTGTCTCTTTAAGACAGTAGATTGCCAGGCCTCACTGATTACTGTAAAAAACATAACTTTCTTCACTGATTTTGATGAAACTGGATTATATTTCACAGAGGAAACATTTCAGGGTCTTTGCTGAGACGTCCTTTCTGCCTCAACAGTCAATTTATGCTATAGAGTTTTGTGACTCTCAGTCAGATTTACATGTTGTTAGTGGCTGCTTTAGCCACTAGTTGCACAAATGTGATTAATTTGCTGTTACTGTCAGGCCACAAATGAGAATTTTCTTCATGGGAATATTAAGTAGGAGTGTGAAGACAGGACTTTCCCTCCTACTTCTAGTGTAGTACAAAACATTACAATATTTTAATGCTACTTTTACCAAGGAAAGGATCAGAATGCTTCACCCACCGCTGCCAGTTATTCATCTGCACATAAGGCAGAATTTATCAGAAAATACAAGAAAAAAGAAGCAACTTTCCAGTCATGGAAAAGACCTGAAAATGACAAAACAGGCCAAAAAAGTTCTGTAAATCGCTGAGAGGATTGTGAGCATACTTCATAGTTGATTTTCTTACTACTTTGGGTAAACTTCATTTGTGTTGCCCTGTTTTTGTTTGCAGTGTGTGTGTGTGTTGTGTGTGTGTGTGTGTGTTGTGGTGTGTTTATGAGAATGTGTGTGCCCTATATAGCCTCAGTAGATTACTGTGGAAGCTCCCAAGTGTGAATATGTCTCAACTGTGTGAAATAGAGCAGTCAACTTCAGGCTCCATCAGCTGCTCAGTCAACCTTCCTGAACAAATAGAGATGAGGTTCACAAACCTTGATGCTGGGATCAACAAGACAGAATATGACGGAGCCTCCATTAGCCCCAGAGCTGTCCTCAATACGCTGCAGACAGACAGCTGTTCACTCTATTGTACTGCTGCTTTTCACAAAGTATGCCAATAATTGTCACATTGAGAGAGGTGAACTTGACATTTAATTTTCTACAAACCACACTGCGCCCCACATTATTGTGAAAAGTCTTGCATTTCAAAGGATTCATATTAGAAAATGTTATGGAGTCACTGCGCATGACTAAGTGGGTGCTCCTGTGAATTAATATTGCACTTCCATAAAGTTAAGGGACTAACATTAGACAGACTTAAAATAAAGAAAGGTCAAAGTCAAAGCAGCTGATGGCTAGATATCCTGAACTCAGGTCCACTGGGTCAAGCTCCAACTAATTCCAAGCAGATTAAATCTTGTTTTGTACTCAGCAGCTTCAGTAGTTGTATACTTTGATGAAAGTGTGGCTTCATCACAGCTCTGCAGCCTTGATGTAGGAAAGAAAAAGAACTAACATCTGTATTGCACAAATGTTAAAAAGTTGGGATGTTGTGCAAAACATAAATAAAAACAGATTGTAATGATTTGCAAACCCTTTTCAACTTGTATTCAACTGAATACAGTACAAAGACAAGATATATTTAATGTTAAAACTGATTTGACTTTTGTAAATATACGCTCATTCCAAATTTGATACCTGCAACATATGTCTCAAAAGTTGGGACAGGTGCAACAAAAGACTGTGAAAGTTGTGGAAATGCTCAGAAACACTTGTTTGGAACATTCCACCGGTGAAAGAGGTTAATGATTGGGTATTAATGGGGCATCCTTGAAAAGCTCAGTAGTACACAAGTAAGTTTTGTGAAAAAGTATGTGAGCAAATAGTCTAACAGTTCAAGAACAATGTTTTTCAACACAAACTGCAGAAACTTAGGGATTTTACCATCTACAATCCATAATATCATGAAAAGATTCAGAGAAACCAGAGAAATCTCTGCATGCAAGGCTGAAAACCAATACTGAATGTCTGTGACCTTTGACCCCTCAGCAGCACTGTATTAAAAACTGCATTAAAAACCCACATCATTGTATAAAGGATACTACATGGGCTCAGGAACACTTTGGAAAACTGTTGTCAGTAAACAGTTTGTTGCTGAATCTAAAATGCAAGTTCAGACTCTACCATGCAAAGAGAAAGACACATATCAACAACATCCAGAAAACTGCAGACTTCTCTGGGCCCGAGCTCATCTGAGATGGACTGACGCAAAGTGGAGAAGTGTGCTGTGGTCTGACGAGTCCACATTCAGATTGTTTTCACTAATCATGGACGTCGTGTCCTCCGGGCTAAAGAGGAAAAGGACCATCCAGATTGTTACCAGCACTAACTTCAAAAGACAGCAGCTGTGATGTAACTGGGGTGTGTTAGTGTCCATGGCATCATGGGTAACTGTCACATCTGTGAAGGCCAAATTAATGAATACAGGTTTTGGAGCAACACATGCTGCCATCCATACGATGTCTTTTTCAGAGACGTCCCTGCATATTTCAGCAAGACGATACCAAGACACATTGTGCATGTGTTCCAAACAGTGTGTCTTGTAGTAAAAGAGTTCAGGTACTAGACTGACCTGCCTGCAGTCCAGACCTGTCTCCCATTGAAAATGTGTGCTGCATTATGAAGCACAAAATGCAACAACGAGACCTCAGACTGTTGAGCACCTGAAGTCGTATATCAAGCAAGAATGAGGAATAATTTCACTTTTAGAACTTCAACAATTAGTGTCCTCAGTTCTCAAACTCTGACTGCATGTTGTTAATGTGTTGCATGCAGTGTATATCTAGAAAAAACAGTAACCTTAACCAATTTGAACATTAAATATCTTGTACATGTACTCTGGTCAACTGAATGTAGGTCATAAAGGATTTTCCAGTCGTAGCATTCTTTTTATTTATGTTTTACACAACATTCCAACATTTTTGGAACTGGGGTTGAGAATTCAGCTCTCCGGCACATCACTGAATAATTAGAGACAGTATCTCTATACAAACATGTCAATGTTGGACTAAACATTAGAGTTTTTATGAGTTTACCGAGCCATCTGGATACACTGCACCTTTCTAAGATGGCATTGAACAAGAAACATACAATGATTTCCCAAATATTTGGAAAAATACTCTATTCTAAAAATACATAAAATGTACAGTATATATTTAAGTTTACATTTCCCTCATACATGATGGTCATGATGTTTCCTGTAGGTTTTCTGTTTGATGCATAAATATAGGTTGTGATAATGATAACATTAATAATGGCCCTCACAGTTAGCCATACAATAAATATGTGACATTTTCTGACTTAATTGGACTCTGTACACTTCACCTCTCTCACCAGTTATTTCTATGTCACACCTTCACAGTATGGCAGAGTGTGAGAGACTGCCATCATTTATTTTCTAAACCATTTGGCTCTACATGTTATTTTGTTGTTAAATTGCAGGCCTGTGGGAGTGTCTTGACATTCTGTAAAGTGACATGGCCTTACAGGCTAAACCTTAAATTGCATCCACATTGGACGTAATTGACTGTTAACTAAACCCCTCCCCAGAATGGCTATAATCCAATCATAGCTTAGCAACCGTAACTAGGGATGGCCTGTCTGTCAAGCTTTGGCTTTTCCACAGTGTTGAGGCAGTGTACACAGAGCTGGGGCAAAGATGTTCTACACAGAATAACACCATAACTCAGTAAAATCTACACTAATGGTATGAAATGGTATAACTTCCTGTCTCCAGAGTGTTCACAGTATTTGGTGTAAAATACAAGGGGTCTTGAGTTTCAACCTCTTGACTGACACATGAAAAGCCTCAACACCAAATTTTTGGGGCATCTCTATCTCTGGGGGGTCTTTTAAAGGTTAGTGGTCACTTGCAATTGTCACTAAAATGCCTTTTTAAAGGACATGTCCAGTGCAAAACATTTATTCACATGTATAAATACAGTAACGTTTTGAGCTAGATGCTCTTCCTCAGACTGCTAATCATTAGAGTAAAGTCGCCATCTTAAATACCCATAATGCAAGGATTACACCACGTGGTACATTTCCAATAGCAGGTAAATACTTCTGCCAGTCTTTATGCGATCATGTACAGAGCTCTTTATACATGATCGCATACATCACCAAGTACTTTATCCTTGTCAAATGGCAGAAGTATTTACCTGCTATTGGAAATATACCATGTGGTGTAATCCTTGCATTATGGGTATTTAAGATGGCGACTTTACTCTAATGATTAACAGTCTGAGGAAGAGCATCTAGCTCAAAACATCACGCTAATAAAATTGCATATGGGAGCTCTTTTGGTGTGCAGATCGCTTCTTTCCTTTTCATTTTGATACTTTGTGATCCAGCACCCAACCCAGTGGGCCTCGGGGATGTGCGTGTCCTATTTTCATCATATTTTCTCTCATATTGCCATTGAATGTTGCAAATGATCTGCAATCCAAATGTCAGCCCAGTTTAGAAAACCTACGGACAAACCAATCACTTGCTCTAGATGTGGCCTTTTGCATTTGTTGGCAAGTCTTGCAGTCACTGTAGGTTTTCCTACACACTTGGAAGGAGAGGGTGAGGTGAGGTGCTTGCAGTCTGCAAGCTCACCCCTAGAAGTCACTAAATCCTACACTACGGTGACCACACAATTTGCAAAATACGTGAAAGGCCGATCTAGAGCCAGTGTTTGGTTTGTCCACTTTGGGCTACTGTAGAAACATGATGGTTCAACATGGTGGCCTCTGTGGAAGAGGCCCTGCTCCCTCAGCAGATATAAAGGGTTCATTCTAAGGTAACAAAAACACAACAACGCTTGTTTTTAGGTGATTGTACACTAATTAAAACATGCTTATGAATGTTATATTCCATTTCTGACATATTCTGTCAATAAACCTTTAACTTCCCCCTATTTTGCATTTATAAGCACTATATAAAACATTTAATTAATGGTGTAACACACAATTGTTGTTTAATAGTTGTAAGCACATATGTAAGGACATTTGTTCCCAAAGAAGCTTGAATCCACCATACTTTCCATCTGACACAAAGCATATAACTCACTCACACTCTAGTTGGATTAAAAATGAAAGCTGATACATAGATACAGTATCTGGGATACAGTGTGTAGACTGACTGCCAAAGCACAAATGAGGCACCATGTTCCCAGATAAAGCCCCGAACTCACACTGAACTCACACTGTGGCCATGCTGGGCCTTATCACAGACATGCAAATGAGTACTAATTAGCTCTAATTATGGCTCCCTGTCTTCAGAGTTATATAAAAATGTACAAGAACGGCTTTTTCTCCCTCCGCTTTCTCAATAAGGGCTGTTTAAAGATACATGTGTTGGGCATTGTAACTGGGGGCACAGGAACATTCATCTTACAGATAACTGCTCAGATGTTAATATTGAAATTCTATGCTTCTGATTAGGGGCCTGTCTACACTAATGCATTTGAAGATGTGTCATTTTCTCTCTCTTTTGGGCCTCCCTCCACAGTAAGCTGGTAATTTCTTTTTGTGCAATCTACAGGGTGATGTAGGTGTCATATTGAATTATTGTGGTAAACACCTACAGTTGATCTATATCCCAAACCGCAACAACAGTCATAAACTGTAGATAGTGACCAGAAGAATATGGTCACAGATGCAGGCAGCCACACTCAGTTTCCTTCGCAAGATGAATAGTTATAGACCTGCCAGTCCAGTAGATACTATGTTGTCAGTGTCAAGTTTTGCCTTGCCTATAGGTGTGTAAAGTGCATGCATGTATGAAGCTGCAGTACCAGCAGGGGGCGATAATGAACGGGGCAAAGGATGAATACAGTGTAAAGAGTGAGAAAGAAGTCTGTGTAGGGATGAGCCCGGGGTGGATTAATGAGTAAAATGCAGGATTTTCACACAGAAGGATGGGGTTTGGTTCACGTGGGGCAAATATAACCCAAACCATTGTGTATTCTTGAAGTTTTGGTGCCTGAACCTGACCAAGCTGACATGGATGTAAACTAACTTGAGTAGTTTCAAGGCAGTAATTCTATTTTTTGACTACTCTGTTTTATACGTCCATTGACAGCTGACTTCTCACTCTTCTTAAGCGACCACAAGGGGCTGCAAGTGATCAACAACTGCTTCAGTTTGAAATCTTGTTTCAGCTCGGGACAACATATGTGGGGGTCATGTTAATGTTGGTGGAACTTTGCAAATCTCTGCTGGTTGCATCTAGCAGTTGTGATGGCACTGCAGTAGGTGTTTCATCATCTGTTCCATGGTGGGGATCTGCACTCTACTGAGAGACCTCTTCTAGAATTGAAGGTATATTGACAGAACCTTCACCAGTTACAGAGAACATGGTGAGCCTTGTGTTGTTCAGTGCGGACCTGGAGCCTGTTTCACCAAATTTTTCAAATTAAAACTAGTATTAGTTAGATAATTTTCCATCATGATTCACTCATCAGAGGGTGGACTCAAGTCACATGACTTTAGATTCGACTTGACAAAATCAAAAAAGATTTGCAGTTCAACTTGGACTTTGACATCAGTGGCTTGTGACTTCACTTGGACTTGAGCCTTTTGACTTGAAAATACTTGATACCTTCCCCAAAGCCCAAAGATGAAAATGTCGTTCTCTGAATCATGAATCACTTAATTTCCTGAATCAGCGTCCACACTATTCATTCTCATGTCATATCAACATTTAATTCCACAGATTGTCTTTGTTTGAACCTGTCTGACAACATCCAATCAAGTCAATCAATCCAAACCATGAAGAACTAATAAAAAAAAAAATTATACCAAAATTAACTTCTTTTGTGTACAAAAACTATGAGGCAGTCAACAAAAAATGAATGACAGTATGTAAAACGTGTGGGTTGAAAATTAGAAACAGAGACGCTGCAACTTCCAACTTCATTCAGCATTTGAAATCGCACAAAGAACAGTGCTCTGTTGTTAAAATGGTGAAGAATGGGGATGTAAGAAAATATCAGTACACTTGAGTATTGCGATATTATGTTTTGTGATACTGTATCCATTCTCAAAAACAATGTATTGTGATATCATGATACATGTAAAATTTTGTGCCAGTTGTTCATTTTTTATTGTGTGTGCGCATAACAAAAAAACCCAAAAAAAACCAAACTTTTAACTTATATTTTTCAGTGTTTTCTTTATACTAGTCAGTTTACCTAAAAAAAGTAGAAAATTAGCAATAAATCACTTTGCTTACAGTATCGCAATATACTGAATCGTAACCCTCATATCGTGATACGTATCGAATCTCCAGATTCTTGCTAAAACACAGCTGTAATGAAGAGAGCATTACGACTTGTTTGATCAGAATCAGAAATACTTTTATTGATCCCCAGGGGGAAATTGTTACATTACAAATGCTCCTATTCAAGAATAAAAAAAAAAATCACATAGAGCAATTAGAAGAAAATATGAAAAATATTTAAAAAATGGTGTGGAAAAAAAAAAAAATAAAAAATAAAAAAATATACAAAATATATATATATACATATATTATGTATATATATATATATATATATATATATATATATATTATACACACACACAGAGACAAAATAGCAATAATAGATAATAAAACAAAATATATAGAGTAAAGGTATGTACCTTACTTTCCCAAAAACTCATGAAAATGGTCTTGGGACATGCCAGTCTTGACTTCGAACTTGATCACGAAGACTTGAGATTTACTTGTGATTTGCAAAACAATGACAGTGCTAGTTGATCTTGACACCAACTTGCAAATGTTGCTGGACCGGTGGCGACACTCACACGCGCTCTGTGCCTCTGCACATATGAGACACATGGCGAGTCACCAAAATATCGAACAGCTGCAAAAAACCCATGAAACCCAGTCCCCATCTCAGGAGAATGTCACTTCACCTGTGCTGCAAATAGAGCTCCTTATGATGATAGATGAAGTCTTTTTTCCTCAGTTTTCCAAGAAAATTAAAAGCGTTTTTCAACGACTTGACAAAACTTAATTTCCCCTCTGCTAGGCTCTAATTTGAGAGAGCTCCTTCAGCTTCAAAGTTTCCATGTAGTGAGACAGTAGAAAGAGTGAGATTTCATTGAGTTTGGTGTTTTGGTAAAATATGACTGCTCTTGTATTTTTTATGGTGTTCTACAGAGAAATAATGAAGTAGAATGCCCTAATGTCCTGGTTAGAGGGCCTCCCTGTGCCTTGGCTGAGATCCATTTAACAAGACCACTCACTGCTGCAGGGTTTACTCCCACCACATCACTACATTTATCATCCTGTACGTAGGTGTAATTATTATATTTAGAGAGCAGAGCCACTGGGACAAAGCTGTGCACAGACAGGTAGCACAGGTCAAATAAAGAATTACTCAGACGGACACCTGAGAAATATCTGTGTGGAGGTGCCTTTCATTTTCAAAGCTGCAGATACTGATACCAGCTTACAGGGGAGTTTAACAGACACCACCTGTCAGACGTTTAATACTGCTGCTTACAGGGCAGCTACAACTCATGTTGGTCGACAGAAAAATAAAGTTTCTCCTCATATGGATCCTTTACATGTTGTAGTAGTTGGTTTTACAGCAGTGCAGATGAATGGATGAGCAGTAGTTTTATTCCAGATCAATTTAGTGCAAAATTGGTCTGTGCCATGTGTGACAAATTCTGGTGGTGATGGAGATCAGTGTATAGAATGATCTCAGATCTTTCTCCAGTGTTTTATTTGGGATAAATACCAATGGCGGTCAGCCTATATAGGGCACTAAGGTGCTGTCCCACCTCTCCTCACATCCAGTGTAGTTTTTTTAATGAACATTGCCACTGATTACCAGTGTTGATGATGATGATGATCTGATGCTGATGTTGAGGTCAGAGTTGTTGACTGCTGATCTGGTTTCCTAGAAAGGTGGATGTATTAAAGATTGTGGTGATGTTGGTATCCATCAGTATTGTTGATGTAGATATTACAAACATCCACCAACAGGTGCAGTCTCAATGATAGTTACTTTATTTTGCTCCTGTGCTCTCGTATCAATATTGTATCCTAGACCCATATATACATATATGTGTATATATAGTAATGAATAGGCCCCATACAACTGTGGTTCTGGCAGGGATTTGAGGCCTGGGGCATAAATTCAGTGGTTAGCAAATACAAGTGACAACAGTTACAGTTTAAATGGGTTGTATTCTACACAGTCACTGTCTTTTAAAACAGATTACTTGAAGGGATTACTTTATTTGTTTTTGTGCAACAATTTGTGAGAGGAGAGGCACAGCCAGGACACTGTCAGGTATGTGTTTTTGTCATGGAAACAAAGGATTGCAGGAGCTCTGCAGGAGCGCAGGATGCATGCAACATTGTAAATTGACAATAAGAAGCAATGACAAGTCCTCCACTGTACGTTATAATACAAATAGTGAATTGGAGCCATAGACTGTATATTATAGGTTGTAATCCTGGTTAGTATACGATGCATGGTTGAAGCAAGTGCTTCCCGCACCTCCTTCCGACTGCAAGACAGGCAGAATGCAGGAGCTCTGCAGGAATGCAGGATGCACACATTATTGACAATGACAAGTGACAATGAATTCTCCACTGTAAGTTTATCAGCTGTTTATAACTGTCAGTTGTCTGTAAATGTAAAGTTCAGCCTGTTATCCTGAAAACAAAAGCCCACTGCTCTGAAATAACTCACTCTGGATGATGAGTTAACTCATAAACAGACACTTACTAATTCTGTGAACATTCGGCGTTAATTTGACTTCTAATTAACATAAAACAAGCAAACAAATACACTTATTCCTGCCTGGAACATTGCATTAATGTCAGATAAGTGAGTATTTCAACTTATATGATTCCTTGATCTCTGATGACACATTGTGGTCATTTTCTGATTTAATACGGTAAATATATTACAGTGTAATACACTGGTGTGATACATTAGCACATGATTGCTTGATTTTTGGTAAAGCCCGCCCTGAGGAAAGATGCACCAGCCACAACTGATAAATACAGAGATTCAGGCATTTTGTGACTCAAGGACAGTGGAGAATAGAGAGGTGAGAACAGATAAAACGCATTCAAGTTACTAAAGAATACAGTGAATGTTTGTGCTTGCTGTCAACAAAACTGTTGAGATTTTGCAGTTTTGTTTGTTCTGAATGTCAATTATTGCATTGTTGATGAACATTTTCAAATATCTGTAAAAAATTCCTATTAGTGTTTTATTTATGACAGACATTCCAGTGCTCGTCGTATCTGACATGTTTTTATCAAAGTGGCTTAAGCTTGGCAAAACCAAAGTAACAAAGGCACATTGAAATTACATCTCTGTGCCAGGATTTGTTTTTCTGCCCTTTCTGAGGATAGACGTGTGACTGTGTATCACAGAGCCAATTGATTTTTCTCTTGGGTGTCTGCTGTTAATGAGCATCAGCAATTATAATGCCTGTGATATCTTCCATTTGCTTGAGCGGCGAGAGTGCTACTTTGTCAGACTGAGCATGAAAGAGCTGTGGTTTTCAGATCAGCCTGCGAGCCTGTTCCCTCTTCCCCGCCACCTTCTCATACACTCCTAATGGAAGCAGGACAAAGAGCTGGGTGCGCCGTTTCCTTGTAAATTAGCAGCCTTTGGATGTGTCTCATTTGAACACAAAAAGCATGGGGTGCTATGAACTAAGGCTGACTATTGTGTGTGTGTGTGTGTATGTGTGAAGCATGAGCAGTTCGCCTGCTTCATACCTCCAGGGGGGGAAGGGGAGGTGAACAGAGGGCTGGCAACATGGAGCATGTCTGTCACATTCGGCACAGCTCTCCAGTCCAATTCCCTCACAAGGCACCATCTCCGTCCATGCCCTGAGAACAAACCTGCAGCTTATATGTGTCATTGTTAAACATTTGTGCATCCTGGTCAAATTAAGCATGACACCTTTCCGTAATTACTGTAAATAAATGACACTGTGGTGGAATGGAAGTGGCATGTTGTCTCATTGGTGTGGTTGCTTGCTGTCCTCGCTTGGCTTTTCTAAAGGATAAACATGCTCACAATCATTTCTCATCGTCTCTGACTATGTTCACCATCTCCCACCTGTCCTTTAGTGCCAAAAAGCAATTCACCAGAGTGACAAAGTGGCAAGGGTGGTCTGCAATGTAAAATGTCATGTAGAGTCTTCTAGCCTAAGTGATGGTCTGTTCCACAAATTAGCAAAATAAAACCAGGTGACTAAAGGAGAAATCTGTAATATGTTAATTCTAATAAATCAAAGGAAACATGTTAAGTTGAAATACTCGCTACACTTGACATGAATACTACAGCCGTGGGGTTTCTCTTTGAAATAACTGTTTTGTACCACTGTTTCACATTAATCAGTGTTTAAATTAATGCTGAATTTTCATTGAATGAGTAAATGTCTGTTTATGAGTTGTAAGAAATCATTAATGATCTTGTAGAAGAAGTAGATGCTTATAACTGTTAAATTGACCAAAATGTTAATGGAGTTCGGCAGCAGTGACACAGGCAGCCACTTACCCAGAGTGTTATTTCAGAGCAGTGGGGTTTTGTTTTCAGGATAACAGGCTGAACTCTACATTGAAATAAAAGTGACAGCTATAAACAGCTGATCAACTTACAGTAGAGGATTTGTTGTCAATTGTGCACATCCTGCACTCCTGCAGTGCTCCTGCAGTCTGCCTGTCTCTGTCGTGTCTGGGGGAAGACAATTGGCTTCAACCATAGATCGTATAATAAACAGGATTACAATCTATTTTATACACAGTCTTTGGCTCCAAGTCACTATTTGGACTGCTGTACTCATTGTTGAACGTATGACGGCTACATATTGCCCCTTTAAATAATAAAGGCCGGTCTCTAACAAAGGTCTGTTAAAAACATTGTGGAAGGGTAGAATTCTGTATCTATACTCAAATAGCTCACATGGTTATGTCACAATGTATGTCAGACAACATACCTTTGAATCCACCCCTTCAACCAAGTCGACTAATTCTTCTAGCATCATGAATTGAAACAACGGTTTCTTGGTTGAAAATGCAATCAGTACATTGGGCACCACGGGGGGACTAACAATTATGCAATCAGCAATCTGGGAACCAATTGGCTTTTGTCTGTCTACGATTAAGCCTTCCATCCTCACAGGCTTCCGGTGTAGCCAGCAGATATCCAGGCCAAGACACAGATCTCAGTACACCATATAAATTGGTTAAAGTGGAATCAATGTCAGACTGAAAATAGAAACGGAATGTAGCAAGTTTACAATTCTGTCTGCTGTCAGGAAAAATGCATATTATTCTGGGTTTGTAATTAGCATTATGTTTTGCTACAGTTAACAATCAAAGATTTCTGGGTAAAGCAAGACAAGTATATTTAAGTTCAGTTATTAATTTTTGATTTAATATCAAGGTTTCTTGAGTTATGTTCTAGCTGGGGATGTTACACCAGAAGCAGGCTACTCTGGCCCTCTTTCTTCACCTCTTTTTGTCAGACTTTGGTCTGGCAAAAAGAGGTGGTCTCAGTCCAGATCAAACTGAACCACGGTGCGGTTTGTTTCTAGTGTGAAAACATTCTTTTGGATGGTTCGGACTTTCGGACCAATTACGGCCACTTAAGTCATTGTAAACATGCCGACGTCAGATGCTCGCCCATCTACAAACCAATCAATGTCAAATATAGGGAGACACAGCCCACGTGGGTGTGAAGGTAGTGTGACATGTAAAGTTCTTAAGGTTGCTTGGATAATTGCAATGTGAAACCAAAATTAACTGCACCAAATGCAAACAGTGTCTAAAAAAATGAACCAAGGTCCAAACTTTTAGGCGTGAAAGCTCCCTTAGTTGCCTAAACTTAGGGTGGCAGGACAGAACTCAAAACACAAACGTTAATTTTGGGAGGCACTGACCGACAATGCACTGCTTTAAACTAATCTATGATCTGTAAGTAATGCAAGAAAAGCCAACACACTCACACTTTACCAGGTCACCAGTTTCACTGTGCTTGAAAATGCCAACGTCCACTTGCCCTCAAAAATCAACTTCCAGTGAATTTGAGGAACTGATTTGTCCCCAGACACTGACACATTCTGCAGTCAGTTTTGGGCGGTTTGGGCTGCTGAACATGTTTTACACATGGGAGAGTGCCACCTCTCAATTACAGTAAAAGGGGAAATGACAGGATGAACCATGAAGACACTGTGCTATTCATTTCTGCAGATTACTCTTCAATATCAGCCGACAGATTAGCTGAGAGAGGCTTGCACAAATAGTCCCAATTGTGGCTGTCTGCACTGCAAAATGTGTGGTCATTACCTCCGAGGCAAGAGAGTGGAGAGATACGTCCTTCTGTGTGTATGTGTGTGTGTGTGTGTGTGTGTGTGTGCCTTAGCGAGCCTCCAAGAATGTGTAACCCAGAGACACTTTGCCCACACGAGGGTTTGTGCGAGTGTGTGATTGTGTGGACATGAAATGGCCTTAAATTGTCCTCGCGGCCATCAGGCACCGCAGTCATGGTTTCCAGGTGATGTCCGCTTATCTCCATGGAGACGTGTCGTTAAGGGAAGTCGTTAGGTTCCTGTTAGCCGAGGTCTCTCTGTGGAGATAACGAGATTCGGGCCGACATGACAGCCTGGATGGTCTAATGTAGTGTTTCTCAAATGGCAGGGTTGAGACCCGGAGACGGTCGAGAGAAACTTTCAGAGGGTCGCAGAAAACAAACAGCACAAACAGCCCCGTACTCAAGGCTCCATCCCATTCTCAATTCTCACTTCATGCTGCATTCAGCAGAGTATCAAAATGTCCTGCACAATTGTTGCCTCTTTAAAGTAAAGGGCAACAATTGTGCAGTGTAAAAATAGCTTCTTAATATTAAAACATTTCAGATAAAGTTTCATGACTGAGTTACTACAATAAGAAGATATGGTGGGAAATAATTAAGTACAAATACACAGCATACTGTAGATTTTTAAGGCATCTGTACTTTTACTTTTACTCCCTGTATTTTAACACAAATATCTGTACTTTCTAATCCTTACATTTTCAAAACAGACTTTAGTTTTAATGCATTTGAGGGGCATTATTGAACATATTTATTTTGCATCACTGCACACTGATTCCCAACATCAAGATTGAATTCAGCCTAAATGGATGATAACAATAACACATGGAAAAGGTAATTCTTTGGTCATCTCACACACAACATATATAACAAAAAGAAAAATGACATAAAAAGATGAAAAAAAGGAATGAGATGAAAATGATGTGAAAGACATAGCAAAATGAAAAAGTTGTAAGACAAAAAATTGACATAACAAGATTTTAAAAAATGTAACAAGACAAAAAACAACATAGTAACAAAAACATAAGAACGTGAAAAAATATGTTACAAGATGAAAAATGATGTTACAAAATGAAAAAGACATGACAAGATGAAGAACAATGTAAGAGACATAAATATGAAAAATGTCGTAAAAGATGTAGCATGATCAAAAATGACACAATATAACAAGACTGTGACAAAATGAAATATGACGTAACATGATTAAAAGTGACTTAATGAGGTGAAAAACAATGTAACATGACAAAAAATGTTGTAAAATTTGAAAAAGATGTAACAAGACAAAAACAATGATGTTATAAGACAAAAAAGACACAACAAGAAGAAGAGCGACATAAGAGACAAAGACGAAAAATGTAGCATGATCAAAAATGACATAACAAGATGAAAAAGATGCAACAAAATGAAACATGACATAATTATTAAACAAAATGAAAGAGAAGTAACAACACAAACAACGACGTAACAAGTCGTGACAGGACAAAAGAGACATAACAAGATGAAAAACGATGTAACAGGACAAAAAATTGATGTAACAAGATGAAAAAATATATAAACAAGACAAAAAACAACATAAGGTAAAAAAGATGTAGCAAGATGAAGAACGGCATACGTATCAAAAAAGACAAAAAATAGAAAGAAGAAAACAAGACAAAAATGAAAATAAAGGCTAAACAAGACCAAAAATTATTTAACAAGATGAAAAGGAGGAAAGTAGCGTAAGACAGTAAGAAAAAAACGAAACAGACAGAGGGAGAAAAACTGAACCTCAGTTAGCTTTGCACAGACACGGTCAGTAGAAATGTCCTTAACACCTTTTTACTTTTATACTTTGAGTACATTTAGGAGCCTGTACTTTTTCACTTTTACTTGAATAAAGATGTTGAATTAGTACTTCTACTTGAGTACAGGACGTGTGTACATGTGCCACTTCAGCTCAAGCCACACTGTCATTTTCAGTGAAAAGCCTTTTCTTTGACTAAAGTTCTTGCATTGAAGGACTCAATTAACTGAAGCACTCGTCACAATGCAAAGACAGTTGAAATGACTGATCAGAGTGAACAGTTTGAACATTCCTGCAGCTCCGTCAGGAACACCCTCTTCATTCAACTGTGACAAAGTTGGCAGCAGAGACAGAAATAAGTGGTCAGATCTCCGCAGTATAATCCAGTCATGATCAGTCAGTAGAAAAGTCTTTCCTGTACTTGTGAAATTCTTCTCTTCTCAGTTTTGCTTCATCCCTATAGGACTGTTACTTGCAGCTGGAGTTCTCTGTCATGTGACTAAGAACCATCAAACATTGAAAGGAATAAGGACTACGGTCTGTTTTACATCTTAAAGTCCAAACCAAGGCTCAGGTTTTTGTTACATTGTAACATTTGATCTGGTTAGCTTTGGTTGCAAATTACAGTTATGCCAAGTCAGTCAAGTCAAATGCTTTATAATAGTATTTACAGAGACCCAACAGTTTTCATCAAGAGCAGACATGAGCTAAGGCAACCATGGCAAGGAAAAACTTCTTTAACACAAACAGAAACCCCATGCAGAACCATACCCCCCATGGATTGATTGGTTCTTGGATCGCCATGCATCTGATGTCATCATGTTGTTAGAGTTTAGTTCAATTCCTCTCTCTCATCCTTTTCTCCAAATGGCTCTTTATGAAGTTATAACGTTGTCTGATCAAATGTCAGTTAAACATTTTAAGGGCCCTATCTTACACCCGGCGCAATGGCGTTGCGCTGCCAGCGCAAGTGACTTTGCTATCTTACACCCAGCGCAAGTGCCGTTTTTGCCATGTCTGCAAGATAGCAAACTCACCGGTGGCGCAGGGGGCGGGGCAGGGCAAAATATCACTTGCATCTCTGGGGGGAGACTGGTGGAAGAGGATTTGGACACACCTTGAATACATTAAATCCATTGCGTTCAGACCAGCGTGAGATAGGGCTCTAAGGCCCAAGTGCTTTTACTCCAGTGCACCCAGCACAAGATAGCAAATGCGCCGGGCCACGCCTTCATTTTGCCTTCATGTTTAGACCTCCCGCCCACAGCGGATCAGACCCTGCGCAAGTGAGTTTGCTATCTTGCAGACATGGCAAAAACGGCACTTTCGCTAGGTGTAAGATAGCAAAGTCACTTGCGCTGGCGGCGCAAAGGCATTGCGCTGGGTGTAAGATAGGGCCCTTAGTCTCATCCTCTTCCATTGTACTACTGTGGCTCATTTTGATTCATTGAGTTGTTTTTCCTTTTTCCGGTTCAGCCACCTAGAAATTACTGTAACTGTCCCAGAAGTCTGAAAAAAGGTTTTCACAAAAGCTAAACAAAGTGAACCACAGTTCATTTTGATCTGGGCCAAGATTTTGTAGTCGGACCAAGGGTCAGCTGTTTGATCTGGGGAACTTGAAAGTCTGAAATCTGAACCAAATAAAATTGGTGTAAAAGCACCCTATGAGACACTAACCATGCAAGCAGCACTGTGAAGCTGTGCTTAGGCTCACCATTGCTTTCAGCTAAATGCTAATGCCAACATGCCAACATTCCTGCAGTGACAATGCTTACATGCTGATGTTTAGCAGGTTTAGTGTTCACTGTGTTCGCTGTTCATCACGTTAACTTGTTGGCATGCTGGTGTCTGGTGGTTGATGAAAAGATATCACCAAGTTATTAAGATACAGCTGGGAACTGTGAATGTCTGCAGAAATGTTTTGCCAATCAGTTTAGTACTTGTGGAGATATTTCCCAGGATAAATGAAACATTTACTTGCCGATGGTGCTCGAGGAAACCGCAGGCATCATCTGTGGAACATGAATTGTGTATCAAATTCCAAGGCAGTTCATCTTGTATTTGTATATTTGTCAATTCAGTCTGGGCCGACTAGCTGATTTTCCATGAGCCCTGCTGTTAGCATGGCAAAAAATTACAATTTAGAATACTGTTATGCATTCATAACACTTTTGAACAACAGTGACATTTGACAATTTTGCAAAATGTTCATTGACACATGGACGATATATTTGGTAAGGATCTTCAACACTATAACCAACCAGGGTTTCCAACCACTGGGCTTAAAACCAGTACCAACACTCAGAATATTTAATGCTGGGCTGAGAGGAAACAATACAAAATTAAAATTACAATAAAATCTTTGTAAAGAAAAACAGTTTTCAATATAAACTTTTACAAACACACTATATAACCCGTTCTGACAGACGAATGACACTGCCCTCTCTGACCCTGACCCTTCTCAGTGGTCAGTTATGAACGTACCTTCAGCGACTCTCTCAGTCCAATCAGCCCAGCAGTTCACTTCAGCTCACTTCAGTTTCAACATCCCAAAACAGAGGAAAGAAAAAGATGCCTTACCCTGTCGCCATCCTGTGGGTCCAGCTGCTAACATGTAGTCAATGTGCCACTAATGTGTTAATTATAAAATAATAGCAGTGATAGTCAACTTTTATAGGTGCAAGTAGACATTGGGTTGCAAAAAACTTTGCAGAGAGACTGTTTTTCAAGTGATTAGGTGTTGGAATCACATTCATTTCTGAGGATGAGAATCTAATTAATTGTGCACACATCATCCAACGTGTAATCACACTCACTCTTCTTGACTAATTGTACATCAATGTGGAAATGTGAACTACAGTGGAAACACTGCAGAACACAATGCAGGTCACAACAACACCAGTAAGAGTGCAGCCACACAATGTAGATGAAGTGATGAGATCTATGATAATTCCCTTGCCCCAGTGCATGCTGGTAATTCATCCGACATGCCTACTTCCTGTCGATCACATTGTCAAACTCAAGGCCCGCAGGCCAAATCCGGCCCGCCAGTTCATTTTATGTGGCCCCGAGAAGTTGCAAAAAATATAATTTGCATCATACAAGCCTAAACTGCATTTAGTAGCTAGAAGCATCTCATTAGGACACGCATATGTTTCGTTTTTGGCATCAAGGAGCTGCCACTGTAAATTTCCTCCTGTTTTCTCTCTCCTGTCTCTGTCTGCACCGCTCTTACTGGACGCCTGCTGCTGCGCTCACACAAAACAAGCGCTCCCTCCTCCCTCTCCTCTGTCTCCTCCTCATTTCATCAGAACAGACCTCGATGAAAACAGCGACAGAGTGACATTGTACTGCGCCGCACCATCAAACTTTCATAATGTGCAAATGTGGAACAAGTTTGGAGTTTTTTAGGGAAGATGAGAAACACTGCTGCAAATCATTTATGTAAAACGTGTCTGACAGCAGAGAACAGAGACACGAGTCTGACCCACAGAGACGTCATGTGACTGTGAGAGCAGGAAACACGAAGCATCACTGTTCCCACACACTGATCAGAACCACAGAACTCTTCATATGAAACAGAGCAGCTGATCATCTTACTGCAAAAATACTCATATTTTAAAGAGTTTTAAAGTTTGTTCACAGACAACTTTGTCTGTTTCATTTTTTAATACATAATTGTTGTATTATTTTTTCCTAGATTTTTGCTATTAGAGCTTATTATAATTGTTATAAAAATCAATATTAATCAAATGCAGAGGCAATTATGTGATATAGATACAATTGTATTGTCTACATTTACAACTGGCCCTTTGAGGGCAAACCTAACACTGATGTGGCCCAAGATGAAATTGAGTTTGACACCCCTGCTGTAGATGATGATGATTTTCTCTGACATACCTGTGCTGGACGGCTCAGGCATCTTCATCTAAGGGGTGAGGAGTTGAATCTGTTTTCATCCACCCACTACTTAGATGCAGTTTAGCAGCGGTTCAGTAATCAGGTCGAGCTTAGCACACAGCTCTGGTTTAAACTCCTGAAACTTCTGGTTTACTTGGACCTATTCCAACTAGTAGAATTGGAATCAGAATCAGAATCAGAATCACTTTTATTGTGCACATGTATAAGGAATTTGACTCCATTATTTCATTGCTCTCAATGTACTTACAGAGAAACAGACATACAGGTAAGAACAAGGACAAGAAAGCCGAAGGAACAAAGAAACAAAGGTAAAGAGTAGACAGAGCTATTATATATTGTTCGAAAATGATTTATTGGATTGTCATGGTAATGTTTTGAATTACCTTTTGAAAGTGTTCTCATAGACAGTATAGTAAAATTTATAAAGTGATCCATTTATCACTGATTCATGTCATCCAAAACATCTTAATGTGTTCAAATTCTAAATCAGTATTGCCAACTTTGGTAATTAAAGATTATAGCTTAAATGATATAAAATGTAATAACACATGTATTAGTGCTGTAATGAAATCTGAAGTGTTTCATGGTAAGAACTGAGGGGTGTAGGGGTGTAATAGAACAGGTTTTTCTCATGTCCAAAAGATTTGGTCAGTTATAAAGGATTAGATAGCAGTTAAGGAAAATGTCTGAATTCTGATTTGTAACACTTGTCATACTTTTTTATTTGTATAATTCAAACTCATCTGACACAATTAATGTAATCATTCTTATTGTTAAATATCATTTTCATTGTAGCAAATGGAGAAATATTACGCGCAGTTTTAGTTTATAAATTATTTTAAACTATTTTTTCTCATCTCTAGCAAACTCTAGTGAGGTAACAAGAAATATTTATGGGGATATTTTTCATTTCTTGCTGCTTTTATTTTTGAAGTCCTTCCAGTTTTTTTGTTTGTTTTCTTCTTCTTTTTTCTTAGCTATGCCAAATGATTAAGAAATGTCTTATGAGTTTGTATTCTTAAGATATATTCAGTGAAGTAAAAAAAAAAAGACTGTTATATGCACGAGTATGTGAAAACAATAGGTGTATATAAATATGTAAATGTTTAAAAATATATGTAAAAAGTGCCAATAACCAACATGAGCTTATTGGTTGAAAGGGAAGAGGAAACAGGTTAAAAAATGAATAATATTTTGAGCTAAAATCCTGAATTGCAGACAGCACAGAGCAGGACTGTAAATAAACTCAAACAGAGTCAGTCTATGTCTCCATAGGGAATCTTCTCTATAGCATCCAGCAGATAGATGCTCTCAATTGGTTGTGGTTTCTCAGTTTCTCCCACGATTCCCTGCTCCTTCCCGGGGGGAGGAATGACAGGAGCCCCTCCACCCACCCTTGTGCATACCCCTTCATACATCACACTCCTTTTTATTTATGTCATTACTTAAAACCAGCTGCTGATATTAAGAAGCAGGGCCAATATAACCTCTTTTACAGCGAGGCTTATTGTATGGCTGCGAGGAGAAAGGGGGAATTAGAGAAAAGGGGGGAGGAAGAGGAGGAAGGAAGAGAGAGATAAGGAGAAAACAGGACCTTTAATCCAGTCGGGGCTCCCAGCAAATACCTGTCTCTGTGATGTTTTTATTGTGTTAATAACGCCGGCATTGCAGCGGATTTGTCCTGATCTTGTAAAATTATAAATATTGATTTTTGTGATGGAAGTGGGGTGGAGAGGGGAAGGGGAAAGCCATCTCTTTGTGAAAGCCCGGAGAACAGATCCTGCTTTATAATGCAGCGAGCTGTCATGTTGATGGAAGTGTGGATCAGCGTTGATACTGAATTTTCTGCCCAGCCTCCGAGGAGAAGGAAGCTATCAGGCTTTCTCTACACTGTTTAATGTCTGATGTCTACTGGCTTTTGTCTTTCTCATCTCATGCTCTGTGTTAGGCTGTTCACGCTGATTTGTTATTGTAATTGGCATAAATATTTGTGAGGGAACTACACTACATTACTACAGCTTGAAAATGTCAAAGTCATAATTGTGTAATAGTTTAGCTTTCAATATCAATGGCTATATCTGGGAATTTAGACTGAATTTTGTGTATAAATTGTGTGTAAGGTTTAACTTTCAAAAAATGTAATGTAATTTTGAAGAAACAGTGTTATGCTAATAGTAGCCTATAATATTGTGGAAACATCTACCTATAGCTCATTATCTGAATAATGTTACCATATTGCCATTTTTAATCAAAATAATGCACTGATGTTAGCATTTTATTGTTAGTAGGTAACCATATTGTTGCCAAAATATTACCAAATCATTGTCTCGTTGCTATCTTTAAATATAGTCCCAGAAAAAGACATCGTCTGGATGGCAGCATATGTTGCTCCAAAACCTGTTTGTACCTTTCAGCATTAATGGGGCCTTCACAGATGTGACAGTTACCCATGATGCAATGGACACTAACACACCCCCCATACCATCACAGCTGCTGTCTTGAAATTAGAGCTGGTAACAATCTGGACGGTCCTTTTCCTCTTTAGCCCGGAGGACACGACGTCCATTATTTGTGAAAACAATCTGAAATGTGGACTCGTCAGACCACAGCACACTTCTCCACTTTGTGTCAGTCCATCTCAGATGAGCTCGGGCCGAGAGAAGTCTGCAGTGTTTCTGGATGTTGTTGATATGTGTCTTTCTCTTTGCATGGTAGAGTCTAGCAATGTTCCCAAGCCCATGTAGTCTCCTTTATACAATTATGTGGGCTCTTAATGCAGTTTTTAATGCAGTGCTGCCTGAAGGCTGAATATAAGTCCAAAATGATTCACAAATCATTGTATTCTACTTTTTATTTATGTTTTACACAACATACCAACTCTTTTTGGAATTGGAGTTGTATTACCCAGATATACCTGTTGGTAATACAAGCTATTACCTTGTTATGACTTTTGTAATTCAGCCCTGCGGTGAACTGGTGACTTGTCCAGGGTGTACCCCGCCTCTCACCCAGTGTCAGCTGGGATAGGCTCCAGCCCCCGTAACAGCCAAAAGCAACTGCTTAAATTTGACCCCTCCATCAGCAGGAGTCAATTTGGGCTGTGCCATTCTACAGGTAAATGCAGTACCTCCCCTGAAAACAGGAAAGTGACAGTTATCCTTGCTAAACTCCAATTAGAAGCACTTTCACAGCTTACCAAAAAGTTGTGAGGAGCCTATTTAGTGATGTGATGCATCACCTTTTCTTTTAACAACTTTCAGTCAGTGTTTGGAAACTGGGGACACTAATTATTGAAGTTGTGAAAGTGATTTTTTTTTTTGTCATTCTTGCTTGATATATGACTTCAGGTGCTCAGCATTACAGGGTCTCTGTTGTCGTATTTTGTGCTTCATAATGCAGCACACATTTTCAATGGGAGACAGGTCTGGACTGCAGGCAGGTCAGTCTAGTACCTGAACTCTTTTACTATGAAGACACGCTGCTGGAACACATGCACAACGTGTCTTGGCATTGTCTTGCTGAAATATGCAGGGACTCCTCTGAAAAAGACGTCATCTGGATGGTGTCATATGTCACTCCAAAACTTGTATGTACCTTTCAGCATTAATGGGGCCTTCACAGCATGAACACACCCCAACACTGTCAGAAATGCTGGCAGCAGTCTGGAATATGAACAACAAAATGCTTCGAGCAACCTCTGAAAACCAACCATCATGTCCCCCTTATGCTGATTGGCTGGGTTAATAGAGGTCTGAAAGTGAGCTTGATTTAAACTTTACACTTCTTTGGTCACTTTTCACATGAAAAAACAAATTCAACACCAAGAACAGTTTTGAGGAGAGACTTATAATCCTCGTTTGGATAATTTGTCATATTGAGATCACAAAGACACCTAAAAGACATATACTTCTCAGAGAGAGATTGAGAGGCAGTGGGATGCAGTCAGGAGGAGGCTGACAGTAGACTTTGGAATTTGGAAAATTTGGTATTTGGTAAATTAACACTTTCTCCTTTTGATGTGGCTGCATGACACTTCATACAAACTAGTTTGTTTCGAGAGTACTGAGATTTCATGCTGTAAAATGGATACTGTGACCGAGGGACCCAGTGGGAAATTTGGATTATTTCTACTAATACCGTAATAATTAATTTGTTTGCGGATAAAGATCTGATGATCTGATGAAAAGTAAAACAAAGGTTTGATTATTTTTCAGATAAAAAAAAGATTATGAAGTGTTTCCTCTACTAATTTATTGCTGTCAGGGTAGAATATCCTACAAACTATTTACACCATCAAAGGATAACAGCCACAACAGAAACTGTCTAAATAAAATACTATTTTCATGTCTATTCATTTTTCTGTGAAATCCAATTAAAGGGACAGTTCACCTCAACATCAAAAATACATATTTTTACTCTTACCTGTAGTGCTGTTCATCCATCTAGATAGTTTTAGTGTGAGTTGGAGAGTCTTGGAGATATCAGCTGTAGAGATGTCTGCCTTCTCTCCAATATAATGGGACTAGATGGCACTTGGATTGTGGTGTCCTAAGTGCCAAAAAAAAAAAAAAAAAAAAAAAAAAAAAATACATTTATAAAACTCAACAGCAATGTCTCTCTCCAGAAATAATGACCCTGGTTCTACTTTGTTGTGAGCAATTTAATGTCAGAACTATTTTCTCTCTACCAAGCTGCACCCACCAACCACATCACCGTGCAATGGGAAGCATCAAACCACAGACAAAAGGCTCCTGCACATGATAGTGTGAGATTGTGTGCACATGCGCTTTGAAACAAGCCAAGTGCCATCTAGTTACATCATACTGGAAAGAAGGCAGACATTTGTACAGCTGATTTCTCTGCAACTCACTCCAAAAATATTGAGAAAGATAAAAAGCACTACAGGTGGGAGGAGAATATGTATTTTCTGATTTTGGGGTGAACTGTCCCTTTAAAATATCGAACAAGCATTAATCATAGGGTTACCATTGACCACAAGGTATTGATTTCCAAAGTGGTTCTTCTTGAATGGCTGAGGTTCTACCTAGAACCATCTACTTCTGAAGAACACTTTTTTGAAGACAGAATTTGTCATGGGTTCTATGACTACTTCATCCAAAGAACCTTTTTTTTTTTGAAGAAAGAACTCTCTTTCATCATAAGTTTGTGAAGGGTTCTTTGTACCATAATATAAAACTGTTCTCGGTAGAACCCCCTGGGTGTGTTCTAGATAAAACCCTTGGAATATAAAAAGGTTCTCCGTAGAACTCCCTGGGTGGGTTCTTGTTGGCACCCTTAGAAGGTGTAAAGGTTCTGGATCTAGTCTCCAGAGAGGGTTCTAGATCCATTACAACTAAAAGGGTTCCCCGTCAAACCTTTCACAGGGTGATATCTTTCACAGATTATATAACTTTTTATGTTGGGTTCTAGGTAGAACACTCTGAAAGGGTTCCAAGTGAAACTTTTCTAAAAGGTTTGAACAAGAGCCCAGAAGGGTTCTCTTATGGGGACAAACCAAAGAATTCTTTGTGGTTCTAGTAGTACTTTTCTTTCTAAGAGTGTATCCATCTGACGGCCAGGACAGTAGATCTGTCCACATGGTCCATCTAACACCTGTCCTCTCCTCTGACGTCTTCCCTCCATGTCCACAGGCTTATTGACATAACCTACTGTACAGGAGGAAGTGTGCAAAGCTCAATCTGAGGCTCTTGACCTGCTCTGCTTGGCTGCGCTGCATTCATGGGTTCTGTGTAGCGGCCCTGGCCTGTGCTCTCCTTAGATGGAGGGGGATGTTTGGCCAACTTGACCTGTTGTCTCAGAAGCCATGGCTACTCAGAAGCGCCCAAATATTGAAACAGCAGGATGTAATCCTAGATTTGGAATGGGATACATTTAGTTAAATGTTTGCCCAGCCACAAATCGTGTAGGGCGTTGCCAAGTGGCACTGAGACAGATGATACTACTGGGCTGGAACAATTGAGAAAGAGGCAGTGTGGGGCGTTTGGATGAGAGGGCCGGGCAGACAGAGTGAGAGGAATGAGGCGGCGGCTGTTGAAAAGAGTCATTCATGGAAGGATGGATCAGCGGGCAGGCCAGGCAGAGCCATCGAGGGATCGCTGGAACTGCCTTCACGGCCAGACGTTTCCTGGCTGGGCCCATATGTGCTCTCATGGGGTTCCAAAAGCCTTCAGGCTGCCTCCCAAAAAGCCCTCAAACTCATCCCCGAGCACCTCCCACTGTGACAAGGACAAGGTGGTTCAGCCACCTGCGCCACACACACCCAGACTCAAGCCAAAATGCCACTCTAAAGCCAACTGTTTGGGCAGTTGTGAACCATTACGTTTTTTAGTATAGAAAACCCTCACTCATAACTTTCACAATGTCTAGCACATCTTTAAGTTTTCCTTTAAAGATTATAATATTTGCTTTCATCCTTTATTCCATATAAATTCTAATCTCTTTGATTCCTTGTTCCATTCTGTGGGTGACACTGTTGCTGGGCTCATTTCTCTCTCAGTTCAGTCAATTGTAAGTGTAAAGAGATGCTATAATTCACCAACAGAGCACCCACTTTTAACAGGTTGGATAGAACAACTGCCTCCTGCAGAAGTGGCAAAAATATAAATATTCTTTACTCAAGTACAAGTATAAATACTTGTGACTCTCGTAAAAGTACAGATTCAACTTCTTTACTTAAGTAAATGTGAAATGCAGGCATGGCGCCAAGATTTCAATTTTGGGTGGGCCACAGTAACTTTGGGTGGGCCTTTTATTTACAAAGGTTAACACTGTTTCCAACTGGTAATCTTACTTTCACAAAAACAACTGATATCATGCTGTGGAGAGCAACTAGCACTTCCAGTTGATTATGACACTTTTCAAATCTTTTTAAAGACAGTTTCAGTGCCGACAAAGCTTATTATTTCACCGCGCCAGTTTGTATTTATTTCAAGGGGCACAGGATATCTCCTTATCTATATTTTCGCTATGGGTCAAGTAGATCAGTACATCAATTCATTAGGAAAACTGATATTTTATTTCCTTTTAATGCATTTTTGTTTGATCTGGCTGGATTACTCTTTAAATAGATTGCAAGGAGAGGGAGAAACAGGGATCAGAATACTGGGTGAGCAACAATGACTTTTGACAGGAGAGACAGCGCGGTGCGCTGCGCTGTTCATTCATAAACTTAGCTGTCTCTGCTGAAGGTAATCGTCTGATGACGATCAAGTCAGGCAGGAAAATTTAGCTCCACCTCCTGTATTGTCTGCACTTTCTAGAAGTTCTAGATTCCACAACAAATGCATTGCATGTACAAAATAAGAAAATGTGTGACGTGCGTGAGCGAGCGTCTGAGGCGACGAATAATGGCCAGTTGTGATTGGTCCAGACCTCACATGTAATAATAGCCAAATAAGAGTTGTCTCTTTCCAAATTTTTTTTGTCTCAAGGGTGTATTAAAATGCTGATATTAATAATTAAAAATAAAAGTTAAAAAAAATATATGTTCTCTCAGCCATTTAGGGTGGGCCAAATGTACAAGTGGGTGGGCCCAGGCCCGTTAGGCCCACCCGTAATGCCGCGCCTGGTGAAATGTACCCAAAATATGAAAATAAAAAGTTGTTTTCTGAAGGACAGTGGTCGAGTCTCCATCACCTGTCCGTTCCATCCAATTGCGTCCTTTACGTCATTTTACATCTCATGTCTTTTCTCTCTTGTTACATGTTTTGTGTTGTTTTTTGTCTTGTTACATCGTTGTCATCTTGGATTTTCCATTGTTTTTCTTTTTATGTCTTTCCCATAATTTTTTGGCCTTGTTACATTTTCTACGCCATTTTTGCCTTGTTAAATCTTTTCTGTCATTTTTGCCTTGTTACATCGTATATGTCATTTTCGATTTGTCTTTTCCATTGTTTTTGTCTTTTTATGTCATTTTTGTCTTGTTATGTCTTTTCCGCCTTGTTACGTCCTTTACATCATTTTTGTGTTGTTATGTATTATAAGACATTTTTTGGCTCTGTCTTGTTATGTACGTCATGGTGATATGCACTGAAGGATACACGAAGGAGTCGTCTTTCCTTTGTGCTATTGTTTCATCCAAAGCAAAGTAAAAATAATCATTAATTCCACTCAAACGCATTAAAACTGAAGTAATGAGTCTGCTTTTAAAATGTATGGAGTATAAAGTACAGATATTTGTGTTCAAATGTAAATAGTTGTTGAAGTAAAGTACAGATACCTGAAGAATCTGCTTCGAGTACAATAATGTATTTGAACAATGGTAAGCAGGTCAAAGCAGGAAGTCAGTCTGTAATTTGTTATTTGTGATTACTAGAGTGTCATCAGTCCAGAGGTCAGCCATGTTGGAGATACTGAACGTAAACAACATATCTGAACCCACAAATGTTTCTGATTATTTGCCGCCTTCAAATGTGGTCAAATTTGGAGGCAGCTTCACAAGAGATCATATGAATGGTCCTGGCGTGTGGCATTCACAACCTCAAAGGTGGAAATTTTCTTAAAGAGTCATGTAAGTGACCTCCCATGCTGAAATTCTCACGAGTTCCTTACAATTTTTTGAGAACAACTCACTAGTTTCTCAATAAGTGACAGATATCAGTAGATCACCTACCTTGCCTTTCACAACACACATATCATTGATGACCTGATACTGAGCCTCCATCACCCATCTTTCAGCATAATATTCAGTGTGTAATCCACTTAATGTTTTTACATCCCAGTATCACCATAATGGCTGCACATCCAGGTTCCTGACCACACTGTGATGACGGTGATGGTGAAGGAGAGTTTGTTATTTTACCTGCTTTTGACTGAGACATACCTCTTCTGTTCATTCTTGTCATTGCTGTTTTCCTGGATCTTAGTGAGTACAATGTTCCTGTGATTACCAACAGAACCAAGCTGTAAAAGGCTAAAATTGTTCTTTAAATAATTAAAGAGAAAACAATAAATTATGTGATTTTCACCCAGCTTGCTACCTGTTGTGGATAACAAATGCTACCTATACCTGTAGGTACTTTTTAAAAGGATCCATATTAATGAGAAATTGGTCACCATCAAGTTTGGTTTAGGTCAGAGGTTCTGAATTCTGAATTCCAAGAGGTTATACCAGGGACCCTCTCACATATGTCCCTTGAATTTTGTTCTTAGCTCCAGGATAGCTCTTACTTTCCAGTCCATTCCCAGCAGTCCTGGCAAACCAGCACCCATCCCAGACACTGTCCTCCCCTGGTTAGAGAGGATCTGAGACGCCTTGCCCTCTGAATGCTAAAGCGAGCCGAGAGCGGTTGGCCGCTGTGCATTAATCAGATCCGACTTGCATATCTGAGCTGCTTAATTGCATGGAGGAAAATGTCAGAAAGCAAATGAGTCTAACATGTCAATGTGTTAATTCTGCTATCGATTTCATTGATGCGCCATTCGCTCTCTCAGCTCATTAAAGTCGACATGTCAGACCACACACACACACACACACAGTTGCATATGGAAGAAAGTGACTAAATTTATATTTCACATTTGAACCTCTTATCAACAGCTGCATTCACCCTGACCTCGTTTCTTGTGGCTACTTACTTTTAAAGTTATGTAACAGAACAACCTAAACTAGCGTGGATAGGTTCTAACAATTTCCAACTAATCCTGTTTTTATTGATCAGACAGCATCAATTGACATTTAAATTGTTGTGCATATTATTTTACCTCATAGATCTTTTCTTAACCTGAAGCTCAGTTATGAAGTTTGACATAGCATCAGGGTTAAGCCTGCCCTTTCTATTAAGTCAGTTCTGCATTCATGTCAGGTCAGATGGATAGGAAAGATGGCCACGGTTACAACTTGTGCGTGTTCATGTCACATGAGTTATGACTGCTGAGTAGGGGTGTGCCATCTTAGGCACCTCACGATTCGATTTGATTATGATTCAGGGTGCTACGATTCGATTATTAAACGATTATAACGATTATTACGATTATAACGATTATCACGATTATCACGATTATCACGATTATCGATGCATCTTTTTCCCAATACAGAATTTTTTTAAACAAGATATATTTGTCAGCATCCATTAAATAAAGTAAACAAACAAATTTACCTCCATTATCTTTTATTTATATCAGTCCAAACGATCCAAAAAATTTCCCACAACAAAAAGCTGCTCTTATTACATAAAGTGTAATACATAAAGTGCCTTTAGAAATAAGACTTCTTTTAAAAACTTCAAACTTATACAGTAGTGTTCTATACATTAGATCATTATACACTGTGCAGTATAATACACAACTACGCTCTGTAGTCTGGCTCAATGTCCCGCCTACAGCACATCTGATTGGTTAGAAGTTACGGGTAATCAATCAGACACACTGTGTCACAGACAGGGTGAGACAGAGCTGCAGCACTGAGCAGAGAGGAGCTGTGTAGAAGTTAATACAGCTGATATCACCAGAGTTTCAATAATTATCACAGTCTTATGATCTGTTTCTATGACGACAGCATAGTTACATCAGTGAAAAAAGTCATGGTCTGGATTTCACTCAAGATGATGTGACGGATTTTAAATCAGTCGCTCTTCACAGAGATGCGCTGCACACAGCAGCATCTGTCCTGTCTTTTCACTACAACTCTGCATTGAGATTTCAGGTATTATAACTTATACAAAAGTAACAGTGAAAGTAAAACTATGATACTCACACGTAGTGTGCGTGCCGAACCCACGGAAGGTGATCTGTACGGAATACGGATCAAATGCGATCCGTTGTGCCCCTAATTTCAACCCTGAAGAGTGAACCTCACGCTCAGTGACAGTAGCCAGCGAGTTAGCTGCCACCATGTTGGCTAACAGTCTGTTATGAGTCCGTCCCTTAAAACTGCCCGGGCAGCTTTTTTTCGTTCCGGCCAACTTCCAGGTGCTGCAGTTGTGTTTCTGTGATTTCGCTATCATGGAAAATAATTGATTTTTTAACATTTGTTAATCGTTATTGATCGTCACGTGTCACATCGGGATGTATCTAAGAAACGATGTATTGGCACACCCCTACTGCTGAGTTGGTCCATCATGAGTTAATAATGTAAGCATTAAACACATAACACTGTGTCAACTAAATTTAGGTTTGGATGATGTCCATGAGGAGTCCATGTTTGCCTGGTTTTCAGTCAAAAAAATAAAAATCTCCCAGTTGTATTTTATTTGACTTTGGGCTGAGTTACTCTAGCTGAAATTTTAAACAGAAATTCAATGATTTCAATGGAATCACTGTGATCAACACTGTGGCTGGTCAGCCTTGCAAATCTGCATGTTGAAGTTCAACCAAACTGTCTTCTGACCTTTGAGGAAACAAAGAGAGCTGGCAAGTCAAGCAGGGAAGGCTCATTATGCTTTCTGTGTCCGTGACTGCGATAGAGTCCACTGTAGGGCAGTGATTTTCAAAGTGGGTGCTGTCAGAGGGTGCCAGGGGTGCCTCACTAAAACACTTAAAAAAAAAAAAAAAATTATTAGCCAGGGCTTTTCACACTGCATATTCTTAGCCCAGAGCTGTCCTTAACCTTGGGCTAAGAGTTAACAGTGTGATTACTTAGCCCCTTTCACACACATATTGTTAACCAAGGGTTAGGTTAAGCCCAGAGCTATATGATTCACACTGCACTTCTACTAGCCCTGGGTTACATATCCATTGGAACAGCATTGCGTACCAACCAGAATTGTGCCAGTGTGGAAGCTAGTACCCTGGGGCTAACAGCTCTCTTAGCCTGGGGCTAAGAGTAGTGTTAAAAGTCCTTATGTGTATTATTATATATAATTTCTAATAATACATAACATATCAAAATCTTATTTGTCTTGCCTATCTTTCTAATTGCCTGCTGGTAAAAACATTGTCATAAGTTGTCAGCATTGGCCTGGACCAGCCTGTGCCTGCCACATAGCTGCCCTGCTTGTAAAATGTAGCTAGCTAGCAGCTAGCTAATGATAACTCACTAAAAAGGAAATAACTGATGAAGATCTGATGAGCAGACCAAAGAACTTCTGGTAGTGAGTAAAACTTGCAAATATGATGCAGCATACATTAAGTATGCATTTACCGCCACACAAAATATTGACTAAATGTGTTTCTACCTCAGCTGGCTGGCAGGGTGCATCCCTGTCTGTGTTTGATTGACAGGGAATGAGAGACAAAATAAAAAAACTTTGCTGTGGCTTACATGTCATGAGCAGACAGTGTGTTGTTAGTGGTACTGTAGAGTGAAGACCAGACTAACATTTAACTGAACCTTTGCAGGTTTGTTTACATGCTATTTAAAGTCTGTGTAAAGGGAATTCAGAGCTTTTCTCCTAAACCCATTGTACATGTCAGGAAATAGTGAAAACATGTGAATTGTGGCGTTGGACCATTAAACTGTTGTTAACGATGTTTGTGTTTAGGATTTTTTAGGCGGACCTGAAAGCCCTGGTCTGCCAACAATATCTAACACTATATAAAGCCCCACGAACAGAAATAAAAACAATGTCCCCTCTCTTCCCAGTCCATAACGGTCAGGGGGACATCACGAAACCAAAAAATACAAAATATAAATTACCATTAGTGGCAGACCAGAGAGTAAATTCTGGGAATTTAATTTCCATTTTAATGGTGAGCTAGGATAATTTTAAATATTCAACTGTTAAGAACAACAAAACACTCTTCATGAACTGGATAAATGTTCACCACTATCAGAGAAAGTAGGAACGCATATTGAAGGGAAAGTTCACCCAAAAGTTAAAAATACATATTTTTGGCTTGTAGTGCTATTTATCCATCTAAATAGTTTTGGTGTGAGTTGCAGAGTCTTGGAGATATCGGCTGTACAGATGTCTGCCTTCTCTCCAATATAATGGGACTAAATGGCACTCTTGGCTTGCAGTGCTCAAAGCACCATAAAGTAGAGCTGAGCAATAATCTGGTTTCGATCCGATACCAAGTAATTTAGAGCCAGCCTGGCTGACATTGATACAGATACCAGTACTTTTATTATTAAAAGCAGCATATGTATTTCATGTGTGTTTCATCAGTAGGCTAAATATAGGAATCCTTTCACAGTTACACCAAAAGATTATTATTATTGCATTCATTCATTTTCATATTTCAGCTTTAAAGTTGTTGTTTTTTTCATTCCAATAAAATTGAAGAATCAAACTTATTTGGACAAAATGTTTTAATGGGCTGAATATGTTACTTTAATGTCTGATGTTTAGGTCTGCAAAAGTAGTAGCTATTGATGGACAATCACAGTATGACAATGCTTAAGATCCAGTTTGACTAAAATTGTAACTATTTGTGAATGAATGAATGAATTACTTAATTAATTAAAAAGAATGTGCTATATACCTGTATATTCCTGCCTGTGAGAGACTGAAAGTGATGCCTGTTTTTGGGATTGTTTCCATTGATGCCAGAATTGATCTTCAAAAATGAGATGTAGTATCAGAAGTATCGGACCTATCAATATTTTGGGATCAATCCACCCACCCCTACTAGTGTCTCTTTCCAAAAATCAGGACCCAGTTACCCAGGATAATCCACACACTGTGCTGTGAGCAGTTTCATGTAGGAAGTACTTTCTTTCTGCAGTAGAATCAACCAGAACTACTTCCGAAGCTAACAGAACTACTGTACTTTCTTTCTACTAGAAAGAAAGTAGTTCCTTCATGAAACTGCTCACAGTAAGGTGTGTGGATCATCTTGAATAACAGGTTCATGATTTTTGGAAAGAGACACTGGTTTTTAATTTTTCAAATGTATCTTTTGGCGCTTTGAGAACCAGAAGCCGAGTGCCATCTAGTCCCATTATACTGGAGAGAAGTCAGACATCTCTACAGCCAATATCTCCAAAACTCTCCAGCTCACACCAAAACTATCTGGATGGATAAATAGCACTACAGGCCAGGGGAAAAATAGGTTGATTTTTGATTTTGGGGTGAACTGTCCCTTTAAAAGAGAGCATTTATAAGAAAGCTCTTTGTTTGCTGATTGTTAAAGCTCACGCAGTTGAAGTAAGAAGCAAGCAGCTGTAATACCGACAACCTCCACCCTTCTGATAAAGACTAGTTCTGGTTTTGATGAAGCCTGGTAAGCCTGTTCCTTCTCCTCACTGCCATTGTGCACTTTAAATACACTGACATGTAAAACTCTACCTGTACGCCTGTGTGTGTCTGTGTAGTACGTGTGTGTGAGAGAGAGAGAAAGAGAGAGAGAACGAGTGAGAGAAGTGGGGGGGTTAAAGAGAAATGGAGAAAAGGGCCGGTTGTCATAGCAACTCTGTTTTTCAAGGAGAGTCAACCATTCATTTCCACACTGAAGACTGCGAGGGAACACTTAACTCTGTTCTTCGCCTAAGGATACTACTTTAAAAGTCTCTCTCTCCCCCCTCGCGCTGTCTCTCTACCTCACTCGCCCTTACTGAAGTGTCAATCTGAAGTGAAACATTCCGGCTTTCGGCTGCCACTCCAGCAGTCCGCCACCTCTTTTCTTCTCTTTTTGTTTCTCTCTCTCTCTCCCGCTTGCTTTCTTCCTCTGTCGCCTGCTTTCTCTCCCTCATTCCACCTCTTTCTTCTGTTCTCTCTCTCCTCTTGTCGTCTTTTTCAGTGCAATGCTCTGACATGAGAGAAGTGAAACCTGTGATAACAGCAGTGGATCAAGCTCAGGGTTAATTTCTACACATTCATCATTATTTTATTTTAGATGTTAATTACTACTCTTATTAATCAAAACTAATATGTCCTGACACGTGTTGTATTATAACTACAGTATGTGTCATGTCTCAATGTGACCTGCTCAGATTTCATTCAGTCCAGATTTGGGACCATTGATGTGACTGATAAATGTGTGGAGCGTCCTGTCAGGGGCGGAGACAGAGCTGATCTGGAAGTCATTTGATTCCTCTGAGAATCAGAGAGGATAACAATGGGGCTACACCTGATCATCAGCTGCACAGGTATGCAAAGACTACAAATGCAGCACATTTAGTGGTACTACACTTCACACCATGGCACTATAGGTATGTCTTTTACATCAGTTTTGCATGTGCAGGTCTACACATAATAAATATGCAACATTGGACTTTCAAAATAAATGCACAAAAACTGTTTGGTTAGGTTTAGGTAAAGGAACTGGTTTGGGTTTAAACAAGTACAATAGTTGCTAGGGTTGGGCTGATGGTCAGTGGCATTTTCCATCGCTGATGGCGGACAGTTATCACCCACTGAGCCCTCTACCATCATAATATCATGATTTAAAAGCCTTCTGTATTTGAGGTAGTGTGTCCCCTCAGAGTTGCCATAGGGGAAAGCGTTACGTCTTTATGTCCTGTTTATTATTTTCTTATTACACCTGTCCAGTTAGATGAACCCAAGACACCCAGTTGGCAGTAGTGTTTCTTTTGCTTCTCTTAGTGTCTTAGTTTTTGCACAATGAAGACCTGTACAAAAACACAAACTGTCACAAGTGGGTGCTGGAAATTAAACACTGACAACTCCAATGGCTTGGGCACAGCCTTCGAATGGACCAGGACCACATTCCCAAAGTTGCACGGAGATGGACCCCACCTGGAAACAAGGAAACAAGGGAGGCCAAAAACAACTTGGTGGAAAACTGTGATCTCAGAATTGAAAACGGCTAACCGAACTAGGGGCAAGGCACAACTAGCTACCCTGCTGACTTTGTTTCAAGCTTAGGTTGTGATGCAGACACTGAGGCCCAGGACAAGGATGTATGTCAGATGTTTGTTCATCAGGGATGGAACAGGTATGCCTGCTCCCTTCAGTGGATAGTTTTGTCAGCTGAGTGAGACAGTTGGAGGCTGTTCTCAGAGTGACAGTGGTAAGCAGCGGTGATTATAGTGGTAAGCTATTGAGTAAGTTGGCTTTTCAGTTATGGGATGCCCAGTTGGGGTGAGAACATTGTGTCCAGTAAGACTTGTCCTTAAAAAAAATGTAAGGACGTAGGTTCACCAGGAACCGTTTTCATTACCATTCAAGCAATTATTCTGCATTTAGAAATCACCAGGTGATTGGTAGGCCTTGAGATCTAAGATCATCTGGTATCGTGAAACTAATGGTCATGAGCTTTGGGTAGAATGAGGTCATGGATACAAGCAGATGGAACGAGTTTCCTCCGTTGGGTGGCATGGTTCACCCTCAGAGATACAGTGAGGGGCTTGGACATCCAGAGGGAGCATGGTGTAGAGCCACTGCTCCTTCAAGTCAAAAGGAGCAAACTGAGGTGGTTTGGGCATCTGATTAGGATGCCTCATGGATGCTTTTGACGGGTGTTCCGAGCACGTCCAATTGAGGCAGACCAAGAACTCGCTGGAGGGATTACATATCTCATCTGGCCTAGGAACACCTAGGAAGCCCTGTGGAATTAGTGACAAGCATTGCTGAGGAGATGAAGGTCTGGAATACCCTGCTTAGCCTGCTGTCACCATGACCTGACCCTGGATAGGCAGAATAAAAAGGATGCATGGATGAAGATTTTGCATGCTCTTGGAAGAAGACAGGTTGCTCTCTCTGAATTGTAATTGAGTGTGCCCCAGAGAAGTGGTGTTCGCATAAAATACAGACAGAACAGAGATTAACAGGCAGATTGGTAAAGCATCAGCAGTGATCGAACCGTTGTGTTGGAGAGGCAATCTGACGGTGAGGCTTCACAGTGGATCTACTTTTCGGCTATGGTCATGAATTTTGGGTAGAGGCCAAAGAATACAATCACAGACACAAGTGGCCAAATACAACGTGGCTGACTAATAGAAGTGGAAGTGATTTATTTATTTACGTCTTAAAATTCAAATGAAAGTATGTCACTTTGCTTCACTTGTGGTCTGCCTGTATTTCAGACACATACTGTATCTGTACACAACTGTAGGGTTTCTCTCTCTGCACAAACCAAACAAGGCATTTCACCTGTGTCATAGTTCACCTGTTAGACTTAGATCGAAACCAGCTGTGTTTACAATGAATATACAAGCTTCATACAAGGTACATTTAAGGTCAGTGGTTCTGACAAAAATGAAACCATAATGAGGTATACACACATACACAAAACATGGAGAGCTGAGTGGTCACAGAGATGCAAGCTGTCACTGACAAAAGCAGCTACACACTCCTATAATTGGATTTCGTTGTGCTTGCTGGAAGATCTTTAGTATATTTCTGTGATATTGTCCCTATTGTTACCATCTGACAAAAGATCAGCTGCTCCGAATTCTGTTTGTCTCCGTATCATTGTTACATCAAGGTTCCTCAAGCCACAGGAACGCAGGTTTCTCTCAAGTCTCTCTGCCCGTCCTCATCCTTATGTGAACTTGTCTGAAGTCATTTTTTACAACTATGGTGATTTTTTATAGGTTTTACCATCGTTACATTGCCTTACATCACTCACATGATTGACATGACATTTTACAGCTGTATTAATTGGCTTATTAGAATTTAGAGATTTATGTTGCAAACACCTGTGTTGGCTGCTTTTCAGGTCAAAGTTGACCTACCATTCTTACACAGTTTTCTTACATGTATTACACTTCCATAAAACTGGTTTAAATACTTGGGCTGAACTGTTGTAAAGCACATCTATCTATCTATCTATCTATCTATCTATCTATGTTGTCTGTTTTTCTGAGGCAAAATCATATATGTGAAACTTGCAAACATTTTTTCTTACCTAATTGTTTAAATCCCCTCTTGTGATGTGTATTACTCATATGAGAGATGTAATTGCCTGTCAAGTGTGTTTTTTTCCTGCTCGGGAGGGAACAAGATGCTCTTGTGCACTCAAATGCTTTTAGAGACACAGGAAATCTCTGCCAAGGTGATGTCAGATGACCAAGAAACCACTTACAAATGATAATATTTGATATATGTGATTTTAGGAGGCTAGCAACAGTGGCCTAGAATTAGTCTTTTCTTTTTTTTTTTTTTTGTCCCTGGCTATCCGTGCCTCCTCCTGGGGGAACCCAAGGCATTCTGACAATAGATGGAATATTTAATCCCCCCAGTGCATGCTGGGTCTGCCCGGGGGTCTCCCCCCAGTGGGACATCACAGGTGGACATCACAGGGAGATGTCCAGGAGGTCTTCTGATCGAGCTATTGAACTTCTGAATATCTGACTTCCTCACCGAAGTGTAAGCCAACACACCCTGTGAAGGAAGCCAGCTTGAATCTGCATGTTTGAATGTTGTTGGTTAGAAAGTAAAACCACGATTATAAGCATAATTGTAGATGTTGCTGTAATCCACCTGCTGCTATAAAGGCATCAGTAGGTCGATTCAGTGTTTGAAACCCCCTTCCCACACTCTTTGCTATGAACACTTTTTTCTTTTGTTGTGTTCAGATGACATGAACTAGTTTGTTTGCAGTGTACTAAAGCATAGCTCTGTTCAATACTGTTTCATCCACTGGCCAGTCCTAGAAAAGAATATATGCTGCTCTAATGGACGTGAGGCAATGTTAACATTCTGTTATCTGTAAGTTTGTCAAACCAACAAGTTGGTCTACAATGTCAAGTTCTTGTAAAACTGAAATATTCTGTTTGAAAACACTTATACCACATATAGAAAGAGAAAAGACTTTGAAGTTGAAGAGTAACTACTGAGTATTTAAGTATCAGTACTTTTTAATACTACATGTTTAAAACAATACAATACTCAAATTTGATTTAGAAAATACAGAAACTATTAAAGAAATGATCTTGAGCTTAGAGAGTTCAGTTCAGTTCAATTTTTATTGTTTGCCTGATATTTGGCTTGCAGCAAAACCAATGACTTTTTCTGTACCAGTACTTGTTTTCAGGCTGTTAATAAAGAAAAAAAAACACCTTTTTTTTTTTTTTTTTGTATGATTAAGACCTTTTTTTGTAGTGGTACCGAATGTGGTATCAGGTATCAGGTTTTTTATACTAGCATTGTATTGAAGTTCAAAATTCTGGTAGCTTGACAACCCTAGTAACTTGTGCATCTGTAGGGGCATGACAAAATGTCAGTATTTGATGACTTGGGAATGAGAACAGCCTGGAGCAGTACACAGTCGCTTCCAGGAGCTTTTCTACGGGACCATGCAGGTGAACAGGGATAATGGAAACCTTAGTACAAACACACAAATCCAGGATCATCAGCAGTCAAACAAGGTCATCAACCAACAATTTGTAAGTTCTGTCTTTGCTCAACTTTTCGAGCCTTTTCCTTCTCCTAATGTTTGTTTGAATCTTTGTTGTTTTGAGTCTGACTAAATCCATGGCTGCACAGATCCTGGTCTGCTCAGCCCCCATTTGTTCTGCTTTTGTTTACAAGCCTTATGTTCCTGTTACAGTACCTTCCCTAGGGCTTCAGCAAGCCGTATGCTAGATTGATGGTGCAACATGTCTTGATGGAAAAGAAAACTTTCCTCAATTAAGTTTGCTGATCAACTTAGCATTGTGCAGCAGTGAGCCCTGGGGTTGTATCCATGAATGATCGTAGGCTAAGACTCGCTCTTAACAGGCCAATTCAGAAGAAACTCTAATGGGAACATTATTGTACTCTTTTAGACCAAGATGCATTTGCGTGTGTGTCTCAGAGTACAAAGCAGCATTTTAGTATCTGTATTCATAAAAGTTCTGAGAATTCCATGAGTCATATATCATAATTTTGCTTTGAGTTTCATTCATATCTCTGACTAATTTCCATATTTGTAAAACAGTAAAATGACACCTGAACTGTCCGTTGTAACCATCCACCGGAGCTTAGAATTCTGTTCAACTGTGACCTAGATCTTTCTGTTGTTCTACTTGTACTAAGCCTGTCACAAAAGTTTAAAGGTTTCAAAGTCAAGTTTGAAAGTATCCAAACTAACATATAATTAGTTCTGCAACTCTATAGCACAATGTGTGCACCCCACCCCAGCAACGTCCATAAGTTGGAGGTCAGAGAGTATTTTATCATTCAGATTAGTCTATATATTTTCCTGTGTGCTGTTATATGTGCCTTGAGATTGTGGTTAAATCATGGGCTTAGTTCTGTCATTATCCTGAAAACCTCCTGAAACAATGCCAATGGGCAACATACCAATGCATATAAATCTTTCTATCATCTTGGTGATGGTTGTTTTACAAGCTTCTGGCGAGTGTCCTGAGGTTGAGTGTAGTGAAAAATAGCCAGTCAGATGGGGACGTACAGATGACATCTCTCCAGATTTGTCATTGTAGAGTAAGGCAGCTGCTCACAGCAAGATATAGGAAATGTTGCAACAGAGTCTTGATTCATATTTGATCAGCACTGCCTAGTTTGACATTTTGATCTGAGTTTTGTGAGGCTCCATTTCAGGGCACAAAATGGCAGCTGCCTAGTCATTATCTTTATCATATTACAGCGAAACAGTACAATAATATGTCTGTCATATTCTCAGTCATCCAGGTTATGGTATTTGCTAAGAGCTGTCGTAGGCAACTGGACTTTGCTTGAGGTTCTTTGAGATTTTTCATCTCTCTTCCGAGAGGAACTGAGAGGTAAAGCGTCTTCAAGAAACTCCAGCAAAGTCCAGTTCCCTATGACAGCCACTATTGTAGTACAATAAAGGGCTTTTCAATTTGCATATCCCTAACCCTGAGAGTTAATCTTGGGCCAATTAGCCCCTTTTCACACACATATTGTTAAGCCAGGGTTAAGCTAAATACAAGACTATGGGCCCTATCTTACACCCGGCGCAATGCCGTTGCGCTGCCAGCACAAGTGACTTTGCTATCTTACACCCAGCGCAAGTGCCGTTTTTGCCATGTCTGCAAGATAGCAAATTCACTTGCACCGGGTCCGATTCGCTGTGGGCGGGAGGTCTAAACATGAAGGCAAAATGAAGGGTGGCCCGGCGTGTTTGCTATCTTGTGCTCGGCGCACTGGAGTAAAAAGCACTTGGGCCTTAGAGCCCTATCTTACGCCGGTCTGAAGCACAATGGATTTAATTTATTCAAGGTGTGTCCAAATCCTCCTTTGCCGTATCCCCCCAGGGGTGCGAGTGATATTTTGCCCTGCCCCACCCCCTGCACCACCAGCGCAAAGTGGCATACGCCTATCAGGTGTGCCCAAGTGCCCTCATTAATTCACCAGCGAGTTTAGGTTGAACATGCAATAAACCAATCAGAAAGTCAGCTCTCATCACGTGTAAGAGGCAGGTGCGCCGATAGCGCAAGCAGTAGCGGATTTACAAGGAGGAAACAAAGAGAAAAGATTTCCAAAGCAAGGAGACAGCGAGAAGTGAAAGCATGAGAGGCGCAATAGATGGAGACATGTCTCCAAAGCAGCTTCATGTGTAAATATTTTACATCAACACCTTAAAAAACCATTACAATAAATGAACCGCAAATGTCATGCAGATATAAATAAATATATATAATATGTTTTACACTGAAGCACCTTGAAATTGTGTTGTATTTTATAATTTATTATCTCCCACCTAATCCTCATCTCCTCCTCCAGTCCTCCTTCTCTGTCCCGCTACGAAAACAATCAGAAAACGTTTCTGAAGTTTGAAGTGCGCAAAATTACACACGGATATATCCAACCAGCTCTGACAGGAGCACACATACCATTTTCTCTCCGGGTTGGGCAGGACTCGTGCGGTCAAATATTGTGTCTTGTATATTATAGATCATAAGTGTTTAATCCTTGTTTTTCAGCTTTTAGCTGGTCTAAAGCGCAATGCGCAATTACTCCAATGCACCGAGCACAAGATAGCAAACGCTCCAGGCCACGCCTTCGTTTTGCCTGCGTGTTTAGACCTCCCACCCACGGCAGCACAGACTAGGCGCAAGTGCATTTGCTATCTTGCAGACATGGCAAAAATGGCACTTGCGCTGGTGTAAGATAGCAAAGTCACCTGCGCAACAGCTCCGCAATCACAAAACACCTTGATTAACGTTCAGTCTTTTCTCCGCACAGGAGTGTCGATTGTTAAAGTGTCCTTTGAACATATTATCCATCAGCAATAAAGTGTAAATATTAAAGTTAACAGCATGCGCGTGTCTTGTGTTTGGCTGAGGCGCACACACGTCTCCACAATCACAGAACACCTTTCATTAATGTTAAATAGCCGTGCGCGCGTGTGTCTTTAAAGATAAACTCACTAATAAGGAAAAAGAAACTATTTTATGATGATAAAGCCTAATAAATCTAAACAGACCTGTAAAGTGCGCATGGGACGGGATCACAGCTGTCAGATCATCTTTATCTTTTATGAGTCAGCATGACAGCTGTTTGTGTCTGCATGTTTGTTGTGATCCAGAAAAACAAGGATTAAACAATTATTATCTATAACATACAAAATGTACAGTCAATGTGAGTCGGAGCTGGTTGGATATATCCGTGTGTAATTTTGCGCACTTCAAACTTCAGAAACTCTTTCTGATTGTTTCGTAGCGGACAGAGAAGGAGGACTGGAGGAGGAGATGAGGATTAGGTGGGAGATAATAAATTATAAAATACAACACAATTTCAAGGTGCTTCAGTGTAAAACATAACCAGTTACATATCTGCATGACATTTGCGGTTCATTTATTGTACTGGTTTTTTCAGGTGTTGATGTAAAATATTTACACATGAAGCAGCTTTGGAGACGTGTCTCCATATATTGCGCGCTCTCATGCTTTCACTTCTTGAACCAGGAGATCTGTCTCCTCGCTTTGAAAATCTTTTCTCTTTGTTCCCTCCTTGTAAATCCGCTGTCATGCTGCCACTGCTTGTACTGCTGGCGCACCTACCTCTTACACGTGATGAGAGCTGACTTTCTGATTGGTTTATTGCATGTTCAGCCTAAACTCGCTGGTGAATTAATGAGGGCACTTTGGCACACCTGATAGGTGTATGCCGCTTTGCGCCGGTGGCGCAGGGGGTGGGGCAGGGCAAAATATCACTCGCACCTCTGGAGGGAGACGGTAAAAGAGGATTTGGACACTCCTTTCATACATTAAATCCATTGCGCCTCGCGCCTTGCGCCGGCGTAAGATAGGGCCTTATATGATTCACACTGCACTGTTACTAGCCCTGGGTTACATGTCTGTTAGTACACCAACTGAAGTGAATGTTTTAGAACGTTCCATGACTACTCTGTTCTTTCAGCCTCGTTTCCCACAGGCACCTTTTAGCCCTGGATTTAGTCCATTTTCAGGGGATGGCCCCACAAACTCGGGGCTAACCCTGCTCTGCAGAGCCAGCAAGCCCATGGCTAAAGTCAGGGTTAGCCCACTTTGGAATGTTAGACAATTATGCCACTAACAACTCCCTTAGTCTGGGGCTAAGTGCAGTGTGAAAAGCCCTAAACATAAGTTTCAGAAAACATTTGAGGTGAAATTGAGGTGAAAACTAGGCAATGCAATGTCAGAATCTTGATCCATATTTGATCAGCCCTGTTTGACAGCTTGATTTGAGTTTTGTGAGTCTGGTGTGTTTGATTAGATAGACTCATTAAGAATGCCTAATGAAACGGTCCCACTTTGAAGCATACCGTACTTAATTGTTAATTTTACTTTAAATGGGGCCATAATGCATTAAATGAATATCATGCTGTATTGAAGAAGATGTGAAACTAGAGATTGAGATCATAAACTCTGTAGGAAACTGTTTACTGAGATCATAAATCAAGTGTGAAATAGGCTCATTTACCATAAAAGTTCATAGAATTGGCCTTCTTTTGCAACCAGTGGAATCGCCCTCTGCTAGCCATTTGAAAGAACGCAGGTGTAAAGCACTTGGCTTCACTTTTCACATCCGGAAACTCTGTCCACTAGATTATCATGCAGCCACTAGATATTATTAGCAGCATTACTCACTTTTGGTTTAAGTTCTAAATGAAATGGTACCTTATCTCACTAACTGTTGGCAGGTTCATAACCTGTATGATTGTCTGACTGCATTGGAACTATTTATAGTGATGTCACCTGATTCAGAGATCTCAACTCTTGCTCATACAGCGGGCAGGTTATTTGTTTGATATGACTGTAGGCTCATATTGTCTGTAGGCCATACCCACTTGAATTAAAAGTTGGAGCCGTACATTCTAGATGAAATATAATGAAGGATGCATGTTTTTCCTCTTAATTAGTTCATGGCCATGAATCAAAAATTAATCTGAGCTTTAAAAGAACTAAAACTGAGCATTTCCTCTAATCAGGCGCTAAAAGAAGATCATTTATCACCACGAGGAGTGAAAATACTCCAATTTCCATTTGTATAAGCAGTCAGCTGGTCTCCTGCTATTTTTTCCAGAACCTTAAACAGCAAAGTTCCATAGTTGTTCAATGAGTTACGGTCTAATGAAGGCCTCTCTAAGTGTGGTTGAATGATTGCATTTTTAAACTAATAATTCAAGTTGTTAATGCACTGCTGGTGATTAATAGGACACGAGGATAAAGTGAATCAAAGTCCTCCTGGAGAAACGCAGCCAAAAATGTGATGCGATGTGAATACAAAGAAAGCTTTATTTTGACATTATACAGTGTGTTTTACCAGGACACGAGCATCAACTATCAGCTGAAATTTAAAACTATTGTAAAATTCTGTTTATTAAAAGTTGAGCTTGTTAACAAGATGCTGTAATCGTCAGTGTTGGAGGAAGAATGCTAACTGCATCTGCTAGAAAACTGCCTCCCAGGATGTTTTTAAAAATGCCACAGAGCAGAGCTGGGTGATTAAAGATATTTTACTGATATTGTCAGGATTCAAATAACAGTGGCTTTTGGGGAGTCCTGTGTTGTGGTGCATGCTGTTCACCAAAACATGTCACACACACATGCATACATGGATGTGTGCAGTAGTGTGGTCAATCACAGGGTTACTGCATTATTGAGAGTTAATACTGTCAAAAACATTTAGTAGACACTTCATAAGAACAACGTAAGGCTACTGTTTCAAAATCAAAGAATAATCAGTGCAAAATAAATGAATAAAAATCAGCTGGGGGACACTGACAATTCTTTTCTTCCCCTCTATATAATCTGAAATACTGTAGGCTAAATGAACAATGTTTTAGAGCTCCCCCGAAACGTCTCAAGGTAAACTTTCAGGAGAGCTCATGTCCTTTTCAGGGGAGCTGAGCTCCACTTAGGTCCCACGTAACCCGAACTATGGATATGGCTATATGAGACTAGATACTGGCTGAGATTCTGAATATCATTATAGTATGTGTTGTCTTTTCCTGGTTTTAAAGGCTGCATTGCACTAAAATGAAATCATAAACTATACGTTTGGACCATTTGAGGATTTGTTTATGTTATTTTAGAGAAAGTGTGTACAGAATATCCATATCACCCAGCCCCACAACAGAGGAATCACAGAACTCACTACAAAGGCTTAGCAGGGTCGTTGTAGGTCAAAAAATAAATAAATAAAAACTTGGGGAGCTGAGGGAGGCAGGTAATACTCTGAGAAAAAAATCTGAAATTTCCTGGATTAAAATTGTATATATATATATATATATACACACACACATATATATGTATATATATATATATATATATATATATATAATAACTATTGATAAAATAATATAATATACATAGATTTATATATATATTAAGAAATGAAATAAAACTTGAACATTTTAATATTATGAGATCACAAAAAAAACACTTTGGATGGACATCCCTTGGATATCCGTGACTCTATCATTTTTATTTTTATTAAATTTTTTTTTGCATTGTTACATTAATTATTATTCATGAATCACTGTGTAAGCAGCAGTTATTTCAGTGTTGTAGCAGTAAAGGAGGAGCTGATCTTATCTACTTCATATAGGTTGGGTAGTTTAATCCATGGATTGTACAGTTTACATTATGCATTATTATATAAATTCATAACGTGCAAAGTACCACAGGGCTCAACAATAAGATTTGCCTGCTTGCTCAGGGTAAGTAAAATGACAATTTGGGCTAGTAAATCTGGCAACTCACTTGCCTCACTTGTTTTAAAAAAAAAAAGAATTAGACTATGAAACAATTTTGATAATTGATTATTTTTTAAAGTAATTTTTCAGGCAAAATGGCAGAAAATGCTTTTTTTTTTTTTATCTAACTGAACATCTTTAGACTGAGAAGACAAGAAATTTAAAAAAATCACATGATGAACATTTTTCATTATTTATTGACATTTTATCAAAATTGCAGCCCTCAATTTAAACATGACAATTCATTTAGTCTTTGTTGTTATTTAATAACCACTAATAAAGCAGTTGGCACACGGGCAGGTAAAAGTTTTACTTAAGGCAAGTAGATTTCTGACCCACTTGCCCGACCAGGCAAGTGGAGAAGAAAAAAAACCCATTAACATTGAACCCTGTAACAATCAGCAATAGCTGTGGAACTAGTGTTAGTTCTAGATAACTAGATAACAGGAGTAATAAAATAGCACAAAATGGAAATACTCAAATAAAATACTTGCTTACTGCTTCAGTACAGTACTTTAAGAAAATGTATTTACGTTTTCACTACCTTCAGTAGTAAATCTAAATCGACTGAGGGCCTGTTTCACACTGATCTTTAGCTAATTGCTGCTGCACTTCAGTTTCCGAATGATTAACAGCATTACAGTAATCTTTCTCCACTCTTTCAACAGTTTGAATGTAGTTGAGGGAGGCTGATTTAATTGAACTTGGTTGGCTGGCCTGTGTGTGTGTGTTCCAGTATATTATAACTGCAGTAAGCGTGTATATTTGTGCACATACTGGCAAAACTGTGTGAAAGAATCTGTGCATGTTTCCATGTGTGTGACTGAACACGTCTCAGCTCTGATTGGAGTTCTCTTCCTGACTGAGAGCCTCTCCTCGACCGTGCGCTCCGTTAATTCTGCACAGGGTTGCGGGCCGCCTCGATCGCTGGCTGGATTGCATTCACTCGTACGCCGCGCTCTTCCTCTGTTGCACTCTGCAGTTAAATCGGCTGTGAGTGCCAGAGTACAAGAGCACGGTGAAACCATCAGCCAAGTGAGGTTCAACATTTTATAGCCGGCACTCCACTCCAGAGGAGGGCCCGCTCATGCCTGCGAGTGTACTGACACCACCCCTTATTCCACCATAAAAAGCCGTTTAATGGAATCATTCAGCAAATTTAATAATCCTCACAAGATAATCCGCCAGCTCGCTGTTCGCCCGGCGTTTTCCCCGTGCATCATCAGCTTTGATTCTGAATTAAATGGAGTGTTTGTCGAGCTACTCTGCTTTTGTTATTGTCAGGCGCGTTGCAGTGAGTGAGTTACTGCTTCACTCTTTGATGTGAATCATCACGCAGGAATGGAGTCAGTCAGTCAGCTGTGGGCAAACCAGTGAAATCTGACCAAAAAAGTTTTTGAAGCCTCCTCTGGTTTTTGTGTTTTTGGCCCAGAGAACATAAAGTTGTCTCTGGATGACTCCATGCTGTTTCTGTTGTTGTGTCACACAGAGACAATTGAGGGTGACACGGGAGTGGATTTTCACTCCTGTCCCGTCCCACTCCCACAAATACTCCCAGGATAGAGAAAAAAAGGTAACACTTTACATTACAGCCAGCAATGTACACTCAAAAAAAGAGTACACTGGCTCAGCTTAAAAAAAGTTATGGTAACAATTTGCATGGATCTTTTAAAAGGGAGAGTTCACCCAAAATTGAATATTCAGTCATTATCTGATCATCCTCATGCTGATTGAAAGTCGAGTTTAGTTTTTTAGACCACAAAACACAGCTGGAGTTTCACAGGAAAACAGAATCTCCCAAACAATGGAAGTGAATAGTGACCAGTTTTCAAATGTAAAAAAAAAAAAAAAAACAAGAAAATAAAAAACATAAAATCCTCCTTACTGCTCATCTGGTGTAATCCAAGTCTCCTAGAGCCCTGAATGTTAAATGAATACTTTAATACTAAATGGAGACAAGGTGTAGAGCCATATGTAAGCCATTTTAACAAAGTATTTCAACTTACTTTGCATAAAAAGAAAAACATATCAGACACAATTTATTACTTCTGGCAGAGCATATATATTGTTTCATTGTTTAAAACATGATTGGAGGTGGACTTTAAACCTTGTAATGGGTCAACGTCCAGTGAGATCACATTTTTTGTTAAATGTAGATGTTACTGGAGTTGACAAAATGTTTAAAAAAAGAGTTTCACTGGTGAGTAGCCTTTCTTTTAAAAAAGTTGCTAAGAGTTTTCATAACGTTAATCAAAATTCACATTTTTAAACCCTAATTCTTATTTAGCTTTGATTTAACAATATTTTTTATTGAATTTGTTGTAAAAGACTTACCACTGCTTGAACACTAAAAAAAATGCATCGGTCAAAATTGGCCCAGTTGTACCTGTCAGTAAGCAGACTTTGAGTCCTGTACAACTTGTCGGAGCAAGTATCCAACTTATTTCATTTCTGTATCTAAAAAGTGAACTATATTCAGTTAGGTAGTGATTTATTATGAAGGTAATGTAATTACAATTTCAAGCACTTCATTCAAAATCCAAGCACTTTTAAAACCCTGAAAGCACCACATTCAAATTTAAGTGTTTTCAAGGCTTTCCAGCACCGCTATGAACCCTGATACAAAAAAATCCACAAGGGCAACAGTATCACAGCTGATCAACTATTAAACAACACAAATACAAGGTGACGTTAAAAATCTAACAAGACACTGCACAGAATTAGAATTAATTTACCATTCCTAATATCTTTCTAATTACTGACAGTACATCATCTTACAGTTTCTTACATTCCTGCGCTTTCAAATTTTTATTTAAATGATAAATGGTCCTACCAGTCACAACACAAGAGAGTGGCACTATACAATTATGATATTAAGTTTCCAAACTTTAAGTCCAAATAAGAAATTGTACATCCATTGTACCTCTTTCCTAAGACAGTGAGACTCCACCATGAAAAGTAGTTTTATTTTTGTGATTTCTTATTTATTCAGCCATTTGCTGTTTATATTTTTTAGTTTGTTTTTTGTTTCTGTGAGTAGCATAAAGGGGACTACAACTAACTACTAATACAGACCCTGTGTTGTGAAATGATCAATAAAGTAAATTAACATCTAAATTAAATGTAGGCTGCATATAAAAGTAAACAATGCACACTCAAAAATACTCATCAAAATAAGTTTAGAACTAAGGTCCATCTCTCGCCAGGCAGATAGCCAGTCATAATTGAGGATAATGGGGTGGCACTTGGGGTGGCCAATCACTAATTTTAACAATTTCTCCAGTGCTTCCATTGAGCCTGCAATACTGCATGTCCACTTGCACCAAGATTGCAATCCTTTGAGAACTCTTTCATCCCAAAAGGGTTCTTTGGATGAATGATTAAGTCTTGCAAAGAACGCTTGACAAACCCTTTGCACAAAACAGGGTTCCTCAGAAGCAAATGGTTCTGAGTAGAACCTCAGCTCTTCAGGAAGAACCCTTTGGAACCCTTATCTCTAACAGTGTTTATAACCTTCAAAACGAGCCACAACTTCACCATGCGCATGCATGCATGTGCGTGTACCCTCTGACAACAATTCAGACAAAAAAATTAGTCAGGCAAAAATATGTTGATGCCAAATTACCACAAGAATTCTAGTTCCAGGAGCAGACAAAGTTCGACTGTTGGAAGTACACATCCAAACACACATACACAGAGACATCACCAAATTGCCCTCAGGCCCATACCCAGCAACGGGGCAAACAGAGAAATCCACAAAATCCATCTTGCCATCCCAACTGTCATTTCCGGGAATGAAGTGTTGGGTTTTTCCTCTTCCGAGCAGAGAGGAGGCACAGAGACAAAGCTATTTTCTCTCACCGGGTGCCTGTAAATTTCCTGAGTTATGTTCCCCTCTTTGCCGGAGCTTTCTCAGCTGTACGACAAAAAGCTAATCAAAGGCTCCTGCCTTCGGGGCAGGTAACCCCGGCATGAACTAAAAGAGAGAGCAATATCATTCCATCACTCAGTGTGCCACATGCTCGCTCCCCTCTCTTCCTCTTCCCTGCTCTGAGAAAACATTAGTTCTTGTTATATGGAAATTGGAGGGAAATTTCCTTTTAATGGCCTATTAACACGTACTTTCTCTCATTTTTTTCCAGCTTGCTCACTCATAGGCGACCATCCATCAGTTTAAGGTCGAGGAACATATTTCATTCCTTCTTCAGGGGCTCTAGTCTAACATTTAGTCATGTATTAAGGTTAGGGATGTTGATTTATCCTGCAGGGCTGAAAATGTAAATATTCATCATTTATGAATATTACAGGCATATTTCCTCATGTTGTCTTTTGTGGTCTCAAAAGCAACCCCATTCAAGAAAAAGCCTAAAGACCACCACAGCAATAGTGGATATTAATAAAACGTTCAGGTTGTTCTGAGAGTGGTAAAGAGAAAAACACAGGTTGATTAATCAGTAGTGTGCATCCTCAGGACAGCCAGTGGTGGAGAGCGATCTATGGATTGAAGCAATTGTTCCCCCTGTCCCCTGCTCCCCAGACTTAGGGAAGCTCTGCAGACTGCAGGAGCTTTGCAGGGGCTCTGCAGGAGCACAGGATGTGCATTGTAACATTGTAAGTGGACAATAACATGCGAGGACTGTCAATTGTCTGTCAATGTAAAGCTAAGCCTGTAATCCGGAGAACAAAAGCCCACTGCTCTGAAATAACACACTCTGGATGATGAGTTAAGTGGCTGTCTGTCTCACTGCTGCCAAACTACATTAACATTTTGTTCAATTTAACAGTTATAAACATCTACAGCTTCTACAAGATTATTAATGATTTCTTACAACTCATAAACATTTGGCAAACATCAGCATTAATATGAACTGTAATGAACTTGAAATATAAAACATAAAAACAGTTATTTCAGCCCAGAATATAAATTCCAAGATGGACACCACAGCGGATGTGAGAGAAGTGAGTATTTCAACTTAACATGTTTCCTTGATCTTATTTCGTGGTCATTTTGTGACTTTTCATGGTCATTTTATGATTTATCACAGTAAATATATTACAAGTTTCTCCTTTAAGCAGGTAATCAATGGTTTTACACGTGGTTTCACAGTGAAAAGAAAGGCATTTGTGTTGCAGGATGTGTTCTGTTGGGTGTGACATCAGCGCACACCCTCTATTTGACCACACTTTTCAAACCTAAATACGAGAAAAAGACATTGTGTAATTTAGGGTCAGTAAAATGTTACTTCACCTAATTACATTTTGAAAGCCTTTTGGTATCTTTTCCCTTATTATAAACACATGAAGTAAAAACTTATTAAGATAACTTATATGCCATATATGCATATGCATATTTTGATAATGCAATATTTTGATGATTCAATTGATGAAATTGTTTGCTACATGGTAAGAAAGCTAATGGACAGTTTGGGGCTTTTGTTGTCTCTTTTCTCCTGAAAACTGCTGCAAGTATTGGAATCCACTGGAAATTTTATGAATAGGAGCCGCCTATTAGCACCTGTCAACATGAATAATGAGGGAAAAAAAACTCTTTACAGCTACCTTTTAAGCCTCTTAAATCTCTAAAGATACTGTAGATTTGGGGTGATGCTCGAAACATTTGTTTCCTGGAATCAGTCCCTCTGTTCCTCTGCCCATCACTGTATCCCCTCCTCCTCTCTACATCCCCTCTGCTCCCCCTCCTCTCCCCCCAATTCACAAATTAAAAACCCCTCTGGCTGTTCTCCAGCCTTCCCAAATGGGTTGGAGGTGACAAGTAGCCTCCATCAACCCAACGCTCACCCCTCCCCTATCTCCACACACACACACACACACTCACTGTATATATGCACAAGCACATTTACACGCATACGCACACTGCGGCAGTGCTCAGCAGAGGGTATGACCCAGGTATTGTGTTTGTGCACATGTGCGTGTGTGATACGTGGTGTTAAACTGACAGTAAGCCCTTCTTCCTGCAATACCTCTGTCGGCAGCTCGGCCTCAGCGGACCTCACCCCACCACAACCCTGCCTGGGGCTAATCGTGGGATACACTCACACACACATATGCAGGCACACACACACACACACACTGGCTTCATGCTTGTCTTTCTCATGTTTTTCAGCACACCTGACACACACTCACAATCACACTCTGTCTGTCAACTCACTTGACATGTCCATTCATTTTTAACCCCCCCCCCCCCCCCCCCCCCCCCCCCCCCACACACACACACACACACACACACACATGCACAGTGATCCTGGCATTGATGATGGCGTTAATACTCTCCTATACTGGTATTCAACACTCTCTTGCTATTATGGGCTGTAATACATCACTGTGTGTGTGTGTCTGTGTGTGTTTTATCCATAGATTGTATAAAAGAGGTGGAACAAGCCTCTGGGTCTGAAAAGTGAAGCCAATGTGGAAAGGCCTTAAACCTGCATTCTTTCTAATGGCCAGTAGGGGGTGACTCCACTGGTTGCAAACATTAATTTTGTCGATGAAAATTTTGACAATTAATATTTGCTGAAGTCCTTTCATTTCATGACTGAATTGTGGCGACAATGTAAATTTAAAAAATACTGACAACAAAAATAAGATGACATTTCTGTCAATTCTGCCCTGACAATTTAAGATGAGACTAAATAGTTGACTCTGTTCGGGCGGACAACCTAATTAGATTACAGTAATCGGTGATCTCAAAGATATACAGTAATAAATCTATTCTCACCATCGCCAGCGGCCTGTCAAGTGGGAAGAAAAGAAAAGAAAGAGAGGAGGTGAAAGAGGAGAGACAACCTGTGGACACGTTTTTCTTCTATTCAAACCGAAAGCAAGACTGAGTCTATTGTTCCCAATTAAGACTAGAGCCATGTGATTAAAGATCAGTTGATTGAAGTTGATTGATTCAATAACATGTATGGTAAATCCCTTTTGAACTAAAAGTTATGTTAATGTAGTAGTTCTCTGTGGATTCAGGGTGTACTGGCATGCTTCATAACATATTATTAAATTTAATGGTGGCAATCTCACAATCAACATTCTCTTCTTTTAGAAGGAGAAGAAGATCTGTTATTTTTGGTCTCCGAACCTATGATTTCTTACAACTCATTAACAGACTCATTCAGAGAACATTTAACATTTGGTATTAGTTTTAGTAGAGGGGATAAACGTGACATTGATAAATTTGTAAGAAAAGCGGTTCAACTGCAGTGAAAAATATGAGAAAACTGTAGTTGTCGTGGCCGAGTGGTTAAGGCGATGGACTAGAAATCCATTGGGGTGTCCCCGCGCAGGTTCAAATCCTGCCGACAACGCTTGCCCTCTTGTCAGGTCTGCTGGATTGTTAAAGTTTGATGTGCTTGAAGGCCCAGTGTTGACTCTCGTACATTCCTGTAAGTGTACAAGGGGTTAGTGCTGTCCCACTGTCAAATCCTCAAGTACTCAAGGGCTGTCTTGCAAAAACACATTTTTCACTTTTATCTGTTTTTTTATAATCTCCCATCTTTCTTAAAGTCTTCAAATACAGGCACAAAATGACTCCAAAGACACTGAAAACAACTAGAAAGAGAAACAAAACAACCAGAAAGAGACCGAAAATGACCTAAAAAAGACCCAGAATAACTCTATATGCAAAACAAGAAACTGAGTAAAAATGAATGAATGCACTATCTGTGAAGTTGTAAGAAAAAGTGCAGTGAAGAGCACTATGATGTATCATTGTCACAGCAAAGGGATTAAGGTGATGGACTAGAAATCCAACTACAATGATTCAACAACAATGACTGCTTTCATCAAGTTTCTACTAGATTCATACAAAGGCCCATACCCAATGTCCACCCTGACAGACTTCGAAGTGCATTCCAAGTATGTCAAGTGAATGAGGGCTGTCTTGCATTTTGAGCCCTTGATGAACACTTTCCTTAAGTCTGTAAAAAAAAAAAAAAAAAAAACAACTACTAAAAACTAAACTAAAACTAATTAAAAACAAATACATTATAAACAAACAGTCGAAGGAACAACTAAAAGAGCAAGAGCCTGGAACACATTCAAATTAGGCAGTCTGTCCCTTAAGTGCCTTGGCTGTTAAGAAAATTATCAAAACATTAAATATGTCATTCCAACCCTTGATGTGATACTTTGCAAAGAATTGTCCTATCCTCAGTTACAAGTTTTGGACATTTGCAGCCTGTCATACCCAAGCACAACTAGGTGACGTTTGCTAAGTCTGTGACTGTTCAGGGCTAAAGGCTTCAGGAGGAACACTGGAGTTTGCTTACAAAACCATTCCCCCGCAGTGTTTGCACCATTCTCTACTAGGACTTGTTAGTAATCAGGAGAAGCCTCGTGAGTTTACCCTGTGGGGCAGCTGGATTTGTGAGATCACAAGATCATGCAAGAATCCATTTTGACAGGCTCCAAGCTACCAGGTTGTGTCTGCGCCAGAGGTGGTGTGAGCCAATCAGCGTCCTCTGAGGGACTACTGGCAGCTATGGGTGTGGTTTTAGGTGCGCCACACCAAGAGGCATCCATGGAAGTGACTTGTCTCCAACAAATAATGGCAGCTTCTGAAGAGGTTAGCCTGGAGAGCATTTCTTCATTTAAGGAAGAGCAAAGAACAGCACTTAAGTCTTTTATCAATGGAAAATATGTTTTCGCTCTTCTTCTGGCTGGCAAGTTAGCCAATGTTAGATGTGACTGATGGCTCATCCAATCACCTGCCAAGTGTGCCCTTTTCCAAACAGTTTCTATGGGACAGCTTCCCAGAAGCTTCTGTGTACCAAACCACCTGGTGTGTCAGGTTACTCTGAGTCGCTGTGTAGTGAAAACACCAAATCCAGGTGCCTTTGAATTAATTTGTTCAAACAGTTATATAATCAGTGACACTCAAGCTGCATTTTCTTCTAGATAAAAGGTACTTTAACTTTTATTTCTCAACCAATTTCAATAAGTCATGTTATATTCAACATCAAGTAGGAAAAAAAGGTGATCAAGTAGATAATGAACACTTGAATATAAAAACCACTCATTGAAATCCTTTGAGAAATGTGAATGTTGTAGTGCTTTTCATCCAGAAAAAATGCAGCTTCCCTGATTACTTGGCCCTGTCATATGATCCAAAGGCCAATGCGGTGTCTACATATAATATGTCTGTGATTGATTGATGAATATTTCTTGCTCAGTAAAGCAAAGACAATCAAGTTTTTTTATTTGGTGGTGATGAACTATCTATTGTTGTCATTTTCTGTCATCTCTGCAACATATTTGCTTGTATTTCATTGCAGGCTGGGACAGTCAGCGTAATATTGCCCTTACAAACAGAAAGCTCCTGGAAAGAATGCACTAGGTCTCTGTTTGTGAGGAAAGCAAAGTTGAACTGCGGTGAAGTGTTAAGTGTGGTTGTCGTGGCCGAGTGGTTAAGGCGATGGACTAGAAATCCATTGGGGTCTCCCCGCGCAGGTTCAAGTCCTGCCGACAACGGCTGCTGTTGTGTGTGCTGGACAGTTAAAGCTTGAGAGTTACAAAAACCCAGTGTCCACCTTCATGGACATTGAAGTCCATTCCAGTGAAGTATCCAAGGGTTTAGGCTTGTAGGCTACCGTCAAATTCTCAAGTGTATGAGGCAAACACTTTGAGCCCTAAATGAACTATGCTTGTCACTTGCTGTCATCTGTCACATATTTGCATGTATTTCCTCACGGTCAGAGTAATACTGCCCTTGCAAACAAAAGACTCCTGGCCAGAATACACTATCTGTGACGTTAATAAATTTGTTAGAAAAAGGGGCTCAACCGCAGTGAACAGTACATGAGGAACATAGCTGTTGTGGCCGAGTGGTTAAGGCGATGGACTAGAAATCCATTGGGGTCTCCCTGTGCAGGTTTGCATCCTGCTGACAATGCCTGCTTCCTTGTTAGGTCTGCTGGATTGTTAAAGCTTGATGATTACAAAGGCCCAGTGTCTACCCTCATTAACTTTAAGGTGCATTCCTGCTAAGTATGCAAGGGTTTACTGCCCTTTATGCACACACCCGTTTTTCACTTTTTTCAGATTTTTTATAATCGCCTATCTTTCTTGAAGTCCTCAAAGTCAGATACAAAATGACTACAAAGACACTGAAAACAACTAGAAAGAGAAACAAAACAACCAGAAAGAGACACAAAATGACCCCTAAAAGACTCATAATGACCATCATGACCAGGTGATGGACCAGAATTCCATTGCGGTATCCCCACACAGGTTTGAATCCTACTGACAATGAATTTTGTGTTTGCTGGAAGGTTAAAACTGCATATTTATAAAGGCACAATCTCAGTCTCTACTTTGGTGGACTTTGAAGTGCATTCCAGGTAAGTTTGCAAGAGTTTAGGGCTGCCCCACTGTCAAATCCACTTGTGTATGAGGGCTGTCTCACAAATATTTCAAGCCGTTTATCTACACAAGAGTTATTGACCTATCAAACAATAATCAACATATTACTAAATAACAGTCTTATTTGCAGGCCTACATGTGACCTCAACAACCCAAACAGCCAAAAAAAGCTTATGACACTCTGTAATCAGGAGAGGTGGATGGCTGAGTGGTGAAAAACAGTTATGTAATCAGTGATACTGGTAGTAATTAGTTAAAAGCACATCAGTCTATATCACTTGGTCAAAACCATGCTGTCTCAGACTTGTTGGATAAGGGGGATGTAGCTCAGTGGTAGAGCGCATGCTTTGCATGTATGAGGCCCCGGGTTCAATCCCTGGCATCTCCATCAGGGTTTATGTTCAAGACAATGAAGCTGTGGCAAGTGCCCAGTTTGTATGTTGAAATGGTTTTGTACTGATGACAACATATGGTGAAGGTCCAGAATAAGAATGGTTCAGAAGACCTCAAGAAAGAATGAGGAAGGAGTGTGATGACCCTGCCTGGGGGAAGCATGGGTGAGGAGCTCAGTAATCCAGGAGGAACTTGGAGTAGATCTGCTCCTTTGTGTAGAAAGAAGGTGGTTCAAGCATCTTGTAAGGATGCCCCTGGTTGGCCCCCAAAGGAGGTGTTCCAGGCACGTCCAGCTGGGAGGAGGCCACAGGGCAGACTGAGGACTAGTTGGATCCCCCAGTCAGAGCTGGTTAATGTAGCCAGGGAAAGGGATGTCTGGCCCTGGATAAGCGGAAGAAGATGAAGATCTTTTTTTAAACACAGACCATATTAAAATATATTAGGAAAAATGTAGGCTGACAGTTTGCTGTCATAAAATATGCAGCAGATATGTGTGTGTGTGTGTGTGTGTGTGCTGTGTGCCATTGCGTAAAATACAACACAGCCTATTAATCAACATAAACCGCTATGATTAAAATGACATGCATGCGCTGAGTCTGACCTTGTGAGATTGCGCCTCTACTGTAGGTAGGTAGTACGGCAATGCCTTTTGACCTGTCAATCTGTTACGGGCAGACCTCTTGTGATTGCGCCAGTACCTTAGTTAATATGGTTGGCTCACTGAATTCATCTGTTACAGGTAGCCTGTGGGCGCAGCCTTCTTGGCAGTGTTGGCATCACACAGCCGCCAGCTTTGCCTGGAAATACTTCAAAAGATTAGGCAACGATGATGCTGCTCAGTGCAGTTTTGTGTGACCAAGTAATCAGATGTTCCAGAGCTTAAAAGAACACTGGATTCCTACTTTAGCCAAACTAGCACGTCCCTGGGTGAAATACTTGTGGAGATGGTGGCACATAACGGATTTAAATTCAACAGCACATTGAAATGCGCCTATCTCAGAGCAGCACTAAAGAAAGACAGCCATAATCTTAAGAAGAATCCCTCTGAAATTTCACAGCTCATGACAGCTTTTGCTAATGGAGAAAAGGACAAGCCAACTCTTGGTGCAGTTAGAAAACACAGTGAAGCATGGTGCATGTTTTTCTCTGACAATCGACAAATATACATCTTCTCAGAACAAAAGATTCATGAGCATAAACCTGCATGGTTTAGAGACATATTGGAACCTGATGGCCGTCACAGATGTGCTTTACCGCTGCCAAATCCGAGAGGAGCCGGCGCCTACAGCTTGTGCCACTGCAAACCAAACTCAGAGCGAGGACGAGGATGATGGCAGTTACACTACAGAGTCTAATACCGATTCTGCCGACAAGGATGAAGATCATTATTGGCTGGTCAGGATGAAAGAAGAAATGCACAGCAGTGTGCAGTGGGTCCAAAAAAATGCAGTTCCACAAGTCCACAGTCAGACACAACAAGCTGAGAGAATGCATTAAATGTGATATTGGGAAGGAGCTGTCTCTGGTCCTGGATCGCTGAACCTGCTGGAACAGCCCAGCAGATATATCCTACTCCACAGACCAGTGACCAAGACTCTTATTGACATTAACCCTGAACAATTTCACTGTTTGAGATAAAAACAAAGCTGTACTACAGTGAAAAATAGATATTAAATGTGGTTGTCGTGGCCGAGTGGTTAAGGCGATGGACTAGAAATCCATTGGGGTCTCCCCGCGCAGGTTCAAATCCTGCCGACAACGGCTGTTGCTGTATCTGTTTGATAGTTACAAAGGCCCCTCCCACTGTCTACTCTTGAGGATTTTGAGGTGCATTTCAGCTAAGTCAGCAAGGGTTTAGGGCGTCCTACTGTCAAATCCTCAAGTGTATGAGGGCTCTCTCACAAGCATGTTGAGCCCTTTATGCACCACAACATTTTTCACCTTTTTTTTTTCTATAAGACTCATCGATTTATCAAACAATAATCACATATTTCAATGACAGAGTCACTACATGTGACCTCAACAATCCAAAAAGCCTAAAAAATTAGGGGACTCCTTAGTAATCAGGAGAGGTCTCCTGAGTCACTGATTAGTGAAAACAGCAAATCCGTCTTAAATTGTTAGTTATGTAATCAGTGATACTGTTACTAATTAGTTACAAGTATATTAATCTACACCGCTTTGTCAAAACCGCTCTTGCTGTCTCACACATGTTGTACAGGGGGCTGTACATCAGTGGTAGCGGGCATGAGGCATGAGGCCCTGAGTTCAATCCCAAGCATCTCCATCAGGCTTTATGTTCATGACAATGAAGCTGTTGCCACTGGTCAGTTTGTATGTGGAAAGAATTTCATACTGAAAACAAAATAAGAGTGAGGGAACCAAAAACCTAAAACACAATTGGAAAGGACAAATGCATTGACTGCTATGGCCTGTTGGTATATCTGGGTCAAAACTGCCCATTAGTTGCATTTTTTACTGGATAAAAATCACTTAAAGATTTATTTCTCAATCGATTTCAGTGAGCCATGTTATATTGAAAGGTTCATGATCTACATCAAGTAGGAAAAAAAATGATCAAGAAGATAATGAATGCTTGAATATAAAAAAACAACTCAATGAAATCAGTTGAGCAATGTAATCATTGCAGTGCCTTTTTATCCAGAAAATACACACATTACCTGATTACATGTAGTTGGCACTGTCATATGATCCAGAGGTCAATGTGATGTCTAACATGATATGTCTATGGTTGAGTAATCAAGTTTTTTATTTGGTGGATGAATGACCTATTGTCATTTTCTGTCATCTCTGCAACTTCTTTGCTTGTATTTGATGACAAAGTTCTTTTATTTGTCGCCCCAGACACTACGCTCACACATGCATGTCACACTATGGCGGGTGTTCAGCAGAAGATGATGATCAGTGTACTGAGGAAAGCACATCATTGTCTTATTTTTTACCTGCAAATACATTCCTTGTCAAAACTAGAACTTATAGAAAATGTAGACAATACAGGAGGTAGAGCTAAATATTCCTGCCTGACCTGATTGTCTTCAGATTACCTTCACAGTGCAGAGCACCTCGCTCTTTCCTGTTAAAAGTCATTGTAGCTCACCCACTATTCTGATCGCTCCGTTTCTCCCTGCAATCAATTTAAAGCGTAATCCAGCCAGATCAAATGAAAATGCATTATGCAGGAATTAAAATGTCAGTTTTCGTAGTGAATTGATGTATTGATCTACTTGATCCATAGCGAAAATATAGATTTGGAGATATCCTGTGCCACTTGAAATAAATACAAAGTGCAACGGTGAAATAATAAGCTATCTCAGCACTGAAACTGTTTTTTAAAAAGATTTTAAAAATGTCATAATCAACTGGAAGTGCTAGTTGCCCTCCACAGCATGATACCAGTCATTTTTATTAAAGTGAGACTACCAGTTGGAAACAGTGTTAACTTTTGTAATTGAAGGCCCACCCAAAGTTACTGTGGCCCACCCAAAATTGAAATCCTGGCGCTGTGCCTGAATATGAACCCTGGTCTCTTGGGTGAAGTTCTTTGTTTGACTCATCTATCCACTCCAACCTCCTCCCTGTGCCGACTTCCTCGCCCTTTATACTACTCCCGCCACAATTACTATGGCCATGCAAGGTCGCCACCTAACAATAAACGCAAATATAACCTGCTTGCACAGACCTGTGCTGCCATTTTTCTGATATCTCAATTTCTAATCCCATCTCAAAATTTTAGATAGTTTAGATAGACTCTAAATACAAATGTTTAAAGATATTTCCTTGATTGCTGTCCAATAAAGAGACATTTACTGTAGTGTCACCACAGGATATCTCATTAATAAATAAAATAAAGAGCCTGGGATGTGTTTCTGTTTAAAATGCAGCTGAACTTTCCCACAGAAGATGTTGTGATAATACTTTAATCTGTGTATTATCATCTCTGATAAAACTGGCTCTCTGTTCCTAAACTCTAACATGACCTTTCCAGTGTAACAAATAACTGAGTGTGTATTTCTGTCTTAAATATGGACCATATTCAAATAGAATTACTTCATTTTCAGCAGATTTTCAGTGCAGAAAGACCTCTGAAAGATGGTAGATGGAGACTTCTGCCCTCCACGGTAAACCACATGCTTACTTACCGCGTTATGCACACAGACTGTATCCACCATCAGCATTTTCCTGTACCCAAACGGCACTCCACTTCCAATCTCCAAATATCACTCAATACACCGCTGCATGTTTTCCTTGCTGTTTGACCTGGATTGAGCGGAGGAAATGTATTCCTCTTAGAGCCCCTCAGCCAGTCTCTCTTATTTCCTTCTTCTTCCTTTTACAAATCAATATGTCGCTAATGGTTTTCAAAATCAAATGCTAACCTTCAGCCATGAAAAGGGCTTGTTTCTTTTTAGAGAGGGACAGAGAGAGACAGAGGGGGGAGAAATACTTACATAGACACACATATACACACTCATTGATCATTGGAGTTCCACTGATAAAAGAACAGTATTTGGCTTTTATTAACATTCAGTCAAGTCAGTATTGTCCATATAATGGATGCCATGCATTTGTAGCTTTTGTATCCATGTAGCCTTTCATTTATGTTCCATGGCAACACTCAATCATGCATTTCTGTGACCAACACACCTGTATTATTGCTCAGCGACACACTGATGTAAACAGTAATAACGATTATGAATGCAAAATATTCTGTTATTTTAGCATGTTTTACTATTATATTTTGCTTATCATAATTACCTACACATCATTTAAAGATTCTGTAAAGCAACACTAAATGTATGTTCTGAGTTTGTCACATCACAGAAATGTTTATTAACCACCCAGCCAAATTTGAATGATTAAAAAAATCGCTAAATATATAAAAGTAGGTCTCAAAATCATGAAAAAATAAGCATTTTTCTCTTCTCTGAAACACTGGGGGTAAGTCGGGATTTCTGAGTTCCGAGTGGGAAATTTCAACTGGAACGCCCCCTGAAGTCGGAATTCCGAGTCGGAAAGTTGGAGAATCCTCACCACCCCTGAGCTGACAATCGAAGATGGCTGCCCCGGGTGTAGGTTGCAGAAGGACCGCATATTTGTCCAGAAGTTGCTTACATTCGGACAAGGCAAGCGTGAAATAGCTTTCGTAGATGTTGCCATCTTGTTTTCCGACTTCTTCTTCCCGTTTAATGGCGGTTGGCAACTTTTTCCCGACTTTGTAACTGGAACGCTGATAACTCGGCTGTGACGTCATTCCCAGCTCCAACTTCCGAGGTAAATGGAACGCGCCATAAATGTCAAACACCACTACAACCTGAAAACAAGCTGAAAAATGGACACTCTGTCCAGCAGCTTTAGTGGACATGTCCAGACATGTTTGAGGCACCAGACAGGATGGTATTTATTTACTTATTTATTTATTTATTATTTATTTTTTCTTCTGTGTTGGGTTGCTGGAACTGAAGTGAACTGAAGTGAACAGCTGGGCTGATTTGGACTGAGAGAGTCACTGAAGGTACGTTTGTAACTGACCATCAGGAAGTGTGAGGCAGAGGCAGTGTCATTTGTATGTCTGTTCAAATATAGCGTACACTTGAACAGATATTGATGTTTTTAGGTGTCTAAAATACATTTTGCTGCTGACCCTGTCAACAGCAGTACATTGCTGAGCTTCCTGCACCGGAACTCTCCAAACTGGAGGCGTGTGGACCACCATCCACTGAGGGTAATACACTGACTATGGATAAGTACCATATATAACCATACTTAAAGAAAAACTGAACTAAGAGTCAACCAAGTCAAGTAAAAATATTTAACAATTAAATCTGATTTTAAAAAAGCATGATTTGATCTTATGATTTAAAGTCTTGCAGTAACTTTTTCAATCAGTATTCTCTCCTTGTTTTGTTTTAAGGTAAAAGAAGGAATTTAACTGTCACAGTCTAATTTGAAAGATTTTTTCTTTGTTTTGAAATACTGTCTTGTTCTTTTGATGGGTGAATTGAAAATGGTTGTTCGGCAGCTAATGGTCAAGACCTTATTTGAAATTATGCGTGTCAGCTTTAAAGCTAAAGATGGGTGTGTGGTGGTAGTGGTGCTGCAGTGGTTGTGGATGGGGGGCCCAATTCTGTCCCTCACTCCATAATTCTTCATGGCTGACCTGACCGTCTGGGGCGGGTTGCTGGAAAATTTCTCTTATTTTTTAAAATCTCAATATTGGCAGGTATGCACTCCAGCACTAGCAGGTGATCTCAGCTAAGTCTGTGAGGGTTCGAGGTTTAAAAGGATAGTTCACCCAAAAATGAAAATTCACTTAATATACTCACCCCTGTGCTGAGGTGAGGATGGGTAAAGATCTCCAGTTCACAAAACACTCAGCAGAAAACAGCGTTGCGGCCAAATCCAGTACAATTGAAGTGAATGGTGACCAGTTTTAAAATGTAAAAGCACAAAAAACCCACAAAATGTCTCCATACTGCTTGTGTGGTGTAATAATAAGTGTCTGTAAACTGCGACATTAAAATTTGACCCAAAAAGACACCATTTACACCATGTTTTTAGCCTAAATGTCAACTGTAGCCTCTCAGACCGAAGCCGCGTGCATGCACCTGAAGCGGGTATGCAAGTTGGGCCTCTTGTTGTTTCTCTTCTATGTCGAAGTCCTCTGATATTTTCTTCTTTGTTGAAAGTTTGCAAGGTCACCTGTACGTGTAACAAGTCACTAGTTCTGAGCAGGTCTCTCTCTGTTGTGAGTCGCTTCCAGGTAGCATGTAAACACAGGTGTGAAGGTATCACGAGATCTTGCATATCTCTTGTCACATGCAGGTGTGAAGGTATCGCGAGATCTCATATATCTTGTGTCATGCCGCTTGGGTGAGAGCTTGTGTACCCGCTTCAGGCATGTGCACGCAGCTCTGGTCTGAGAAGCTACAGTTAACATTTAGGCTAAAAACATGGTGTAAATGGTGTCTTTTGGGGTCAAGTTTTAATGTTGCGGCTTACGGACACTTGGATTACACCACACAAGCAGTATGGAGACATTTTGTGTGGGTTTTTTTTTTGTTCTTTTTAATATTTTAAAACTGGTCACCATTCACTTCAATTGTACTGGATTTGGCTGCAATGCTGTTTTCTGCTGAAACTCCGGGAGTGTTTTGTGGACTGGAGATCTTCACCCATCCTCACATCAGCACAGGGGTGAGTAGATATTGAATGAATTTTCATTTTTGGGTGAACTATTGCTTTAAGGCCTTGGGGAGTACGTTGGTATTGGGCCAAACAGCTCAGCTGCTTGCAAAGCCCTCCTGACATTGGTATGTACACACATCAGTTGTTCAAAAGTTCTATAGTCAGTGATACTGTTACTAACTATTTATGAGCAAGGTAACCCACGTCCCTGTGTCAAATATGTTCTGATGTGTCTCTGCTGTCTTCACAGGTAACTGCAGGGGATGTAGCTCAGTGGTAGAGTGCATGCTTTGCATGTATGAGGCCCAGGGTTCAATTCCCGGCATCTCCATCAGTATTTATGGTCATAACAATGAAAGTGGGATTTCAACTCTGCTGCTTAGTGAGCTGAAAGAACCTGTGAGTTTGAAGTGCTTCTCACTGTTGACAGTAAAACACATTCTGTATCAGAGGGCCAGATAACTGAGTTAGAAAGGACATAGGAAGAGCTGAATATGTCAATACTGTATTGGTGATGTACACAATAGACTGGTTTTTGCCCTTATTCTGAGAAAGACAATGGGCCTCATTCACAAACAGTGCTTACACACAGATTTGTGCTTAAATCGTGCGTATGAATGTTTTATGCACAAATCTGGGATTCATCAACATTTTCTTATCTGAATTTGTTCGTACTCTGTGAACAAATTATATAGAACTGCCTCAGACCATGCATACACACAAATTATAACAGAATGGCTGTAGAAAATGTTGAAGCGCACCTTTTAACTAAATGTAAAGCACATAAAAAAAAAAATAAATAAAATAATAATAATAGAAGTCTTAGAAGTGTTTTTAGGGTTGATGTTATGTGCAGCAGCCCGTCTCTCTCTCTCTCTCTTCTCTCGGTCTCTCTGTCAGGCTTGTCTCCCTCCTCCCTCTGCCTGCTGCACACCTGAGTGCAATCGGCACTCAGGTAGAGAGAGGAGGAGGGGATAAGAGGGACGGAGAGTGTTGAGACAGGGGGCAGGGAGCATGGCACACAGACACCAGGACAGGTAGTGAGTCTTTTTCTTCCTCCCTTGTGTTTTTCCCTTCCCAAGCAGGTCCTTTTCCCCCATGCTCATTTAGGTGCTGGGGTTTTGTTGTTTTAATTTGTTGTTGTTAGTTTGGGCTGGAGATTGCTGAAAGTTATTTATCTGTCTCTTTGTTTACTTTTAGGGTTTAGTTTCTGTTTTATGTAGTTTAGGGGGAGAGCTGGGAGCGATGGCCCACTGTGTGGTTGGCCCAGCGTCTTCCCTCCTTTTGTTCCTTTTGGCTGGGATCTCCAGCCCCCTTTTGTTTCCCTTTAGTTTGTTTGTGCTTTTGTTTAATACCTTGGGTTAAATAAATAAAGCTTATGGGGAAACTGTTACATTTTGGTGTGGCGTCCTCTTTTATATGTTGCAGCCTCTTGCCCCTATTGAGCCATGATTTTTCTGTTTGCATGGAGGCCGTAACAGTTGATTTATTTGATTTTATTTTCCTTGTTTTTAGGATTTTATCATAAATTTTTATCATAAATGTCATGATTATGTGTTTTTATGTTGGCACAGCTGCACGGTGGTAAGAACAAACTGGGCTGGTGTGCACTTTTCATGAATCAGACAGTTACTTTGCGTGGGAACTTACTTTATAGTGCAGGGCCAATATTCCTACTGAGTTGTTCACATGTCTAATGAAAATAACTATTACTCTAATATTCCTGTTTACACATGGAGCCGTGCATACTGGACGCTTCTTCATGTCTAAATAGTATTTTTCAAATTTGTCCACTCTCGGCAGAGTTATTTCAAAGTGTGAACTCAGCCTCCTTCTTTCTTTCATTTAATCACTTTCTTGAAAAGTCATTGCTTTATTTGTGCATATCCAAAAACATGTTGATAGCAAATGTTTAAAATAATTTTAAAAGTAGGTGTTTCCCCCTCTGACCACAAATTTGAGATTTTCTTTTGGACATGCATTTCTACCCAAGTCCTGCAAACTGTTGGCTATTTGGTTTGTTTACAGAACATATAAAAGACTGTGTGTCACAAACTGCTGTAAAAACCCCAACTAAGGCGCATATTCTTAATTTGCTGTTTATGTCCAAATAAGGCTCCTAAAACCAGAATAGTACCAGTGTCTCCCACAAGTCTTAATCCGAATATGCTCCATTCAGAATAAACAACCAGAATCTGCTGTTTATATGACCTGTATCAAATTCAGCACATTGACATATTCTGAATATTAAGTGAAAACTAGTGTGCATGTAAACTGCACACTGTAATGTTACATTTCTCAACCAAATTCATTTGTTCATATTCAAAAGCTTATGATCTACATGGAGTAAAAACAGGGCATGGTTGTGGCTGAGTGGTTAACACTAGAAAGGCCAAAATTCCAAACCTACTAGAACAGCCATAGGTGGTCATTTTTACCTCTAGAATCCAAACTCAATAATCTCTTACGATAAATACCCAGTTGAGAGATTAATGCATTTATTGTCTTAGGATGTCTTTTAAAAAAAAAAAAACACCTAAATGCACATTTTAACAAATTAAATTCAGGCATATCAATATTCATATCATCCCATATATCAAACCGTAATTATTGCATATTATATTCACACCAGTGTTTGACAAATTCATTCATTCATAACTCAGAACAAGAAAATTATTTCAGAAAATAACCATTAAAAATATCTTATTTCTTTAGGAAACATTTTTAAAACACTTCTAACACATAAAATTATTTTTTAAAAAGGTGGAAACAAGCTGATCTAAAACAAAAGAGCCAAGAACAAAGTTTAGACTAAAACCATAAAACAATTAACTAACAAAATCAATAGTGCATGTCTATTTAACATATAGGTTTAAGATTTGGTTGGTCTGTTCCAAATATCTCTGAATAACTGAGAGAAATCCACACTAGTGTTGCAAACATCCCCAGTTCTCCCTATTCACAGTCAACGCATGTTGACTCCTCTCCTCGCGCAATTTACACACGGCTTTGTGGCATTTTCCGCAGGTGCTGAATATTTTAGCAGCCACGTTCCTCCGTATGAACTCCTCATCACTTTCTGATGAGAATGAAGTATGTTCATTCCAAGAAAGGTCGCTGTCACTTTCACCTCAGATACTCCCCTGCATCAGAATCGCCGCTGTCCAAGTTCTGAAGTAGCTCCAAGGCCTTGGTAAGTGTCAGGTCTCTCCTCGGTCTTTCAGACATTTTCTTTATTTCTATCTCTCTATCTCCCTGTCTGTCGATCTCTCCATCTCTGTCTAATAATAACGTGAATGTGGGAAAGGCTCAAAATAGATCAACTGCGGGAAAAAATAAACAATAGAACAGCACAAAATTCGTACGGTCAATATGACCGTTCATGGCCGAAATAGGTCAAAATGATGATATTTTTGTTGGCATTTGTGTAATTTATGTAAAAAACAACTTTAAATAAAAATACATACACTTTTGTGAAAAGTCAAGAACAGCAGCATTTTATTTTTTTATTCAACAAAGTTATTGCACATGTAAATTTCAAAATGGTCAAAATGACCGTAGTGGCCGTTCTAGCAATGGACTTGAAATCTATTGGGGTCTCCTTGCACAGGTTTGAATTCTGCCAACAACAACCACTGTCCTGCTGTATCTGCTGGAAGGTTAAAGCATGATAGTCATAAAAGCCTAATCCCAGTATCTACCCTAATGGACTTTCTGCAAGGGATTAGGCCTTAGAGGAGACATTGAGATTGTTTCTTACAAATTTGTCCTGATATCCATTCATAGGCAGCTTTTACACCAATTCACACCTATTCTCAAAAAATATCCAATTATGATTATTTGCACTGATTCTGCAGTTGTAATAAGATTTACGATATGAACCTTGGTCTCTTGGGTGAAGGCCTCTGTTTGACCCGTCTATCCACTCCAACCAAAGGCTGATGCAGCATCTACATATAATATGTGGGTGGTAAAGTATTTCTTGCTCAGGAAAGCAAAGACAGTCAGGTTTTTTACTTGGTGGTGATGAACTATAGTTGCCATTTTCTGTTATCTGTCACGTGTTTGTTCGTATTTCATAACAAGGTCTCAGGTTGGACAGTCAGAGTCATACTGCCCTTAGAAATGGAAGGCTCCTGGAAAGAATGCACTATCTGTGACATTGATAAATTTGTAAGAAAAAGGGTTCAACTGCAGTGTAGAAAAGAGGAAAAACATAGTTGTTGTGGCCGAGTGGTTAAAGCGATGGACTAGAAATCCATTGGGGTCTCCCCCCGCAGGTTCAAATCCTGCCGACAACGCCTGCTGTCTCGTTGTGTCTGCTGAACAGTTAAAGCTTGATAGTTACTGAGGCTCAATCTTAGTGTCTACCCTCATGGACTTTGAGGTCCATTCTGAGTAAGTCTACAAGGGTTTAAGTCTGTCCCACTGTCAAATTCTCAAGTGTATGAATACTATCTTGCAAAGATATTGAGCCCTCTATGCACACACATTTTTCGCTTTTTTCTGATTTTTTTTTAATCTCCTATCTTTCTCAAAATCTTCAAACTCAGATGCAAAAGGACTACAAAGACACTGAAAACAACTAGAAAGAGACACAAACTGAACCCAAAAGACAGAAAATGACAGTACATGCAAAATAACAACATCCACTGCCAGGATTACTTTTGTCCTCACTGTATCTGCACTGTACCATAGCATAGCAAATACATTACCATAGTCCCAGTTCAAACAAAAAGAGAATTTTAACTAAAAAGACTGCAATTTGAAAAATACATTAAAGCATCACTCTTGCTTGCTTTACGATCTGTGGATTGTGCATTTGGCACCTCAATTTTTACTATGGTATTGAGCAGTTGTAGCGGTGCAAGGCATGTTTAAACAACAGAAAGGGTCAATGTGACCAGAACCCCCCATCTCCAAACCAGTGTCTCAAGAGCATCTCAAAAACTGACTTCAGGTGTGGAAAAAGAAATCAAACAGCAAGCTGGAGGTTTGTTGCTGACTCAAACAGGACTTAACAGACTATGATGCTAGGACTATGATGAGAGCAGGTAACCTTCAATAATAATCATGCAATTATACAGATGAAACATATGGATAAAAAGCAATATAACATTTATTTCTCAACCAATTTCAATAAGTCATATTCAAGGGTTCATGATCTTCATTGAGTAGGAAAAAAGTCAATCAAGTAGATCATGAACCCTTGAATTATAAAAATGACTCACTGAAATTGGTTGAGAAATGTAAATCACTGCAGTACTTTTTACCTCAATTACTTGGCATTGTCATATTATTCAAAGGCCAATGCCACATCTACATATAATATGTCTATGGTTGAGTATTTCTTCCTCAGTAAGGCAGTCATATTTTTTTGGTGACCATGAACTATCTATTGTCATTTTCCGTCATCTCTGCAACATATTTGGTTGTATTTCATGACAAAGTCTCAGCTGGGACAGTCAGAGTAATACTGCCCTTACAAACAGAAGGTTCCTCAACAGAATGCACCATCTGTGATGTTGATAAATTCATAAGAAAAAGGGGCTCAACTGCAGTGAACAACACATGAGAAAAAGAGTTGTTGTGGCCGAGCGGTTAAGGCGATGGACTAGAAATCCATTGGGGTCTCCCCGCGCAGGTTCAAATACTGCCGACAACGCCTGTCTCCTTGTTAGGTCTGCTGGATTGTTACAGCTGGATGGGTTTGAAGGCCCAGTGTCTACCCTCCAGGACTTTAATGGGCATTCCTGCTGAGTATGCAAGGGCTTATTGCTGTCAAATCCTCAAGTGAGGGCTCTCTTGCACACCTTTTGAACCCTTTATGCACACATCCAACATTTTTCACTTTTTTTTTGATTTTTTATAATCTCCTATCTTTCTTGAAGTCTTCAAACTCAGACACAAAATGACTAGAAAGACACTGAAAATAACTAGAAAGAGAAACAAAAACCAGAAAGAAACACAAAGTGACCCCTTAAAGACTCATAATGACCATATATGCAAAACAACAAAATGACCAAAAAGAGACTCAGAACACACACCACCAGGATTTTGTCCTCACTGTACCTGCACTGTACCAAAGCATAGCAAATACATTACCATAGCCCCAATTGATATAAAGATGGAATTTTAACTAAAAAAGACTGCAAAGGCTGACTGGTTTGAAAAATACATTAAAGCTTCACCCTGGCTTCGGCTGAACTTTAGAATCCATGGAACCGTGTATTTGGCACCTCATTTCTTTACTGTGGCTTGTGCAGTTATAACGCTGCAGGGCCTGTTTAAACAGGAGGAAGGATCAATGTGACTGAGAACCCTCCAAGTGTCTCATGAGCGTCTCAACAACTGACTTCAAGTGTGGAAAAAGAATCAAGACAGCAAGCCAGAGTTTGATTCTGACAGCATGATTAATTATTGAACCTTATTTAATTCAAACAGGACTTAACAGACTCAAGGACTATGATGAGAGCAGGTAACCTTCAAGAATAATCATATAAATAAGCCCACTCATGACATTTCTAGTCACAGGTATCCACTCACCAGCAGTGGGAAATAGAGCTTACACACAGGCTCATAAAGTCTAATAATAAAAAGATAAGAAGCCACTTTATGAAACAGTGGCACTTTCATTTGCTAATAGGAGCCATAAATCAGAGTGAATCAGGAGAAAAAAGGAGCATAAAAGCAAACTACTGTTATTACTTGCAGCAAAAGCAGAATGGTTCAAGCTTAAAGGCTTAGTTACAAAAGCAGTATCTAGCCATAGTTTAGTTTAGGTTTCATTTACTGCACCACAAACCAAATTCCCCTGACCTCCATTAGGATGGAGGCAAAAAACCCAAAGGCAGATTTGATCAAACTAAATCTGAAATGATCTGCATGGAGAGAGCAACCCTTTAAAGCTTTTCTCCTCAGGTAGCATCAAATCAATGGAGGTGGGCCATAGAAATCTGGTCACAGTCCTCATAATTAACCCAAGAAAACATGTCTACAAGTTACAGTCTTAAAGTCAGTTTGGGTGAGAGGTCCTCAAATGGCTGAGACAAAAAATGTGAATTTGTATAAAATACACTACAAGTGTACAATAATAATACAGAACATCAAAAGACTATCAATAAGCAGCCCTTTTCACTCTTAAGAGGTTCAGTTCATGGTCAGTACATTTTCTGAGAGTTTCCAAACTCCATACAATGCACAGCAAAATGTCTGTCAAAGAGATATAAAAGACTACAAATGTATGCAAAAAACCACAACATAGCTCAAAATGACTCCAAAGAGATTCAATGACAAACACATGCAAAATAACATACAAACAGAAGAAAAGCAACCACAAAGAGACTCAAAATGACCACAAAGACACTCAAAAACAACTATAAAGAAACTCAAAACTTTCACAAAGAGACACAACAGAGTTACAACAGACCATGAAGAGGCTCAAAATGACCACAAAGACAGACAATGACCACAAAAAGAGACAAAATAAAACAAACAGAAGCAAAACAGACACAAAGAAACTCAACAGTCACAAACAGAAGCAAAATGATGACAAAACAGAACAAAAAAAAACTACAAAGATGCTCAAAACTACCACAAAAAGATGAAAAATGATTACAGATGCTCAATAACAACCACAAAGATACTCTAGATGACTATAGCAAATCAAACTAGCTATTAAGAAACAGAACAACTACAAAGAGATTCAAAACAACTCAAAAAGATCAAATATGACCACAAAGAGATTCAGAACAACTACAAAGAGGCTCAAAATGATCACAAAGACAGTCAAAAACAATTGCTCAGAAACACAGAACAACTACAGAGTGATTCAAAACGACCACAAAGAGAGTCAACAACCACAAATAGGAGCAAAAAAACTATGAAGAGACACAGAGTGTCAGGATTATATATTTTATGGCCTAAATTATGTTCTTTTTCACCGATTGGCAATACAAGTATTGAACTTCTCAATTTGATTCATAAGCATTTAAATTTTGCAACATTTAAGTTACATGTTGACATGATGGCATCATACAGATGTTTAAGATTTGTTGGCTGCACATTCATGATGCAGTTGTCTCATTTTAATGGCATTTTTGTAAGAAGTGTGACTCTCCCTTCCTGATTTATGTCTGGTCTCTGTTTTTACCGAAACCACCACCACACAGACAGACCTTAGACACCTACACTCAAGTCTCACTTCCTTAGCTTTTTATCAAACCAAATGTCAACTTTTTTTTGGCCAGAATATCAAATTTAGGTGAAAGGTACAAGGCCTCTAGCTGTTTTACATTTCAGGGCGCTGTCACTCTGGATTGGAAGAAACGAGTGTCAAGAAACTCGGTCGTGGACCAACAAAGGGAGAGCTAAGTCTAAACCGCGGCTCCTCCCCATCACTATAGACCAATTAGATATTTGCACATTTTCATTTAAAACACTGTGTAACGTTAAGTTAGGCACTCTTTCTTTAGGAAGTGGCTACAGCTAACTACTTGCAGCTACCTGCTCGTGGACTGTGGTTTCTGATCAAAGAAAGATCCATGTACATGAAATTCTATTCTGCCAATGTTAATTAAATTCTTTAATTGGAAATAGATAGCTTCCTGGATTTCTTGCAATAAACGAACACGAACTCCACAAGAGCAACTACATAGAGTCTCGAAATGACCACAAAGACACTCAAAACAACTACAAATAGATGTGAAATGACCAAAGACGCCAACAATAATCACAAAAAGACTCAAATTAACCACAAAGACACTCAAAAAGGAGAGATACAAAATAACAATAAGCTTTGCAGTGGTTGTGTGTCTCTTACAGACTGGATGTCTGTGCATATGTATGAAGATGGAGTGCCTTTTCCATGTCTCTGTGCATTGTCCATCAATGACTGGGCTTTTGAAAGTCCTTTCCAATAAGTCCTCTAAACTGTTGTGAAACCAACTCTCACAGGGAGCACAGTCTGAGTTCAGACAGAGCATCAGCTGCTTCATTCATGTTTTTTTCAGTTCATTCATCATCTTCATCTGTCATTAGCTGGCTAGCTGACCAGTAACAGTAACCACAGACAACTTTACTCTGCTGATAAGCTCATGCCAACACATTTTATCCTCTTCATGTGTAGAAGTTCATACTATTGTTGAACTAAGATGTAATATTAATGTAGGGACAGTTTTCTTAGCAGAATTATCATTGTTGCATTTCTTCTTTGAGAACTTCCTCAAAGACCAGAATCTTTTCTGACAAATCTAACCATTTCTGATAAATCGTCAATGTCTTATCTTAAATGTCTCTGACTGAAAAGCATTTTCTGATCTGGCTCCCCTGTCAACAGGATGCCTTTCAAAAATGTTACAAATCACAGTTTGAGAGAGCACATCACCTTGAAACGAACATTTATCTCCTAATGTAAATGTTCGATCCAATGCAATCTAGACGCAGCATCTGCCATGATGTTTTCTAGCCCCCTCTTGTAACTGACCTCAATATTAAAGTCTTGGAGCAGCAACGACCAGTGCATAAGGCGCTGATTACTGTTTTTTGCATCCCGGTCAAGATCACGAAGGGATTGTGGTCAGAAAACACGATGATCTGCACAGAGCTCGACTTGAGGTCACTCAAATGCGTAGAAATAATAATAAGCCCAATGCCTCGTTTTCAATTGTACTGTCGTGTAAACTGGTGCTTTTTTAACTTTTAGAAAAACAGCAGATCAGATCCTCCTGCAGGAGCACCACGCCCGCGTTGAGTGCACCAACGTCCACCTCCAGCTTAAATGGACATGCAAAGTTGAGGGCGGTGAGCACAGGACCACTGCAGAGGAGAGCTTTGGCAGCTTCAAAGGCTGCTCGATGCAGAAAATGACCCCTGTGGTAAAGATCAGAGTCCTGCAAGGGTCTGGTCAAATTGGCACCCGCCCAAACCTGACCCACAACTAAACACAATACACACTTAGTTAATCACAGTCACTCATTTGTTTTCTCAAGTAGTGCAGCTCCTGCGCCCCAAAGCAGCTGTTGATGTGTGCCATAGTGACGATGACCTAGTTTGCAGCTATCAAAAGCTAAAACTTGGCCTTTGATGATCTATTGTTCATTTGGTATCAGCCACTGGCTACTGCCATTATGCCATTATGTCATGTTAGCTATCAGCTAGCCTACATCGCTGTCAGATCAAACAGTGACATCCCATTGTTTGGATGTGGGGTCAAAGGCTGAGTCACAGGAAAAAACATATTATTGTATTGTATGTGTAATATTATTATTCTCACTGGTTCATTTTTACCCTTTTCTGCACCTGTAAATTTATATAAACATATTTTTACCTGTTGCATAACATTTTTGCAGGTCACCCGGCGGATACCCACAGGTACCTGACCCAGTGTAAACACTGATGCCGTCATTTCTCTTGGGAGGACAGTCTTGTCCTTTCTGCTCATGCTGTTTTTGTGTTCTGTCATCCACATGAGATGTTTTTTTTTTCCCAGCGTACAGACAAAATGCCAGTGTTGGTGAGTCCTGGCAAATGGAAGGTTTGGATCTCACGCTTGAGTGTGCATCAAACATTTCGTGTGTGGGGAAGATTTCCAAGCAGTATCATCAATTCATTTAGTCAGACATGATGAATTTGTAGTATTTCTGTTAGTGCTGTCTCTGCTGATATCACACTTTGTGATTTGGGCTGATGAGCCTGGATAATGGCTCAATTTTACATACTAATCTGCAGCTTTGCGCACAGCGGTAGCATGAGTCACTTTGGATAAAAGTTTATTTTAAATGTGTAAAAAAGCAGCAAAATTAAAAAGGGGTCAGCGTTTCTGTGTAATTATTATGCTGACCCAGTTGTTGCTGTTTAAAGACATGATGCTGAAATAAAAGCAGCAGGTGAGGGGGTGACACAACCATTATTCCTCTCTAATGCAACCCTACAGTCGCTGATAAAGATAGGATTTAGCAAGGAAGTGCCAATTATGCTAATTATTTATCATTGGCTTGCAAATGAGCACCAAGTTGAATATAATGTATTAAAATCACAGGGGGGTTACCTCTCACTATCAACCTCCATTTTTGTACACAAACTGAGAATAGATACCTGGATATAAAAGTTAGTATCTGTGTGGGTGGGGGGCAGAGTGGATGTTGGGGGTTGAAGATGAAAGGGAATATTTTAGATTCCTAATGTATCCGCTCCAGTGTATTATGTGTATTTCATGAAATGCAGCTTTTTAGCCACATTTGTGATTCACTTGAATTTGAAGACCAAAGTAAAGGAATACAAAAGGGGAGCGGAGGGAAAATTGATGCTTTGCAAGATGAAGAACAAATTCCCCAAAGGAAAAAAAAGAAGAGTTGAAATGTTGCGTCTCCAATGCACTGCAAATTTGCCTTTCCACTTAGCACAGTGACGGTTACATTAGCTAACACTTTGATCGGGAGAAACTTTTAATGAGTGAAACAGAATCATCTTCACTTCCTAGATTACAAGCAATCAGTAGTAAGGAGGTCAAAGCTATTAGAGCCATTGTATCCTGACAGTAGTGAACACCCATATATACCTGGAATGATCAGGGAGAGAAGTGAGACGGAAGCAAGAGTTGGAAGAGACTTAGACGACATCAGGGGGTAAATAGGGGATACAAACAGGATATCAATGATCGAATGATTGAAGCAATAACAACATTCAAGTATATCCAGTAGGAGGCTGGATCATGTTGATCATGGCTGAATCATTCCTGACTAACACCAAAATATAGCTTTTGTGAGAACATCAGATTTTGTGCAATTTAATCATAATTTACCATGGCGAACAAAGAAGTAACTGTATTGTTTATGTTGAGTTTACAACAGAAAGTTGTAATGTAACAAGGAAACTCAAAATGACTACAGAAAGACTTAAAGCGAGCACAAAGACACTCTGAAACTACTTCAAAGATGCTCAGAACGACTACAAATACACACAAAGAGACCACAAAGACATTCAAAACAAATCAAAGAGATTCAGTAAACACAAAGACATAAAATTATTGAAAAATAGAAACATAACAACCACAAAGAGGCTCAAAAACAACTACAAAGAGACTCAAAAAGGCCACAGAGATGAAAAACAACTACGAAGAGATTCAAAAGAAATCAGAGACTCAACACAGAGACAAAACAATCAGAAAGGCCACAAAGATGCTCAAAACAACAAAAAGACTCAAAATGACCACAGAGAGAAGAAAAACAACTACTAAGAGTCTCAAAATGACTACAAAGAAACTCAAAAAGGCCAGAAAAGACACTCAAAACGACTACAAAAAGATTCGAAATGTTTACAAAGAGAAGAAAGGCAACTTCTAAGGGACACAGACCAACGACAACGAGATTCAGAACAATTCAAAGATACTCAAAATGACCACAAAGAGGAGAAAAACAACTACAAACTTATTTTGATTAAATGCCTGAAGTTATTAAAAACATTAAAGTGTATCCACTAGGAGGCAGATCATGGCTGAACCATTCCTGGCTGATGCCTGAGAACATCAGATTTTGTGCAATTTAATCATAATTAACCATGGCAAACAAAGAAGTAACTGTATTGTTTATGTTGTTTATGTTTATGTTGTTTACAACAAAACACAAAGAAACTCAAAATGACCACAGAGAGACTGACAGAGAGCACAAAGACACTGAAAAAGTACCTAAAGGAAAATCAACAAACACAAAGAGACAAAACAATCAGAAAACAGACACAAAACAACCACAAAGAGGTGCAAAATGACTACAAACAGACTCAAAATAACTACCAAGAGACTTAAAACAACTACAAAGAGACTCAAAAAGGCCACAAACATACTCAAAATGACTACAAAGAGACTCAAAGTGACCACAAAGAGAAGCAAACCAGCTACTAAGATACACAGAACAACTACAGAGATTCAAAACAAATCAAAGACATTCAACAAACACAAAGAGTTTAAAACAGTTGAAAGACAATCAAACACAACCACAAAGAAGCTCAAAATGACCACAAAGATGCTCAAAAACAACTACAAAAAAACTAAAAACAACTACAAAGAGACTCAAAAAGGCCAGAAAAGCTGCTCAAAACAACTACAAAAAGATTCAAAAGGACCACAAACAGAAGAGAAGCGGCTACTAAGAGACACAGAACAACTACAAAGAGGTTCAAAACAAATCAAAGAGACTTAACAACCACAAACAGACAAAACGATCAAATAATTTAATCATAACTATCCGTGAGGCAGTAACTATATTATTCATACTGAGATGACAACAAAACAAGTGGTTAAAGTTTGTGTAAAGCAAAATAAATGTGTGTTCTGAGTTTGTCACACTACAGAAAAATGTGTTATTAGCCATCCAGCCAAATTTGAATGATTAAAAAAAGTACATAATTTTTTTTTCTCTTTTAAAAAAAAGAGCAGTTTTCTCTGCTCTGAAATGCCAGGGATGTGTGCAGTCCAGTGTCTCAGTGTCAAACACCACTACAAAGTTAAAGCCACCTGAAACCAGCTTTATTGGACATGTTTGAGCCACCAGAGCCAGAGAATGGTGACAGGATGGTATTTTTTTTTCTTCTGTACTGGGTTGTTGGAAGTGAAGAGAGCTGAAGTGAACTGCTGGCTGATTTGGACTGAGAGAGTCGCTGAATGTTTGTTTATATAGGGCGTATATAGTGTTGGGAGACTGTGGCACTAGGCCATGTTTCAGGTCCGCTCAAAAAATCCTCAGCACAGAAAAACAGTTTGACGGTTCTAACTCTATTCAGTACTACATAGTTCTCAGTGTTTTCACATTTTCAGCAACCATTTTCTAAATTGCATAATTTGTTCAGAAGAAAAGCTCTGAATTCCCTTTACACAAAAAAATAAAAAATAATTAGTGCTGCTGCATTTAGGTCCAGTCTATAATGTTTAATCAGCCCTGTATACAATCATATGCTGATTAAATACTACTTTTCCAGGAGCAAAGGCAAAGTGCCCTTTTGCAAGATACTGATGCCAGACGGCCTCTGATGAGAGTGGCCACTGAGTAAACCAGGTAAGTAGCTTTGGACAGAGGAGTCTAATATAGCCACTGACAATGGAATATTGAATTGGACTGGCACAGTAATTCTCTCTATACACTACACTTTGTGGAAGATATTGGAAAACATTAGTCACCCTTCCAACAATGACATGCAGATGCAATTTTACAACTGATTGACTTGTTTTACGCTTGTTGAGTTTGAGTAAATTGGCCACTATTTACAACAGGAGTGGTGAGTTTTACCATCACAATATCGATTAAATTATTATTAGTGTTTGCACTGCTCTCGTTCTTGCTCTTGTCAAGGACCCAGAGTCGGGGAGGAACATCTGTCGCCGGGCCCACCAGGCCATCAACATCCAGGGCTTTGCCAGAACCACTCCTAATGTCACCACAGTATGAGCGCGGCCAAGGCAGCATATGATGGCACTACACAGCATGCAAATACACATGGAGTGCTCGTGCATTCACACACAAGATACGTAATACATGCCTACATAAACATGAGCATGTGCCTGTTCCTCCCACTCTTTACATGACGAGTGTATTTACATCATGAAGAGTCAATCCAGCTCTTAATGTCTTTGCTGTTTTGAGTCATGCCTACAAAGGGACAGATGCAGCCGTTGGGCTGTAACAGCGTTACTTGGCAGCTCCACCAAGAACTGACAGGCACCTAAACAGGCACCCTGCAGTACTTCATGGAAGCGCACAGCCTCTGGCTTGCTTTCCTCCCCCTGTCCTCGTGCCCAGTCCTGGGTGCGGTCTGCTGTCCAGTTTGGTGCCAGTTATACCCCTGCTGCGAACAGTTAAACGGTATGGCTCTGGTCCATGCCAGCCCCTCTGCCCCTTATGCTCAGTCATGTGCCAAATCATTTCCCTTAGCTAACAGCTAAATATTTTCAGGGGCATTTTCTTGCCCAGATCTGTTCTCATCAGTTTGTTGGTACACTAACACAAGTAACTAAACTGGATTCAGCTTAGAAACTTTATGGATCTGGAGAGCACTAAAACTGGATCTCAGGTCAAAATGAATGCCCAAGTCACAAGAACTATACATGTTAGAATCCAGCAATTCGACAACATCATTTTGTTCATACTGTAGTACTGTATGTTTCATGATTTCTATAAAATGAAACCTTTCCCACATCTATGTGTTCCATGGATTTAGTTTTTTCTAGAACAGTACCATACAGTTGAAAAAAAACATCAGAGAACAATTCAACTCACTGGAGGCCATTTATTGTTCAAAATGTCTTCACTGTCCTTCTTAAATGAAAAATCAGTCATTATCTACTCATCCTCATGCTGATTGAAGGTCAGGTTTGTTTTTTTAGTCCACAAAACACTGCTGGAGTTTCACAGGAAAACAGCGTTGCAGAATCTCCCAAACAATGGAAGCGAATGGTGACCAGTTTTCAAATGTAAAAAGAAAAAAAAAAAAAAAAAAAAAACAGAATAAAAACATAAAATGCCTCCATACTGCTCGTCTGGTGCAATCCAAGTCTCTTAAAGGGCCAACATGCCAAGCTGACTAATAAAATGTTATTTACACCATGTGTTTAGCCTGAATCTTCACTGTAGATACTTAACTTGGAGCCACGTTCACATGCACATGCACGCTGTCTAAACTGGGTGTGTGTGGTGTGGCGGTATGCAAACAGCATGTTGGGGCTTTGGGAGACTTGGATTATGCTAGACAAGCAGTATGGAGGCATTTTATGTTTTTTACATTTGAAAACTGGTCACCATTTACTTCCATTATTTGGGAGATTCTGCAACACTGTTTTCCTGTGAAACTCCAGCAGCGTTTTGTGGACTAACAAAATAAACCTTCTGAAGGTACAATCCTAAACTGTTGGAGTACCCCTTTAATGCGGACCAACATTCATTCCATGTCTTCATATGGTTGTTGTAACTTGCCAGGTCTGAAGCTGAACTCTCGTGTTCCCAGAGTCCTGTTTATTTCGTTCCGCTGGCCAACAGTCGCTGACTATTCTCTGGATTTTTCTGTCTCGACAGTCTTACTCCCCCTCTCTCCACAGGTGGTGCAGATGGCGTGACGGGAACAAACACCATGCAGGGGCTGATGGGACTGCAGGCAGACGGTACACCCTGGCCGGGCACCGGCCACGGCAAGCACACCACATATGGCTGAGACACACTGGTGAGTGTTGTCTGAATTACCAGTATACTGCTCCCAACTAGCAGCTAATCGAAGCTGCACCGCGCCCTCCCTGAGGACCTGTGGTGCCAGATTGGTGGTGATGGCAGTGGAAGGGATGCTGCTGCTGCTGGGTAAAAATGCATGTGAGTGTGTGTGTCTGTGTGTGATGGTCTGAAGCAGTGATGCTGGTCAGTTTCTGTAATGGCACTGACAGATGGAGCAGATTTGATCTAAAAGTGGTCCTAATCTCTGCCTCTCTCTGGGGTGAAATGGGACAAAGTGGATGAGACAACCTCCTCTCATTGGCTGGAAAGCCGCTGGAAAGAAAGAAAGAGCTCTGAGCTTTTTGTTTGATTTTTTTTTAACACTCAGACATTTACCAAGTAGAACAAAGTCTGCCGACTCTGGTTTATGTTTGCTCTGTGTGAACAAATTGACTGCCTGAGAGAGTTCAGACGAAGTCAGAGGAGACGAACAAGAAGTCCAGTAACAGACGGCTGGATTTTACTGGCAGTCAGATGGAACATGACACAGCACTGAGCCTGCACTTTATTTTGCTCTGTCATACTTGTCAGCTAAAGTTTTTCAATCATGCAAAATTCCTTCCTCATCTCTTCCACAAGACTTCTGCAAAGATACTTTTTGAATGAAATTCCTGAAAAAGAATATCGTTGAGAGGAAACACCTGCTAGGCAAACACAAAGAATAAAAAGTGAATATTTATCTATCAAATGTACATAATAAATTTAATAAATCGGCAGGGGTGAAAGTATCTATTACAAATACTCAATTACTGTAATTAAGTGGGTTTTTTGGGTCCTTGTACTTTTAAGAGTAGATTTTCAAGTCTGCACTTTCATTTGTACTTAAGTATGCATTAGACTTTGTAATCTACTTAGTTACTTTTAAGATCATAATTGAGTACTGAGGACAATTTGAATTAATATCCAAACCTTTCATCTGCGTTTTTGTAACCAATCAGGTGATTGATCGCAAACAAGCCAGTAGACCAACCACCACAACCGTTTGGACTGTCCTGATAAATGCAAATCAATGATAAAAGAAGCCAATGAGAACGGTTTTTTAAAATAAGTAATCTAATTTACTCTGAGGGTTTAGTCAATTTAAGGACAGGATGGTCAAGGATTTGTTACTTTTACTTTAAGTATGTTTTTTTTAAAAAACCAGTACTTTAACTTGTATACTGAGTTAAATATTTTCAGTCATGTGACAGTAATTGTACTTAAGCAGACACTCAGAGTAGTGAGCAAGTCTACTGCAACTCAGCTTATCATCATACAAACACCTTCATCACCATCAATGATGTTTAATTTCAGAGCGAGCAGAAGGATACACCACAAGTATAATGCTAATTATATTTAAAGCCCTATTCGCACGGGATTAGTATTACCTGGGGACGTCTGGTAATTTGTAAATTACCCCCCCACCTCTGTGTTTCTTGTGGCGCATTCGCACAGGATAAGCGAAGTCTGCATATTACTGAATTTACTGACATTAAGGCCCGGATATGATGTAAGTATTACATTTAAACCTAGCCTTGATAGGCACACTGTCATGGACCACAACTTTTAAAGTACTAGAAACCAGATAGCTGTCAATATTGCTCACATTTTCAGGAAGTATATAGCTAATTAGCTTATAGCTAATTAACAGCTTGATGATATTATCTAAAATGTTCCTTACCGCATGCTGTTACACATGTCATCCACGTCAATGTCTTGCGAAATTTCGCCCTTTTGGTGGATCTCTTTCTGCGGATGGTCTCCATATAATTCACCAAGAGACACTATTTGCACCTAAAATATCTAACTGCCATTCATAATTTCAACCGCAGCCTCCATTACTCAACCTGGAAAAAGATAGAAAACGGCGCACAATAAAAAGAAGCAAATACCGCCCAATCACTGAGATGCAGATTCGCACAGGACTAGTATTATCACGGGACGTCTGTGTTTGGCGAAATATGGTAGGATCAATTTGCGGTGGAATTTTTACTTTACAAATTACAGACATGGCGCATTCCACAGGGATTAAGATCACAGGCATCCTCCGCTAATATTACAAATTACCAGAGGTTCCCAGGTAATACTAATACCGTGCGAATAGGGCTTAAGTTGTAAATAAATATATTTGCTACAGTAACTGATGAAAAATGTAATGGGATTGAAATACAAGTGTCATTTACAGGAGAGGATAACAGCAGTTATACTTCATGCAAAAGCTTCGACAATTTGGAATGGACAGACAAAAGATACACTAGTTCTCTTTTATTGTTCATTTGAGGAGAGTATTCTAACTTTCTGCTTGATTGCTTGGTATTTCTCAATGTTGTTAACAAGAACAAAGTCAATAAGACTGTTAAAATGTCTAGCAAGATTGCGGCTCCACAACAAAACAGTGTGGCACTGCTTTGTAAGTCCCAAGTGGTGAGGAAAGAGCAGGCAATCCTCAATGATATATCACAGCCTCTCCAAAGTGAACAGCAGTTGTTACCACCAAGACGAAGGTCCAGGGTACCACCTTTGTGGACTTCCTGTGCCCACAGATCCTTCATTCCTTCCAGAATAGCTCAGTTAAAGAAATCCTGATGATATGAGGTGTGTGTCACTTACATTTGTTGTATTCATTTTCTTGATTGTAGAGAACTTTAGTCCTTTATTAGGGCCTGAGCACCGAATGGTGCCAGGACCCTATTGGATTTGCACGGATTCTTCTTCTTTTTCATCCTGATGATGGATAAACAGATGAGAAGAAAAACATTGATTTGGGGAAGAATGTCCCTTGAAACATTTTAACACCAGTAGTTTTACCATTTTTGGTACTTTTCTGTACACAGTTGGACATACTAACAGCCACATATGCTAACAGCCATGCTAACAGTTACACATGCTAACAGCCATGCCAACAGACACACATGCTAACAGCCATTCACACTCGCAGGTTCATTTCATCTGCAGTCAAACACACCCAAACAATTCACATGACACAGTTTGTCTGATGTGAATCTTGTTAACCTGCTTGTATCCTCACACTGTTCCTCTCACTGAGTGCATTCATTCTCACTCTGTGGGGTTAAACAAGCTCTTTTCTGTTATATTAACCATGTGTTTCTTTGTCTTTGACTTACTGTGGTTGTTGGGGGCAGTTCACTTCCTGGTTGAACAAAAGGTGTGTCAGAGGGGTGGGGCCTCTTAAATCTGAAAGCCAGCTCATCAGAACAAACCATGTGCTGCCAAGTCAGAGGGGGGGTCAGGCTTTAGTTAGTTTTTGCCTTGTATTAGTTGTAGTTGTCGTCCATCTTGTTTTCCCCTTGTGTGTTATTTGGTTTGACTTGGTCACTATATATGTTCACTGCTGCCTCCACAACAGTTTTGTTCCTTCCTCAGTCCCAGAGACAGCTGCTCCATGAAAGAGGCTTTTTATGGACTCACAGGTATGCTCAAGAATTAATGTTTGAGTTGAGTGTGTATTTTAAGCTTTTGTCCCGTCTGCACGAGACAGACTTCATCATACTATAATGTCTAGTGTCACCTAGTTTATCTTAAGTGCAGTTTTAAGTGTCTCATGTTTGTTTCAGGCAATATAAATTGACATGTTCCACCATCTTCTGTAGTCCACAATGTCCACATCACCTGTAGCACTTTTTATAATATTAATGTCCTGTTGAAACCAGTGTGACCAAACCTCATCCTTGACAAAATGTCCTTTCTATTTCAACTGATTTCTCTCTCTTCTCCTACTTTCCTTTAAATGCTGTAGGTATCGCCCCTCATGTCCTCTATACCGTTCCCCCGTGGGATGAATATCAAGGCATTATTCAAAACAGAGACAACAATCTTTAAAAGTTTAAATTCAGTGTTAGAAACACTTGTATAATGTCTTCGGAGGCTGAAAAAAACAATCAAATCTCTGCAAACATTTTGTGTTTGAGTTTCTCTTTACTACTGCTTCACCACTCTTTTTATAGTGTTTCTCCAACTTTGTCTCAAATTTGTTGTTGTTTTCTCAGTGTGTTTTGTTTTCCAGGTTTGAAACCTTGTACATGATTTTCTGAAAACTGCTGCACATATGTTGAGGCGAAAAGGTGTTGAAACTTTTAAAGGGCAAATGCTTGTTTTTGTTGTTGTTCCAACAGGCACTTTTCAGAGATCTGCACACACAATTGCGAGCTTGCAAGTCACATGATTTCTGCCAGCTCCTGCACGCTACACTGTAAAAAAGCAGTTCAGATGTCTTGAAATTTCAGGGCAACACACAGCAATAGATTTTTGAGTTTTAAGCCCAGCTCAAACTCTTAAGTTTTGAAATAAACTTTAAAAAGTTTTGCTGACCTATAATCTTTAGTTGAGATAATTAACTTTTCTTCTTTAAACTAAAAACATTCAAAAATTGGTCACAGTGAGCTGTGAACCTGACTTGTCTTTTTTTAGTGCCTGAAAATGTTTAGTTTTAATTGAAAATATTAAAATTTTAAAATTCACTTGCAGTTCAATGAATTTGCTCATTTAAAAAAAAACCAACAACGTTTTGAGTTTCTAAAATTCAAAGCTTTAAGTTTTTCTAAAGACGAAAAGTAAATTATCTCAACAAAAGCTCAGTAGTTGATAAAACTCTTTCAAAACTTAAGATTCTGAGGTGGCCTCAAAACTCAAATCTATTGCAGTCCACTGTCTTGAAATTTTGAGTTTTCTCAACTTTTTCTTTTTTTTTTATTACAGTGCAGTTTTCAGATCACCATTTACAAGACTTCAGAACTGCAAAACAAAATACAGTAAGACAACAGTGACAGATTGAGAACCTGTAAAGAGAGCTGCAGTTGTGAAGAAGAGAAACTTCAAAAAAATGTTTGCAGAGATTAGATTTTTCAGCCTTCCAAAACAAACAAGTCTTCAAACCTTGGTTTCAATCTTAAAACTTTTTAAAATTAGATGTCAAACTTTAAACCTTGAAGATCAGTTTCAAATAATGACATGAAGTTCCTCCTAAAGAAGAATGGGACAGCATTCCAAGGAAAGTAGGAGAAACGAGAGAAATCAGTTGAAGTAGAAAGGAGGACATATTATCAAGGATGAGGTTTGGTCACACCTGTTTAAATGGGACGTTAATGTATAAACCTGCTACAGGAAATGGTGAAGCATGTATTCATAAGATCAAACATCTCTTCCATGGAGAAAAGCCCTCAGCGTCATTCTTTGCTTTTCTTTCAATGAAGAAATACTCTCCAGTTCTGATATCACTGATGCTATCACAGTATCTACGCTAACCTCTTCAGGAGCCTCCATTGTTTGTTCGAGACAAGTCGTTTCCATGGATGCCAGGCCAGCAGCTGCCAGTAGTCCCTCCTAGGATGCTGATTGGCTGCATCACTTTTGGGGCGGACACAAACGGATAACTTGAAGTCTTGTGAATCCAGCTGCCTCGCAAGGTAAGCCCTCCACACCACTATGTGATAGGTTTCATTTCTCTCCTTGGCTCATCTACCCAATTGCGTGCAGATGTATTTTGGCCTGTGTGTGTTGATAATGCTGCTTTGGAAATCAAAAAATGGACTGAGTCTGGTGATGCCAGGCCAGGCAGGATGCATAACCCATGAACACACCTGCTCACAGTGAGGTGTGCCTCCTCAGCACCTCCTGCCTGAGTTTGGACTGTCGACTCCTCTGTTTGTCAGGAACATCACTGGGGGTAATTACAAACATTAAACAGTGTGAATACCATGTGGAAGATGGACAAGCCCAGGCCCAAGTCCGGCCCTGTGTGTTTGCCGAAGCCTTTCCCTTTCACTTCACTTGTCTCAGGCTCTTTGAGTGACGTGGCAGAGACTGAAACAAAGCCATGCGGTTGCCATGGGTTATTGACGGGCAGCGGTGAAAGAGAGGCACTTTATGAGCCTGGTATAAAAGGCAAAGCCATTGACTGTTCAGTCGATGACAAGAACACAGTGACCTCAAGGCTCATCGGGAAAAAAATAACTCAGGTGAATTTCCCATTATAGCTGTTTTTCTGGGACTTTTTGTCACTCGTGAAGGATTCTTGTTCCGTCATTATGGCACATGATATCAACTTCATGGTTGATTAAGGGAACATTTGCAGTTCCAGATGGGGAAATTTATCTGTCATGTAAAAGAAAAAGGAAAGAAAACTACTGTAGTGAACAGTGGTAAACAATTTATAGTCAAAAATACTTACAAAAACTACATTTTCCCTCAAGGTTTTTACATTTCTGTATGGAGAAGTGAAGGCAGACGGTTTTGGCTGGCAGTCTCCAGCCTGGTCAGCCAGCTTTTGCTTTCACCGAACAACAAAAATATTATCCTCCTGCTGCTTTTGATACAGCACTGTCAATAATTCATAGACGTGCTCCATTCTTTTCCTCAACATAACTCTCATCCCCAGTTCACAATAGGAGCAGGGCTACCGCAGCTCTGATGCATTCTTAATGCTATTTATGAGTTTTCTGTGACAGCGGTGTCAGTGTGAGGCCGGCAGTCTGGGGTCGGCTGCCGGGTCCTCCAGAAACTCACCACTTTTTTTTTTCTTTCCTCTCCCTCGGCCAGCTTTCCTCTTTTTCGTTGTTTTTCAGCTCCTCGTTCTTTGCTTTTCTCTCCTTTCATGGTTTTAGCTAATTTTTCTCTGTTGTTAATTAGCTCTTTCTGACGCCTCACTTTTAAACTTCTCCTTCTTCTCAGAGTTCTCATCCTGTATCCCAGCAGTAATGCAGGGGGGAGGGGGGCACGGTCCATTAAATATTGATGAAGGAGCTCTTGCAGCAGTATTTTATGTAAGCAAAACCTGCTAGGTGTTGTGTGCAGCAGGGCAGCCCAGCTGACAAACACCACTGGGTGACTGAACCTGGATACTACAACCAGGCGTAGACTGATACGTTAAGTCTCCCAGTTAGTTGAAATTGGATTAAGTCAGTTCTGCACTGAAGGTTATTTTCTGATTGTTAAATTTCAATATTTTCCATGGCAAAGGCTCAGCACAGAAACCATTCCAGTCTGGTGACAGCAGCTTTAAGAGGTCCAGTATGTACATGTGTAACATTCAATACCTTAGCTGCGAAGTAAAATATCTTATCACATCAAATCAACTGAGCTCATACCAAACATAGCATGTTTCAGCTAAAAGATGAAATCTGATAAGGGGATAAGAAGAAATGTCATACAATACTTGACATCACTGCTAATATTTGCTGTCATAGCATATCATCATTACCAAGAGTACATTAGTTAAACTGAGCACATACATGGGTCATGATCATAGAAAAATTACAGAATTTGCATCAAATTACAATCATATTATATGTATATGCTAATTCATGGTTTTTGTGTGTCATATTTATGGGTGTGTGTCCGAGTGCATGCATACATCAAGTCTATATGAGTATGTATGTAGGCTATGTAATGTTTCTCTCTGTGTGTACATATCCATGCTTGGGGAGTAATAGATTACAAATAATGGGATTATGTAATCAGGATACAAATAAAGGATCCTGTATTCTATTACAGTTACAGGAAGAAAGGATGTAATCTGATTACAGTTACACTTAGTAAAAAAAATTAAAATGACTGGAATAAGTTTATGGGAGGCTACTTTAAGTTTGAGTGTGGATAGTTTTAAATAGCAATAATATGACCGGATATCCGGTTTTACAGGCGAGAGATACGGCTGTGTCGGTTGCAGACTCCCCAATCGATAGTAATCAGCCACAAATCCTTAGATGAATCGATTCTAGAGCTATGGATCAGCTATCGCGAGACTAGGAGTCAGTTGCCTGAGGCTTTACAGTTTTCATCTCTAAAATAACGCGAGAGCTGACGAAACGACTGTTGCGCATGCTCCGTAACATTATCTTCGCAACCCAAAGCTAAAAGTACTAACGTCGACGAAAGAACATGCGAAAACATAATGGATGTAAATATTGTCAACAGCACGAGCACCACGCCAGGACAGCGCCAGCTTGACCGGTGGAAGGGTGATTCACAGCGATCAGATTTTCAACGCACCAGGAAAACAAAAGTCAAAAGTTTGGAGCGTGTTTGGATTTTTCAAGAAAGATGGACAACTCGATAAAAGCCATGCTATTTGCAAGTTGTGCCGAGCAGCTCTGAAGTACACTGGTAGTACAACAAATCTTGACTTTCACGCAACGAGAAAACACAGAGACGAGTATGGTGAGTTAAAGATGAGCAACGAGCGGGAGTATGCTAACAGTGCTAGCACGCAGTGGAAAACGTATTTTTGACAGTGCCAGAAAGCAAAAATGCTTGTGGAAATGTGGTCTTTTATCTGTTTAAAATAATGGAAGAATGTCATTTTATAGACATGACAAATTTATAGTTTAAAGTCTACATCAACAAATGTTAACTATCGTATTTTCACACTGTATCGAACTGTATCGTTCTTAAACTGTATTGAATCGTATCGAATTGCTCTGCCTTAAAAAATATATCGTTGTTGAATCCAATCGTAACCTGTGTATCTAGATACATATCGAATCGGCTTCATGCCAGAGATTCCCAACCCTAAGTTAAAGTACATTTAAAGCGATATTCCACCCCAGAACGATATTCCACTCAATATGTACTCTGTTTTCTGCTGAAACTCCAGGATTGTTTTGTGAACTGAAGATCTTCACCCATCCTCACATCGGCATAGGGGTGAGTACATACTGAGTGGATTATCGTTCTGGGGTGGAATATCGCTTTAAATGTGCATAATTACTGCTATTAATCTAGATGTGCATTGCACTTAACAAAGGAAGGAATATCTGGACAAGTGATTAATTAACGTAACAAGGAACATAAAACTAGGGGTGTAAGAAAATATTGATACACTTGAGTATAGTGATGTTATGTTTCATGATACTGTATTGATTCTCAACACTTTTTGGTGATATTGTCATACATGGTGGTATTCATTTTCTTTTCTCTTTCCACTAGACAGCACTGTTGTTATTTATCATCACTGTTCTGATTGTATAAAGAAGTAAACTTTGTCAGCTATATAGCATATAGTGATTATGTTCTTTATACAATTACAATTTTGTTAAAATTAGATTCAATAGTAATTTATCACCTTGCTTACACACTTGCAACTCTTATGTATCGTATCACCACATTCTTCCCAATACACAGCCGTACATAAAACATATTACACTAATCAATTTCACTTGAGGTAATCTAAAAGTAACAGGTAATTTAGTTACATTACTTTACTATTGGGATATCTGGATTAGGTTATTTACTACATCGTTTAACAGGTAATCTAACCTTGTACTTCTCCATGTTCATGTGAACAATTACGACAGAAATCAGTCATTATAAGTTTAATTTTGTTTCAGCCAGTGTTTCACCTTTTCATTAAAGTCTTTCAGATGAGCAGTGTATTGTTAAATGTATGTTTTACTGAAGAAGATGATTGATCCAAAGTAGCTTTTCACTGTTCTTCTCTGCAGTTGCCATTTGGGGATTCCCAGCGGCTACTCTGTTGGTATTTGTTCTTGTGACTGCTGGGGCAACATTGTTCAACCAAAAAACGGAGGCCCCTAATATTAAGCTTTGTGGAATACCTGCTGTGGACTGTTGGAGATGGAATATTTCTCATTGATTTTAATGTGTTGCTATCTACATTCGAGATATTATGCAAACCAGCTGGTTACTTGCTCTGAAACATTAAAGGCACCGAGTTTGTTCAAGATTATGGTTCACATTGTAAAAAGCCTTTTTAAGGTCTAATTGCACCATTCAAATGATGATTTTTTGAACATTCGAATAGTCATTAATTTATAAAAAATCAAATAGTTCATGTGACGATTGTTTTGTCTTTTAAAATCTCAAGTATCTTCCCTTATTTGTTTCCCTTATTTTACCGGCACCTGGAAATAACGTGATACCAGCAGATCTTGTGTTCTATTACAGGCCCAGGTATCATCGCTGACAGGACATCTGCAGACGCTGATGTGTTTTATTTTAGAGTGACACCTGTTTACTGAACATTTACTGGCTCCAAACAAACTGACACCATGTCAGAGAAGCAGCACAAATCGTTACATCAGCCCCCTCAGACGATAGAAGAGATGAGCGGTTTATTAAGTTATTAAGTTTATTTTTGATGACAAAATGTGTGTGGATTTTACTCCGGCTGACTGCTTTCTTAATGATGGATACATACCAGCTGTTGTGACCCGATTTAAAATGAAAGCTGTAAGTTTGTGTTATCCTGTTGAATTCAGCACTAGAGAGGTTTGGGCGCTGTTGGACTAAATTGTGTAATACTGGGCGACAGTTAAGAGATGCTGTGTGGACTTTAAGCCTTGTTTGAAGTGACTATATAATGAGAGTAGGTGATCAGATGCTGTAACTGTTTTTTTTTACAGTCGATGCCCGTGTGTTGCTGCTGTGTGCAAATGGGTCTCTCTGTGGTTGTGCATGCATGGCAGGGAGAGGGGAGGTGTCCAATTTGTCGAGTAATGCCCAATGAACATCAAATAGCATTTTGGCTTGAAAAGCCCATTCCTACCCTTGTCTAGCGAGCTCTTTTCAGTAAGGTAACAGATTTTTGTTAATAAATGTAAAAGAGGACTGATTTGAATATAACAAAAACACTTCATTCATCATATTCATTAGTTTTATTTAAAGCTGATTTGCGTACATCAGATAACATCTTCTTTAAAGACAGCTCTGACACACACACACACACACACACACACACACACACACACACACACACACACACACACGTACCACCACAAGCTGTCTGTACATGTATTTACCAGTTTTCTACCAAAGCCAAACAGACACAAATGTCAAGCTGCGTGTTTTGAAGCAGGGCTGTGTATAAAGTCTGACATTTCAGCAGGCAGAAGGCGCTTCCTTTGACATGTATATTTCATGTTTTGCCTCACAATGTTTGTTTTCTTTTTCTCTCTTTGCTCTACAGTCGAGTCTTTCTCGCTATTTTTTTTTTTTTTTTTTTAACTTAGTCACCTTAAAGTCAGTGAGTCAGACAGGCAGACAGACTGGGCTTTTGATCAGTCCAGCTGGAGACGCTCTGTGCATAGAGTTTGCAAAATATAGATGTTGTAGCTGTCTGACAAGTTTTGTTTTTACTGCTGGTCCTGACGTTTCCAGTCGCTGTTAGAACATCTCTTTTTGCAGCGCTTAGTGTGAACCAGCAAGATGCAAAGAAAATTGTGGAAAGAAATTGTAATAAAATCTGGTGTGCATATGCATGATCCCAAGAGTGTGATTCATAATATTCACAGACCCCCAGCCTGGCTTGTCGGGCCAACTTCAACTTCTCTTAACGTGGTTATCCATGACAAGGCTAAATTAGACAAAACACATCTCAGGATTTCCACAAAATTTTCTGTGGATATTCATAGCATATTACTTTTATGACCTGCTGAAATTTCCCCTAGCACCACCACCAAACCAGAATTTCCACTTGGATAAATAAGTTCATTCATTTTCTTACGCTTATCTGGGTGTTCTCAGGCCAGATGAGATATGTAATCCCCTTTATCAAGTAGAGCATCTACCCATAGTCGGATGGGGGATGTTGCAATACTCCGACTGCCCAATACTCCGACTGCCCAATACTCCGACTGCCCAATACTCCGACTGCCCAATACTCCGACCACACATTTCTATATTTTGCGTCCATTAGTCTGACCTCCTAATCACACACTCCGACGCCACACACACACACACACACATTGTGACCGCATAATGGATAAAGCACTGTCCGCGGTGCTGAAACAACGCATTTAGAAATCAGACAAGCACTTATGATCTCACTTCAGCTAATGGTTTGTTTAAAAAAAGTCAGGGGGCTATGTTTTTTTTTTGTTTTTTTTTTTTCTTTCTTGCACACTCTAGAGACGTCCCGCTAAGTTTAAAAAACACACTGGCAGCAGCGCACACTGATCTACTGACACTTGTTTTTCTGTCACCTGAGTTAACAGGTGTAGATGACTGTGTTTGGAGCTGAGGAGAGGATAGAAAAAAGAGTGTAACTGTCTAGTGGAAAGGGGCAAAGTAATGATAACTGGTGACTTTTGACATCATGTTAAAAACAAAAAGGTTTTTGTGGGATAAGGGGCAGATTAAATACAATTATGCTTCTTTCTACTCCCTTTCATTCAGATTTTGGGAGTTTTTGTTTTTATTGTCGCCAATTCAACGCAAAATAATTTTTCTGACTGGTTTATTGACCTTTATTGCCATGTATCTCGCTTTCAGAGAAAGTCCTTCTTTCTCTTTCTCTCAGTCCGTATCTTCACCGTCTTCCACTGACGTCACTCCACAGAGCGCACATGGCTACTTTATATGCACAGGTGCTGATTTGCATTGACCATATATGGTTGTGGTTGGTTTGGCCGTGTAGAGGGCGAAATATGAGGGAAATTGCGGCGAGTTGTGCGTATGCACAGTTTGATAGATCTGAAAAGGGTTTAAATATCCACTCGGAAATCCGGTTAGGGTTAGGGTTAGGACGTTTGATAGAACATTAAGTGTTGCCATTTAGACATTTAGAGGCCCATGTCGGAGTGGTGGGATGTGGACGTTGCCACCCACCCGCGCCTATCGCTATATTCTGTTTAGCCATGGTCGGAGTAGTGGGCAGTCGGAGTAATGGGCGGTCGGAGAAATGGGTAGTCGGAGCATTGGGTAGTCGGCCTGTTGCTACGCACCCAGTCGGATGTGCCCAGAAACCTCCAAAGAAAAGCACCCAGGAAGCATCCTAATTAGAAGCCCGAAACACCTCAGCTAGCTCCTTTTGACGCAAAGGAGCAGCGGCTCTATTTTGAGCTTCCTCCAGATGCTTGCTGAGCCCAGTCACCGCACAGACGAATTGCATTTCAGCTGTTTGTATGGGTGACCTCATTCCTTCAGTCATTGCCCAAAAACAAAATGAGTCAGTGTACTGGGTGGCCCCAAAATTGGGAAACTAGTTAATCCGTGTATCATTCGTTCTTTCTATTTTCAATTGGCAATCAAAAATAAAAAAATAAAAAAGTGACGGATTATTTTGTTTTTCGTTTTTTTAATCTAATACAAAAAACGAATAAATGCCTGGTTTTAAATATTTCAATTTTAGGCTCAGATCAAAAATACGAAATGGAAAAACGGGCCACATGACTGAATTTGATTTTAATATTTAATTGGTTGTGTTTACGTGACCCCCGGAAATGACTCTGCGCGCAGCAGTTCGGGTAGTGCAGTAGGCAAGGCTACATGGCGGCGCTGGAACCACACACTATTTTGATCAAACAGCTGTTCAACAGCGGTTTGACCCATGCCGAAATTTCCTGCACATTGCAGCAGATGGGTATTCTGCAATGCTCGGAAATGAGCGTCAGAAGATTCTGTGCTTGGCAAAATCTGAGGAGAAAAAGACATTTGTCAGATGCAGAGCTGGAGAGCACGTTGCTTCGATCTATATATGAGGTAAGTTTTCATTCAGATTTCCACAGTATATTGCAAATATTATATAGCAAACACTACCAGTAAATGTATGATCTCGTGACAGACGGGACCATCATATGGCCGGAAGTTCATGACCGACTACCTGTCTACACTGGGGCTGCATGCGGGAGAAGGTCGGGTTGGAAGAACCCTAAGAGAGCTCCATCAGCAATACCATGAATTCCGGCGTCAGGTGATGTTTGTTCTTTAACAATAGAACCGCCAGCATTCTAACCCCCCCTAAAACGGCCACAGCGGCCACTGTCTTGGCCGTTCTAGTGTAAAAAGTGCAAATTAAGCAGATAATGATAACCACGTGGAAACCTCACGCGTAGGACTAAATTGACACCTGAAAAACAGACCAACAACATTAAATATACTCCTGAGATTGTTATTGTGAGAAAGTAAACTTTTTGGCAACAGTGACCCCTACTGATAGGTTTATATGAGTGAGGATAGCTGTCTGTCATTGTCATGGTTTTAATGATAGAATCTATGGCAATACAACTGTTATCATGCTCGATTTTACAGGTTCAACTAATGAAATGGGCCCTAAATTAAAATTAGGAAAATAAACTAAAATAATTTACTACTGGTCATTTTTGTAAATATATACATACAAATTTTCTGTTATAAAAACATTTTCTGAAGGTGTACTAATTATTTCATTTTTTCCCCAGGGTGCTCGTAATCTAAACCCAACTCCCTACCATGCTGAATATATGGGTCATAAACTTCATTTAGACCAAAATGAAAAGCTTGGGATGTTTGGTGTCACTCATGTTTTGGCTGTTGATGGCTACAGCAGCAAAATTGTTGCACATTCGACCATGCCGGCGAAAAATAACCTTGTGATTTATGAGGATGTATACAGGTGAATATATTCACAACTATCCTTATTATTGTCATAACTTTTCTGTCCTGCATTATCTTTTAAATACATACTCTTTTTGAATTAGTTAAATTCATTGATGTGACGTAACATTATTTTATTCCAGATCTGCAGTCGTGAACCATGGCATGTGGGACCAAGTTCGGGTTGATCATGGCAGGGAGTTCTACCTGAGTCTGTACATGCAGGAGAGGTTGTCAGGATATAGACACAACCTCAGCAGGCCACCATACCTCCAAACCACATCAACAAGGGTGAGGGTTGTGTAAAAGATCATATAAATTATTGGTGCTTCATGCACTGTCACCTCCAGTGTCTGGCCCAGAAAAACATCAACAAATAATCCTTCATCCCCTGTGCAATAACCACCCTGAACAATCAAAAATGAACACTTGCTGCTTTTAACAGACCTCCTGCTCCTCCTTTTTACCATGACCTAAATGTTGTTTCTAACATTTGTGTTTTTCACATTTGTTTTTAGTGTTTTTTATACGAGCCTGTCAGAGATGAATTTCTGTCACTTGTGACAGACAAAAGTTGATCTTATCTTATAAGTCTTGCACACTTAATTAATTGATGCAGATCATAGACATGTACTGTATATACTGTACATAATCACCAATGTAGATCCATTCAGTATTGATTTACATTGCACTATTTGTTTAGATTACATCTTAACAGCTGACTTCTACATACTTTTTACTTTTCATGTTTTGTTTGGAGCTTTTATGTGTTCATACTCTACATACTTTTGTATAATCTCATCTATCCTTTGACTTGATTTGTTAGCCTTACTGTCCATGTTATTATTAGGTAGTTTTACATCAAAAGTAATGTAAAAATGGAGTCAAACTCCTTGTATGTGTGGCACATACTTAAAATATTAAGATATTCTGATTTAAAAACAAACAAACAAACAAAAAAACAATAATGTATTGTTACGTTTTCTGCTGTTGTATTTCCCTTTCACTGAAAAACATCATTTGGACTTTTGATCAACAGAACCTTCGAGTGGAGAGGTTGTGGCCAGAGGTGAACAATCGTGTAATTACCACTGAAACAGGCTCTGGTGCACCTGCTAGACCAAGAGGTTGTGAACATGGAGGACAACCTCACCAGATTCTGCATCTCAAACTTGACATGTCAAGTAAGCCAAATTGGACTTGAGAGAGTGGTGGGTTCATGGAATGCACACAAGATCCCAGGTATGCTTAATGATTATTTACAATTAAGAAATATTGATCTTTTTTTTTCCAATCCCAATCCATCCAACCTATTGCTTTGATTCCATGTCTTAGGTCATGGAATACCCAATGAACTGGCAGCAGGTGGCTGCCTAGCTAAAGTCTCAGAGGAGCTGCTGCCATGTGCTTCTGTTGTGGCAAACATGTATGAGCAAGACTTGGGATCCTCACTGACTTGGGAGTCCGCTTTTGGAGCTGATCCATTTTCCTCGGAAGAGGGCAGATGTCATGCAGAGCAGAGATTTGCAGAGAACTACCCTGACATCTCTCTTCTTTTTAATCATGTGGTAAACAACGATGATAGTCCTTTCCAAGATGCTTTAATCTGCCTAATTAATGTGACTGCAAGATATGTCTGAAAAAAAAAAAAAAAAAACTGTCTTAGTTGTGCTTTCTCACAGCCTGTGGTGTTCTTGAGTAACTGAATAAGCAGACAATTTTGAAAACCTGAGTGTACTTATTGATTCATATGTTACAAAGCTGCCATGTCCCTAAGTTGTCAGATGAATAATTTGGCAAATAAAGTTGTATTTCTTTGAACCATTTTATTGAACCTTTCTAGTCTTACACAGGCATAGAAAAATATTACAAAAGCTTTATACATTTTATGTTGACTTTGAAGTGGTCTGAAGTTGAGCTTGAGAACATAAAAACATAAAAAGCGTAGCAACATACTGTATAAACATTACTGTATAAAATTCCCAATGTTTCTGGAAAAAATAAAATATACAACATAAAATAGTGCAAATATGAGGTACTTTGGCTCTTACAACACTGAAAGATGATTTTCCCAAAATAAAATAACACTATAAAGATGCACAGACATTTTTAAAAGTAAAAAGTGCATGCAAAAAACATTATTCAAGTGGAAAAAAACTGAACAATGAAGAACAGCATGAGAACAGCTATATACTGTACAGTTTTACTAGTTCAGTATGTTTTCCAGTGCAGCCAATGCATCGGACAGTCCGGTGAGTTTTTGTGTATTGAGGTCAAACTCATCCGCTCGACATTTTGGGCAAATTGTAGAATTTTGCTGCCATTATTCGATGCAGATCCTGCAGCCAACAACGCTATGGCGACACAATGAAACCATGGGCTCAACCACTGGACCTGCAAATGTGATTCAGAAAACAACTGTAAAAAAATAAAATAAAAATACAGTAATTGCATAATTGGTTACATTATCATTGGCATCTAGGTCTATTTTCTTCATGGACATGGGTAGTTGAGTTGCACTGACATCTGCCTATAGAAGACAAAACTTTTTTTATTTACCCTTGCAGACAATACAGGCGAAGGCACCTTTAACAGCCTCTGTCAAGGACACGGTTGTTCCTCGGTTGGAACTTGCCAGGTTTGTCAGCTCCTTGATTGTAGTTGACACTTACTGAAGACCCTGTGCTGCCAGGACCACCTCTTCAGTTGTATCCAACACAGCATCTAGACCATTATCATCTCGCCGACTGAAAAACAGGCAAAATATACATGTTATAACCTATTTGTTCTCAACAAAATCCTAACCAGTAAAAATGCAATCATTGTAACCAGTTGTTAAGTCCTGGTGCCTGTGTCATATTTCACCTCAGTCTCCTCTTTTTGCTTCCTTGTAACTGCCGTAAATCTCCTTCCTTCACAGCACAAACTTTCCTTGCATTTTGCTTCCAAAACACTGATCCTGAAAAGAAAATGGTTTATTTAGTAGTACATAAAGTATACAATTTTCAGAAAAAGGGTAGTTTTGTTAAAACCAGAGGGTTCTAAATATTCATTTTTATTTATTAATTTACCTCTGGTTCCCTCTGTGTCCAAGATCTGGTTTCCCTGACCATCAGTAAGGATGACCAAGTCCTCTTGTTCAAGGGCATCATTTACTTTACTTGTGATGCCCATGACAGAAGCCTCAAATTCCAAGAATCGAACTATCAGGGTTTTGCTTGTTTCCAATCTGCCATCCACAAGATCAGCAATGAAGACGGTCCTGAATATGAAAATAGTTTGGAAATTCATTGTACATTCTTGTAATACAGACAGAACATATCAAATTCACAGCAATTATGATAGATAGATAGATTAGATAGACTCTCATAGTAGCATGATGCTCCTATCTGATGTGTTAAAGTATTTGGTCACCTTTGGAATGTCTTAGCCATGGGTGCTCTTGGAGAGGGCCTTGCAGTTGAAGCTAAGTCATGAGCTGAGCCCGCAGCAGCACTGGCTGGTCGGCGGAAGGAGAAGCGGGTAGGGAATTGTCCAGGCACACTGGCTGGCTCCCCCATATCATCACCTCTCTCCATGCACTTCATAATGTCCCCTTATTGTAAGGTCAACAGTTCTGAATTGACCCTCATTTCCAGGGAATATGGCCATATTGTTATCATCGGTGATGTAGAGACTGGAGTTATGAACCTTTGAAAAAGTGAAGCGAGAGGTTTATAAAAAATGTGGGCTAGTGTTGTAAATATTTTTCATTGACAATAGATTAATAATAATAGTAATAGGTGACAATAACATGCTTTTATTTTGAAATAGAAATGTGTTGTGTTATCTTCCGTTAGTAGCGTTTAGAAGTTGCTACAAAGAATCTTCTGGTTGCTAGGTAACGAATTGGACTTTTCCTCCTCATCTTTTTTATGTCGCCTCTGTTTTTCAGTATTAACGTTACGTGTTTTAATCAGTAAATATGATCGGCCTGAATGAGAAGCGGTGGTGATCGTCGTTTTTATGAAGCTCCAACATTTTTTACAACAGCTAGGTTACGTTTTGTGGTTAAAAGTAGAGGGCAATTTCACAATAAAGGTTCTTTGTCAAAATATTTACCTCGAAAATCCTGCTTATTTTTTCGGTAGTCATGTCCTCCTCCTTTAGGGTGACACGCTTTGCTCCCCGAAACAACATGTAACTGTCCATGGCTGATGGCTCCTGGCTGCTGGTCCAGATCGATAGATCGTTGCAGCTAGCAAGCAAGCGTATGTTTGCTAACGCTCATTACAAAACTTCCGGGTCACGTAAACACAACCAATTAAATATTAAAATCAAATTCAGTCATGTGGCCCGTTTTTCCATTTCGTATTTTTGATCTGATCCTAAAATTGAAATATTAAAAACCAGGCATTTATTCGTTTTTTGTGTTAGATTAAAAAACGAAAAACAAAATAATCAGTCACTTTTTTTATTTTATTTTTGATTGCCAATTGAAAATAGAACAAATGATACACGGATTCTAGTTGTCTAGCATTTCCCATTTAGAAATAAGAATTTAGAAAAAAAAGGAAAATGATGCATTTCTTGTTTTTTTTTGGTTTTTTTCTTGGACCAACACATTAATTCTCAGTTTCCATTTAGAAGCACATTGAAGAAAAATAGAAAGTTCAATGTTTTCTATTTTTTAGAATATCAAAAAAAAAAAAAAACAGGAAATGGGTTGGTCTGTGTACCATTCGTTCTTTTGATATTCAATTGAGAATGCAAAATCAGAAAATGAAAATGTTATTTTGTTATTGATTTGTAAATCTAAAATGAAAACGCAAATACCGGTTTGTTTATTGTACTTTCAGGTTTATGCTCACATCAAAAATAGGAAATGAAAAAACAGGCCATTGCTTGAACTTGATTTTAAAATTTTATTTGTCCGATTTGTGTGACGAAGTTGTAATGCCAGCCTCAAAGAAGATGAAGAAAAGGTACACGGACTGCCTAACCCTTATCAGATTAATTTACAGTTATTTTTATCATATTTGAAGTAAAAGTTCAGTGAAGATAAACTTAGGTTAAAAGCTGGTTAAATTAAATACCAAGTTGTTTGTGGCTCTTTTAGTCACACAGCTGTTAAGGAGCAAAGCAGTGTCAAACAAGCTATTCACAAAACAGTCTGTAGCCATGGTAATAAGAATTATACAGTGTAGCAAAATGAAAATATAGCCAAAGACATGATGTGCTTGTTTAAACTTTATAGCTGCAGGAGCTCCACAGTCACAAACAGAGCCTCTCACAGCAGCACAATGGTCAGAATACATCACAGCATTGAGTCTTGGACTGAAAATGGCTGCCTCTTCCATTTGCATTTTGATATGTCTGCCTGAAGGAGGCCCTCCAAACTCTTATTACAGCCCATCTCCTGCACATAGCTTCAACACACACACACACACACACACACACACACACACACACACTCACTTGTGTGCAAGCAAACACATACAGCACTTCAAAAAAAAAAAAATAAATAAAAAATAAACAACACTAAGATGCATACACTGTGACACATGTAGAGATCTTGTAAATACACATGTTCATGTGCACACACTCACAAATACAGCAGGAGAAACAGACTTGAAAATGCATTGGCAGAACTCACACAAAATGCAAATCACAGAGGCGTTCACCAGTTCAACAATACATTACAGCACAGTCACACACACACACGGAGCCTGCAAATCTTTGCAAACAATCATTCAGACACACTTATTCAGTGATGTGCATGTATGCATTTAACCACGCATATGGCAACACACACACCATTTGCAAATTAGGCATGCATTCTGCTTTTTACTAGACACACATACCTCAAAATTAGGAACACACACACACACGCACTGAAACATTTGATTTATTAGTCATTTCCACGTTAAGTTGTTATTTTCCTCTTGGACCAGTGTTGGTTGTAGGGGTGGGTGATACGACCCTAAAATAATATGATATGTCAGGATATTCTGCAATAACAATATTCTTGACAAAATGGCAAAATACTGCTGAATATTTTTGGTTTAGAACTCACAGTAGCTGTTCAGCTCTCCTCACTGGATTTTTGTGTCTTCTCGTATTCAACTGGGTGTTTCTGCTTGTCATGAAATCAGTTTGTTGCATTGCCCCTTTTGCTGTTACAATCTTCTTGCTCTTCTCACATATTACAGTGGTTTCATTGTATATCTAATCTTTTGTAACCAAATCACTTCCACACTACTGGAGTCGCTCCCCTTTTTTTAAAAGTAACTCCTCCACCGACATGAGTAAAATTATACAGTAACTATACCATATATTGTGACAGATAAGATATGGCAAGACTCTAAGTTGGTTGTATCATTCAATAGTTTTCTGTCTTTAGAGTTTATTTAAATAATTTTTTTTCTTTCATGTCTTGGTTATCAAACGTGTAATATGTAGTCTGACTTATCATATAAGCCTGCCATTGGGCGACTTTTTTCAGTTGGCATGGCAGCATACACTATCTGCGTTTACAAGGTCCCCAGGAATCGCCAACAACCTCCAAGCTGCAACCTACCCACTTAAAATGGCAAAGTAGCACATGAGACACTAGCGATACAGACGTAAACCAGCTAACAGTTGTTACCTTCTCTTTTGCAATGATGTCGTCATTTTAATGTCCAGGCTCACCTCCCCATGTGCAAACTGTCAACAAAAAATAAGTTCCCAGTCGACACGATTTTGCAGCAGCACCATCACTGCATCCTGGGCTTAGTGCTGTCCAAGACGATTGTGTTTTTGTTTTTTGTTTTTTGTTTTGTTTTTTTAAGAGAAGTACAATCAAGGCAAAGCTTATTTTCCACCCCTATAGCAGCATGTACATGTTTGGAGCCAGACTTTTCCCCAGCATTGAGTGCTGTGGAGAGACTACATAGTATGTAACATTTCCACATTAAAATGTTAAAAACAACTAGATCTATGTTATATATTTTATTGAGTTGTGTACTTCAAACAATGGTTAAACCCAGAGAAATCTGTTGTTTTAATTAACAGTACGTTTCATTTGTGCATTTCATATACCCTGTTGCTATAACCTCTGGGGGAAACATGACATACATTAGAGGGTAAGGAAGGAAGTCAGCACATAAAACTTATCTAAACTACCCCGTCCGCACACATGATTTCATGGTAGATACATCATTATAGGCAATGGTGGTTTTTTTTTTTTTTGTTTTGTTTTTTTAAACAATAACAACAGACAGTAATGCCTATGATCCCACGCTACTTCATTATGTCATCAAACTACATCTTTTGATATTGTTTTTAAGTGAGAAATCCCTAGCGGCAGATATTACATACAATGCATTTAAGATCAGATTTGATTAATATATTTGTATGTCATCCACAAAGAAATGTGGATGACATACAAAGAAAGGTGTAGGTATGCATAATATGACAGTCGGAAAGCATCTCCAAAGTAGAGCTTGAGATCTGTGCCCAAATCCAACTGGACCCGATGGGTTCAGGTTGGGTCGGACCTAATTTCTTACATATTTCATGGGCTGACGTCGGGTTCCGGCTGTACTATATTTATTTATTTGAATTTTTTCCCCAATTTAGTTGTTGTCAATTCCAATTCTCTGCATGTATTGTACCCTTGCACTGAAAACTCCTACTGGTGCATAGAGAGAAGCTTGTCAGGCTGTAATCAGCTTTGGGCTGAAATATGCTAATGGGGGTCCAGTTCAGGTCAATTTTGGACAGAATTTTGTCGGCATTGGGCCTTGATGGCTTGACATTTCAGGCACAATTAAAGTGCTACTCTAAAGAACATAGCACATGAACAACAATTGACCCCTGGGGCACCTGATATGTACACTGTCCCCAAAGTTCATCAAGTTTCATGGTGATTTTTGAAATGTAAAGATTTAGATATAAATATTTTGTGCCTAGAGAAAAAGCAACCCCACTGTGGCTTATTCATGGCCTCTCCCTAAAAATAAAATATTCATAATAACAGAAAGGCATACAGGTACTTATTGAGCAATTGTAGCAGCATTCAAGTCAAGTAGCACTGAAGTCCAATATTCAACTGCGACTTATAAAGGTTTGTCATTTTTGACACTCCAAAGTGTATTTTCCCTACTGTGCACTTAGTGGAAGCCAAACTGAAAAGTATCACTGACTTTATATCTTGGAACCACTTAAAGAAGTTGCTCAGCAAATACTCTTTCAAGGGCCTCAGCATTAAAAAGCACCTAAAAGATGTCTGCGATTTGGAAATGGAGGGGAACAGAGGCCAGGTTTCTTTACACTGGCCAACTTTCAAAAGGCAGGGACATGACCATAAATGAAAGATTTATTCCAGTTTTTCCTGAGAGTGGACTGAGGGTGCAGAGAAGCAGAGGATACCTCTCAATGAATATCTGTTGATAAGGTGTAACAGACAGAAGAAACACTGACTCATCAGATGTAAGGATCTTGTCAAAGAAAGATAAAAATTTTGGCAACCCTCAAAACAAGAAGCTGAAACAAGATTAAACGGCCAAGGTAAAACATCTTTATTTTGCCACTTAGCAAGAATACTATATTTTAAACCTATATTTTACTATTCTGTATTCTCTATTCAGTCTAGGCTTGCAATCCTGTGGAGGGTAGTGCAGGAGTATGGGGTATCTACGCCCGTCCAGTCTTTGTATAACCAAAACAAGAGCTGTGTCCATATCCTTGACACAAAGTCAAGTTCTCAGTAGGTGTCAGACTGCACCACTAAGGCTGCCCCTTGTTGTACGGTGATTATGAGGTTCTAGTGGGTTCATCAAACTGTGACCTTCAGCACGCACTGGGATTAGAGTCAACACCTCCAAGTCTGAGGGCATGGTTCTCTGCCAGAAACAGTGGATTACTCCGTGGGGATGGGGAGTGAGTTGCTGCCCCAGCGAGAGGAGTATCTCAGGGTCTTTCTCACAAGTGAGATTGATAGGATTGTTGCAAAGGTAGCAGTAATGTGGGTGTTACACCGGACGATTGTGGTGAAAAGGGAGCTGAGCTTTGATTTACCCCTCAATCTATGTTCCAACCTTTATCTACGTCATGAGTTTTGGGTAGTGACACATACAAGCAGCCAAAATGATCTTCCTCCATAGGGTGGCCACGCTCAGCCTTAAAGATGGAGTGAGGATTTGGATACCTGGAAGGAGCTCGGAATAGGGTCGCTGGTCCTTTGTGTCAAATGGGAGGAGATCCCAGGGTATTCCCAACAGCACACTGGGGGAATTGCATATCTCATCTTGGGTTGAGAACACTCCAGGAGGATCTGGAAAGCTTTGCTGGGGAGACAGACATTTGGAATACGCTGCTTAAATTGCTGCCACTATGACTTGACCTTGGATAAAGGGAAGAAAATGGATGGATAGGGAGAACAGATTTATGATCTGAAACCTCATTTGCAATATTAATAGATTAGATAGATAGGAGACTAATCATTTAATTGACAGAGACACTACAACCACTTACTGTAGTGGTGGATTCCACATTTACAGGATGCTCTAGTCTGATTTTAGCTGAATGTGTTTTTGGCAAAAGAAGTTGTTTGAAAGTTTGAAAGCATTTTCCAACCCCTTTCAAAAACCTTCAACTTATTTTAAGGCCTGTAAATCACCAACATTTTAGAGGATTTTACCAGATACAGTCTTTTTTCCCTTTCTAGTCTTTCATCTCAAGGAAGAACCCCCTGGACATGTATTTTAAATGTGTGAGAGATGGAAACATAGCTTTGCAAAGGATGGCACAATTACACTCAGTCTGTTATACACTGTCAGAAACCACTTGCATTTTCTCATAATGTGACGCTGAAGAAAGAAACAGAGCCATCATCTTTTATGGATCAAAGAGTCACAAAGTCAGAACTCAGAATTCTCTTGCCAGAATAATGTGCAGCTGTGTGTGGAGACATTTGTTAGAAGTTGAAAACCATTTTGGACATGACAATATGGGGAACAGTGTTGGGCTTATTATCATTTTACAGCCGTTCACACAAATATAATAGGCATTGTGCAAATGAAATGTTCACTGTGTTTGTTGTGGAGGGAGAGAGCTACTTTTCTTCAGAGTGAGAAATGAGTCTAGAGAGAACGACTCAGAGTAGAGGAATGCACAGTAAAACTTAGTTTGGTAAACTACTTTTATATTTTGTTTAAAGATTGGTGCAAACTTCCTCTACCTCTAACCTGCTCAACAATAACATACTGGAGGTGGAGCAGTGAGCAAAGTGTCAGGGCCAACAGGAGATCAAGTTGAGGCTTTTGTTGTGATTTAAACTGAATATTTCCCAGAATCACGAATCAAATGAAACTTGGATGAAATAACAGCAAAATAAGGTCCAATTATATTTACAACAACTATGACTGAAAAAAAAGATGCCCAGACAACTTCTGATGCCCACGGGGGAATTTCACATTTCAACATTGCAAAGGATTTGAGGCCCTAGGGACTAGGGCTGAATATTGTTTAAAAAATTATGATAACAGTACAAATACCAGAACCCTAGAGTGATGCCAATACCAATAGAGTACTTAATTTGATAACATTTATCAAGGTAAGAACTTTAAGAAGTCATGGGACCAGGGTTTTTTTTTGCTCATAGCATTTGTGAAACACTGTAATGATCTGGCTGTATCTCTGTGGTTGCTTTATTATTTTGGCTCCAAGTATGTGTATTCACCATGGGCCTTTGGATTTCTTACTGTGATCATAGTATTAATAATACTGTCTATTTGTGTATATTCACATAAATGAAAAACTTTAATTACAAGAAAAGAAAAGTTGAAATGTCTACCTCAAAAACTGTTCTTTACTTTTCAGATTAATTATCTGACTGCTATCAAGGAAGGTTTGCACATCTAAGTTGGTTTGTTTGTCTGTTATTCCATGACTTCAGTGTTTTAAAAGATTAGTTCAGATTTACAGGAGTCACACAATCACACAGACAAACTAATCAATCAAGGCAGCGGTAGATGACAAACCCTTGTGTTCTGTGAGGTAAAATAACTCTTTGCCGGAGGAGTCTGGTGGCTTTGCAGAGAGTGATACTTGGCTTATATAAGAGCGGTTTCCTGTCAGAAAAGGCTGTCTGACAGCAAGATAAAGTGGCTCGCTGAGCTTCAGGGATGTGGAATTTGATATCCCAGGAACAAATGAATTGTCCCTCATAATATTTTTGATTAAAATATAACCACTGTTGTTGGTCAGTGTTTAGTCAGTGTTAGAGAGATTCAGTATGACAAAGTACCTGTACTAATAGATGCAAAACAATTTTTTTAAATTTAAATTTTTTGTGGTTTTAAATTTTGAAAGATTACATTCTCTACCCCCTCACATGCTTTGCAATAGCTTGCTCCACAGGTCTTTTCTTTACTGCCAAAATACTTATATATATATAACTTGGCAAATCTAGCAAGTTATTCAGACCATCAGGGGTAAAGTGAGAAATATGCACAAATCTATTACATTGTAATTTGTAATCCTAGTCAGCACTCCTCTGGCAGCAGCACAGTGTCTCTCTGTCTCTCTTCGCACTGTGCATCAGGAGACTAAAAATTTTTTTTACTGTGTTTAGTGTCTCTGTCACTCTGAAACTTTGTGACAACAGGCAACGAAAGAACAGGCAGACAACACAGAAGGAGAACAAAGGTTCTACCACCTTTGTTCTCCTTCCTCTTGTTGCAGCAGACTTTGTAGTGAAAAGATAAAGTAATCCAGTTCATTCTGCAGCTCCAGTTGGGACACGTTTATTGTCTCTACCAATCATGGAATATCCCCCTTTCTTAGCTTCATACACCGGTACTCCTGCTGCGTCTTTAAAGTGGACGTACCATCTACTCTTGGTGATACACTGACTATGGACACCAGAAAAATGGGCCCAGATTTTAGTGATGATTCACAAGAAGTAGCAGGATCCAGTTCCAGAAAGTCGACAGTGAATCACCTGGGTGTGATACTGACACTGCCAGTGGACACATTTTATGGCTGAGCATGAAGAAATGGCCAGTAAAGCAGTTTGAACAAACTGTTCAAAACTGAAAGGTAGAATCAGTCCTCAAAAAAAAAAAAAAAAAAAAAAGATACAGACACCAAACACTTCTAGTGTGTCAGAAGTGATGATTGATTGGAATTATATTTACATAAGTCCATACATTTTTTTTAGGAACATGAGGCATATTATGCCTTTAAAGTATCTAGGCCTATATCTGTACTGAAGTTGTCACTAGTCTATCATGCAGTTGTTGGATGTAAAACATAGCATTTAACCTGAAATTAAACATAAATAAAATTTAGCTCTGCTAATTAACTCAGTTCCTCCATCCACTGCAGCAGGTGAAATAAGGTAACTTTTTGTATCTATTTTTATGTGAGTACAAAGCTTTTGTTATTACTCTGACACACACAAACAACTCATTTATGAGAAACTTGTGGCGCCTGGTGGGAGAGTGTTCCCCTGGAAACAGAGAACAACTCTGGGCTCAGAAGAAGGCCATAGTAATGCAACATAACCGCTGCTGAAAATGACCACAGAGACTGTGGATGGGTCAACTAAAAATCAAACTTTAGCACAAGAGACCAACCCATTCTTTTCCCAGGTCATCAAATACTGGCGTCTTTGTCACGTCCCTTGGTGATGCTGATGTTAAAGGATACTTTGTGCATCAGTTTTTCTGCAGTAAAATCTACCAGAACTACTGTGTTTCTACTAGTATGGAAGTATTTCTTACATGAAACTGCTTATACCATGGTCTATGGATTATCTTAAATAGCCAGATCATTTTTTTTTAAACAGTTTTTCAAATGTATTTTTAAACACTTAAACCACCACAAGCTAGGTGCTATTATACTGGAGAGAAGGCAGACATCTCTATGGACGAAACTCTGCAACTCACACCACAACTATCTAGATGGATAAATAACACAACAGGTAAGAGGAAAAATATTGCTTTTAACCAGAATGATAACATTTCCCCAAATGTAATCAAGTTGGCTGTGTGTCTTACCCTAACCAAAACTTTTAATAGAGTTATTGCATCATAAAACACATTTAGTTTAATTTAGTTTATTTGTCATACATAAGGGAAACTGTACTGACCGAAAACATGTAGGCAGAAGCTTTAGCTTATATCTACCCTATATTTGCTAGCATCTTATTTTATTTATGTATTAATTTTAAATCTGTTTAGTGTGTTACATATTTTCATTTTGTTTCCACAAAGTTTGTGGTCTATAACAATTCCCCAAAATTTGTTTTCATAGAATTTATTTTTCAGCAGTGATTTGTAACATTTTTGGATGGCCAAAAGCAAAAGCAAAAAAAAAAAAAAAGATTTCCCCAAATTCCCTTTTTCCTCTTCTCTTGTGGTTATATGCCAACTTGTCAATTAACAGTTTACATCTGTGTCTGTCCAGAATTATATAATATGTGTAGTGAAGACTTACTATACTTAGTAAACTTACTTAGAAGACTTAGTGAAGTATTCAGTGTAGTTTTTGGTAAAATTGAAGTTCTCACTAATTCATGTGTGTTTCTAGTGAATCATTTCCAGGTAGAAACATGCTGTCAGAGGACAGAGGACCGAAAGAGAGCTGAACACTATGATGTCACAGTGAAGTTGACTATTGACCTTTTGGATATAAAATGTCATCACATCATCATTTTATCCTATTTAGGTATTTGTGTGTAATTTTGTCATAATTAGTGAATGTATTCTTGAGTTATGGTCTAAAAATGTGTCTTGTGAGGTCAGTGAGAACTTGACCTTTGATCACCAAATTATGATCAGTTCATCCTTGAGTCCAGGTGGATGTTTGTGCCAAATTCAGAGAAAGTGCCCAGGCATTCTTGAGATATCGCATTCATGAGAATGGGACATGAACAACCTGATAGGCATACAAATTATTAACATTTCCTAACATTTCATTGCTGTGTTCTTCAGTGTGCGCCAGCACAGAGAGCAGTGAGCAGTAAAGTACAGCGAGTTCAGTACAGTTCTCGGCTGAGGCAACTGAGGGGTGAGCTCCCAGTGACTGCAAGTCTCAGCAGCATACAGATCAGAAACACACCACAGCAGACCGTATGGAAATGTAGACAGAGTCAGTCCCATGCTCACTCAGCTGAGATGTGCTTCAGTTAGAGGGAAGCTGCTCCAGTGTCATGAGGAAATAAACTGGAAACTTTGCTGCCTCAGCTCAACTTCTCACCAGTCACACAGGAGGCGATACATTTAAAATCCCACATATTCCAAAAAGAAACTGTCACAGCTTGTATGGTTCACAGTCACTGAGTGTGACATTGTAATAAAGTAAAGGAGAAATTCTTTCAACTTTTCAACAACTGTGGTCTGACATTAACTTATCGGCAGAGGTTTGGACTCAAATCAGAAATCAGATGACTTTTTAGAGTGAACCTGACAAAATAAAAAAAGGCTTGAGCCTTTTTGACTTGAAAATTATATTTAAAAGTTGTGCCACAAATCAATTCATCTCTCTTCATTTCCTGAACCAACCAACCTTAACACAGGTGTACTCTGTTTAAACCAATCTGACAGCATCCAATGAAGTTGCAGGAGAGAATTTTAAGTTTGGTATCGCCCATTCTTGGTGCATGATGCGGTGGTGAATGAAAATTGAATTACAGAATGCAAAATATGCAGGTTGAAAATTACACATGGAGACACAACAACTTCCAACTTTATTTGACAGTTGATGATGTCCCACATTTTGATGCCCTAGTTTTCAAAAGTCAAACCACTAGGATAGATGCTTTTCTAAAATTTGGGCTTTAATCCAGTTACCATGTAGACAGTAGAAAGTGCAGGTTAATATGTCGCCATCTTTGTAGTCTGACTCACCAGATGCACACCGCTGGTCTAAGTCCTGCCATTGGTTGCTTGGGCAGCATTGCGGCTTCTGTGTCTATGTTTTCAAAGTCCCTGGAAAGCAACAAAAAAAAATCCTCGAGCTGCAACCTACACGCTGAAAATGGCAAATTAGTGCCTGGGACGCTAATGATATGAATGTATACAAGCTAACAGCTGTTACCAGTGATGTAGTAATTTTAATCCCAGAGCTTGCCTGGCATGCAAATGTTCCACTAAAACAAGTTCCCGCTCGATACTTTTTTTTTACAGCAGCACCGTTGCTGCATCCAGGGCTTAGCTCTGCCCAAGACATTTGTGATTTGTTTAAAGACATGCGAAAAAGAGAGGGCATTTTTTCCCTTATAGCGGAATGTGTATATGTGGAGCCAGACCTTTCTCTAGTGCTGAGCTATGTGAGACTACCATCTTTGCCACCCTGCAGCCAACAGGGAAAAATGTCACCACAAAGTCACAAACTATGCAGATTTGGACAGAATATGATGGAATCTACTGCAAAGAAAATAAAATACAGCTACAACACTATATAAAAAAAAAAATGTTGAGACAACCCAAATTTCAAAGGAACTAAACTTGAGATAACTGAGATGATAAGTTGAGATAATTAACTTTTTTCTGAATTTTTTCTTTAGATAAACTTGAATGTTTGAGTTTTAGAAACTCAAAAATAATTGCATTTCAAGAATTGGTCACTGTGAGCTCTGAATCTTATTTGAATATTTGATTTGGAATAATCCAAGTCTCCTAAAGCCCCAACATGCCATTTGCACCGCATCACACCTCACACACCCAGTTCAGACAGTGTGCATGTGAGCGTGGCTCCAAGCTAAGGATCTACAGTGAAGATTCAGACTAAAAACATGGTGTAAATAACATTTTTTTTGGTCAGCTTGGAATGTTGGGTCTTTAGGAGACTTGGATTACACCAGACAAGCAGTATGGAGACATTTATGTTTTTATTCTGTTGTTTTTCTGTTTGAAAACTGGTCACCATTCACTTCCATTGTTTGGGAGATTCTGCAACACTGTTTTCCTGTGAAACTCCAGCAGTGTTTTATGGACTAAAAAAACCAAACCTGACCTTTAATCGGCATGACAGTGAGTAGATAATGACTGAATTTTCATTTTTGGGTGAACTATCTCTTTAATAAAGCTCCCAGCCATGCCCCGTGTGCTCTGTGCTCGGCACCAAAATATGATCTAGACAGATGAGGAGAAGTTCAAGATCAGGAAAACATCAAAGTGTCAGAGTACTGATTGCACTGCCATGAAAATAAGACCTTAGATACAAAAGAGACATGAGCAATGTAAGAGGACACATAAATAGGAACAACTGGATTAAAAAAAAAGAAAATTAAAAAAATGAGTAAATCAGATTAAACAGAAGTCAATGTAAAGATCTGAGAACTGCTGTCATAGCTCTGTTCTTGGTCTTAGTGTGGACTCTCACTGTGTTCTGACTTTATAACGAGACCTATGGAGAGACTGTTCCTGTAAGCCAACTAAAAGATGAAAGCATGGACAAGTTTCTCTATACCCTGCTGAGACACGAGTCCTTTCACTTTAAGATTTTATAGCAAATAAATAAGCTGCATCAGATAAATCTGATTATGGATGGAAAACACCAACCAGATGATACCTTTTTAAAATAAAATGCATGATATATTAAAAAAACATCCCTGAAGACAGGGTTAAAAAACCAGAGATGGTACTCTCCTCGTTTCTCTCTCCAGCTGTATTTTTCTCTCTCTGTCTCCTCTCGGCCTCCTCAGTCAGTAAGTACAGTTGAAATCTCCCCCTCTCCTGTAGGCTCTGCCCTCAGAGGTGCTGAAATGCTCTGGAGAGTATCCCAGCCGTCTGGCCTCTTCGGAAACATAATAGATGTTCCTGAGCAGGTTCCAAGTCTCAAAATGCTTTTCACACAAAAGCATCTCTAAAGCCACTACAATTTCTGCCTTTAAGAACTTACCCTAATACCTGTCTGACAGCAATCTGACCTGAGATCAGCTTGGTTTAAATCTGCCGTAAATTATTGTGATCACTGTTCTGAATCAAATATACTATAGTGATTTTACATCTACAAACTTACATTAAAGTGAAATGAGCTTCCTCAGGTTTGCTCTGGATAGCACCAGGCTCACTTTTACATATGTATCCATCTACTGAACCAGGCGGCTTGAGTCGCCCAGCATACACTGGGGGAGAGATGAGCTATACACAAACAGACATGTTCAAACACACATCTCTGCTCTGATCATGGTTCAATTACAGGGAGCTAAGAGAAGCTCAGCTCCCCTAAAAGGACTGAGCTCCCGGAAGTTTACTTTGAGATATTCAGAGGATCCTAAAACATTGTCTGAGTTAGATTTATTTCTGTACATAAAATTGCTGGGATAATAATAATAGTATCATATGTCAATGCTGTGTTTGTTCTCTTATCACATTCCATTTACATCCTCCAATGTAAAAACAAATGTGTCAGTGGGTTAATTTTGATTCACAGACTTGTGGCATCAGTTTACATTCACAAAGATCAGATGGTGATGTCGGTATCTGATACCAGGCTCTGTAAAAGCCTTAAAAGCCTTGAACAGTGTCTTTATTTCTCTGTTGTTAAAAATTTAATAAATGTTCAGTTTCATTGTGTTTATCATGTGACATGTAATTCTCAAAGGGGTAAATATGAGAAGTAGAAAAATACTGCCACTGATTTTGTGATTAAAAATATAGATATATTTTATTTAATTTCATTTTACTCTGATTATTGTTTGAAACAGTAGACTTATGTTGTTATAGTCTCCATGAAAAGTGTAAAATGTTACTGATAATACTATCTGTTGTATTAAAAGTAGAACTTTTTCTACAGTAACTCTGCAAGTGACCACACTGCCATGAACTTCCATGTATACACCTGCATGTGACATCTCATGTCTGCGCCTGCAGTACAGAGCTGAAATCATGATGTGTTTATCGAGGTGAAGGACCAGATTTTGGCATCAGAAGCGTTTTGGATTCTGTGTGTAATCTGAGGACTTTTTTTGGGGGGGGTATTTTTATGGTTTTATTGCTAGGTAAAGTAGGATGCATTCCTCTTTGTAACATACAATCAATCTTACTATTTGTTGTAAAAGAACATACCATTATAATTATATGGCAGATCTTATACAGTGGTAGAAATGCAAGACTCATGTTGGAAAGAACACAAACCAAGGTACAGCAAAGTAAGTATTTTAGCCAATACAGTACTCAGATACGCTGGCCATTTGTCACTACCAGGTTTCAGAGCAGTGTCCCTTGTGGACCCCAGAATGTCCACAAGGGGGTGGGGCGTCCATTTCCATTTCTTTCCCCACCAGTGTTTCCAGCGCCAGCACGTTTGCCAGAATTCACAGATTTTTCAACACCCACAGAATATCCTGTTCTATGAATATGTTATCATGGAATATATGAAAGAAAAAACAGATCTGGTAGTTTCAGACACAAAAAACATTTCATTCTTTTTTTAATGAGCACTTGAATGTTGGTTGGTTGCATTAAAAAAAATTCACTTTTCAGACAAAAAAAAAAAAAAACCTGAGACAATGGCGTCTTTGTGAAAGAGACATTTTTAAGCAGAATGTTGACTTCATGTTTATGTTTTTGTTTTTTATCACTCATATTACATGTGTGACATCATTGTCACCAGTGTGGCTAACATTAGCTGTGTGTGTCCCTTGCCCCCTGCCCAAAACACTCTGTCCGAGAGGCGCTGGGGCTGGAGTGTTCTCTGCCTTGGCTGCAGTACGAATCCCGGGGGCTGGACAATCATGTTTGAACAACTTTGCTTGCAGGCCGGTAAACAGTCTGTGTGGAGAGCAAAGGAGGCAGAATGCATTAGCTGAAATGACTGGGATAGGGATGTGGTTGGCCTAGCTTAGCATAAGGACTGGAAGCAAGGGGAAACAGCTAGCCTGACTGTCCAAAATCCAAAATTACCAAGTGTAGCACCTTGCTGAATGTGCACACATATAGAAGTGAAGAAATAATCCCCCCAAACTACACAGCTTGTACATTTCTTCTAGTTGCCACCCTTGCCAGTTTTTCCGGTATATAGACTAACTGTATCCTGACTCCTGCTCTGTGTTAACACACAGATATGAAATTGCATATTCCCAAAAGGTCCAACTACTCCTTTAATATGTTGTCTTTTTGAGCCAGAACTGAAATTAGGCCAAAAATATACAACTTCAAAATTAATTAAACTATAAAAAAAAATGTTTCAATAATCTAACATGTTATGTTCTAGAATAAATATAAATTTATAACTAAATACTTAATGTGCAAAAAAAATAAATAAATAAAAAGAAAAGAAAAGAAAAAAGTTCAGTGACAAGGTAATACGACTGAAAAGAAAGTCTTTGTTTTACTGAGTTGCTTGTGGCAACTTTTACTTTGAGGTTTCTCTCCCCACTTTTAACTCTGACAGAAAAAAAGAACTTTCTCAAACTCTATAAATATTGAATTGTTTTTCATCAGATGCGTGTTATTTTCAGCCTCCCTGCGTCACTACATGTAATACAAACGAATGTAATACAATTAAGAGAGAAATGTCACCAAAGACAGTTGTAGTCAAGAAGTCAAGAAGAGAAATTACTTTCCTGGCTGTGCTGTTTCTAAGGTAACTGTCTCCTGATAACTGTTGAAGACCTTTACAGTGCGCCTCCCACCTCACTTTGGCTAGGCTAGCAAACTTTGTCTCACACTTTCAATTAAAAGAGACTTTGCTCAACTCAGCCTCTCTTTCAACTCTTTCAACTTTCAAAGTTACTGTATTTCTTATTCCTCCCCACAACCACTGCATTTACGTACAGTCAAATAAAATGATGTATCTCACCACTCTTTTGGTGATTTAAATGGGAAAAACTCTTCATTATCAGTTTAACAGACTGGTACAAACCTGAGTGTGTGTGCCTTATACCCCATTATCTGACTATATAAGCCCAAATGCTCTCTAAAGGGATTTTACACCTGTGTATGAGCAAATACAGTTCAATGCTCACACCATAAGAAAAAAAATAGCCTACTGCACTGAAAATGGAACAAAACATTAGTTCAGAGCTCTGAAGCTACACTTACATCATTCATGGTTTCCACACAGCAGTTCATTCATCAGCTGTGTGGCTATCGGCTAATTCAATTATAATCACAATCAATTCAAACTACCTAAAATGACACAAACCATCTTTGGGAAAAATTTTACCTTTTAGATTAATCAATCTCCTATTAACATTGAGGAGGCAGGATTTATGACCTATACTGCAGCCCACCACCAGGGGGTGATCAAGATGCCTTGCTTTCAGAATCAGAATAATAATAATAATAATAATAATAATAATAAATCAATTTTATATAGCGCCTTTCAAGAAACCCAAGGTCACTTCACAATTGCGAACAACCACAAATCACACAGACGATCACAAAACACATGACATGAAGAAACACAAAACACAACTAGCTGGCGAAAGCCAGCAGGAAAAGGTGCCTCTTTAGCTGAGATTTAAAAGAGTCCAGAGTTGGTGCCTGGCGAATCTCCAGCAGAAGCGAGTTCCAGAGGGTGGGAGCTGCCACACAGAAGGCCCTGCTCCCAAAGGAAAGAATCAGAATAGAAGAAACAGTATTTACAAATGTTACTGATCACTTCTGATGCACTTTTTATATATGCTGACCTGTGAGCAGACAGAGAACCAGTAGGACGCTATATTAACTAAGCTACACTGTTCATCTATTCATTGTCCATAACCCTTATCCTTGAGGGGTCGCGGGAGGCTGGAGCCTATGCCAGCTGACATTGGGCATTGGGCGGGAGGCAGGGTACACCGTGGACAAATCGCCAGTTCACTGCAGGACTGACACATAGAGACCAACAACCCATCACGCTCACATTCACATCTATGGGTAATTTAGAGTCACCAATTAGACCTATTTACCTGCATGTCTTTGGACTGTGAAAGGAGGTTGGAATAACTGAGAGAAATATGGGGAGAACATGCAAAAGGCCCTCAGAAAGAAACATGCAGAAAGGCCCTCCCGGAGCCACAAACTTCCCAGCCCCTCAGCCGGCTGGAGGATTCAAACTCAGAACCCTCTTGCTGTGAGATGACAGTGCTTTCCTCTGTTGAAGAAAAGGGAATCATTTATGCTGATGGTAGCAATCCATTTTTTAAATAAACTGTTATCAACCAAGCTAAGCTAACAAGCTAATGAAATTGTTAACTAACCATTGACAAAATGGTGTTCTCCTTCAATATGTCATGGGGAAGCAGAGTAAAAAATTTGACTGACTACTATCAGTTAGCATCTCTGATCAGCAGTGAAAGCAGTTCACCAACTAGTCTAGCTCAACTAGCTCAGTAAGCTCAAACTGAAACAGGAGAATTCATGGTTAAACTGGAAGGCCTTGATCGATCACTATAGATAATGTAAAATTAGCTTCAAACGCCCATCCCAGGCATACCCAAAGTAAACTGAAAGCTGCTATTGAACCGTGTAGAGCACATGCATGGTTTTGATCTCTTTGAAAGGTAACACTGAAGTTTCTCCCAACAGTCAGAATTACTGTAAGTGCTACTGGAACTGAGTAAAGAAGTTCAAACACACTGAAGTGAAGTAGAAGGTTTTTATTTTTGTCTGAATATGTCTTGGCAAACAGATGTCTGCAGATGATCTATAGCAGGGTCTTACTAGATGAAAAAAACACAATGGCACCACAGCATTTAACCTTACCTAGTCCCAAGTTCAAATGTGACAACAATACCAAAGAAAAAGAATTTTTGAACATGTTTTTCTAAGGGTATTTTTAGGCATTTTCCAAACAAAGGCCATTTGGGAAAACTAAAACAAACACTGCTGCAGAGCAACTGAAGCATGAACACATTATAATGCTTTTTCCCTTGTTGAAACTAAACTTTGTGCATATAAAGGTGTCAAAACAAGTGCATCATTTACCATTTTTAGCTTTACATTACATATAAAGCATTTGTGGATTTCATTGGCTATACGAAACGCCAGTCATCAATACAATCTCTGCCAACTGACTCAGTCTTTACACAAAAGCAGACTCTTGTTGACTATTGTAGGCTGTGGACAGTACATGGCTCAAGTTAGGTGTCAAATAAAATGTCAGGCTACAGCCGCCATGTTGAAACAAAGAAATAAACTTAGGACACAGGGGAATATATAATATTTTGACTTCTGCTGGCTTGTTCGTGCAGTTTCTGGGTAATTATCAATGAGAATTGCGTGTTTTGGAGTGAATGTGTTACTGAATTGGATCGACTGGACCTTTGCCAATTAAACAGGACAGTTCTTGTCTGACTACCTTTGATCAGTGGGTTACTGTTGCCTCTTCAAATGTGACTGCTCCGAATTTTGTAATGGTGTGATATGTTAGCTGTTTACGGCGCTGGAAACAAGACCATTTTTGTCGAAATATCATCGACTGGTGGATCACTGTGAAGCTTCAAGGGTGAGTTGCCTCAGTTTTGCAATTGTTTGTTTTCTGGTTTGTGGCGTTGATCGTACCGACAGCTGTAACTGTATCTGGAAATGGTTGGCATCAGTGGAAACACAAGAATCACAGCTTTCTAATGGTATGTCACACAAGTCTACATTTACATAGTAGTTTCCAGAGTAGTTGTGTACATTGACCCCCACCATAGCTTAACACTGTGTTTTGGACTGTTGGTCATCTTTCATTTGGAAAGTGTGACAGACATCTTAACTTTTTCAAGCTTTTTTTGTTTATTGTTTTTTTATATATATATTTTATTTTCCAAATGATTAAAATCTGTGTAAAGGAAAAGGGAGTTTTTTTCTTCTATACATTATGTATGGTAGAACATAGTTGCTAAAAAGACTGAGAACTATGTAGTACTGAATTGTGTTGAGTTAGACCTTTAAACTGTTGTTCACAATTTCTGTGTTCAGAATTATTTTGGCTCAGACATAAAATAATCTGCAGATCAGTCAGCAATGAAAATAACAGTTTGTTTAAGCTCTTATTCTGGCCCTTCAGTAGAATTCCTCACACTTGGAGAAAATTCCAACGAGCACTGAAGCCGTTCTGAACTGCATGATGATTCTGAAATTTTCAGCGGCGTATTCCTTTAAAAAAAAAACAAAAAAAGGAAAAGCCCTACCTCTGAACAAGCTTTTATATAACACATACAGCATAATGCCTGATTTGCCTGATTTGAACTCGCAGTAATTTCACGTGTCCATGAAGTCAATGAACCAGGAGCTGATTATATGTGCCACGCTCAAACACCCGTCAGACTTCCACCGAGCGACGAAGAGGGAGGAAAACTGTTTACACTGTCCCACTATATCAAGCAGCAACGACAAACACTGGAGCGCTACAGATCAATGAGGAGAGTCGATAAAGAAAGCTGAACGTGTGCACTCAATATGCAGGGGAGACTCTGAGGGGAGATAGCTGTGTGTGTATGTGTATGTTTGGTATGCTAGTGGTCGTGGGGGAGGTGTCAGGGTAACACACCCTGGCTATATTCATATTCAAAGCAGTCCAAAATATTCATAGGCATCACTGGCTGCCCATATTTGATGTTTCATGCTCATCCTCCCAGAACATCTTTTAGCCATGCTTTGACTAAAGCAGCCACATCATTTATTGATGCTGTACAGCCTTGTAGCCTCTTCAACCACTCGCTACACGCTTTAGCATATTGCTCTATTCCACCGTGTGTCTGCAGCAGTATGGCTACGAGCTCTGCTGCATTTGTATATGAACACATGCGAGCGCATAAATATGTGTGTTGTATATGTGTTGTCGCGTGCATCTGCCGTGAAATCCACCAGCAGAGACAGTAATGTCACCCTTGGCTGATTCCTTGTATAATGTGAGGACAGACAGACGATGGTTGTACAGAGGAGACCTGCTGCTGCAGCTGGTCACACACATTCACTCTCAGCCCGCTCACTCTGCTACGTCCTGATTGGCTGCAGGCTCGAACTCTGTGTTAAGGCTGAGGACGATTCACTGCATCACAGTATCAACAGAGGTGAGCACATGATACACGTCATGTCTGATAAAATCAGGTGTTTGTCAGTATAAACCTGCTCATGAATGACAACAATCTAAAGCATGATTACAGATACCAGTTGTGATAAGTTTATGTCCAACAAATTTGCTTTGCATCACCTGTTATACTGATAGTTTTCTTATATCCTTCCAAACATTATTTACATTTCAAATAACTATGACTGCAGCAATAATATGTAATATTTCCACATTAAAATGTCTACAGGCATATCTAGATATTATGCAGAGATGGGAAGTTACTCCATTACTGTACTTAAGTAGATATTTTTCAGGTATCTGTACTTTACAGTATTTCTTTTTCTGACAAACTTTTACTTTTATTCCCTTCTGTGTCTGCACTTTCTGCTCCTTATATTTTCAAAACAGACTTGTTACTTTAGTTTTAGTGCAAGACAACGTAAAAAGACGAAACAAGACGAAAACAATGTAATGAATGAAAAAAGTGTAAAAAACATAACAAAGACAAAAAACAACATAAGACAAAATGCTGTAAAAAGACATAACATGACTAAATTGACATAAAAGACATAAGAAGATAAATATGACATAACAAGACTAAAATGAGATGAAAGACGTAAGAAGATGAAAACGACGTAGCAAGACAAAAATGCCATAAAAGACGTAACGAGATGAATATGACATAACAAGACTAAAATGGCATGAAAGACGTGAGAAGATAAAAATGGTGTAGCCAAACGAAAACGGTGTAGAAGACATAACAGTTTGTTTCCCAGCTTGGTATAGACATTATGCACTTAACAAAGAACCTGTTCTTATTTAAATCTGCACAGACTTTGATTCTTTCTTTTTTTCTTTTTTTTTTTTTTTTATTTGTTTACTATTGACTGGTGATTTCTTATTTTCTTATTCAACTGTTGCTCAGTGGGATCTTTGTCTCTTTTTGCTCATTCAGTTATCAGTCTGGTTGAACCACTGAACAGCAGTTTGTTCTCCATGTATTAAACATGACTTTTTTTTGTTGTAGACCCTTCATATAAAATACCATCTATTTGCAAAGTGGATTTCTATAACTTAACAGCAGCCAGTCAGCTATCTGACCAAATCAAACTCTGAGGCAGGCAATTCCAAACTTTTGAACAAACTTGTGAATGTGTTCTAAACTCTTAATGTTAAGGAAAATGCAGACATTTGATTTTTTTTTTTTTTTTCACGTCAACTTTTAAAGGATCCAAACCAACAATGTGCTAGTCCATCCCTTAATATTTTCTGAATATTTACCCTGTCTGTGGCTCTCAGCTCCAGGTCGTCCATTGGTTCCTAGTGCAAATATGTAGTTTCTTCTTTGCCTTTTATAATTGCACACACAGCAGACTTACCTGTGACTTATGAATTAAAAGTACTAGAATTCATCAAGGTGAACAACACAAAGTTGAGGCTACTCTTCTTGACACCAAACACTATATTTCAATTCCACACTGACTATTAGAATGTGTTGTTAAGCCATAAAAATGTATTTATCTACTGTGGGGGTGAGCTAGTACAATATTTGTGATGCTGGCCTTTTCTGGCCCAAAGAATGTATTCTTAATAATTTACTAGTGCTTTAAAATATTTATATCCAGACAAATATGAAAGTTTGAAGACTTTTAAAAGTAATTTAAATGTTTTTGAGGTCATAAAATCATTAAAAAGTCCTATTTATTGGAGTTATCTCAGTTTGTTAATATTAACAATGAGTCCTCTATGCACACCAAAGTTAGTCACAGAGTTCCACAAGGGTTTGTGCTTGGAACTATTCAATTTATCCTAAAAATGTTTCCTGTTGGAAATATTATAAGGAAACACTCCATACATTTTCATTATTATGTGGATGATGCCTGATTATATCTATGGAAGTCAGATGAATCCAGTCAGGTAGCTTAAACTTCAAGCATGTCTTCAATACATAAAAACCTGAGTGACCTGAAGCTTTCTCTTGCTGAACTCCAAGGTAATTGCACTCGGTCCTGAACATCTCTAGAACTCATTATCTAAAGATGTGTTTACTCTGGAGGGCATTGCCCTGGCCTCCAGCTGTACTGTAAGGAATCTCAGAGTTATCTTTGATCAGGATAGGTCCTTTAACTCCCATAAATCAAACCTTCGGGGCTGCCGTTTTTCACCTCCGTAACATTGCTAAAATCAGGCACTTCCTGTCTCAAACAGATGCAGATAAAACTAGTCCATGCATTTGTTACTTCTAGGCTGAATTACTGCAATTCCTAATAATCAGGCTGCCCTAATAAAAGGCCAGACTGCAGTTTAATAGTTGGTGTGGAATCCTCCATCCACTTGAGTTAAAATGATTTTAGAATCTATATTTTTTATAGTTATAGTCCTTGTGTGGACAACCCTTAGGTCTCTGAAGAGTCTCCAATTGGTCCAGAATGCTGCAGCACGTGTCCTGACAAGAACTTGGAAAAGAGATCATGTTCTCTTGTATTAGCCTTCCTGCTTTTGGCTCCATGTAAAAACTCATGCAAAGCTGTAAAAAGTCAGGCACCATCATATCTTAAAGAGCATGTAGTACCCTATTAGCCCACTAGAACTCTGTGCTCTCAGAATGCAGGGTTCTTAGGTCTTCAAAAGTAGAATGGGCACCAGAGCCCTCACATACCAGGCTGTTCTCCTGTGGAATCACCTCCCATTTTGGGAGTTTAAGAGTAACTTAAGACTTTCCTCTTTGATGAAGCTTGTAGTTAGGCCTGGCTCAGGTGGGCCATCCCTTTATGTTGCTATAGGCCTATACTGCCGGGGGTCTTCCCATGATGCACTGAGCTCCTCTCTCCTCCTCTCCCCCTATTTGTGTGCACTCTTTTTCTGTTTACTCAACATTTTCTCTCTCTCGTAGTTTTGTGCTCTCTCGTCTCATCTTCGTCAACCTTCTTCATGTACTTCTGCTTTCAGAGCTGTAGAGTCTGGATCTGTGGCTGTAACACACCTATAATGGCTGCTCAACACACACTGCTTCAACTATCAGTTTTATTGTTATTACTACTGGTGCTAAATAACGGTAGTGGTTTTAGTGTTACTGGTATCTTCATTACTACTATTGCTGTTACAATTATTACATTTATTGTCAGTATTACCACCATCACTACTACCATTACTATTACTTTGAATCTTAGAGTTAAAGTTGCATTATGAAACTGCATGAACTCTTTCCTCGCCCCTACCTTTTTCTCTCTCCCTCCCCTTCCTGGTTCGTTGGATGGCCCCCACCCTTAATAAACAGCCTGGATCTGCTCAAGGATTCTGCCTGTTTATAGGAAGTTTGTCCCGCCACAGTGCTTGCTCTTGGTGGGAAAAACTGTCTTTAAAAAGAGTACGGTCCAAACCTGCTCTAATTGAAAAGTGTCCTCAGATAAGAGCTTGAGATCTGCTGCCTGAACCCGATGGGACCCGACGTCAGCCAGGTTGGGCTTATTCTCACGTATTTCATGGGCTCACATCGGGCTGGACTATATCTATTTATTTATTTTCACTTTTCTCCCCAATTTCGTCGTTGCCCATTTCAATTCCCTGCATGTATTGTCCCTGTCACTGAAAACTCCTACTCCTGTTTGGTACATAGAGGGAAGCTTGTTAAGAACAATTTTGGGCGGTAATTGGGTTCGGGCTGAAATGTTCTAATGAGGGTCGGGTTGGGGTCGGTTTGAGAAAGAACATTGTTGGCATCAAGCTTGATGGGCTCAACTTTTCAGGCACAATTAAAGTGCTCCCTCAGATAACTTTGATTTTTGAGCTGTCTAATTTTATTTTTTTCTTCTTTATCTTTTGGCTTTATTGTCAATAGGCCACATCTCGTCTTTCACACATCAGCAAGTCTTCATAACTGAAAATTTTACAAGTATATAAGAATAAAGAATAAAAGTTTAAGTTAAAAATGAAAAAAAACAAAAAAAAAAAAAAACAGTTTTACCTCTCTAAAGTTAATTGCTCTAAACTAGTTATTCCCAAACACTGGTTTGGGACCCACTGGTGGGTCACAAGAGATTTTATTTGGGTTGCCAAATAAATAAAAGGACTATGAAAGAAATTTAGTAGTATCTTAATTACATTCTTATACCTTAGTAGTCTAAAATGTTCTAAATTATTTTCCTGATGAGAAAAAATAAAAACAATGAGATGTCCTGTTAACTCAGCCTAAATGCATTTATTTCTTATTTCTAAAGTATTTAACATGTGTATATGTTTGCAATAACGTGTATCAAGATTAGGGCTGCAAATAATGTATTGCCAATCAATTTGTCCATTATATATCAGCAAGATGATGTCCTCAAATGTCTTGTTTTGTCCACAACTCAAAAATATTCAGTTTACTGTCAGAGAGGAGTAAAGAAACCAGAAAATATTCACATTTAAGAAACTGAAATCAGAGAGTTTTGACATGTTTTTACTCAAACTGAATGATTATGAAAATAGTTCGCATTTAATGAAATTATCGATTGATTGTTGCTGCTGTAGTCAAGATAATATAAGGTGATGTGGTAATGGAAACAAAAATGATGATTTATGCACAAATTAAGTTGCACCAAGATTTATTAATAAGGTCTATTGTGGATTGGGTCGTGATGGTTTAACATTCTTTGAAAGGAAAAAAGTTTTGGAGACACTGCTCCAAAATGATGTGATAATTGTGCGACTCTTATGTGGTTGAGCGCTTCTCGCTGTGCCGTGTCTCGCCGCTCCTGCCAGAGATCAGCTGTCAGTCAGTCAGTCCTGTGACGTCAGCCTGCCTGGACCGCAGACAGAGACGCTCTCACTGTCACTTTGACCATCTGCTTTGATTTCTTTTCTGGCTCCTTCTCTGATTCACTGTTTGCACCGACGTTAATTCAGCGCATGTTCATTTTGTTTTTCAGCTCACGATGTGAAACGCTGGAAGGAAAACAGAAATAACAACCCGACTTCATTTTCTTTACCTGTTAAATATGTTTTGGTATTCACATTTATTTTTCCAGATGAATTTCTCCCTCTCGACATGTTCCGTGCATTGGAGGCAGTTTGCCCTGTGAGTGACTCCTCTGTGCTCTCAGGAGTCTAATGGCAGCCTATGAATGTCTATCTGCTGTAATCCAACGGCAGCTTTTTATCCCTGAGTGGCTGCTGAAAGAAGAGAACACACCAAATCCTCCTGCTCCTCTCTGCCGGCCGGCCTCTCCTCTCATTCCAGCTCCTGGTGTGTGTGTGTGTGTGTGTGTGTGTGTGAGTAGAATTATTCAACAGTGGGGCTGCTGGCTTTACGTGCAGCGGCTGTTGAAGGAGGAGGAGCTGGTCATAGACACACACACACACACACACCACACAGCATCAATATCAAAACACTGTCAAAACAACTCAGCGATGATGAAACCCCAAAGATTGATTCTCTCTGTGTGTGTTCGTGCACTGGTGCATGCATGCGTGTTTCTCACTGTGGTTCTACATACAGTACAGTATATCTATGTGTGTGTGGTCAGCCATATAAATTGTCAGCTACTGCACGACCGATATAACGAAGCATTCCACTGATTTTACCCAAGATCAAATCGTCCTACTCGGCCTGTAAAAGCCTTGTGTTGTATAATGTCTTCTGTGGGTTTGATGAAACTTGGTCAAGTCTGAGAAAACATCTAATGCTGCATTCCAGACAACTTGAACTCAATTTTTTCCAACCTCTGCAGAAAAAATTCAATATAACGCCACTCAAAGCCAGTGTTTCATCTTTCAAGATGGCGCCGCACTAGTGGCAACTTGCTGCAGCAGCTCTCATTCACTGCTGAGCTTCTCCCCTTCTAAGTTCTGTCTTTTTTTATTCTTTTTAATATTTTTTTTCTGTTCCTATTTTATTATATTTTGCCTGTTTATGTTGTTCTTATTTCCTCTGTTTAAATTGTTCATATTTTTTTATATGTCCTCTTGCTATATTGTTATACGTATTTTATTTTTTCTATTTTTTATTGATGCTTCTTCATATTTTTGCTGTCTGCTTTGCTGCTGTAACACCATAAATGTCCCTGTTGTGGGACTAATAAAGGAATATCTTACTGTATCTAATTCCATCTTCATGAAGAAGCAGCTGTCTGACGTCACACAACAATAGATTTAAATTGTAAACCATCAACTAAAAGGCAACCTTAAGTATATTTGCCTGTATTTAGATAAGGTAATATGTACTGTCTTATAGCTGCCTATAGCTGGTAGCTGGTTGCAGTAAGCAATCTCTAAAAGTCAAATTGTGAACATGCTCAAAATATGAAAACATTAGGAAATATACAATATTTACTGAGTTTTGCAGGTACTACAGAACGCAGTTAAAGGTTTTCATTATAGGGGCATGAGTTCCTGTTGAAGAAGCATAAAGAAACGTCAGTTTGTCACAGTCAGTCATGTTTGGTTTATGGTTGGTGTGGTTGGCGTCATACACCTGGAAAACTTTGAGGTCGGAAGTTGGAAATTTAAACTGAGAATTTTCTGACCTCTGACTTTGGCTGCAATGCAGCACAAGCTTGGGCTTGAAAAGAAGCATGCTGTTGAGTTGCATTATGGGAAATGTAGGATCCAGCATTTTTGGAGCTGGAACCCTAAAAGGTAACCTGATGCCAAGTTGTCCTTAGAAACTGTCTGGAAAAGGGCAGGCACTTTAAAAAAAACACAGTTGGCCGGTAATCGTATCAACCACTTATCTATCACGTCTAAGTCGAGCTAACTTCAACCAATCAGATCAAAGTCTTGTCGAAGCTGGACGGGAGAGGAGCAAAAACATTTCTTACATGAAGAGAAGCTTTCAGTGTCGTTCTTTGCTCTTCTTTCAATGAAGAAATGCTCTCCAGGCCTGATATAACTGATGCTATCACAGCATCTATGCTAATCTCTTCAGGAGCCGCCATTATTTGTTGAGTTGCTTCCATGGATGAAAATCAAAAGAAAGTCTGTCGGAGCTCTCCATTTTTACAGAAGACATAGCTAGTATTGTACTAGCTATGTCTTCACCATTCACGTCCACTGTTTGGGAGATTCTGCAACAGTTTTCCCGTGAAACTCCAGCAGTGTTTTGTGGACTAAAAAACTAAACCCCACCTTCAATTGGCATGAGGGTGAGTAGATAATTGAATTTCCATTTTTGGGTGAACATTGCTGTAAGGACGGAGAGCCTCCTACCCAAAACCTTGGTATCTCATGTCCTGGAGATGAAACTCAGCAATCAACTGTTTTTCCAGTTTTTCTGTTTCCTGTTTTTTACATACTACAGCTTCAAGTAAATAAATGACATAAAAAAAATAACGGTTAAACAGAGATAACATATGAGACTGAAATATTCCAGTACTTTTCACACACACTTTTTGATAAAAGTGGGACTATGACACAAGATAGCATTGTGAAATAAAAGCACACTTTGGAAAAATGACATTCAGAGATAAATTAAATAAAAATATAAACCTGTTATTATGAAAAAAATGCATTGGCTGTCTTTCAGTTTTCATTTCATGGTATTCATGCTACCTTATTAATGCTCACAGTTTTGGCATGAGATGTTTAACTATCATGTACTTTATAGCTGTGAGGATCAGGTTTTTTACACACTTTGAGTACTGTCTATTCCATCATTAAGTCAAAATAGCAGAAAGAGGGGATTCACCTCATTAAAAAGATGATACTATGAACTTTGCTGCAGTATTTGTTTTCCGTTTTCTCTGTCACTGAAAATAGAACTGTCCGCTGTAGTGGACATCATGCAACAAAGTAACAGGACCTATTATTTCCAGTTACCCCTGAAGCACAATTTTTCACATACAGTGTTGCACAGTGGCACTTGCTCAAATTGAACATAATGGGAAAAGCAAACAAACAATTGGACGGGATTTTGTTGTTTTGTGTCTACAAACTTAAATCCGTAGCAACACAGACACTTTACAGTAACAGTTAAACCCTAAAATCTGTCAAAGCTCTTCTGAATCCCATTTCAATAAGCATAATATGAGTGTGTGCGTGTGTGTGTAGCTGTCAGTGTCAGAGTGAGTGCGTGCTGCCTGGCTCTTTGTGATGTGAAGGACAGGCGACACGGCGTGAAACAATGAACACAGCGTCCATGTTGTCGAGCCGTCCTGTCAGCCTGCAGCGCTGCACCACGCCTGACTGTAAATAGCAGCCGCACAAAAACAGGTGTTATGACCTGGACAGGTGTTTGCTGGTGTACCCGTGTGTGTGTGTTGGTGCGTGGATGTGTGTATGTGTGTGTTCAAGCATACCTAACTCAATCAAAAGCTCCAGTAGCTCTTCAGAGCGAGCCACTGTTGTTGAAATAACTGATTTACTGGAGCGATTAAATTCTTCCACCACCCTACGTGTTGATGTGTGTGAGCATGTGTGTGTGTGTGTGTGGGTGGGGGGGACGGGTTAGAGTGGTAGGCACTGTTTTTCATGGTTCGTTCAGTCATCCATCACCTGCAACATCACACCCACCACCGACTGCATTTGACAAAATTTGGGGGAAATGATGCATTTTGACTGTATTCCAGTGATTCTTTCAAAATGACCTTTTGTGACCACAAAGGTTTGAGGAAATAAAATTTCAAATGATGGAATTTTGAACACCAACATCAAGTGTTTAGCATGGAAGGAGCTGTGAGCCAGTATTTTTTAAAGGGATAGTTTGGGCTGTATTTATATGTCCAGACTTGGGGAATAATGGGTTACATGTAATGGGAATACATATTTAGGATACAAAAAGAAGGTAATTGTATCCCATTCCAGTTCTAAAAAATAAGATATAATCAGATTACAGTTACATTTAGTATAAATGGGAAGTATTAGCAGGATTACAACTTTAAAACACATTATAAAAACAACAACAATATACTACCATGTGCAGAGCACACACATTACAACACTTAATTAAAGTTGCAAGCAGCGTTGAATGGGCCCTCGCACCCCCGCACCACTCGGGGCCTGCTGCGGCTGCGACCATGTCGGCAGAGGCCAACTGGGAGACGAGATGCTGAATTTTCACCCCCTTTGGATACTTCCTGTCCCCACTAGGTGGCGCTATGACTATGACTTGTGAGTGTCATGTAGATGTGTTCAGGCCAGGACTTTTATCCTACAGGTGAAGTTTGGAGCAGATTTGACCATTAAATCCCATGTTATAGCAATTTCAAACACTTGTCTATATGGTACACACTAGTTTTGAAGTCAATCAGATCAGTTGTGGAGGAGTTTGTTCAGCCACACCCACTTATGAAATTAATATCATATGCTCAGGGCGGGACCAGTGATAAACATATTAAGATTCAGGAAGATTCAACTAAGTAAACTGAAGTTATGTCCACTTCCTGTGTTTTGGCGAAACATTGACCTTCGCCGCGCCGTCAGGGCGCCACTGTTTGACGAGACATCATGGTCTTCACAATATAGCATTACCAACATGTTAAGGCCTTTCTGACCAAATTTGAGTTCAATATGGTCAATGTGGGCAGAGCAGCACTTCAAAGTGTAAAACATGTAATTTCCTGTCGCCAGCAGGGGGTGCTATGACAAACACGGAATTTTGTCATTTAGCTATTTTCAGGGCAGGACTATTATGAATCATGTCAAGTTTGGTGAAGAATGGACAATGTAGTCCAAAGTTATAGCAATTTTGTGTTTCATGGCGAGACATCAAAATTTGACGCTCCGCAGCAGGCGGACCCTTCAACGATAGCGCAATCTTTTAATAACTTTTGATCACAAAGCAGTGTAGATGGTAGCCAGTGATTTTGAAGTCATTATGATAAATCCTGTAGGAGGAGTTCATTAAAATACAACACATGGAAAATGCCAAAAATGACCACGAAATTCAAAATGGCTGACTTCCTGTTGGGTTTAGGCCATAGAGTCCCGCAGACTTTTTTGTGCATCTGGGCATGATCTATGTGTGTACCGATTTTCGTGCATGTTGGTGAAACGTGCTGGTAATGGCGGTGTTTCGAGGGGCCAAGCCATTTGGCCATGCCCATTAACAAAAACCATATGCCGTCAAAATTGGTGAGTTTCTGAGTATGTTTAAGCTCCCAAAATGCAATTCATTTTTTGGGTAGTCTGAGCGAAAACAATAGGGTCCTCGGGCCCTAATGAGTCACAACAGCACTCTGGTCTCAGTGAAACCAGCTAATCAGACAGTTGCCAATTCATTTTCCTTTAAAATACTTTCACTAGGTGGAAATTTCACCTTTACCTTGTCTGAACATCTAATTTAAAGACAAATTTACAGATAAGACCAACTGCTAACGTTAGCTATGCAGACCAACCATTAAGATTAGCTACACAGACCAACCCTTAACATTACCTACACAGACCTACTGAGTACCAGCTGACCTACTGTTAATGTTACCTAAACAGACCAACCATTCACGTTACCCACACAGACCAACCATTAACATTATCTACACAGAACAACCGTTAACATTGCCTCAACAGACCTACTGTTAATGTTAACTACACAGACCAACCATTAACGTCACCTACACAGTCCAACTACTAACTCACCTACACAGACCAACCGTCAATGTTACCTGAACAGACCTACTGTTAACCTTACCTACACAAACCAACCATTAAAGCTAAATGCGATCTCAATTTCACCACTAGACGTTGCAGCTCTGGTCTGCATCAAACCAAAACAAAACTCGCTCAGGGGCAACCCCCCTTTCCCTCCCTTCCCCTTGCTCTCCGTCCGCTCCACCCCCTCTACCTGCGTGTTTTCAGCACTTCCCATTCAGTGAAGAAACAGTTGACATGTAGCTGTCGCAAAGTGAGAAGACACACCTCCGTGGCCGCAGCGCTTTTGAATACAGGGGCGGGCGGGGGTGGCATAATGGTTCCAGTGGAGGAGAGGAGGAGGCGTTCACATGCACTAACATGCACGCGCGGACGGACTGGCTTACCAAAACAGAGGCTCAGAGAACAGCGCACACAGAGGGCGTGTCACGTGACTCTCTACTCCAGAGGTCAATACACCACTAGTTGTGTACATAGCAAAAGTAAAATTCCTGACAGCTAATGAGGCTGTATTTCGCATTTAGCCCCTTTAACGTTACCTACACAGACCAACCACTAATGTTACCTAAACACACCAACCATTAATGTTAGCTGCACAGATCCACAGACATCTACACAGACGAACCGTTAATGTTAGCTACACAGACCAATCAGTAGTGTTACCCATGCAGACCAACTGATAGTTACACAAACCAATCACTCATGTTAGCTACATGAACTGACCAATAGCTACACATACCAAACGCTAATGTTAGCTACACAGACCAACCAACAGCTACACAGACCAATCATAGCATTAGTACACAGCCAAACCAATAGCTACACAGACAAACTGCCAACTTTAGCTACAATAGAGCAACCACTAATGTTAGACTACAGCTAATGTTAGCAGGACAGACCAACCGATAACTCACAGGCCAACCATTCATATTAACTACACAGACCAACAGCAAATTTAGCTACACAGACCAACTGCGAACTTTAACTACCCAAACCAAATGCTAACTTTAATTATAAATGAACAACCACAGACCAACCTCTCACGTTAGCTACACAGACCAACTGATTGCTACACAGATCAACCGCCAACTTTAGCTAGACAGACCAACTGCAAATGTTACCTACACTGACAAGCTACTAACATTAGCAACACAAACAAACTAGTAACGTTAGCTACACAGACCAACCACTAATGTTAGATGTAATATTGTGATACTTGGATTAGGTTACTGACTGCATTTTTGAGCAGGTGAATAGTAATTGTGTTGGAAAACATTTTTAAAGTAACGCTCCCAAATCTGTATCACACCTGTCAAGTGGATGGATTATCTTGGCAAAGGAGAACTACTAACACACTTGAGAGAAATAAACCTTTTGTGTTCTTAGAAGAAGTGTTTTTACTTTTTTACTTACAATTCGTGAACATCCGGAGCAAAACAAAAGAGCTGTGTTCACATTCTTGTTAAGTATACAATCACGTGCAACTGAGATGTGTCCATCGCACACAAAGTGTCCAATGAGACAGTCAAGTAAATCAAAATACATCCATATGGAATTAATCTGTAGATGCTCTGGTTTAAGATTAGACCAAACTTTTCTTTGGATGTCAGTTTTCGAGCCACAACAAAGACCAAAATGTGGCCTGCAACAGACTAGATAAACCTTGGTTTTAGCCTAGCAGTTTTTGATGACCCTATCTGGGTGGTTAAGAGGGGTGAGGAGTCCGCAATCACTATCAAACAGAGCAGCCAGTAAAATCGGTTTTGAGCTAAACACATCACACATCCATCCAACATGTGTCATAAAATGTCAGACTGTTCCTTTAAATATACATGGCAGCATTTGTGTGTATGAGTGTGTGAGTCAGAGTGCATTGTGCGCTCCCTCCTCAGGCGAGGTTGTCTGTGATTGGCCCTGAGTGGATTAAGAGGCTGGAGGTGACGGAGATGTGTGCTTTGTGAATGGCTGCAGCACTCCAGACTGGGTCCCACCTGATAAAGCTGTCTCTGACAAGGAGAGAGGAGAGGAGGAGGACGACGAGACAGAGTCAAAAGTGGGAGGTGGAGAGATAGAGAGAGAGTCACCACAGGGAAAAGAGACAGGGAAGGAAAGATGAGTGCAGTGGAGCTGAGAGGGGATTAAGATGGAGGAGAGAGGAGGCGATGTCAGAGGAGAGGGGGAGACAGCAGGAGATATGAAAGAGGAGGAGATAAACATGTGAATAAGGCTGAGCAAGATGGAGACAGAGATGTAAAGAAGAGAAGGCAAATACAGATTAAAGAGTGCACAAACCAGTGGAGTGACTTGGGTGGAGGAGGTGGATTAGAGCAGTGCAGCATTTCACACTGCTGGGGTTTCACTGATAGATCAGGCTGTTCAAACCCAACACACACTCTGTCTGTCTGTCTCTATTTCTGTCTTTCTTCTGACGTGTCAGTAGAAATTTCTTACCAGTTTTGAATTTGGACACTTCATCTGCTTTTAGCACTTACTCTTCAACTGCGCTCTCGGTGTGGTTGGTGTAAATGCAGTGAGAACACTTTTAATGATTTTTCCACCTGCTTTGGGTTTGTTTATCTTGTTAATTCCCGCGCTACCAAAGAACAAACTGTTAATTCACTTCACCAGACAGCCGAACTACTTTCAATGTGTGCACCTCAACTAACACAACTGCCTGCTCCTGCTCCCAACCCCTCAAATGTGACAGCTTGGTCACTGCTCCCAAGCTTCAAACTATGAGCTGTAGGTACCCATGTAGCCTCATTTTTGGAGACACTCCACTAGCGTTACATTTTAATGTGAATCAAAGTAGTATAAAGAACGACTGAAAAGTCCATGTTTGGAGGAGAACGGACTGAAGCACACATTCCCTTTCCTCCACTGTTGGGACAGGCTCGTGGTCAGATATAATGTCTTGTTCATTTTGTATGTTATAGATCATAATTGTTTTTCTGGATCCTAATAAACATGCAGACACAAACACTACAGCTGCGTCAACTGTCATGCTGACTGATCTGTTAAAGACAATCTGACAGCTGTGATCCCTTGCGCACTTTGAGATCTATTGAGACTAGAGCTGCAGTGATTAATTGATTATTAATCGATTATTACATAATCACCAAAGATTTTGATAATCAATCAATTGGTTTGAGGAATTTTTTTAAAACTAAGTCAAAATTCTCAGATTTCAGCTTCTTAAACTTTACTTTAACTTACTTTACTCCTCTCTGACAGTAAACTGAATATCTTCAAGTTGTGGACAAAACAAGACAGTCGTGGATGTCATCTTAGACTTTGGGAAATACTGATTAATCTAGAAAATAACAGATAATCGATTAATTAACTAAAATAATTGTTAGTTGCAGCCCTGATTGAGATTTATTAGGCTTTATAATTATAATGTTTATTCCGTATTCTTATTAGTGAGAATAATTTTAGAAATGCACGTGCTCAGTGTTTAACATACATGAAAGGTGTTTTATGATTGTGTAGATGTGTGCGCCTCAGCCAAACGCAGGACACACACATGCACGCTGTTGACTACAATATTTACACTTTATTGCTGACAAAAAAAAATATGTTGAAAGGACACTTTACTAATCCACATTCCTGTGTGGGGAAAAGACTTTTCATAAATAAAGGTGTTTTGTGATTGTGGAGACGTGTGTGTGTATGCGCACGTGTGCGTGTGTGCGTTCACGTGCATGTGTGCGTGTGTGCGCATGTGTGTGCTTTTGCCAAATGCACCAGGTGCAGTCTTGTGCAGACAGACCTATTGCGCCACATTTAGCCAGTCAAAGGTGCAAGTGGTTTCGACTCCAATGCACCGAGCACAAGATAGCAAATGCACCCGGCCACACCTTTGTTTTTCCTTCATTTTTAGACCTCCCGTACAGACCAAACACATCTTCATTTGCTATCTTGAAGACACAGCAAAAATGGCAACTGTGCCAGTGTATGATAGCAATGCCACCAATGCATCTGCTTTGTGCTGGGTGTAAGATAGGACCCTTTGACTTTTTTTAAGACATAGCTCCACTGTGTAAGTTAAGTAACCTCACATTACCATACATTACCTTATGTTACCTTACGTTATGAACATTAGGTTACGTACTTGAACTTGCCTTCTTCCTAAGACGTTACCTCTTTTTATGACGTAGCTTACATAACCTTCTATAACCTTACATTACCTTACACTGCATTACGAACTTGTGTGTGCAACTTGCATACATACAACTTACGTATGTGAACTTATGTAAGCAATGTAATTTTTTTTTTCTCCGAACAATAACCAAGTAGATTTTGTGCCCTTAGTTGTAAGGTCTACTTCAGTGCAGAGCCTTGCATGTGTAAAACTACAGTGTCACAGTTTGAAGTGTAGTACCACTGACCAAGCTGCCATATTGGATGAGTAGAGGGTGAGAACGTGTTGGACACAGCAAACCCTGTCAGTGTTTCAGCTTTAACTTATTTTAGCTATTACACTTTAATGGACACTTTCAGTTCTTACACTCCAACTGACGCCTGTGATGCTGATGCAGCAAACTCCTTTCAGTCCTTCAGCCTCAATTGACAATTCAGTTCCTTTTAGTGCCTCAGCTTAAATGGAATTTCAAATGCAAAGATTTACAAGATTAATTTTTTATTTGGCAGATGCTATTAGCACCCAGGTGTCAGTAGCCAACAATGGTATTTGCACCAGGGGTGTAATAGCCAATGTGGCTATTTTCACCTGGGTGTACAGGGTAGCAAGACAGAGACAAGCACCTAGGGTGTCTGTAGCCAAAAATGCTATTCCCAAGGCAGCGTAAAACCATGATCTTTTTAAAATCTAACCCAGAAGACTTATGAGCAGAGAACTAGTGTTTTATTTTGCCCCAGTCAGAGCCCAGGTCTTTAGAACAAGCTGTACAGTACAGAAAGTATTACAGTACTCCCTCCATGACTGTGGCAGAGCTCTGACTTTAAGCTGAAGTCTCAATCTATTTGCCTCCTGCTCTAAGCATCACTGTCTGGGATGAATTAAAAGCTCTTTTCTATCAGCCAGCCAGCCAGACTACTTCATCACATTACCTTTAACCAGGGTGACAGTGCGTGTGTGTGAGTGAGTGGTGTTGTTGTGTGTGTGTGTTGAGCAGTTGATCACATTAGATGTAACCTGCCCAGGCCGCCAGGCTCTGCCTCCATTGATCACAGTCAGACATTGTCGACACTCATTTAGTTTTCTGATATCTAACTAACGTCCTTTACTGGCCAAACAACATGCAGGTAGACAGAGACAGAGAGGAGGAAGGAGGGAGGAGAGGAGAGGAGGAGGGAAGGAAGGATTGCTGTGTGTGTGTGTGTTTGAAGAAGAGATCATTTCCTCCTTGGCCAGGCTTAAATAATGTGAATCAAATACAGGGGAGATGAATAGTGTGTCAACACAGAAGTTTGTGCACATATTTCACCTGAGCACTTAGCAGAGGAGACACCATACACACATCTCTCTCTCTGTCTTGATTTCACTGTGAGTTTACTCCTGTGTGGCAGAAGCCTTGAGGTCAAAGAAGGGTGAAGAACTACTGATAGAGGAAAAATGTGGTGTATTACAACTAAGAGTTTTCAAGCTGTCAGTTTTGTTACCATTGTACCTACCAAAGGAATTGCATCATAGATTATGGAAGAAATGTGCATTCAGTATTTAATTATTTGTGTCTGAATGCTGTTGGTTTATGTCTATAATGGTCACAGGATACCTGGGTAGCAAGGGGATGGGGTTAGGAAAAATTGATTTGTGTATTGCTGTTTTTCTGTTTACTGTCTTTTAGAGCTGCAACTAATGACTGTTTTATTGTCAATTAATCTGCCAGTTGTCTTCAAGATTTATTGATCATCTATTCTATCAGGCAGACCTGGGCAAAGTGCAGCCCAAGGGCTGGATGCAGCCTACTGAAAGGTTTCATGTGGCCAACATGGCTGTCATGGAAATACCAAAAATTAAAAAGCAAGCAAAGTCAATAGCATTTTGCTTATCATTAAACCATCACCAGACCTTTATTTTGAAAAGGGTCAGTGCTGTGTTAACTTTATTCACTCAGTGCTGTACATCCCTGTGTTGTTCTTCCTCTACTTTTGCTGCTACTTTCGTTGCAAGCTGCATGGTACACTGTAAACCATCAAGTTTTGGACATTGGCAACAAAATATTAGCCCACAATTCATCGTATGGCATTTTAGAAAGGGTCACCAACAGTAGAAGTGTCCAATATAGAACATGCCTGACCATCCCATTATTAGAGATTTGGCCATTATGAGGACCTTATATCATTTGTGTGTGGCCCACAGCAGCCTGATCAAACCCCCCCAGATGCAACAAGATGGTAATGATAATATGGTCGACATCCTCACATTAAAAGGTCAACATCTGGGGAAACATCGTCCATCAACTGTGATTCTAGTTGAGCACTGAGCATCATCGATGTAAAAACAGAGTCCTCCTCCCCTCGTCCTGCCAGAGTCTTGTGTGTTGGAGCCTGTCCTGTCAGCTCAGAGTACCATCCGCCCCTCAGCCTACGTTACAGATTATTAAGAAGCTGAACTAGCAGGTGTTTGCCAGTTTTTGCTTGAAGGATGACTGAAGCGAGTGATCAATTATCAAGGTGGAAGGCAATTAATTTCCTTTTGACCGACTGATTGATTAGTCAAGTAGTGATGGAGTGGGTTGGTGGGAGGAAAGGAGGGAAATGGAGGGCAAAGAAACCGCTGCATTACACTTTGCTTTGTTTGCATTGTGTCACTTTGTGACTGCAATGCCTCTCCTCCTTTATATCTAAATATAAAGCAAGGAATTTCTTGAGATCTATCTTGAGAACCACTCATCTGATCTACTTCAAACTTGACAGGTGTAAAAAGTAGTAATAATAAAAATTCATCTATGTGTTATAGCAACCCCTTTGAATTTAAGGTCTGGCATTTTCCTGATCAGGCATCTAACAAATAGTGTATGATTAGTAAGTTATTAATATCATAACAGCGGTGACCGAAATTTGACGATGAAAATTAGATGATTGAATAAAATGTTGAAATTTTGATATTCATCTTGGGTTAATTAATTGTTAGCCTGCATTAAGTGAGTTCTCCGTAACAAGTAATAAAATAGTTGAAGATTTATTGACTAATAAATCAAAAAAGTTCATCTCTAGAGTGCATCTCTAGACTTTATACCCATGTAGAGAGAGAGTTTTGGTTAACCCTATCTCTTATACCTAACAAGGCGCTGGCTAATTTGAGTTTTAAGGCTTTGATAACCCGACACAATCAGTGTCGAGTATCCAGTGTTTGGATGAATAGTTCTCGAGGAAGCTGCAATCAGCAATGCCAGAGGCCTAGCAAAAAATAAATAATTTATCACAAAAAAAGACAAAGGAAGAAGGCAACATTCCTACAACAACATCAAGTTTGATTGGGTAAGAAAAACGAGCAGCCAGATGAACAGAGAGGTTGAAAACAAACCTCCAGGTTAGGAAACAAAGGTGAAGGGAAAAATCATTCTCCAAACCATCTGTTAACAGATCCTCATCCTGCTTCAAATTTGACCTTCTGTACTTACTGTAGTTGTGTGCACACATAATATCCTGTGAAAAGAGGGATTATTGGTGATTTCAGGTGCTCTCATCTCTTTTTCAGTTTGACGTCAGGGGTTCAGATCAGGGTTCCCACCCTTTCTTGCACTGCAGACAGCTATGTTGTTGCAAAACAGCCAACATGGTGGGTGAAATAGGTTGCACCACTGAAATAAAGGGCAAATGTTTGGATATGGACTGAAGGCAGCTACAGCTCACGATGCACTGCTTTCACACATACAGATACAAAGTATCTGGTCTCTCATGAAGCTTAAGTGACAAATAAATGAACCTTGTAACCTTGTAATGAATAGCAGCCTATAGCTTTTGAATCCGTATGGGTGAGTGGCCTCTTGGGTTTTTTATCTCACCTACATCCTGAAAAGAAATCCATGAAGCTCTCTGTGGACTCCCAATAGTTTTACTTTTTAATGATATTAACTACATAGTTGCAACATTGAAATGAACACAGCACACACAAACAGGATTATAGTAGGGTTTTTTTTTTTTTTTGTATATTTCAATAAAAAACAAAGGCAACTTGTTCCAGTGAGAGTAAAACTCCACTCTAAAAGGTTCATGATTACAAAAAGTTGAACAAAATATGCTTCACTATAGTGCACCTCAGTCAAAACAGCAAGCACAAAATTCTAAAATATTCAAGTGCACAGAGCGTTGATTAATGTCAAAAACAGTGTCTTTTAAGTACCTGTGACAAAGTAAAAAATGAAAATACAAAAAAGTAGTAAATAATAAATCTGTTTATTGAAACGTACATGTATGACGTTTTTGTCAGGGGACTGCTATGATTGCTGGAACTCACAGGAAGCTACGGAGATTGCTCAAATTTATGGAAAAGTTGCTGTGATTTGACAAAATTGCAATTGCAAGGTTGAATTTGCATTAATTGTTGCAATCGCAACATTGCATCTCCCTGGAGGGACTGAATAGTATGGATCTTGCATACTGATGACCCAGTTTAGTTCAAAGTGTGTAACCTGCTGTTGTGGGGTTGACAGGGCATGATGAGGAAAAATGCAAGGCAGAACTTTGCAGAGTACTGTTCTACAAATAGTCTATAATTGTTGATTACCTTATATAATTCAGTGCTTTTTTGCCTGTCCATGGCCCAAGGGTTGGATACCACTACCTGAGATATTCTGGATGAGCTTGTTCACATCTGATCATCAGACTCAGACTCATGCTTTCCATCCTTTTTTGACTTTGTTGTAGCAATGTTGCCACAATCTCAAATGTAGGCAAGTACACTGTCATAATGTAATCAGAGAAATTCATCATAAAAATTATGGCCTGAGGCTACAGAAATAAGATCCAAGGTGCAATAAAACTGAATTTTCTGATGTTTCAACACTCAATGGCCTTACTCATGCCTGATCGCTGGTTTTGAGTCATCCAGGTCTCTCAGGTTATCTGGCACAAGCCTCCACGTTATTCCAAGGATTAAATCGAAATCTGGTCAAGCTGCTTGTAGTTATTTTGCTCCCAGCCTCTAAAGTAACCCAGTCGATGACCTCAGATGTGCCCCCACACTTACCTCTGTTAAAAGCAGCCTTAAAACGTCCCTCGCCTCACAGCCTCTGACCAAGCTCCCATCCAAAGCTTTGTGATGAGTGAGTGTGTGTATTTCTGGACTCTGGAACAAGTTTCATGTTTTGTATTGATTCCGTTTTTAAAGTGTGAAGCACTTTGACTGTACCTGTGTATAAAGTGACATACAAATAAACTTGAACTCCTTAACACCCAAGGATATCAGTCTCTTCTCATTTGCTTTGATCCCAGCCAGCAAGAAACACCATCTGTGACTGCTGCACTGATAACTGACTTTTCTGAGCATAACTGGAAATCTCTAGGCCGTTTGATACCCCAGAATGACTTATACATGCTTTGGTCATGCGCTGGACAAACAATTTGAAGATCCTGAAACAGAGACATCTTTACTTCAGATCTGGACATTGTTTTTTGCAACCGGTGATGACACGCCATGGTGTGTTCCCAGTTCTGCCACAAGAAGGAAAAGAGGAAAGCAAAAATCATATCTCTATAAAACTCACAACTGATGTACTGGAGCTGACTGTGAGGACAGAAAGAATGCGGAAAGGCACATACCCACCAACTAGCCCAACTGCAAGCTCCAATACCAGAGATGTAGGAGTCGATACCAATACCATTAAATTTCCACGATTCTCAATACCCAATTTAATACCATGGTAAAAAACTTTGACTGCTGATTCATCACTTGACCCACCTGGCCAATCCATAGTATGTCCTAGAAAGTTGATTTGAACCCACTCACCCTGCAGGTTAACTAGGTTGACCCACGCATCACTAATTTTTCTTCTAATAAAATTGAAGCTGAGCTGTTGCTGAAGCTGCACATGTCGCTATCTTGTGTTGTTGTTCAGTGCTGGTGGGTGTTTTTCTTCTTCCTTTGGCATCTGATGGCAGATTGCAGTACTTTTAAGCATGTATGCTGTCCCTGTCATGTCCAGAAGAATTGCATCTCCACTACCATCATGTTTTCAAAATTTTGGCAACGACTTGGTACTGAAGAATCACTTCTTGTGACATCCCTTGTGCTGACTTGGCTTCCAGTGTCATGATAAACTTAAATGCTTAAAAGTTTGGCCTTGCTGACACAGAGCCTCAGGCAATGTTGCTGCACTATGTGATGAAGCCTTCTATAAATCAACACTCTTCGTTTTTGTTGGTGCATCCAACAATGGCATGGCTATCGCACAACATTTGAAGGCGGCAGTATTCATGAAAAGTATTCTAAACAGGTGATGGTAGACTGCCAGAGAAACAGGAGGTCCTCTGTCCAAGGAGAGGAAGTGGAGAGGGTGGACTCGTATATGTACAGTACCTTGGAATCCAAAGCACTGAAAAAAAAAAAAGCACTCACAACACTGACGCTATCTTCAGGAAGTGACAGAGCAGACTGTTCTTCTTGAGGGGACTCAGATCCTTCAGAGTGTGCAACAGGCTCCTGCAGATTTACCAGACTACATTAGCCAGTGCTATGTTCCTCACAATAGCGTGCAGGGGTGGTGACATCAAGTGTGGTGAAACCAGCGGACTCAACAAGCTGGTAAGGAACTCAGTGGTGGAGAGGAGGACAAAGGACAAAATTAAAGCCAGCTCTTTCAGCTACAAATCATCCCACCAGATGTAAAATGATGACACAGGTGAGAGGCCCAGGCAACAACAGGCATATGCCTGTGTTGTTTTCAATCTGAGCTGACTTTCTCTCGGACTTTAACTTTTCTCTGCACAGATGTTCCTCCAATCCCCTCTGGTGAGGTCCCTAAATGTTTCATGGTTTGAACCAAAGATCTCCTGCTCACAAGGATGGGGAGTCTTTTTATTCTAGCTTTGCTTCCACCAATAATACCCAGGACTTTTTTCTCATTTGCCATTTCTCTCAATTTCAATTTCAATTTAATAAGCTTTATTGGCATGACTGTAGAATAACAATATTGCCAAAGCCATTTCTCTCTTTCTCCAGTGGAGAAACTACTCACAAATACCTCAGTTATCCCCAGGTTAAGGTTTTCTATTGTGTCTAAAGTATTTATCAACCTTATTTTGATCTAAGTCAAACTCTGTGGATTCTGAGGCTTGGTATGGCCACATCCAGGACACATGCCCAAAAGTCCCAGTAACATTCCTTGTAGGCTTGCCCCATCATTCCATGATCTGCAGCATAAATCACCCTCAGAAGGGCATGTGTTGGACAGCTCAAGTTTCTAGGATTAGCAAATTCCTGGACATGCCTTCCCAGAAAACACTCAGCAAAACCAGGTCACCTACAGAGGCCAGTGACATTACACTTGCACTCCCTGCCCTGAATTCTGTCCAGAGCTTCTCTAACATGTAGAAAAGTGGATCTGTCACTTGTCTGAAGAGCATGGGGTACAGGGGGTCACATTGCTTGACCTCCTTCTGCAGTCTCATTCTGGTTTCACCAATTCCTGTTCTCAAATTGTAAGTGTAATAAAATACAGTATTGCCAAAGCACATTGTTCAAAATGAAACAAGAAAATAGCAGTAACACAGTGCTTAAAGTGCTAAGCAAGAACACGAAACTGGGCATAACTATAATGATAACAAAAATAACATTAAGCAGTGTGTGTGTGTGTGTGTGTGTGTGTGTGTGTGTGTGTGTGTGTTGGGTTGTCACTCACTGTTCCTCAAAGTGTGACAGGTGAAGACATATTCTGCTGCTAACTTGCAGCTCTCTCTATGTTCTCCCAATAGTATTGGTAGTTTCTTTATATTGGTTAGTTGGCCAAATTCAGGATGTTTGTTTTTAAATATGTAATTCAGATTTCCTGATTTTTTTGAACATTCTGTGAAAACGTGCAGCTCTCACTGTTCTCACTCTTGTACAGCAACCAGAGTAAGAATCTTTAATGAGCCTTCTCATCAACTTACCCATTCCCCCTCCAGTGGAAGACCTCAAGGATGTCAGTGGGACAGCAAATGAAAAGCCTTAGCAAAGTCAATAAATACCGCACTCGGGGGTTTTCTGTCTCACTTGCTCAGTTTTATGAGGCCCTCCGATATATATGGATTCTCTGATCAACCCGGGATTTCAGTGAAACCCTTTGCTGTTTGTGTCTGACAAGCTTCAGTCAGTCTCCTATCCAGGTTACTAGAAAAATATGTAGATAGTGATCAGGTACCCTTTGTTTAGGTCTTTTAACTTCTCTTTGTCACTTGATTTGGGAATCAGCGTTGTCTGACTTCCCTGAGGATACTTTAGCAACTTGTAGCATACAGAATGACATTGAAGAAATCAGCCAACTTTTATCCTTTCTGATCTAGGGGAGATAGTTTCTTCTGATGCCATCAGGACCATTTGCACTTTCTTTGCCCATTTTCTTGATGAATCCCAGAACCTCAGCTGGGAATATTGGCTAACAGAAAGGAACATTTTCAAGTTCATAAATTTGTCATCACTTCTCCAGATAGATTGGTAATCTCTCCAAACACTTCATAGGTCCACCTGGCATGTGGACTTTTCTTTTTTTATCAAGAACCCATCTCATGGCACTCACCCTTCCTTCTTGTACATGGTCTGCATGACCTTAAACTTGAATCTCTTTTTAGTTTAGAGGCTATATGAAGTGCTTTAGTGGAGAAAAGTGGCCTTTTCCTTTAAAGTTTTTTTATTATGCCCTTTACATACAGGTTAACCAGTCAAGCCGGTAGGTCCATTTCTATCAGTGCTGACTGCAGGGGACTCCACTGCTCCACTGTGGAGTGCTTGTGGCAGGACAAAGCCTTGTCAGGTTCAGTCATGGAAGCATATGCACCTTAAAACAAGGTAGTAAAGAGGAATTAAACAGTTTGTATCTAATTAAAAATAAATCATTTGGAAAATAAATTAGTGTTGCCTGACTGGGTAGTTTTTCTGCCCAGTTAGGCCACTTTTCTGTTTGATTTGGTGGGTAAATGGTTATGTGTGGCTTGGTTTAATTTGAGCTTCTGTTTGTTTGGGTGCTTTATGACAATGACACATTCCACTGAATCGGCCCCTCCTGTCCTTCAGTTAGATTGAGCTGGTAGATAAAACCAACTGACTTGTGAATTTTTATCCCAAATCAGCTTTGAAAGTCTGGCTTCAGTTAGGAGACAGCAATTGGTGGCACAGATACCTATTTTTATTGAATGGAATGCTGTGCAAAGATGAAAAAAACCCTGGGGGAGTAAACAGATCAGCATAGAAAGAATCTCCAGGAACTATTTTTACTGACTAGCTCTCAGGCCTCTAGTTAGCTCCAGCTATAGCAGTTCATTAACTACCCCTATTGTTGATGCCACTGTTTCTCATGGATGAGCAAAGGTCACTTGCTGGTGTTACTGCTGCTCCTTATAATCATCAACAATTCCCCAAAGAGCCTAAAACTTTCATCAGTCTGTTTCAGACACAGTTCCTCTTGAGTCTGCACCCACTCTGTAAAACATGCAATGTTTTATTAAAATAAGTGGATTTGCAGACTAATTTCACTGAAACCTCTGGATAGACAGATACATTCATACATATGTGTAGTGTATTGAATACAAATAATGTCCTTTAAGTGGAACATGTATGTTCAATCCAAACACTGCTCCGTGCTGAAGTGTCCTTGAGTGAGCCTGGAATCCTTGCTGTCTCCAAGGAGACAGGAACTGACCCTGACTTCTGCCTACAGGGATCACTACAGCAGCACATTATTATAATGGATGGGATGTTCAGTGTTGTTAGTAATTTCTGTCAATTTATTAATGACATCATACATACATGCCCCCTATTTTGAATGGATGGATCATTTGTACAATGTCTAATTAATATGAAAGATTGTCTAGTTTTGTGTAGTTTCAGCTAGGGACAACACGTGGAGGTCATGTTATGTTATGTAAATCTCAGCTGATTGGATCTGGCAGTTTGCAGTAGGTGCGAGTCCAATATTCACTCTCCTTTTAGCTCTGTTTTTGGCCACCACCAACCTCTGAGAAAATGTCTGGCTCTGTAGCTGCAAAATGCTCCACTGTGTTCACCAGCTAGTCGCTAACTCTGTTTGTCTGCTGTTCGGTGTTGAGCAGGTAGTGTTTTAGAGTGTTTTTTTTTTTTTTTTCCCCACTGAAAACAGTTGCTTGCTGCTGCTGGAAACCAGGATAATGAGAGCAGAGTTTGAGGAAAACCAACACGAGCTGCATGTGCTGCCAGAAAGTCCTTGCATATTATGCAGCCATTTGATCCATTGTCAATAAAACATTTTTGATTGGTGCAGCGTTAATGTATCAGCTAACTGCATATACAATGGACATGTGATATGTGACATGGCCTTTTTAAACTGTTAACACATTATAGATGAACCAACCAATCAATTCTGCCAACAAAAACGTATAACCCCCCTTTTCTGTTGGTGCATCCCAGCTCTATCTGCCTCCCTGATTATCAGATATTCACTCATCCAGTTGGTGTGATTGATTTTATTGTGCTGGGTGTGTTTAGTATGATTGGGTGATGGAAGTCAGTGAGCCATCTGTTCTCATAGACTGAGCCTATCACAGTATGCCATACTGTATCAGTATGGAGAGGGTTTGGAAAGATGTCAGAATGCTGACTATTGTCTCCTTGTAGATCTTTTTTCTAATCTCTTGTCATGTTGGGTCTTTCTATTTTGGAGAATTGCCTCCATCATATATTCTTCACACCCACAAGCATTTTTCAGACTTGTGCCATTTAGTATGAAGGAGCTCATGCTGAGGCCCAGGCTGTGGACATCATGGCTTGGAGTTGATTCCCATCTGCCATCTCTATGTACACTGCAGCCATGTTACACCCACTGTACAGCTAAAGCATGGAACATGCTCACTGCTGAGTCTTTCTCTCTCTCTCTCTCTCTCTCTCTCTCCCTCTCTACATATATATATATATATATATATATATATATATATATATATATATATATATATATATATATATATATATCGCTCTCTCTATATATATCTCTCTCTCTCTTTGTGTATGTGTGTGTGTGTTACATGCCCGTGTGCTGCTGGGACCAGTAATTGAACTTCTTTATTGGAATGTGTCAAACTCTCTAAGCTGGAAAGTATTTTTCTAAGTTCACTGCTTCTTTAGTGGTTTGTGCCAGGGGAGTAATCAGTTTTGAAATCAGCATGCAAATTGAATCACATCCTGTGAATAAATGTGTTTGCTCTTTGTTTTCTTTTTCTCCTTCAATGATTTAATATTTTGGTATTACTGCCTTCACCTGTTCGCCTCATAAAATCCCTCGACACGGGATCGTTAGCAGCCGAGCCAAAGACTCCTTGATTTAATGAAATCATTTTAATTACAGGATAAAAGAAAATTTTTGCTTGATCAAATCAGAATAGCTTCAGTTTCTGCGGGGGCTGAAAAGCCTTTGTTTGCATTTCCTCTTTTGCTTTTTCTCACTGCTAATTTTATACCTTGATGAAAGACAATGCCTTGTTTTTGCATATGGCTTATCTGTTGTTTCAAGCTTTTGGTTGTACTTTAAAGGAAGAGTTAGGCATTTTGGAAAATACATTATTTAATGTTGCATTCCATTTGAACAAGGAAATCATAATTTCACAGTTCTTTGTTGGAAATTTCAATAGTGCACCCCCTGAAGTTGGATTTCTGACCTGGAAAGTCAGAGGAACCTCACCAACTCCAACCTCAAAATCCAAGATGGCTGCTCCGCGCATCAACAGTACAGTAAAAGCTGTAGTAATATACTGTTTAACAGCACTTCTGTCTTTTGTGGTGCATTTTATTAGTCACAAACACAGTACTATTTAACTTTTATGTGTGGACACATTGCTGTGGTGTTTGTACATGAAAGATACTGTGTAATGTGTTGTTATCAAGCATAAAGATTTTCCTGGAGGTGTCAATCTTTTCTTCCTACTTGTACTGGAACACGGCCAACTTGGGTGTAGCGTCATTCCCAGCTCTCTTGCAGCTAGTTAACTTAGCTTAGCATAAAGACTGGAGACAGGGTGAAAAGGCTAGCTTGGCTCTATCCAAAGTAAGAAAATCTGCCTGCTATCACTTTTAAAGTTTGCCAATTAACAACATTTTAGCTTTAATGGTGTTGGTGGGTGGAGTTTGTTCACTTTATGCAAACTAGGCCAAGCTAGCTGTTTCCAGTCTCTGCCAAGCTATGCTAACATCCCATGGCTTCAGTCCCATATTTACAGACATGTGGGTGGTATCAATCTTATTTTATTCTCAGCAAGAAAGCAAATAAGCTTGTTTTCAAAAAAGTATTCTGTGAAAATCATCATCAGGAGCAGGTGTCAGGAAACAACAGATAATAAAGACATGGTGCGTCAGCTGATTGGTCAGTTGAATCAGTTAAAGATATGATGCCAAACGCCTAAACTGTTTACATCATAGACAACCCAAAGGTCTCTGCATCATGTAAACAACTGAAAATCTTAAAATGTTTTAGAACAGTGTTCAGAGAAAGTCTTTACTGCAAAGGCTTCCATAAGAATAAGAATCTTCTGCTATTTCTTATTTGTATGTTGTCCTTAAAGTGTCTTTTTATGGATTTATTACATCCACTTGACAGGCACGTTCACCATATATATAGAAACTGTAGCATGAACACATGCATGTATTATCTGTAAACAACTTTGGATACCTTACTTAGAAATCTAATGACAACTCACATGTCACTTCAGTGTTTCCTCATCAGAAGAACGAGAGCATTGGTCATCTGTTCATAAACCTAAAATTACTTAAGATCACTTTTTCCTGCCAAGTGACCACTTGATTAAACAACTCATGTCTTTGAGAAGCAAAATTAGAGGTAGCCAGCTCATAAGTCACCCCTCAAGTCGACTTTGCAGGTTGGACTAAGCAAGGAGACGTGAAAAATGATAAAAGTCAAAGACAAATGGTAATTGCAGCCTGACTACAGAGGTAGAAGTATTGTGGCTTTGTTATAATGCTGCAAAATCTGGATGGCTGGTCCAGTTTTAGCAATGCTTATTATGGGTCATTTTTGATGGCATGGCTGGTTAAATGTATTGCTGTCTGCCAATTGTATTTGAACAAAGCTGCAAGGTGCTGGACCACCAGAATTTTAAAAACAGTCCAGACAAAGTAAGTTTAACATGATTTCACTGACCAGGTAAGCCTGGTGTTAGAGTCAGGACCTAGTCAGATTAGTCTTTTAGACAGTGATATTTAATTCCAAATTTTATTTATGTTAACAGCTGAGAGTCGATGGATTTGCTTTGATGTTTTTCATCAACTTTTGCATCAACAAGACATTAAAGTTTGCGTCATTGATCTCTCTAGAGCCGGTTAAAAAAATTACAGTACCACTACCTTTTCCAAAGGTTCCTCTTTATAAAGAATGCTCGCAGTGATTGGCTGTAAGCAAAACCATATAAATAGTCATTTTTCTGGATCTGGGTACCCAACAGATTGAATGCAGGTATTCTTTGAGAAGGAGAAGTTTTGGTCCCGGTTTATTTCAATCAATACCTTAAAAGTGTTAAGTACTAAGTGTTAATACCTGGCCTTAGAATATATACTCTAAATGGTGAAAAACAGTCATTTAACTGATTGAAATACATAACTTATTCTGTTTTAAAAAAAAATAACATTTTGCATTGCAGATGCCTTGTGATTACAGTCGTGGTGGTGAGTATCACATCTAAACATCTTGTCACAGTTTCATCCTCCCTGTCTCCCCTCCTATCCCTCTGCCCCAGTATTCTCTCACTCTCCCAGTTTCTCTCCTGTTTCTCTGCCTCAGCAATTTTCCACTCTCCCTGCCTCTGCTCCACTCTACCTGCCAGCCACTCCCACCTAATCAGCCCAACTACACTCACCTGTAAGCTCAGCTGCAGCTCATTCCCAGTCAGCCCTGCATATAAGCCTCTTCAGCACTCTGACCCTGGCCAGATTGTTCTACTGCATCCATGCAAGACTTTCCAGCACTCTTTACCTACCTGATCTCCCGTTGCCGACCCTGCCTGCCCCTGACCTGCTCTCCTCGTCTGCCTCCTCGTCTGCCTCCCGGTGAACTTACCTGCCTTCTGTCCCCGACCATGTGCTCTGCCTCGGCGTCCCTGGCGTCTGTCTGTTCTCTTGGCTTTGACTTCTCCCCCTGGCCTCGGCTCCTCTGCCGCGCGCTCCCCATCGGCACCTCTGCTTCATCGGTCTGCTCTCCTGGCTTCGACTACTCCACCTGGCCTTGTCTGCTGCTCACCCCTCGTTGGCACCTCTGCATCATCAGCTAGTTCTTCTGGCTCTGGATACCTCGCCTCGGCTGCCTCACCCACAGTAAGCCCCTTCCCTTTACTCCCGGCTGCTAAAGAACGGAACTGTACGGGTCCGAGGGCTTACGTCCCCCTCCTCGGTCCTGTGGTCGGGTTTGGCTTAATCCCCTCCTCAAGTCTGAAACCCAGAGACTTTGTGTGGGCTGTTTGCCTGAAGATTGAACTGTGTGCCGAGTTTATTCATCTGCTCAAGTTCCTGTTTTGTTGCCGAATTAATAAAGGTCATTACCAACTGTTCCCAATTTCCAGTGTACTGCTTTTGGGTCCGAATTACACCCGTTACACATCTGTAGCAATGAATTTAAGGAATTAAGTGTTGCTATAACTTGAAGTGACGATGGCCTATAAACAAACTAGGACTAAAAACAAAGGCATTTTCTTTAATCTATATCCCATTTGGAAAGATATTTGTGGACAAGAATATTTTGGCACAAATATAGCAAGAACACTCTTAAATATTATGAGATAATGTAAAATCAGTTCTAATGCAGGATTCCTTTTAATTAAAAGTTTTTAATGCTTTATTGATCAACTACACATTTTTCTAGCCTGCTCGTAGCACATAACATACAGAGAGCATAGGAGAAAAATGCTTTCGGTCACCAGTGCTGCTTGCATGCAGGGTAAAGTTAAGAATCCAGCCACACTGAAAATAATAAGAACAAACCCACTTAAACAAGCTGACCACCTGCTCAGTGTTTAGGTTTATTGATTCGTTAGAAAGCACAGGCCCCTGCATTCACCTGACAACTGACCAAAAAACTCAGAGAAAAAGGTTATTGTGTGTCCACTTGAGTTCACCCTGTGAGTGTGCTCTGTTGACAGTAGTAATTGCTCGTATTCACTGACTCATGAAATGTATTTGCCTGGCCTCCAACCACTGTTTTTCTACCTTTGGAATAAGACAAAATATCACTGGGCTGTGTGGCGTGCTATCCTTCAGGCATTTTGTTCTGTGAGGTAAAAAAGAAGAGATGGGAAGCACAGAGGTCTGGAGGAGTTCACTGCAGCTGCACAGCAGCTTATGAGCTATCTGATTCTCCAGTCTGAGGAGTGGATGGCTCTGGGATAAATGTCAGAGGCAATATGTGAATATGGGTGGACAGAATTTTTTTGTTGTCTGGTTTTCAAATGTTTTAATTGTGACAGTTTTACCATGCATTTTCTTATGCCAGTTGGGCTCATTCAGACAGGTTCTATATTCACCTGGATCTCTTCCCTAATATGCCTTTTACACCAACATGGAGCCAGCTTTGTTCTAGTTTGCGCAACTAATTGTGAACCATTCTTAGCAGTTTGGCCAAAAATAAATTGGTTCCAGACCCAAAAGGTCCCAGCTGGGATAAAAAAAATAGGATTTCCTTGACCTTACATTCCTACCTTGCCTTGGGTGTGATCATGAACAGAACTGGCTAAAGAATAAGATCTGATTAGGTGGAAAAGGGCTGTGAGAGGTTCTGTGTTACCCCTGGTTTAGAGCATCAACATGACAACCTTGTTTATGCCCCACTGAAGCATCTATATGAGCTCTGTGTTGTCCATGCAAGCATCCTGCTGCAAATGAGCAGCCAAACTTTTTTTTCTTTGATGTGTGAAATATTTCTCATCTGTTTTCCATTAAGATGATGCATTTGATTGTGATATAAGCACGGCAATGCATGCAGTGTGTGCATTGAGAAAGGACAAAAGAGTGCTGGTGGCTGCACTCAGAGCAGACAGGTGTTGGCAATCGGAGCAGAGGGATTGGATGAGCTTTGGTAGTGAATTTGTATACTGGCAGTAAATGTACAGCTTGCCTATGAATAAACACTGCAAAAGAGGATCGAAGAAGTCCTCTCTGCCTCTATGTTACCAAATGTGGACAAAATAAGTTTTCAGTGCCTTTTACTGCGCGCCAACTTCACATTTATGTGCATATTGTCCAAAAATTAGACTTGGAAAAAGTGGTGCAGACAGTAGCATGGATTACAACGAGGAAGCTTCTGTTGCATGAGATGTGTGAATGAAAGACTGACTCACTTGCGGTCGAGATGAGTTAGCCCCATCTACTAATTTACTAGTTAGTTTTCAAGCATTCTTCTTTTTAAAGATATTGTAAAGCAACAACTAGTATGTGTGTTTTGAGTTTTCATCCAAAGACACATTATCATCCTCCCAGCCAAATTTGAATGTTTTAAAAATGTCACTAAAAATTAAAACAAGTCTCAAAATTATGGAAAAAAATTAGCAGTTTTCTCTGCTCTGAAATGCTGGGGGGGTGTATCCGGTGCAACCTGAATACAACCTGAAACATGGATGCTCCATCTAGCAGCTTTATTGAACATGTCCAGATGTGTTAGAGCCAACATATCCTCCAAATCATACGCCCAGGTAGGTCGTACGTGGACATACGACCCAGTAGAGCGTTTCTATCCTCCAAATCATACGCCCAGATAGGTCGTACGTGGACATACGACCCAGTTGAGCGTTTCTGGTCGCGTTTCAGGCTGCATTAAGAAAAGCAAATTCCAATAGAACAGTGGTGTGGCGAATCAAGGAGGGCGCCTGTCCCCGGAACAGAAGATCCGAGTACGAATCCCGGCAAGGCCGAGCCCAACAGCGCTTCTGTTTTTCGGGGTTAGGGTTAGGGTAAACGTACGTATAGGTCGTATAAAGCTGCTGTCAAAAACGACCTCCCTGGTCGTTTTCTGTTGGAGGACAGGCTCGTTAGAGCTACAAGATCCAGAGGAGGATGACAGGATGGTATTTTTTTCTTCTGTGCCAGGTTGTTGGAACTGATGACAGCTGAAGTTAACTGTTGGGCTGATTTGGACTGAGAGTTACTGAAGGTATGTTCATAGCTGCCCATCAGCGAGGGTGAGGGGAGAGGGAGGTGGTGTCATTCATGTGTTGGTTCGTGGGGCTTATTTAGTGTTGGGGGACCACAAAACATCACTGAGCCATGTTGCAGCTCCACCCAAACAACAGATTCATGGTCTAACTCCACAATTAAGTACTATGTCTAATGTTTATCTCAATGAGGGTAAACTAAACACCAGAAAGACATTTCAGAAGTATGTTAAAAATGACCATAAAGTTGACTCAACACCTTTCAACAAAACCTTCAAGACCTTCATGAGAGAAGAGTACAATGTAGATGTGGTCTTTAAGAAAAGTGACCTGAGATAACTTCTGTTATAATTTGACGTTCAACATCAGAGAAAACATTTTAATTCAGCTATTAAGATAGACAGTCCATCACTGTAAAATAGAAATAGTCTATCATGTTTTGTCAAGTTGCATCACAACACTAATGTCAGAAAAACAAGCCACTGTTTCATATTAGTAAGTATATTTGGGAACGGTGAAAGCCAGGAGGAGACAGAAGTGGGTGTCTTACTCACTTACGCTTCTCTGATTTCCTCATTTTGCATTTTATGTGTGATTACATTAGAACCCACCTTCTGTCAGTCACAGCCCAGGCAAGCCAACACACAAACCAAAGCAAGATGCCTCTGCCTGCTATCATCTGTGAAATTAAACAGAAAAAAAAAGTTTGACTTCATTGTCAAATCAATTTATTTATAGAGCAGAATTCAAAACAGCAAATGGTGACAAAAGTGCTTGAAATTACAATTAGGTAAGTATTAAGTTAAAAATATAATTATGTCAAAATATATACCACAGCTTTCTTTTTTACAGTGATGCTGTTGGAACACTGCTGCACCGAGGATTGCATACATCAATATTCCTGTAAATGCTCAGGAGCTGTATCAGTGCTAGTTGGATTTAGTGATCACAGGCTGACGGTTGTTTTGAGAAAGACCAAGGCCAGAGTGTAAATTATTCATTCTAGTTCTTACAGGATGTTCAATTCTGAATCCTTCTAGGGGAATATTGGAAATGTGCCATGGTTATGGTGCAAGATGACTGACTCACTGATGACACTAAACCATTTCATGAAGCACTATATGGACTTTTCCAATAAGCATGGATAATTACCTAGAAACCCTTGCAAAGAGGCTGGAGCGGTCAAAGTACTTTGCCCATCCAGTTCACGTGCTTTGTAGCCATGGAGAAAACCTATAATCATGTTCTTTGAGGTGTCTTGAGAGGAGTGGTTTGAAAGTATGGGGGCTGAGTACCTCACAGAGAGCTGTGTTATATTCTATTGGCAATAAGGCAAGTACATTCCCTGATGGCTCTCGGTCCCTGTTCTGTTTGTAACTGTGATGGACTGAATCTCAAGGCACAGCCAAAGGACAGGGAATGTATGGTTTGTTGACCTTTTTGCTGATGTTGTAGTTGTGCTGCCTTCATGAGATCACAACCCCCTGCAAGCTCTTGACAATTTGTAGCTGAGTGTGAATGGGGATGAGGGTCAGGGCCTTCAAGTCTGAGACTGTGGAACTCTTAGAGGTGTCTACAAGCCTGTCCTGTTTAGTCCAGTTGATTCTTACTCTTGGTGTGATTTGTTTGGGCTGATCTGAACAGAGCAATCATTCTTGAGTGCTGACCAGAACAACCACAGCGAAACTCCTTAGAGGAAGTGGTCTCAGTTCGATCACAAACAAATTCTGGAGCTGTCTGTGGGAAGAATGTGATCTGATCTCAATCAGGTCCAACTAAACTGCTCCCTTAGCCAGGTTTGCTTTGCATGCTGTGATGCTGAGGAGTGAAATCAACAGTTACTAGCAGCTAGCCAGAGAGTGAATCCATGTCTTATTTGGACTAGCTCAACGTACTATGGATCTGAACACATGCAAAGTATCCCAGGGTCTTGTTCATAAGCAAGGGTAAGATCAGCTGTGGTTTTAATAGGTGGACTTATGGTGGATCAGCAGTTGGAGAGATTTGAGCGTTGTACTCTCAATTTGTCAGTCAATCTTTGTTTCAGTGCCCACCCATAGTCAGTTGTTTTAGGTGACTCAAAGAATGAAATAAGTGACTGACTTCACAGGGTGGTGAGGCTCACCTTTAGAGACAAGCTGAGGAGCTTAGACAACTGGTCAGCTGAGGTGGTTCATGCATCTGATTATGAATACCCCCTGGGCACCTCCATGTGCCTTTTAAGGGGCAGATGGAACTGAGAGAAGACTCTGGGGAAGACCTAGAACATGCTGGGGCAATTACATAACCCGTGGGAATATCTGGGCGTCCTTCAGTAGCAGGTGGAGGTCGTTTTCGGTGACTGTTGTGATGTGATTAAGCCTTATGTAAGGGTTTTGGGCCGGGATGGTGGATTGGTGTGTCAAGCATCCAATTTTATCTGAAAGTGCAGTGTTAACATCCCATCACAGTCTAACATCTAATGGTTTTGTAAAAACAGTAAACATGATCTAAATCTTTGGGGCCCTATTTTACACCCATCACAAAGTGGCGCACAGCACAGCTTTCATTGCTAGTTTCCAACCTATGCAGCTGTCAATTTCATGCCAACGTTATGTAGGTAGCAAAAGTACTTGCGCCGTGGAGGGTGGGTCTTCAAGTAAGGTTTGGTCTGGGGTTGGGCAATATATTTTTGAATTTTTTAATGAATTTTCCTGCTGGCCACAGTCAGCCCATCAACTGACAATTGGCCATATATTCGTCCCCACCTCCTTCTGTCCTGCTGAGGCTCAGCAACAAAATAAGCTTACAAAATGTCAAGAACTGAATCATTCTCACACTTATTTTCCTTATTAAACAGAAAAATACAACTGTAAACCCTTTGAATTCAAGCTTCTCCCTTTTACCAAACTAAGATGACCTTAATTGGCTCGTTAACTCTTAACCGTCGTTGTGAGTCTTTCCACTGTCCCAACAATCACCAACTCTTGTTTGGTTGAAATAAATCCTTACTTCACTGTGTTAGATGTTTAAAGAGTCTGGCTCTACAGGCTGTTTTTTTTTTCTCATTCTTCACCCAGCTCAGAGCACTTGACTCTAGCTGAGTGGGTGTGTACTGTGAGCCCCTGGATGTGAGAGCAGGTTGGGGCAGTTGCCTGTCACTCTGCAAACCATTACCATAGCAAAATAAAATAACAAATATTGCCCCAAAAACACAACTGGCGATAAATTCAGCCCATTGCCAATATCCAATTGCCCAACCCTAGTGTGGCCAGGCGCAATGTTGGCACAGAATGTAATGTAACATCTGTAATCTCCTGTCAGATGATTTGGAGACTAATGCCAGCTGTGTATGTGCACTCCCCAACTGTCACTGCTGCACTGGATTCCAGTATCCCCTGTTTGTGCATGAGCTATTTTATTTCCTGTTAGCTTCTCCAACTTGCTGATGACTGGTTTAATTCATGCTACTCCCAAAACACATTATGATTGGTGAAAAGACCAAATACAGCCCCTTTGTGCCTTACTTTGTTCTCTGATTATGCAGTGTGTTTAACTGTTTAACTAGCAAAAGTGGAGTTAGACATGCTCTAAATGCACTTGTGCCATGCACTTTAGACTAATGCACAATTGACTGAATTGGACCCTTAATTTAAAAGTGTTTTGAGTGCCTGACTTCTAACCATATCTTAACCATAACTTTTTTTTGCTATAATCACAGTCTCTCTCAAACTTAACCATGCTACAGTTGCCATGTGCAGATGTTATAAAAAGAGTGATTTTAGAAATGTTGGCAAAGGGTGTTTAAAAAAAAGTAATCTTTTAATGTCATCCAGGGTTTTGCAAACATGTCCAGTATCTGCTAGCTAGTAGCCAGAAGAGGAAGGTAACAACAACAGAGGATGAAGTAAGAAAAGAAAGAAAGACATTGACAAGTTGAACCTCAGTGCTGCTGTTTTAATGCAGGCTGGCTCCATTCACTTTCGCCTTCTTTGACACCTGTGGTGGCTTTACAGCTGCCAGTTACCTCAGCCTCAGAAGAGATGCTTCTTTAAAGTAGACAGCTCATCAAGATAAATGACAGGTGCTGGGAAGAAGACTTGACCAACTGAGAGGAGGGAAGGCGAGACTAACGACATGCTTCCAATACACTGTGAGAAAAGCTGAACACTGAAGCTTTAATAAAAGGCCAGTGAGGGCCTAGAATATTTGCAAATTCTCTTACTGTCTAACCACAGTAATAAGAGCTGTGTGTATGTGTGAGAGAGATGACAAATGAGAGAGACTGAGAAGCCCTGCAGAAAGCACGGGGGAATCTAAAAGCATCAGGCGAGATCTCAGGCAGGGCTGAATCAATGTGTAGTGCCAGTTTTCTGAGACAATAAAACGAGCCCGCTGTCTCAATTGCCTGGGAACTACTTAGAAATTCTCACTTCGATTTATTTGAGGAGACAGGCCACATCAAGGCTAAATGCAGTGAGCCAGGACATCTGCTCTGTATAAGACGACAAAATGTCCTCATGTCCACATTTTTTCTTCGGAGAATGAATCCAGACTCAGCAAAAGAATAATTTGAAGATTATTAAAGAGTCTGTCTGTTATTACAGTAAGAGCTGTACAATGACTGTCCAAGTCGGTGAGTCAAAAGGTTGTCAGTATGACAAATAAGACATTCAAAAGTGATAATACTTCAAAGGGTAAATTAACACTGGCGTTACTAGGCAATCAAACTGCTGCCAGGTTGCTCACTATGACTCATCCAACTGTCCACTGTCTGGACATGTAGACTGGGCCCTTGTGGACTGCATATTGTGATGTGTCTGAGGTTTTGGCATTATAACATCAAGTCTTTAAGGAGAGTGGGCCGCTGGAGTATAAAACGTCCAATGAAACAAGACTTGAGACCTCAATCACTGCCATCAGTATAACCAATACAGATAGCCGATAATCCATCCAAGCATGATGGAGGGGTGAACACAAAGAGGGACCACCAGAGGCATCCCAGTGAGCTTCCCTGAGGCCTTGTTCAGGCTGTCAGTCCTAATCTATTTTGGCATGTATATACAGATTGATTTTAGACAGTCTGGACAGAAAAAATACACACCTGATTTTGGAAAATTGCTTCCAAGGCACATTTGGGTTTTTTTGAATCGCGATTCCAGTCAGATGTGTCTCAGTCTGGACGCTCAAATCAGATTTCAAAGTGTCTTTTGTGTGACTCAACATAATGCACAACAACGCCAAATCCAAAGTGGTGGAAATGCATCATAGGACAGACACTGAAATTAATTGTCTGCTGGCATGTTAGGGGGAGGCTTCTGCACAGGGAAAGCTGGTTCTGCCACGTCAGCAGTGTATGTAGTAACTGATGCCTACATTGTTACTGCAGTAACCCACGGTTGGTGATCTCTGGACAGACAAATCTGACCTGATCATTCAGAAGTAACACCTGAAGATCTGATTTGAGAAACAAATCTAATTTGCCTGCAGTCTGAACAGAGCCTTTGTTGACTTGGACCGTCAGAACATCTAACCAGTCTTCAAGTTACAAGGAGTCTGCAGTTACCACAAACCATGGAACACCTCAAAATCTCTGCCAGGACAGAACATCAGAAACAGACAACATCAAAGCCACTCATTGGGAAGAGGTTAAAGGTCATCAGCTCCTGTTTGATGACCTTTAACCTCTACACCATTCACTTCCATTGTTTGGGAGATTCTGCAACACTGTTTTCCTGTGGAACTCCAGCAGTGTTTTATGGACTAACAAAATAAACCCGACCTTCAGTCGGCATTAGGGTGAGCAGATAATGACTGAATTTTCAATTTTAGGTGAACTATCCCTTTAATACACTGACTATGGAAAAGTACCTTGTACAACCACACTTCAAATAATCCAACCATCATCATCATTTTAAATACATAACTTTTACACGTTATTTTAGGCCATTTTTATTGACACCAATTAAAAAGATAAAGTTAGTGAATTTACTGAATACTTTGATAAACTGTCAATGTCATTGTATAACATAACGCCCTTAAATGATTTTGTCCTTTGCTGAAAAGCGACTGATAGATGGAATGATTAAAGGCAGAAATCACCATGTAGCATCACAACCTGTGTTCTGTTTCCTGCCGTCTTCTGTAGAGAGTCTCCCAGCTGCTGTCCTCTGTGAATAATTTCCACTGAACTATTTGAACTATTGTCTGTTTCTCTCTTGTTAACAGCCACAGTGCACCAGAGATGAAACTTTAGTGAGTCTCTCCCCCATTTGTCCATATGCTCAGGCGCATTAAAATCAGCCATAATTCTTTTCTCAAGCCATTAAACTGTTTTCTAACTCTAACCTATGTGTCCTATCTGTGATGTGCATAACTCCGTCCTACAGCTGATTTCCATGTTGTTTGTAATGAGGGGACGTGTAGAGACAGACAGACAGCTCTGTTTCGCTAACAGGCCCAGCGGTAACAAGCACTATGCTAATCGCAGTCCTAATGAAAGCATATCTCCAGGCCCGATTCGGTTGGAGAATAAATGCCTTCATTTAACTCAGCATGGGGGCTCTGGCACTGGGAAAATGCAGTTTTTAAATACACAAGCGGCGCGGCACAGCTTGGCTTTTCTACATGGGAAAACAATTTGTTGTGACTGTCAGCGAGCAAGGTAAAACAACGCGGCTGCCCTGCCTCCTACACAAAAAGTCTGCAAATCCTCGCCGCTGTTGTTCAAAAGCTGGAGTTTCCCTGCAAGTGAAGGCAGGCAGACGAACAGAGGAAACCCTTTAGACAGACACAACACAGGTGGCTCGCTGTCACATCTGAAACACGCCGTGTTTGGTTTTTACGTTAATCCTCCGCTAGCGACAGCCTCTCTCACTCACATCAGTGGAGCGATGTGTCAGCTCCTGGAGATGCCTTCTCCTGATACGTTTGTGCACCCGTGTGATTTTCGGATGATAGGCACGTCTTATCTCCCATGCTCCAACACTCACCTCAGTGTGCGTGTGTACTGGGTGTGTAAAGTATAAGAGACAGAAGCACAAAAAGACAAAGATTCCCTGTGTGTGATGCACATCTGATAGTCTTTCCACAAAGATAAGCCCAATGAATGGCTTTCACACTGACGAGTCCAAGTTGAATGTGTGTGTAGGTGTGTGTGTCAGCAGTTAGCTCAGAGTGACTCTCCAGATAAGCCTTATTCCATCTGAGTAACCTTTAATTAACTGAAAGGAATAGTTAATGAATGGTAAGAAGAGAGCATTGCTAGTGTGTGTGCATGTGTGTATAATGAGACAGAAGTGTGTTTTATTTCTCAGCCCTTAATTCCATTTGTTTTCTTGATATACTTTACAGCCACACTTCCATGTTGAGTACCAAGCATTATTCTTTTGTATATATGTATTTTTATACCCCTGATACGTTATTATTTCCCATAGATATAAATAAAAGATGTTTTTACATATGCGCAAGCATTTGCATAAGTGTGGTCAGCGTGCATATATGATTGTTTGGGGGATTTATGGAGTTGTAAAAGTGACAAAATTACATGAATGTATTGTCCATCCATCCATTTTCTTCCAGATCTGGGGTTGGGTTGCAGTGGCAGCAGGCTGAGTAGGGTATTCCACACATCCTTCTCCCTAGCAATATTTTTCAGCTCCTCCTGGGGGATCCCAAGGCAATCCCAGGTCAGATGAGATATGTAATCCCTCCAGCGAGTTCTGGGTCTAACCCAGGGTTTCTTCCCAGTTGGGCGTGCCTGGAAAACCTTCAAAGAAAGTTGTTCGGGTAGCATCCTAATCAGCTGGTTAGGCTTGAATAAGCAGCAGCACTACTCTGAGTTCCCTCCGGATGTCTGAGCTCCTCATCCTGTCTCTAAGGCTGAGCCCAGACGCCCTATGGAGGAAACTTATTTCAGCCACTTGTATCTGTGATCTCATTCTTTCGGTCACTACCCAAATCTTGTGACCACAGGTGAGGGTTGCGACGTCGATTGACCAGTAAATCAAAAACTTCCAGCTCAGCTCCCTCTTCACTGCAACGGTCCAGCACAGTGCCTGTATTGCTGCCCATGCAGCACCAATCCGCCTGTCGATATCACGCTCCATCTTCCCGTCACTTGTGAACAAGAGATACTTAAACACCTTTGCTTGGGGCAGCAACTCACTTCCCATCCAGGAATGGGGAAAATGTATTGTAAAATTTCCAATTTCTGATGAGCTGATGAAATTTGAAAATACATTTAATTTATTCATTTTATTCATGCATAAAGCAATAATAAATGTTCATATTTTGTCACACCACAGTAAAATGTGTTACTAACCACCCAGCCAAATTTTAATGATTAGAAAAATATGTATGATTCTGATTCTTCTCATCATTTGCACTAATACTAAATGCTAATGCTAATGTTCATACAATGTAAGGTGAAGAATCACTCCACTGTGTTCTGAGCCATGATTTCAAGTCAGAGTGGAAAGTACAGTCTTTTGTTTAGAAGAAAGTCTCAGAATTCCCTTTTACACAAACTTTAAGTGTCCTCTGAACTGGAATTGCCCGTAGTGTACAGCATCTGAAAACTGGGAACCTGAAGATTAATTTAAGATGCAGCTCAGTCCTCTGTGTCAAGTTTGTCTAGACATTAAATATGGAATAAATATCTGTGTTCATAAGTTGTTGTGGCACTTCTTGGGTTGATTCCATTTATTACACAGATTCTACTACTGAAGAATTGATAAAAATGGTCAAAAATCACCCCAAAAGACACCAATGCCATTGAAAAATCCATGCTGTTCAAACACTTCTGACATTTGAAGATTTGGACACACAATTTAAGACCTTCCAACATTGTTTATGGACCCCAGTATGCAGAAATATTACAATAAAATAGACAAAAATAAGATATCTCGAGATAAAACATCCAGGGACCCTTTTGAAATCACCATGCTAGTTTTTCACTTGCAAAATTTAGCCTAACTTTAGAGCGTTGTTTAGCCAGCTTCTCAAGCTAGCATAACAGAGTTGATACCATTAGGTCTTCTAGTCCACTACAGCCTTTGAAAGAATGGGATGGCAGCCTGTGCACATGCCCACAGAGTTGAAGAGGTTAAAATGGTCAAAATTTTGATCTATCTCGTAGACAAATTAGGTGAATTAACAAAGCAAATCTGTATGGGAGAAAAAATGAACTTGGTCATCGGAGCAAGCAAACAAATAGCCTTACAAACAATTCTACTGTTTATTAATGAACTGTATGAGTATGAGTTAACCCTCCTATTATCCTTGGGGTCAATTTGACCCCATTCAATGTTTATCATTCAAAAAATAATAGTTGACTTTTTTTTTTTTTGCTTCAAATTTCATGACTTTTCCTAATTTGATGGGTACAATTGATTAAGCATAAAATTATCATGATGATATTTTTTCAATGTGCTGAACACATATTGCACGCATTGGTGTTCCTCTGGGGTCAATTTGACCCCAGGCTGTTTTAGCTGTGTAAAACTTGTCTGTCTGTGTGTGACCCATGTGTGACCTAACATCCCCACGCCTGCAGGTGCTGAGTTGATACTTTTGAGTTGATACATGACATGGGGGCCAAGGAGCATGCACACACTCTCTGCACATCCTGTGTAAAGTAGTGCAGACTCGAAGCTTGACTGTGGGCATAAAGAACTGTTCCATGTTCTGACTATCTGACTGATGTTCTCATTATGATTTTCTGTTTCACAAATGGGTGAATTTTCAAACATGTAAACCCCCTCACACACACCAAAAAAACAAAAAACAACCAAAACAAACAAAAACAAAAAACCCAAAACAAACAAAAAACAAACAAACAAAAACAAAATAAAAAAATTCATAAACAGAAAAAACAAACAAACAAAAAAAACCTCTTTAACTCTGCCACTGCCGGTCCCAAGCATGGATAACAAAAGAGGAGGGGTGAGTGAGACTTTATAGTGACTAACCACAAATATGTTACAAAAAAGGAGATAAAAATAAGTAAATAAATATGTTTATGAGAGGAAAGGGGAGGTCACCAACATCAATCAATATGGTTCATTCTGTGAGAGTCATGAATGTGCACCCCAAATTAGAAAAGATTTGGATGAAAGATTTCCAAGATACACTGACTCTAAAACTGAAAGTTTGACCTGATGGTGGCGCTGCAGGAAAAGTGACATCATCACCAAAACCAATAGCGTTCATACTCTTGTGGTCATTAATGTTGTCAGTAAATTTGAGAAGATTTGGATGAAAACTTTTCAAGATAAATTAATTCTAATTTAAAAGTTTGACCTGATGGTGGCGCTGCAGGAAAGGTCATATCATCACCAAAACCAATAGGGTTCATACTCTTGTGGTCATTAATGTTGAGAAGATTTGGATGAAAACTTTTCAAGATAAATTAATTCTAATTTAAAAGTTTGGCCTGATGGTGGCGCTAGAGGACAGGTCAAGGATTCATTATCAAGGGGTTATTTATGTATTCAACAAATAAACAAAGTGTGTGACACAAAAACTTGGTCAACAATTTTCTGTAAATCATTTTCTGGAGGCACATATCCCTGGGGTCAGATTGACCCCAAGGGTAAAATGTGTTAGTAATATTTGAGGATAATAGGACGGTTAAGTAACTAAAATTAAAGAGAATGCTACAGTGGTCACAGTGTTTACTTGGGCAGAGAGCACAGCTTTCTCATGCTGAGGGAAAAATAATCTGACTTCTCATGGATGTTTTGCTTGATCTGTCTCGTTCTTCTTCCAATAACCCAGGGAGTTATTTCTTTAAGTGGGTTGACTATCAGGTGTAATCTCACCACATGTTTCAGCAGCTGCTGGAACAGCCAGCAGTGATTTTCTTGCTTCACACGTGGGAGGTTCCAGGAAAAGGCCAGACTGTTAACTTCATCCCTCTGCTGGTCTGACAGGACTTCATCTCCAAAGAGCTAAAGAGCCAACAGAGCAAAGATGATTAACCTTAATTCAAAATGTAGTTTTAGCTCTCATTTTCTTGAAACCATCCATTTCAGCATGTTCATTGTCATTTCACCTGACTAATTAGGACCTGTCCAGTTATTAAAACTGTTTCAAATCAAGCAATACTTCAATTTAACTTGTTTGTGCAATTGTCCACAACCATTAACAGAATGTGAGAGTGTGATCAAGGGTTTTGCAAGAAGAAAAGGAACGGTCCAATCAAAATTAGGATGAATCTTTCTTTGAGAAAATGACGGCACTCATGTCCTGGAAATGTTCTTGGATTTAGTGACATGTACCATACAAATCAGACATTTTGGACTGAGAGTGGTTCAAGAGGAAAGGTTCTGAGGTCACCTAAATTAAAGGGAAATTTTGGCACTTTGCATGTGGATGTCCAGTCAGTGCTGATGGTAAATTCAGTCAGTAGAAGAAATACATTACGTAGTGTGTGCTTGTTACATGACACAGTGTGTGTGTGTGTGTGTGTGTGTGTGTGTGTGTGCCCAGGTACTGTCCATCCCCCTCCTTGCAGCTGCAGTCAATCCACAATCAGGACCTGGTGCTTAAAAGCAGGGAGTTTGCAGCAGAAGAGGGCCAGTGAGCCATTCAGTAGATGACAGTCTGCATGTGTGAAGTCCTGTCCTGGCAGACTACACTGCTTGTTATAAGCACTTATGTTAGTCTTTGTTAGCATGTGTCTTGCTAACCTCCTTGGCTGGCAAAGACCCTTGTTGTCTTTGTGTACTATGTGTCATGTTAGTCTCCCTGGTTAGCAAAGACACTCATTGTCTTGTGTTTTTGCTAGCCTCCTTGGCTTGCAAAGGCACTCATCTCTTTGTGTCCAATGTGTTTTGCTAACCGCCCAGTCAGCAAAGACACTTGTTTTCTGTTAGTATTTTAAGTTAACATTTATTGCTGTTATGTTTGCTTAACTTAATTTGAACTTGATTTATTAATTAAAAGAACAATTGTTACTATTACTACTACTAAATATTGTTACACCCCTCATCCTCTTGCACAATCCTTGGGGTTGTAACACACCTGCATTAACTGAGAAAGCTGAGTCCTGCTGCTGCATAATCTGTATGTGCATTCAATGATTCAGTGATGCACCTGCATTAGGTGATGTTGCAGAGGCAGGAAGAACTGCAGGCTGTTTCAGCTTGGATGTTGCTATAACGGGCACAGGGAAGGGTTCTAGTGTTTCTGCTGGAAATGTTTGCTGCTGCAATCAAAATCAAATCACAAAAGAAAAGAAAGCATTCCAGAATTACAAAATTTAATTTGAATTTTTTTTCATGACACAAACTGATGTATTATAAGTTAGCATTAATCAGTATACAACATCTGGTTACACAGTAAATGTCCTGGGTAGGTTTAGGCACCAAAACTCCTTGGTTAGGTTCAGGAAAAAAATGGTGTTTTGGGGTTAAAATAACTACATCCTTCAAACAATAAACACTGACTATTGGTCTCACATGGAAATCTGGTCTTCTATGTGAAAGTCCCAGACTTCCTCACTCTTTATACTATGTTTATCATTATTTTGAGTCTTGTTAACTGTCAAAATATTGACAAATCATGTCCATGTACACAAATCTATTGATTACATTTCATGACTATTTCACAAACTTCCATGACACTGACGTGGATCTTTCCTGCAAAGCCAGGAAGATCATCTCTTTTCAACTGATTTAAGGCCTCGGGCCTAGTGCCACAAGGGTTCTTAAAGGGACAGTTCATCCAGTAATCAAAATTTTTTTTTTTTCCTTCAGCCTGTAGTGCTGTTTATCCACTTAAATAGTTTTGGTGTGCGTTGCAGAGTTTTTGATTTATCGGCCGTAGTGATGTCTGTCTCAAGATAATCCAAAAACCAAAGAATCTACTGGAACTACTTTCTTTCTACTCAAAAGAAAGTAGTTCCTACATGAAACCACTCGCAACAAGGTCTGTGGATTATCTTGAGTTACAAGGTCATGATTTCTGGAAAGAGACACAGGTGGCCATTTCCATAACACCAAAAAGGAGGACATTTTTCAAGACTGAACAAAGTCAGGATAAAAACTGAAAAATAACATCAAACCCATAACATAATATGACTCTGGTGTACTCACCAAAGAGGTGAATGTCTATTGTCAATATTTTTGGCCTTTCCTGGCTGCTTCCAAGAGTTTTTTGTTTGTAAGGAATTTGTGGTACATGTCTGTGCACTCAAATGTGAAGTTCACACAAATTTGCAGTTCTGCCTTGACACTGTCCACATCCAGACAATTTCTCTCATTTCTCCATGCTGAGGTCATCATTGAAAAGACATGTTCTGTATGTGCATTGCTGCATGGGATGGAGAAGATGTAGGCACTGACCTTCCTCAGGTTCACAAGTGGGACATCTGCTGTGGAAAACAGCTTCAGATACCGCTCCTCACTGTGGCAACCTTCCATTTCTGAAGAGCTGAGAATAGCTTCCACCATGCCATATTCCTCATAGAGTCCATCCATATCAACGTCTTTCAGTTTGCAGGCCTGGACTGCATCACTGTAAAGCCAAAAAAATTGTCCTTCAGCCTCCTCTCAAGTTTCCCTTTCAGTTCAGTCATCACTTTAAACACAGAGGTTATGCTGAATGATTAGGCCTCAAGTGCTTCGATGCAGTCTGAGAACACCTTCAGAATGTGACTGAGGAAGAGGAAGTACATCTCAGATACTTCAGTGCCATCCTCTGCAAAACACTTCCACAAAATCTTGGGGCATTCTTCCTCACCAAGGCTCTGAAAATAGCTGGTCAGGGGCTTCCAGTACTTCAGCATTCAGTCGATAGAAGGCAGCAGAGACAACCACCTTGTGATGACGTGCCGCAGCAGGTTGCACTCATCCACCTCCACCAACTCGCAAAATTCCTTCAGCTGCGCCGTTCTGCTGGCTTAGATGCTAAAATGGCTATACACCTTTAACACAACATTTTCAATGTCCAGATCCAAGCTGCCAACCGCATATCTTGTGGCATTGTGCAGAATGTGTGCTAAACAGTTGGCAGCAAGCACATCATTTTGAGCTAGTTTTAGCTTCTGATAAACACTGTTGTGTTTTCCATAGTTAACACTGGCGTTGTCTGCTGCATATGCTGACATTTTTTGCACATCTAGACCAGACATCTCGAGTTTTGCCAGCAGCTGATTGGTTATAGCTTCCGACGTCTCGTTACTGTCACTGTAAAAATCTAGCAGTGCATGCTGCACGCCCTCCTCAAAGTGAAAATATCTCAATACTATAGGAAAACACGTGATCGTACCTTTGTTTGATGCATCAGTCGCCAGTGAATAATGCAGTTCATTTTCTTTTATGAAGTCCAATGTGTCTGGACAGAGTAGGGTGCTAAGACATTTTCACACAAAGCTTTAGCCTTTGTTTTTCCACAGGTTACCCCCTTAGCTATTGACGAGTCATTGTAGATCTCTCGGTCAACTTTTATTCCACAGTCGACACTCCTGTATGACTGATGATGCTTGACGGCGTGATAAACTTTACAAAGTTCTGCAGCAGAAATTTTGTCATCCTGGGGCGATGTGGCTTCACGGAAAAAAGAAAAAAGTGAAGATGCGCCAGCGCTTCGATTGTTGCTCCGATGCTTGTCCGTGCTAGCATGTCAGTCGATGGCGCCTTTACCTTTGCTGCTTACATCCACATCACAACGACACAACGTGCAATAAGCATGGAAGTCGTCCTTTCTGCTTTTGGAGATGAATCCATACTCTTTCAACCGTTTGGAATTAAATGAAGTCTTTCGTTTCGGCATTTCAGTGGTTTGCTACCGCTGCAGGTGGACTGGGTGTGTTCACCTCACCGGGCGTGACCTGACGTCAACCACATGGCTAATTTGGTTATGTTCAGCGCTGTTGACCAATAAAATAACAGATATTGATTTGACACCGCTTTCATCCAATAATCTGTTAGAACAAACGTCTAAAGGGGATGTGTAATTGCATGTAGCCTATTTATTATTTATTGTTTATTGATTAATTTTTATTTAGGCCTATTTACTTTTTCATTATATACAATTAGATGAAATACAAAATAGTGATTATCTCAAAAAGAGGACAAATGAGTGTCCGGCTCAAGGCTGCGCTGGTAGGTGGACAGGCCTTTTTAAAACCGGACTGTCCGACTTAAAGCCGGACGTATGGCCACCCTAGACACAGTTGTTAAATTTTTCAAATGTAGTTTTTTTTTTTTTTGGTGCTTTGAGCACCACAAGCTGAGTGCCATCTAGTCTCATTACAGTGAAGACAATACATCTCTGTGCCTGAAACTCTGCAACTCATACCAAAACTATCTAGATGGATAAATAGCACTACAGGTAATAGGGGAAATATCTGTTTTTGATTTGGGGATGAACTGTCCCTTAAATGCAATTCTTAACAGTTGCAACAGAAACACCCACTATGCCTCTTCGTGTAAATTCAACTTTAAGAATAAATGACAAGCCTGGCTAAAACATTCATCTATATTCTTTAATTCTAAAGACAGTGAGAAAAGGAATAGTGTTTCGGGGTTAAGCAAGTAGAAGTGCAGGAAAATGTGAGGCAAATTAAAAAAAAAAAAAAAAGTTGCATGAGGGAAAATGGCAAATAAATGACCAACTGAATAAACTGGGAAAGTGACGAGGTGAGAAATAAAAAGAGCCAGTGAAAGGGTGTGAAGTTTTACTGATGTAACACCACATGTTATTCAGAATAATGAGGTCCTTCAAACTTACAGAAATTCAGCCAGTTATCTCCTGCTGCCACAATGTGAAGTTTCAGCGTGCAACTTATGAGCCTGGGTGTGAGACCTGATTCCATTTAAAGCCACAGTTAAGTAGCAGCTGGTGTCAAAGTAAGGAACATTTTAAACATGTAGGAAACATGAGGCAGACAGTGCAGGGTGGTGTTTTTTTTGCTTGGCTGGTTGTGTGTGGTCACTTTCTGCCTCTGAAATCACAGAGATGAGAAAAGCAAAAACATCTGGCATTAGTTTTCTTTTACAAACTCCAATTCCAAAACAACTTAGATAATATATTTGACATTCAAACAGATAAATTTAGCTGTTTTTTGTAAATATTCCCTTATTCCAAATATGATGCCCATAACACATTTCAAAAAAAGTTGAGGCAGGAACAACAAAGACGATGAAAGTTGTGGAATTCTCAAAAAACACCTGTTTGGAACATTCTACAGTTAAACAGGTGAATTGGTAACAGGTGACAGTATCATGATTGGACATCCTTGAAAAGGCTCAATCATTTACAAGCATGGATGAGGTGAAGTTCACCACTTTGTGGAAAGCTGCAAATAGTTCAACAGTTTAACCCTCAGAACCTGTTGGGCCCATTTTTGGACAATTTAAATTTAATTTGGTTGTCATTTTGTCTGTGATCATGCTACAATGTTCGTAGGTTGCAGAGGGGTGGTTTTTGCAAGGTACATCGTGCTCCTAAAAGATCTCCTGTCTGCACCTTATAGTACTCCTTTTATCGCATTGGGACCTTCTCTCCTGATATGGCCAAAAATGGGCCCAATAGACTTCCATTGAAAATAGCAAAAACCACACATTTTCACCTATGGGTATTTTTTCCCAGAAACATAATTTGTATATTTTCATGGTTCAAATCATTACAGGGGAAGTCAAAATGCATGTTTATGAACATTTTTTGAAAATCACCACACAATAACATTGTGGGGCCTTTGCAGAAAGACAGACAGTGATTTGGGCCAAAAACCCCATTATAATTTCCCATTGACTGCACACTGCAAGTCAAGCCTTTGAAATAAAGGCTTAATGGTTTTATATTTCAACTTATGCCCTCAAAATGGATAAATAAACATTTTTCTGTGTCTGTGCACATACTTTCATCTTTCCATGGTCATGCAAACACTGTATTACAGGTGCACAAATCAGAGACGAATCTGCGAAAATGAAAAAAAGCCATTTTCACCTATGGGTTATTTTTTCCCAGAAACATAATTTTTATATTTTCATGGTTCAAATCAAGACAGGGGAAGTCAAAATATATGTTTATGAACAATTTTTGAAAATCACTACACAATAACATTGTGAGGCCTTTGCAGAAATGCAGGCAGTGATTTGGGCCAAAACTCCATTCTAATCTGCCATTGTCCGACATCAACTCTCCGATCACCAGAGCGCTCCCCCATGGCAGCGCCCCGACGCACTGGACAGTGATCGGCTTGAGACGTCCGCCACCCCCCCCGAGCGAGCGCAGCAGCGAGGGCAAGGCTCCCCGGGCTGCCGCGGCTGGTCCGTGTTGGAGGTGACCGAGCTGCGTGCTTTCCTCGGGCTGTGCTGCACGCCACCTCCGTCGGCGACAGTGCAAGCTGGCACCAATTACCATTTATCAATTATATTTTATCTCTCTGTGTGTCATGGTGCACATGCGACTTGAAGGGACTTGAATTATTATCAATATCTGTGAGCAGTAGCTTTTAGTCGCAGTAGCTCCGGTTGTCAGCGGGTCCTCCCAGAGAGCTCCCCGGGGAACGTGCGTTGCGAGCCGGGTAAAATGCGGGGGGAGACCGCTGTGAGATTTGACACTTTTTTTTCAAAACTCTGATCTAAAATATCAGTTTATATACCACTTTCCCTTGATCGATTTAGGCCCAGTAAAAAGTATTATGATCTTTCAACTCTTCTCTAACTATGTGAGATTTATTGTGGCATGACGTCACACAGAAAGTCACATGATCATGCCATATATTCAGCATGTGCCATAAAGTTTAAGGTGCATGTCCAGAAAAAATGGAAAAAATGCTCCAGCAAACTATGAGCAAACAAAACAGTCTTGACACTGTTCAAAGGCAGACATGTGCATGTTCTTATAATAACAGGAGAAAATAAAATAATTTTTAAAATTTTTGATTTATTGCAGTTTTTCAACATTTTTTATGACAGATATTAGCAGTCCACCACTAAAACAGGCCTTGAAAGGGTTAATTTTTAAATTTATTGATGAAATAATATATCATTCAAGAGAAGACAACTTAAGTTAAACAGCAAAAAAAAAAAAAAAAAGTAATACCTATTTTTACTTTAATGTGGTAGGCTGTTGAAAATATGGCCCAAAATGGGCACTATCAGGAGAACGTTAGTCAAAGTTAAAAGGATCTGAGGGTTAAGAAAAAACATTTTTCAACACAAAACTGCAGGAATTTAGAGATTTTACCATTTACAATCCATATCATTAAAAGATTCAGAGAATCCAGAGAAATCTCTGCATATAAGGGGCAAGATTGAAAACCAGCATTGAATGTCTGTGACCTTTGACCCCTCAGGCAGCACTGCATTAAAAATTGCATTAAAAACCCACATCATTGTATAAAGGATACTACATGGGCTCAGGAACACTTTGGAAAACTGTTGTCAGTGAAGTCATATATGAAGCAAGAATGAGAAAGAATTTCACTTTCAAAACTTCAACAATTAGTGTCCTAGGTTTCCAAACATTTCCTGAGTTCTTAAAAGACAAGGTGATGTATCACAGTGCTCAACATGCTCCCAAAAAGTTGGGAAGGAGCAGGCATCAAATTCAAAATGACTATATATATCTCCAAAAGAAACCATAAAATCAATCAGTTTGAACATTAATATTTTGTCTTTGTACTGTATTCAAATGAATATAGGTTGAAAAGTTTTTTTCACAAATCATTGCATTCTGTTTTTACTTTACACAAAGTCCTACACAACTTTACACAACTTTTTTTGGAATCAGTGTTTGTAATTGATCACATCAGTGTGGTTATCTGACACCAGAAATTCCTTCTCACACATAAAAAGAATCTACTGTACACAGAAATACTGAAATGTTGATCAGATTAGTCTGTGTGTAGTTGTGTCTTTGTTGTGGAGTACAGTGCAGGTTCAGGACTCCTGATTGAGGATGACTGTCTAAGGCTCAGGGCATCCTGTATTGAGAATAAAATACACTGATATGCATCACCACACAGTAGGAAGCGTGCATCTACTCACAGACGAGAGGACAACATTATCGCTCTATCACGAGCGAGAGCCTGTCAAACTGCGCACAAGTTCTGAGGATTATCTTGGTCATGAATTCCACAAAGAGACACTGCTGTTGAGTTTTCAAATCTTTTCTTTAGCACTTTGGGCACCATACTTATTTTAACCCAATCCATGATCTTTTCCTAAATATCACCAAGTAGTTTTGGGTTTAACTGACACATGACTTAACATAGCATACCATACCATTTTCATCCCAAATGGTCAGATACCAACGTTTAGTCACCGCCCCTTGGCGTCACATGAAGGTGAACAAGGTAACCTTTAACGGCTGTCTTAGATGCTGCCAGGTTGCCAGGCTGTTTGGTAGGCTTACACACAAAAAATACTTAGGTAGGTTTAGGATAAGACCATGTAGGGGGTTTCAATAAGTACATCACATGACTCGTCATGTAATGAAAGTCAACTGATGCACATAAAGATATGTGCCTTAAAACTTTTAACCCTCTAGCAAGCGTTCTATATTTCACTACAGCGCACAGGAATGCCCATCATTTTAAAATCATCCCAAGTATATTAAAATACGTGAACATGCTTTCCGGGGTGAAATGTGATGTCGAGTCAGTTTGATCAACTGACTAGGTTGGAACTTTTCACCTCATAAATTCAATTTTTCTCATAAGTTGCTAAAAAAAAAAAAAAAAAAAAAAAACACCACATCACTGATTTGTTCTTATATCAGAGCCATGTGGGGTAAAGCGTGGGGACATTTCCCTTTAATTTTGAACACAGCTATTTACAGCAGTTTTAGTGCTACTTATAGTTTCGTCTATTCTAAAATTCTGCTGGGGTCTAGAGGGTTAATAACATGTTGACATGAACCCCAGTCTCTTTCTTTCTCCCTTTATACTATATCAAAAGCCTGGGGTGTCTTTTTCTATGAGTTGTCAAGGTGCGGCAATAAAACGTCGCTGTTTGACGAGCTGGAAATGACAACAGGCTGCTCCAACAGGCATGAATGTAATTTTGGGAGTCACTGTCAATCAACCTGTTCTATAGTTTTAGGTACAAGGACGTGTTGCTTCAAACACAAACATTATTTTAGTTGTATGAAATGTAGGAGAAAAGGTTGTACATTAAAATGTATTTTTATCATTATTATCTTTGGCAGTGCAGACACATTCAATACATAGAATTTTCCCATTTAAATTTAGAGGTTTCCTTCTGTTTTCCTCTTTTCATAGTAATTCTAAGAAATATGAAGCTGTGCTCAGTGCTAGACTGTAATCTTTGAAGGCTGCTGTGTTTTTGTTTCTGCTCAGTGTATTCAATCCAGAAAAAAAGAACTTTTAAGCAAATGCTTCAAATCAATTTGAATCAAATCAAAAGCGAAGTCTTTATAATAAAATGCCTGTGTGATAACTGAGTCTGAAAACATTTCCCATTCTCAGACTGTTTGTGGCACTCATGTAAAAGGCCAAGCACGCCAGTGATGAATGGCATGCTATTCAAAAGCCCCTCGCTCTGTGGAAACTTGTTTGTTGTTGCTTTACTTTGAAATAGAACATCAATCATGTGAGGAGTGAAAAGGATTTACACAAGCGCAGTCTTAATCTAATGGTCTGCCGCGCAAAGCGATGAAGAAATCACAAACCAAATTTGACAAAGCCAATTGTCAAAACATTTCCTTCTTGTGGCTCTGGCTCGGTCCACATCGTGGAACTCGGCTGCAAGTCTCCCACAGCGGAGTGAAGCCAAATGTAAATGGGAGACAGAAGAAAAGCAAAGGAACGGAGGAAAAGAAAAGTATGTAAACTCTTTCAACCATCCAAATTAGAGGTTTTTATCGGATCAAAGGCACCCGGGCTTACACAGCGGCACGCACACACAGCCTCACACACACACAGTGAGCCTCCCGTCGTGTTTACGGCAGGGCTCGCAGCAGTTATATGTTAATGCCAAATGACTAGAGGGGAAGGGAGGAGGAAATAAAGGGAAAGAATTAAGCAAGGCTGGGAGGGAGGGATATCAGAGGAGTGATAAGTAGAAATAATTCTCTCCTCTGCAGTGCCGCGCAGACTGACATTGTCAAACAAATTGTCTGTGTGGCTTTAACAATGAAAGGAACTTTTATTTTCTAAGCCTCAAAGGGAAAGAGGAAGAGGAGAGAGGGAATGAAGGAAAATAAATCTAAGTTAGACACATAAATGGGAATGAAATCTGATACAAGTCAGTCAGTCCAGCATCATCTACATTTGAAGGATTGATACAAAACACTTTATGTCTGCACCGGGTGACCCGCATAAACATTGTGTAACGGATAAAAAGTGTATTTATATAAATTCATGGGTGTGGAAATGGGTGAAATTTATATAGTTGTGGGTGAGCAGCAGGCAAGAACCATAATATAATGCACGCAGTACAGAAATACAATTTGTACTATGGTAAAATCTGAAATAAAAATGATTGTGCAGTATTTTTAACATTTCCATCTGCTAATACAGCAATATCAAGCCTAAACAGCCAATATTATTTTATTGTGAAAGTCTACGACATAGCCTTTGACCCCACATCCTGCCAAACAATGGGACACCAGTGGAAGACACCAAATTGTGGTCAATACATCATCAAAGTCCAAGTCGGACATTTTGGAGGATTTTGGTGCACTCAAAGACTGTGAGAATAACGTCAGTGACTTTGCTGCTTGTAAAAGTTTAGAAAAGTATTAGCCTTTGATAACCGCAAGCGAGGCTCGTTGTCACTATGGAAGTACATCGACAGCTGCAGGAGCAGAGGTGCTAATTGAGGACGCAAGTGAGTGGCTGTAAGCGTGTACGGGTGCAGGTTGGGTCGCGACGCTTATATACACGGTTCCGAACAGGTGCGGATTTGACTTAGGTATAATTTTGTGTAACGGATCCGTTCTGGATCTCATCTTTGCAGGTACGGGCGAGGGTAAGTTTGCAAAGCTGGACCACGACTCTGCACGACTCTGACCTACAGAGCTGTTGTCAAGATCACCTAAACTAAGATCAAGTCTGTACTGAGACTGAATCAAGCCCTAGTACTGTCACATCTCTAGTTCTCTTCATCCAAGTAAGAGAGCAGAGCCACGATGTGTAGCGTTTGTGTTGGAGTGGACATTAGCTCACGCTGATGTATTAACTATTAACCACATGGTTTTATGTGGCCTTTCTTGTTGTTGTTTATCACAAGCAAAAATGTAACTCACAATTTGTCACCACATACCATGTCCACTTAATCTCTCACAAAGCTAACACTGCATTAGCAACATCCTGCTATGTATGTTAACTAAATTAGGTGGCTTTTGTACCTAGTTATGTGGCAAATGGCTGCCAAGCAACTGAAACTAACCCCCTGACACATACAGTAGTGGTAATATGTATAGCTAACGTGCACTAAACCTCTTTGAGTGAGAGATGAAGAGATTTGTTTAAAGGTTTGGCACAAAGGCAGATTGCTAACGTTATCTAGCCAGCTTTGCTAGCATCACTCACTCTTAGCTTCCCTTACAAAAAGAAGTTTATCCAAGTGTGCTGTTAGTACAGTTCTTTTAAACCAAATTAAGACAGTATGCTTTGAGTTTGCCTTTTATGTGCCTATGAGATATACTTAACTCAAATGTACACAACCTGTGGACTACACATAAAAAAGTTACAAGTTCACATCTTCCTAAAGTTAAAGGTATATTTCAGGTACAAAATTCTTATTTTCATAATGTTTTTATTTGATAAATCATAAAATCAGCATAACTTTGTTGTGAAACCAATTCAATTTAATCACTTCAGACATATGAACATGCTTTACTTTTCTTGCTTTCTAAGTGCTACCAAACGTTGGTGGTTCCAGTCGTCTAAGTAAGCACTGCATTGCAGAATTTAGGCACTGCTGAGTGTTTTCCTTTGGATGCTGTTTTGAAGATGAGCTCCTTGTGGTTCAGACAGCCACATTTTATTACAGATGATTGTTGACATCTCCTGCCAGACAGCCACAGCTTCTCCTCCTGTCCTCTCTTCTCATCTCCTGCATTCACTTTCACAGATTGAAGGAGAGCGAGGAGAGGTGACGACCGGTGTTTAGAATGAGTCAAGTCATTGACTGCATTTGAAAGAAATTAGTTTTACATCAAATCACAGTAATTACAGTGAGTCTTGAAATAGAGTCCTCTTTGTCTGAGACTGAGACAAGACCTTCAAAAACTGGTCTCTCTCTTACCCTGAATTGTTTCTGATGTAATATATAACGAGGGAATTTGGTTCCAAAGGTGTGTTAGCTGTAGTGAGCCAAAAGTAACACCACAGCCTCTTTGTTTTGGTTGCAAAAGTAAGAAAATGCTGATATTTGTAATACTGCAAATTGCTAGAAATTTAGCCCTGAAATGATCATGCTTAACATTGGTCTAGACAGGTATGCAATGTTGTGGTTCTTTAAGACCAAATGGCTGCAGCGTATTTACACATGGGTACTGCATGCAACTGACAAACAGCATAGATATCAGAGACTTCTGAACCACCGTCCACATATTTGATTAGTTAGCTAGCTGCTTAGCTACATCCACAGAGAACAGTGACAAAAAACAAGCTCAAACAGAGGGAACAGGTGTGAACAGGTTTGCTGTAATTTGATTTACAGAAATAACAACACTTAAATTGGCATTGTCGTCATGGAAAACATCAGTTGCTCTTAGCAACCACTACATCAGCCTCCATGTCCCAACAAGAAATAAAGTCTCATGAACAATATGTCAGGCTGAATTTGTGAAGTGAAACAAAAGTGAAAGAGTGTAAATGAGTCTGATTATCAGGCTCAGATGCTGGAGAGATAACAAGAGAAAAGAGCGTGGGTGGATATCATGAGCTGTTTTTAAAAGCTAAATCATTGTTTAACTTTATTTCTGAGTTTCAAGTTTAATATTCATTTATATTCTTGTATCTTGCAATATTGATTGTGAGCCCTGTGAACATGTTTCATTTTTTGTTTTTTCAGAAAATCTGATTAAGATAAACCTCAGTTACAGTGACTGCACCGAGGTTAAGAAGCAAGTGTAAAAGCAGAGAATATGCCAGGAACAATTTTATCACCTGCAGATGTGGTCTGACTGAACCAACATCATATCTGCAGTGGTGTGTCAATAAAATAAGAACACCTCAGACAATATTACTGTACAAACACAATCTAACAGTTTAAAAAAACAGAGGCTATTTACACCCAGCCCTCTAGTTTAGCTGTAAAGAACAAGAAAAGAGTCCCAGTAGAAAGGATGTTGTGGTGCATGAATGGGTTAAACACAGGATTGTCTCACGAGAGTCCCAACCTGGGAGATTAGGGTTTGACTTTTTTTTTTTTTTTTTTTTTTTTTTTTTTGCCTCTGGTTTGGTTAGGTTTAAGGAAACAAAACTACAGGCTTAGCATCAGGAGGAAAAAATAACATTGTTTACCTGTACCATGTGGGTGTAAATAGCCACATTTGCTCTTTACATGCCAGGTGTAAATAGCAATGTTGGCAGACACCTGGGTGTTTGTCTCTGCTGTGCTAGGCTGTACACTAGGGTGTAAATAGCCACATTGGCTATTCCACTCAGGGTACAAATAGCATTGTTGACTACTGACACCTGGGTACTAAAGGCATTTCCCTAAAAATGAGACATTTTGTGACATGTGTTTGTTGTCATTTTAATTGAGGACAGGGTGCGGTCCAAAGACAGAAGCATCAGTATTGTTGAGATGTCCACAGCAGCAGAACAAATGTAGTTTTCATAGTCTCCCACCAAACAACCATTTCCTCCTAACTTTTATTTTTCTTTTCAGTAGTCATGCATTTTGAAGACCATTAGCAAACAATCATGGGTAGTTTTCAATATGTCCTCATCCCTAAACAACAGAATGTGTTGATCGCTGATAACTCCCAAAACAACATTAAACACATGGTTAACATCGTGAAACTGCAGCAGTCTTGTTAGGTTTAGGCATGCTAAACTACTTAGATTAGGAAAAGATAATGGTTTAGCTCAAAATAACTATGTTGTGTATCTAACGTGAAGTAAAATAATGTAACATAGCTTACAATAGGGTTGGGCGATAGGGTTATTAAAATTCCCCAAGTGGCTATCGTCAGCCCATCAATCGGCAATTGGGGACACCACCCCTGCCCACCCACCCCCCAACTCCTCCCATCCTCTTGAGTCTCAGCTACAGAGAGAAACACAACCATACATCCTCTGAGGTCAAGTTTCTCTCTTTTACCAAACTAAGACGAGCTTAATTAGCTTGTTAACTCGTAAGAGACACTTCAGTCAAACTCAACAGAAAAACATGTAAAACTCACCTGAACCATCAATGTCAGTCTGTTCACTCTTCCAACAATCACCAACTCTGGTTTGGTTGAATTAAATCCTTAATTCACTGTGTGAAAAGACTGTAGAGTCTGACTCAGCAGGCTGTTTTCCTCTCACTCCTCACCCAGCTCAGTGCACTCAGGGTCCGTCTGAGTGGATGTGCACTGTGCCGCTGGATGCGGGCGTGTTGCAGACCATTACATTAGCGAAATAATATGACAAATATTGCCCCAAAAATCAATATACTCGTCCAATCGCCCAACCGTAGAAGACAACCTAAACTAAGTTAATGCTGACTTCTGTTTTCACATGGAACTCGAACCCCAGTCTCTTGGGGTTTTGTTTGATCCCAGAATCCTTAGGCGGACTTTCTCGCTTTTTATACTATGTCATCACTTTCGCTTATGCTCATGTCATAATTACTACAGCCACTAGAGGTCGCTGCCCAACAATAAATGTAAATCTGGGTTATAATAAGTTGCTTGTACAGCCATTTTTCTGGTGAGCACAGACTGGTAATTGTAGATGTAAATGACAAACATATACCTTGTCATTGACTTCAGAAGACTTTTTGTCGGTGGTTAAAGGGAAAGTTCAAAAGTATAAAACATTTTTTAATGGTATCACCATGTGTGTCACGTCACATGTGGTGATACCATTAAAAAATCCTCAAAGGAGCAGTTTCTGGTGTGCAGACTTATGTTTTGTACTTTTGTATCTGTTCTTCTGTCCAGCACCCAGCACTCATCGTTTTTGGATGTGCGTGCTGTTTTTTGTATCTAAAGGGAAAGTTCACCCAAAAATGAAAATTCTGTCATTATCTACTCACCTCATGCCGACTGAGGATCGGGTTTAGTTTGTAAAAAAACAACTGGAAAAAAAGTCCCCACATGCCGTTTTGCACACCTTCACAACACACACACACTGTTTAGACAGTGTGTATGTGCACATGAATGTGGCTCCAAGCTAAGGCTCTGCAGTGAAGATTCAGACTAAAAACATGGTGTAAATAACAATTTTTTTTGTCAGCTTGGCATGTTGGGGTTTTAGGAGGCTTGGATTACACCGGATGAGCAGTATGGAGGCATTTTGTTTTTATTCTGTTGTTTTTTTGTTTTGTTTTTTGCGTTTGAAAACTGGTCACCATTCACTTCCACTGTTTGGAAGATTCTACAAGACTGTTTTCCTGTGAAACTCCAGAAGTGTTTTGTGGACTAAAAAACTAAAGCCGACCTTCCATCAGCATGAGGGTGAGTAGGTAAATGACTTAATTTTCATTTTTGGGTGAGACTATCTCTTTATAGTGCTTGGCTTTAGGACAGCAGTAAACTGTTAATTGCATGTTTGAGATGTCCTCACATGGTTTTAATGGACACTTTTTCGTGGTCACAGTAAATGTTAAAGTGGCTACTGCTGTAGGTTTTGGCTCAGATTTGCTTATTTAAGTAATGTACGTCATAGGATGTAGATATGAACACAGAGACAGAGTGGCTGGTCCATTGATGCAGTGTTTCCTAACAAACTGAGAGGAAAAGGTCGCTCACAGTCAGGGTCAGCACCTGGGTCTGTCTGTCTCCTTTTCTTTTTCTCTGGACTTCTCTCTCACCCCCTCCTCAACCTCTCTCCCTCTCTCTCACACACACACAACCACCTCTCAGTCAACAAAATAAAGCCATGTATTTCCTGTTGTCGGGAACCGAGCTGGACTGTTGACCTATAGCCGTAACAGGCCTTAAGGGGAGCTGTGATCGCTTTGCTCTTTGAAGGTTGGACTCTTGCCTTCATCTTGATTATACAGTAGGAGGCATTTCAGCTCAGTGTTATGAGGAAAACATCCTGGGGTTTGTCTCTTCTGTGCATCTGAAAGCCTGTCACACAGTCACAATTTGTTAGCTTTGAGTGATGTTTCACTGTAGAGCAGAGAAGAGCATTGAGGAGCTGACGCCGAGGGTCTTTACAACTAACAATAAGAAGGCACAATTAAAATGAAAAGGATAAATCACAGTTAGTGTGTCGAAAAGAAGGGGTGAAATATATGAATCATCAACATTGTTATGAGGGAGTGCTATTGCACTCATAAAAGAGACAAAAAACATACACTAAAACTACTGCATATACCATCTGCAACCTGCAACAAAAAAATATTTTTTGCTCTCAGTTTTATTCTATGTATGGGTTTTTAAATGCAGACAAGCTGCTAAGCCCCATGTTGTGCACAGGCAGCAATCGTATAATAAAAAGACAAATACTGTATGTCAAAACCTACACTTTAAAAATAAAAGTCTTGGGTAGTTGTTGGCAACAAAACTACTTGTTTAAGTTCAGGAAAATATTGTGGTTTGGACTAAAATAACTTACTCAATTATTGGTGTCACAGAGGAACTGAACCCAAGTCTCCTGGGTGACCCAGCCATCTGCCTCCCTGTTGATAATTCATCTACACAAATATGTAGATTACATTTTGTAAGTATTTCACAAACTGCTGTGTTACTGAAAAGTATCTTGTGAACATTTTTTCATTATAAAGTGAGAGCACTTATTTTTATCAGGATGACAGTAATTCACTGCCATGCAATTCAGTGGTACATTATTATAGCACTACAACATATATCATAATACAATATATAATATACGGTGAGAGTTTGGAAAATCCAGTCACATTACTTTGACAAAACAATGGTCAGTCCCTCCAGGAAGTCGCGATGTTGTGATCACAACAATTAACGGAAAGTCAACCAGTCTCCATGAATTCTGCACAACCTTGCAATTTTGTCCAATCACCGCAACTTTTCTGCAAGTTTGACCAATCATTGTAGCTTCCCATGGGTTCAACCAATAGTAGAACTTTAATTGGACCTGAAAAGTTGAGCCCAAAAAGGTCCAAGCCCAACCTGAACCCGTCGCTCATGAGCATATTTCAGCCTGAACCTGATTACTGCCCGACATTTTTCTTAACAAGCTTCTATGGACCAAACAGTAGTTGGCAGTTACAGGGGAAAAAACTGGGGAGAAAAATTAAAAAGAAAATGAATACTACTACTATTGGTAATAATAATATTAATGATAATAATTGTGACAAATGCAGCCCAACCCGACCCAAACCCGTCGGGTCCTGGTGGGTTCAGGCAAAGATTGCAATAATAGCAGTCCCCACATATTTTTATTATTGTTATTATTATTATATATTATTATTATTATTTTATTTTATTTTTTTAAGTTTGTCACAGGTACTGAAATGAATGATCACCATGAACGTTCATTGTTATATTTTGTTATTTTGTGCTTGCTCTTTAGACTGAGTTTGATTTTTAGTGAATTATACAAAAAACACAAAACAAAACGCAACTTTCTTCTGTAATTTGATTGTAGCTTTTGTTTTTAATGATCTCAAATGCAATTTTAATTCTAAGTTCTTGTAAAGCACCTTGAATTGCCTTGTGTCTGAATGGTGCTACATAAATAAACATGCCTTGTCTTGCAAAAAACACCTGAAAACATTGCAACATGAATCCCAATTTTTTAGAAAAGCAACCATGAAATGATTTTTAGATAGCAACAATCCCAAAAAGAGTCTGCGAAATCCTGGTGGGACTGAATGATAAACACGATGATTAACTGCTATAAGCCAATATGGACAACAAGTCCTTAGAGTGTTTGGATGAAAAAATAAAAACTCAATCTCCATGACAACTGAGCAAACTCCTGCTGATGATGTAGAGTCTGTGATGAGGTTAAAGGCTCCAGAACAGGCTCGTTAGTGAAACTTGAGTTTGGATGTGTTAATATAACAGAATAACTCACTAGTGGCTGTTCATACCTTTCCAACACAATGTCCAATTCAAGTAGATCAAACAAATCATCATCTGTTCTTGTCTGTGCTCTGTAATGTCAAGTGGAAAATTCTCATCTTGGTAAATCTGAAAGATAAAGACGAGTATTAGGGTGAGGCATAAGGGGAATATTAAGAGTAAGTGAAACTTTGCATGTCAAGAATAAAATCTAAATGTTGAATGAAGTCGACCCTTCGGTATAAAGGGAAAAATGAGAGAGATTTGAAATGTAGAGAATAAATTTGAAATGTCAAGTGAAGTTTAAATGTCAAGAATAAAGGCAAAATGTTGAGACTAAAGTTGAAATGTCAAAAATAAAGTTGAAATGTTGAGAATAAAGTTATGTTGTTGAAATGTTCAGAGTAAAGTTGAAATAGCGAGTGAAGTGGAAATGTCAAGAATAAACTTGAAATGTTGAGAATAAAGTTGAAATGTTGAGAATAAAGTCAAAAATTTGGGACTAAAGTTGAAATGTTGAGTGAAGCTGAAATGTTAAGAATAAAGTTGAAGTGTTGAGAATAAAGTCGAAATGTCAAGTGAAATAAAAATGTTGAGAACAAAGTTGAAATGTTGAGAATAGCGTTGTTATTTTGAGTAAAGTCTAAATGTTGAGAATAAAGTCTAACATTTAAGTATTGGGGGAAAAAATGAGAAAAATGTTAAATGTAGAAAATAAATTTGAAGTGTCAAGAATGAAGTCGAAATGGAATGAATTAAAAATGTAATGATCTTGAAATGTCGAAAATTAAATTAAATTTTCTAAGTGTCTCTCTAAATTCTAATATTTAAAAAATAGAAATCTTGCTCTTCTCATTTTGACCCTTATGCCTGGATTTAATACTTTTCCTTAGAAAAAGACAAAAAAAAAGACTGAATGTCGAATTTGTTATTCACTCGGGTAATGCTGAAAAGAAATAAATTCCTCAAGCATGATGCTTAATCCACCGTGTGGGCAGATACTGGCATTTAATGAGGTGTAACTGGTCAGATCAGTGTTGTCCACAGGCCAGTACTGTATGAATTAGTAATGGAGAGTTCTGACATCCCCCGGTATTTTCTGTTATTATATATAAAAAATATATTAAATTTGAACAAAATATAAACATCTTCAGCACAAAACCTCAGACCGCCCGTACGGGTCAGGGCCTGGGTATATGTGCATTTTATTTGCGCAGGCAGGTGTGAATGTCCATGCGTGTGTGTGAGCGTGTGTATCAGTTGCAAACAGTGGAGTTGAGTCTATTCTTGGCAGGCCAGTGTGTCAGGCAGCTCAGATAGGCAGTGACAGCTCACCTGCGGTGCATAGGGCACCGCTGGCCTGCAGGCAGACAGAGGGGGGAGGGAGGGAGAGGGGAGGGAGAAGGGAGGGGGGTGGCGATGACACAAACCCAGCATGACTCACCCACGTAGACACACACAGCGGGGGTTAACACGATCACATTACTTACTGCACAGCACAGGTGGGGGCTGGAGGTGGCGGCGGCGGTGGGAGCCGTGGACAACGTGCATCGCCTTTGATGAAAAAGGATGGAAGGCTGGAGAGGAGGACTACAGAGGGAGGAGGGGTGAGGAAGAAGTCCCAGTGGACACAGATGGATAGAGACAGGTCTCCACTGAGAGGGGGACATTTAGGAGATCAAGGGAAAGCTAAACCTCATATAATACAAACATATATATAATATGACAAAGGGATCTATGGGCATGTGATTGTATTTCCACTTCAATTCAGCACATCTGACAATCAGTTTCTGTTCTGTTTATGTGGCCTCAGACAAGCCACACACGCTTTGAGCCAACACAGTCGATATCTGAAGCAATTCACGAATTTAAGAATGACTTCTAAGAGCTTGTAAAATCAGCTGATATCTTCAAACTCTATTGAATAAAATATTGATGCTGTCATCTTAACAAATATTAAGTGATGAATTTAGGAATTTCTCAGTTCATTTTCAATTTCCAACGACCAGATGGATAGACCTATAATCATACAGACCCACAAAACATGACGTGGCACTGAGAGAGAGAGTGCTTGATCTGTTTTCAGACTGGAAAAAAATTGCGGCCTTGGCGCAAACTTTCTCAACTTACATTACAAATCTGTAATACATTTACTGTAATAAATAAATAATAAAAGGACCACGATGTGTCATCAGAGATCAAGGAAACATGCTGACTTGAAATGCTTGCTTCACTTGACATGAACACTACAGCCACGGCGTCCCCCTTTGAAATTTCCATTCTGGGCCGGGATAACTGTGTTGTTTGTCTGTTCCACATTAATCAGAGTTCAAATTAATGCAGAATTTTTGCTGAATGAGTAAATGTGTGTTTATGAGTTGTTAAGAAATCATTAATAATATTTTAGAATGCATAGATGTTTATAATTGTTAAATTGAGCAAAATGTTAATGGAGTTTGGTAGGCAGTGAGAGGCAGCCACCTGACAGTGAGCTTTTGTTTTCAGGCTAATGTGATTAACTTTAAATTGACAGATAACTGACAGCAGCTAATCAATTTACAGTAGAGGATTTTTTGTTTGTTATTGTCAATTTACAATGTTGCACACATCCTGCGTTCAGGCAGAGCTCTGCAGCCTGCCTGTCTCTGCTGTGTCTGGATCATATATTTAATAGTTAGATGCATAAGTGGGGTCAAAAATGACCCCATGTTGGTTTTTTTTTTGCAATATCTTTGTAATTTTAATTTTTTATCATTTAATCTTCCATGTATTCCTCAAAATAGGTTGTCTTTGACATAGGCCATTTGGATTTGTATCTAATTGTTATATTTTTTAAGTAATTGCATTTTTTGTATCAGTACCACACTTTTCCATACGTGGGTCAAAAATGACCCCAAGCATTTTCTATGGAATTTCAAAGGTTAACCCTAGGAACCTTTGATTTTTACCAACTGTGACTGTCAGGTATACATTTACTGTCGATCCACACATCTAATGCCAGCAGTCTCACCACCTGAAGGTTATTTTTACACAACAACTACATGTAAGTATTATCATCATTTTTATACCTCATATATATGTGCTGTTATAGCATATGAACTTATTTTCCACATCCATGAATTTTGTGTGATAGTGTTGTGTTATCATCATCAAATTACTACTTTGTAGTTAGCTACAGTACTAACTAAGCTAACTAAGTTTACACTAAGCTAACTAAGCTAACACTAGCTAACTAAGTAGCTAACATCACTGCATTTATTGTGTGAGAAACAGACTCTTACTATGATATTTATAGTTTCCTGTAATAAAATCTAACCCATTAGGTGGCCTGTTTATACTATTATTGATTACTCAATGATATCATAAGTGCGTTGTTAGCCGCGCGCATAGTGTGTCCCGCGTAGGCGTGTGTGTGTATGTCTGTGCATGTACTTATGCAGCTACATATTGATTCATAGTTTTGTGTGCCAATCAAAACAAAATTTTTTTTATGTTCTCATCCAGAGTATCATGGCTGCTAGGATTCCTTTAGACCTTGCCGTAGAAATGATCCTGGAAGATGAAGAACCTATCATGGGTTTGACTCAGGATCTGACATCTCAGATGAAGAGGACCCAATAGAGGACCCAGACTATTGTCCACCTGGAGTTGTCAGGCCACCTTTCTCAAAGCTGTTTTGTGATAAAATGTTAATAAAAAGTGTTAAATGAACATGTCAAACATGAAATAATTATTTTGTTGACCAAAACATAATAAAAATTATAGCTGCTGCGCAGCAATGGTCGGGGCCGGGCAATTTTAGGCAAAATTAGGCAATTCTGAGCAACAAGCAGAATGTAGGAAGATGAAAAAAAAGGTGGCATTCTAATGTGCATTTTACATCAGTTGAGGCTTGAACTCACAATTTCTGGCACAAGAGACTCTGCATATTGACTGATAGCTAAGCCAAATAAACAGGGAAAAGAGACAAGGGATAACAGGGAAACGTGTTGATAAAGAGTATTTGTCTCTTTCCAAAACTCCCTGAATCATAATTATTTTAACCTTAGTAGTCTCTAATCCACATAGCATGATACCTGAACATAAGGCTTTCACATTTGAAAGTCCATCCTGCCTTAGCTGAGGCTCGAACTCACGACTTCTGACACTGAAGTCCGTCTTTTATCTCACTGAGCTAATTGGCAAGTGACAGTTCATGTGTGGCTTCACAAATTGACTAAGCCAAGGATCAGGGTGCCAGGCAGCAGCCATCCATGCCATGGAAAAGCAAATTTCAAAGTGAAAGTTCCAAAGCTGTAGCACATATGGTTGATTTGTTGTGAATTTTCAAAGTTTTGAAATTTAGAGGCTTGCTGTAGCGCCACCATCAGGACTATTGTCTTGTGTTTCCAGTTGAGGACATCTGGCATGGGACTGGACCTTTGTGAAAAGTTTGGGTAGATTTCTCATATGGAAATGTTGTACAAGCTGAGGCTTGAACTCACAACCTTCAACACCAAGAACCATCCTCTATCTCACTGAGCTAATTGGCAAAAGGGAACACCATTTGTAGCTTCACAAATTGACTAAGCCAGTCACCTGTGTGCAAGACAGCAGCTGTTAGCGTGTAAAGGCAGATTTCAAATGGCTGTCAAAAATTCAGTTATTGAGACAAAAATCCCAAAATACACAAATTGCATCTAGACAGCATGGAGATGTTGGTCATTAGTTTTTAACAATGATTTATTGGCTCCATAAGTGAAAAACTGATGTTTAAAAATGCCATTTTTGCATTGACTCCAATTGTTCGCATGAGAGTGAAATTCAAAATGCTGTAAAAAATTCAGTTTTTGAGATAAAATTCTGATATTTTCCAAACATCATCTACCATGACTCCAAAATTTTGTCTTTTTTTTCATGAACATTGAAAATGTATTTAGCAAGAATTTGCAAGTATATGTTTATAATACCGTTTACAGTCAAACATTTTGATGCACTGTAGGCTCAATTTTTTTTTTGAACAAAAATTGTGGGAGGAGATAGGGTTAATAAGTTTTACAGTTTTTGAAAAAAAACAGAGTGATGGACTTCATAATTTGCAATAGGTTTAAATGTACAAAAGTTTCTTCAGTATTGGGGATACATTTTGGTGAAAGTTGTAAATCTGTAGCACATATGGTTGATTTGTTATGAATTTTCAAAATGTTGAACTTTAGAGGCTTGCTGTAGCGCCACCATCAGGACTATTGGCCTGTTTTTGCAGCTGAGGCAATCTGACATGGGACTGGACCTTTGTGCAAAGTTTGGTCATTTTTCGTGCATGGGAAGTAGGATTTCCTCGGAAGAAGAAGAAAGAAAAAAGAACATGCAGGATTACAATAGGGTCCTGGCAGCTTAGGCTGCCCGGCCCCTAATAATCATCTTTAACCAAAATGAAAGAAATTTCTCAAGTTTACAGCATAAAACTCATTCATTCCAGTTGGGGTCATTTTTGACCCCACTCATGGAAGAGTGTAGGTATAGGTAGGTCATGCATCTAAGGGTTAAGAGATCCAGGACAGATGGAAATCTCTCTTAACAGGAGGATCATATCTGTCAGAACATATGAAACATGAGCTTGCAGATTTGGCTGGTTCCCTGGCTAACTTGAAACTACTTGGTTTAGGCAAACATAATAGTATGGGTTAGAATAAATGTGTTAGTTCGGTAAGTTAATGTAGTATATGTGTATGTAATGTACATATATACACAAGGGCAGATATTTCATACCACAGCTGGGGGGGATAATAAACTTGTCCCAGCTGGAGTTATGACGACAGTGAGGTGGGGTGTTCATGAGTCAGTTCCCTCATTATGAATGAACCAGGTTACTTCCTCTCATCACTACAAAGTCTGCTGCAACTATGTTCTCTACCATCCTACCCTGTTCTCTGTCTGTTCTCTGTCTGTTCTTCGGTTGATTGTTGTCCCAAGGTTTCAGAGCAACAGACACACATTGTCCCCATAACCATAGTAAAAGCTATCCGTCTCCTGTCTGAACTGCGTAGAATGAGAAGAGAGGGGGAGACCCTGTGCTGCTGCCAGGGGAGTGCTGACTAAGATTACAGCACAGGAATGAATTACAAAATAACAGATTTGTGTATATTTCTCACTTTCCTCCTGATGGTCTGAATAACTCACCACATTTGCCACTTAATTCATATGTATATTAATGTTGTTGGCAGTCAAAAGAGGCCAGTGGACCAATATGAGGCAGCGCGAAGGGGGGATGCAATCTTTAAAAACTTACAAAAGCATTATTTTACGTATTTGCACAGATGCTTTGTCACAATACTGAATCTCACTAGAGACAATGCATTAATCCCTGGATATTGGTAGGGACATGTCCGTAACCTGACATGCCAAAAGGTTTCTTAAACAGAACCATCTGGGAAGTTGTTCTGAGAAACTGTTTTGGAAAAGGGCAGGCACTTTTAAAAAAACTTGGCAGGTAATTGGATGAACCACCTGTCTATCACATCTACCACAGGCTAACCGGCCAGTCAGGAAGCCTTTAGTGTCATTTTTTGCTCTACGTTAAATGAAGGAATACTCTCCAGTTCTGATATAACTGATGCTATCACAGTATCCATGGTAACCTCTTAAGGAGTTGCCATTGTTTGTTCAAGACAGGACACTTACGTAGATCCTTCTCACTGTTGTCACACCTAAAACTACGCCTGTAGCTGCCAGTGGTCCCTCCTACAACGTTGGTTGTCAACTTGAAGCCTGGCTAGATGGATTCTAATATGATCTTGTGATCTCAGGATTCCAGCTACCTTGCCATGTAAACAGTCTCTACCATCCTTACCCAGTTCTGCGCCCTTGTATATACACAACTTACGTATGTTAAACAAATTAAAAAGAAGGCAAGTTGACTTCTGGTTTCACACAGTCTTGTGGGTGAAAGTTCTACTTGTTTGACCCCTCCAGCCTCCCCACCTCCTCCAGATGTGGACTCATTCACTCTTTATAATACATCACCTGACCTATGGTGGCACATCACAATATAATGCTAGAGGATCGCCTCCAGAAAAGATGCTGCATGGGTACCTACAGCATCACTGTCTCAAGCATAAGGACAATTTACAGTTTTTCACTGTACATTTACAGTGTATCTATAGTAACATTTCCCCACAGAGGTTGTTTACATTTACATGTACTATTACATGTTTAAACACAGCAGCATTAAACATTAAATTCACACTATAACAAACCCTGTTAAATATCCAATAATGCTGCAGCTAAGAGTGATAACTTGAGAGCTCATGGTTAATATTTGTTAATGTAAAGTTTCACATTTTCTGTCATGCAAGACTTACAAAGGCACGTCAACATCAGATGTATTTCAACCACATCCCTCAAAGTAATTTGTCTTACGTGTGTCTGATGGAACAGATACACTTTGATTTTAATCAATCCAGCTGCCCACACAGGCTGCACAACAGCTCGCCACTCACTCATGCTTTCCATCTGTAACCCATGCGTGAACTGAGTATTTTTATGCTTCAAGTTTATTTTCTTCAATTTTACATGTATACACTCTCCATGCTATTGTGGGAGTTATTGTGTGTTGGGCTCCGAGTGCTGCGAAAACGCTGGGGACCTACATTCAATACTGCGCCTGAACACATCCCGTGTAGACACAGATGGAGGACTGAAGCTCCCGCTGCTCCGCTAGCGTGCTGCTTTCACTACACAGGCTGTGTAGACATTGTGTCAGTGTTAGGATTTGTCACTGGAGAGCTCAGAGAAATTTAAAAAACATCACAGCTCTCCACACAGTCTGAGAAAAGAACTAATATCACACGGCACAATGTCTGCTACTGAAAGCTACTTGTCTTACAGCTTTTCACGGACAGAGGAAACTCGAGGAATGTCTTGTCTTCAGGGGAAGAATGTGACTATGATGCCAAACGAGCTGGAGAGACATCTCAAGACAAACCCTGCTCTTTAGAGGCAGAAATATGTTGTTAAAATGACTGAAAGAGATAAATAAGAAGCAGCATCAATCTAAGATGATTTTAGTCCCTGAAAACCTGTTAGAGCATATATGTCATGTGGCATTTGTGACATATGATGTGAAGGCACAGTGATCAGGATCAATCAGGGCAGTGCATGTGATACAGTGATTGCTTTTCTAAAGAGTTAGTGACCCAAACAGAACGGAACAGCCGTATGTCCTGATGTCCTGAGTTGACGTGCCAACCTGCAATAGAGCTCAACAGTGAGATTCCAGAAGTGAAAATCCAGGGGTCTGCAACCTTTACGATCAAAACAGACACTTTTGACCAAAAAAAGAAAAAAAAAAATCTCTTTTTCCCCGAAAAGACAGTGAGCCAAGGCGCAGGCTATGACACACAATTTAGTTAACAAGATATTGAACTTAATTGTAATATTCTAATTTAAAATTTAGTCCAAAAGCTACATGTTTTTACAGTTGGTAAATGTAAGAATCACTTTACACACAGACACAAAAAAAAAGTTGAGACGACTCTGCAATAGTTTTTTGAGTTTTGAGTCCAACTCAAACTTGTATGCTTTGAAATAAATAAAAGTTTTGCCGACCTATAATCTTTAGTTGAGACGTTTTTAGAATTTTGGGGGGTTTTATAAAACTCAAAGATTTAAGTTTATCGAAAGAAGAAAAGTTAAGTATCTCAACAAAAGATAAGTAGCTGGTAAAACTTTTTCAAAACTTAAGAGGTTGACTTGACCCAAAAATCTATTGCAGTACGTTGCCTTGAAAGTTTTTATGATGTCTCAACTTCTTCATAGACCTACAACAATGACAAACATAAATTAAAATGTTAAAAAAGTCACACTTATTAATTTCCATATATTTTTTGCCAAGATCACAGGGAGGGGAGCCACTGTAGAGGGGCTCCAGAGCCGCAGGTTGCAGACCCCCGGAAAAGAGGATTTAGATTATTAGCTATAATTTCGCATCCAACGTAGACTGACCACAAGCTGTGAGACTGTGATATGATGGTGTATGTTCTTGTAGAAGCTACAAGTGCGTATGATATCAACCTAGTTTTAAGAAAAATACATTTGATTTGCGATGCCATGGAGAAGTACTACAATACCCACAATCCTAAAGTGCAGAAGTGACATCTTTGATTGGCGGACTTTGCTGGAAATGTTTACTGCTCATAGGTGCCTGAGCAGTGGAGCAAGTGGCACCACCACTAATAAAAGTGTTCTTTTGCAGCCCCACTTTTTTAACATTTACTATTTTTAAACTTTCAAGCCAATCTGGATTAAAAATAGATAATAGAACATATAAAATAGACACACAGTAGACAGTGTATTAACAGTGTTTCATGAGTTGTGTTTAAATCGGGTATATCTGATCCATCAACCAGCACTTATTTTAGCAGGACATCTAAACTTTTGAAATGGTTCGCCTCTCTTCTCCCACTAAAATAGTGCAATTAACCAGTGGAGGCTGGTCATGAGGTGAAGTGACAAAATCCAAACAGTAAAGTTTGGATTCTAATACAGTTTGTCTTGATGGATTATATTGATTTCGAATTGAGCGTAGACATATAACGCCCTTTATCTTGTGTTTCTGGAGTTATGTGTTTTTACAAACATAAAGAATATTTAAGGGAAGGAATATTTCTTAAAGGGAGTTTCATGTAATATTTTATTCTCAGGATCTTTAATTTAATTCAAGCTGCTAATATTATGTTTTGACACCACAGCTGTACATCCTCTTGCCTGTCACTAACCTTGCATCCACACTTGTCATTTAGGCGCTGATGGTTCCACTACACATTTTATGTTGTTCTCATTTTTGCCTTGTTTTTGTTCTGTTACATCATTTTCGTCTTGTTGTCTTTTTGCTTGGATTAAAACTAAAACAACGAGCCTATTTTGAAAATGTAAGGAGTAGGAAGTACAGATATTTATGTTCAAATGTAGGGAGTAAAAGTAAAAAGTTGTCAGGAGAAAAAAATACAGTAGCAAAGTACTTGTACTTAGTTACTTCCTGCCTCTGAAGAATTATTACATGGCAGATATACTTGTGAGCATATAAATGCAGACAATGGACGGTCTTGGTGTTGAGGACATAAATAGTGTGTGAGCAGCAGTGTTTGTGTGTGAGCTCCGTGTCTCTCAGTGTGACGCTCACTTTCACTGAGCTGTTCAAGGGCCTCCCAGATCTCTGGTTGTGTGTTTGTCCAGGAGCCCCTGCTGCTGGGCACTGTGGCGACCAAATGGCACACACAACCCCGCACGCCTGACTGGTCCCCGAGCAGGTCAGGAACAGCACGACGTTCTGCTGAGCACAATCCCCCCCACGATCCCCAGGTAGCCAGCTGAGGAGGAGGAGGAGGAGGAGAGGAGGAAAAGGGCTGGCAGCAACATGGAGAGAAGAGAAAGAGGAGGTGGTGAAAGGATCAAAACAGGAGGAAGGTCGGAGGAGGAGAGGAGGGAGCTGAGCGCAGTGGGAGGAGAAGTTTTGGGAGGTGGATGTGGGAGGAGGCAGAGGAGCGCAGGATCTTAAATAGCCATTTGTCCCTGCTGCAGCTTGGCAGGCCAGCAGCGCTAATGAAGACTTCAGAGCAGACAGACTGTCCAACGCTGCTGGAGACCAGAGGCCAGGAGAGGGAGCGCGGGAGGAAAACAAAGAGGTGGGAGGAGGGTGATGATGAAACAAACTGGCTGAAGGCTCGCTCAGAGCTGAGCTGGTTTTGGACACGACGCTTTGTGCTTTTTACTGGCAGCATGTTCGCCTTGTCTGCTCCGTGTCAGACAGTCAGGTAATAAAGACATGAAAGTGTAGAACAAGCTGGAGTCATCAGGAGCCAGGATTTCAAAACCTTTAGATCAGAGTTATCCAGATTTTCTAATCCCTTTTTTGCTATCCCAGATAAAAGTGATTTTCAGAGTGGATCATTCTGATCCAGATACCACAAGATCAGGAATATAAAATCTAGCTTTGCCGTCTTTGGATAAACTTCCATCTGTTGGTCAAAGCAAGAGCTTATTATTATTATTTAAATGTCTCAGTGGATTAAAAAAAGTCACATAACACCTGGGTGATATAGCTGAAACACCTATCATGATAGTTAAGTTTTATATCAGTCAATGTCAGTAATTAGCTGCAACAATTAATCAATTATTAATCGATTATTCATTTAATCACCAACTATTTTGATAACTGTTTAAGTCATTTTTTAAGGCGAAAAAAGCAAAAGTTCTCAGATTCTCTTTCTGGTTTCTGAGGACGTCATCTTGGGCTGTAGGAAACTGATTTTCTGACATTTTATAGATCAAACAACAATCAAGAAAATGATCGAGAGATTAATTTATAATGAAAAAAATCATGACAGGAAACAATTGAAAAACAGGTCCAAACATGTGGACCTTTGGATCTATTTCTCAAATTCAAGTTTGTGACAGGATTAATTATCGAGATAATTGACAATGAAAATAATCTGCAGCCCTAAAATTAAAGCCCCTAAAGTTTAATTATCCAGGGGCGATATAGGAAACAGCAAACATCACAATATTTTGTGACCAAATACCTCAATATCAATGTTGCAACTATATTGTAGTTATGACTATTGGTGCCTTTCTAAAGTATTACTAGGGTTGCAACTTTTTCAAAGAACTGATTAATCTTTAATAATTAATAAGATAGATAATGCATGTTTTTTTTCTGATTTTATTCTCATTTTCTTTTGTTTCCCTCTTTTCCCCCTCAGTTTAAGTTTCTTTACTCAACAAACGACCCGGCCAGACAACATAATGTCAAACAATTAATTAAAAATCTAATTAACACAATTAGATTTTTTCATAAATAATCATCAGTAATGTTGATGTAATGACTAAGTGGGTAGAGCAGCTTGAACAGTCTGATAAGTTCAGAAAATGAATCACTTTACTGTAATGTAGTCCTAAAAAACAGGAAAAGACAGCAGTTCTGTTATATAATGATATAATGTCGATATATTGCCCAGTCCTACAAAACATGTAACTGTTTTGTCAGCATACTACTGTTTGTATTTATCAAAAGACCAAAGTAAAATAATAGGTTACCAGAGTGTCTCTCATTGACCGTCCAGCTGGTCCAGCTGGTCCATCTGGTTGCAGTGCTGCCAGTGGTAGGTCAGGACCATCTATCTGGGGCTATGGATGATCACCTCTTCCACTGGAGTGAAAAATCTTTCATTCTTCTGCAATATTATGAACATGATGCAGGTGGGTTTACACCAAGGTAGTTCAGACATCCAATGTGCCTCTAACATCCCATTTAAGTGCTCAATTGTGCTCTCAGTTCTCAATCAGGAACCAGATTATCCTGATAGCACTGGGGAGGTGGATTCATCATGGATTTGAGGCAGATGTAGAGACATGTAGAGACATGTAGGGCTCATGGGATGTATTTAATCATTCTTTTATTCATTTCATTTCATATTGCATATTAAAGTAGTACAGATCATGGCATTTTTGTGAAAAAAAAAATGGGTCGGTGCCAAGGCAAGAATTTCACATTTCTTCCTCTGAAAGTGCAACGCACAGCATAATTCTCATCTTCATTACATTTCATAAAATCGCTAAAGGATGCAGCGTTCTTCAGTGCATTGGAAGCCCCAAGTAGAAGACCCTGACCCACTGCTGGAAGTGCTGCAACTGAAATGAAATGTTGCTTTGATCAACAGATGGTGATGATTCTGGTGAATAAGAGATCACCAGCACCATCGCCAGAAGTTGCCTCCTTCCCTGCCTGGTGATTTGCAGAGATGTGGGTGAAAGAGGGGATCATCCCTTTATCAAAGACTGTTTTCTCAGGAGCAGACAAAGACTGTAGCCTTTTTATTTTTATGTTGAGAGCATGTGGTGTTATTGCATTTTGGGATTATTTTCTATTAATCATTGAACTTTATAAATAATGTGTTTTGGCACGCCTGGCGCTATCCATGGTGCTGAAATAGGGATTTAATTCTGGCATGTTCTATTAGCATTTAACCTTTTGTTTTGTTGTGTATGATCACTTCTACAGTGTGTCCACATGAGGAAAGTACAAGGCATGAGAGCGAGAATATCACACTACGTGATGAATTAAAATAAAAAGAAAAATGGATTAAAATATTCCTGTTAATGCGGGGTTAAATTCAAGTTCCAAAATTGTTTTATTACAGTTCATAGGCTAATTATTCTATAAATGTTACTGTAACAGCTGCAAAAATAGGCTTTATGGGCCCACTATGGTTCATGATTTATTTTCAGAAATAAAAACGTTTCAAAAAGATCCCCCCTCTCATTTTCTTTCCTTTTCTTTAAACAAATTGCACCCTGGTAACACCTCTCAGTGTGATGTAGTCTAGTGCAACACCACCTTAAACTACGACCACAGTAATAAACATAGACTCTACACAAATCTGTCAACAAAAACTGATTATAAACTTTGTAGATTTATGGCAGAGCTGAGTGAATATCAGACATAAAATGTTCAGAAACCACATGCTTATATATCAGCATATCCTTATGTGAATGTATTTTATGTAAACTGTAAAAAAACATGTATGTAAACAGACCACATGTGAAATGGTGCATGTGGCACAGATCACTTTGTCAGGATTACTTTAAAAATGTACCCCAATACAATTACTAAAAATCTAGTCAGTAATGTAATCCAGGTATCACAATATTAAAGTAATGTAACTTGATTACTTTCGTTACTTTTGGATTACCTCAATATAAAATATGGTGAAATTGCTCAGCCTAAAGTGTTTTTTCAGCAGCAACTAACAACAGTTAACAATGAATAACACTAACTAACAATTATTTTCACTATTGATTAATCGGCCGATTGTTTTCTCAATTACTCAAATAGTTGTTTGGTCCATGAAATGTCAGAAAATGGTGAAAAAATGTCAACATGACGTCCTCAAATGTCTTGTTTTGTCAACAACTCAAAAACATTTGGTTTACTGTCAGAGAGGAGAAAAGAAACTAGAAAATATTCACATTTAAGAAGCTGAAATCCGAGAATTTTGACTTTTTAGAAAAAAAAAAGACTTAAAGCAATTAATCAGTTAATTAATCTTGTCACAATCTTGTCAATTGAAAAATAGTCTCAAGTCTTTGCTGTAATGTTGTGCTCATTATTGATTTATTCAGTGATTCCCAGACTCCCAGTTGGATGAATATGATCTATGTTGGAGAATAAACAAACAAGAGTTAGCTGATTCTGTCCTGCTAACCTTTATTTCACTAAAATTCAACTTTCAAATCATTTTTTAACAATTCCACCCCAATTATTGTTAATGATTGCTATAAAATATGGGGTGGGGGGTGCAAACATTTTTCAGCTTCATCAGAGAATTTGGACTTCTTTTTATTAAAAAATAACTCAAAATGAATAATCAAATATCAAAAGAGATGCAGATGAATTGAATAGTCCATTAATAATATAGTAATTGTTGCTGCTCTAAAGGTTTAATGTTTATTGTTAGTTTTATTCATTTGTCCAGCTGTTCCTTCCTTTGTTGTGCACAATGTATTGATTGATTGATTGATTTAAAGGTAAAAAATGTTCCAGTGAAGCATTTTTTCACTAGAGGCCATGATAATATATTGTCAGCTGTGTGTGCACTCTGGATGGTAGGATATTGCTCTTTAAAATTCTAATGCTACTCATAATTCTCATTTTTACTAAATGTATCTGTAATCTGATTACATCTTTTTTATCTGTAACTGTAATGAATACAGAGTTTTGTCTCCAGATTACATGTATATAGAAGAACACAGTTGAAAAAATAAAAAATGGAAAAATGAAAGTTAAAATGTAATCCACCATCTTAAAGGAATATGTTTTGTGAACTAAAAAACTAAACCTGACCTTCAATCAGCATGAGGGTGAGTAGATTTTCATTTTGGGGTGAACTAACCCTTTAATCATGGTATTTTATTTGGTAAGATAAAGGCGAGGTATGATACATTTATCCCTCTGACTGCAGGCAGGAAGGTTTGACTCACTTTCAGAGTTACCCAGTGGGTGTACTGACAGAGAGAGGGATGGGGAGGAGGGGGGTGGGGGTGAAGTTATTTGGCCTGAGAGTCTCTGGGGCCTGATATGAGTCCATCTAATGAAACAGCCCATAGAGGAGGCCCAGACAGCCGCGGCAATAACTGTACATCTTGACTGTGGTCAGGGCTAATCGCTGGGAGGACAGGACAATGGACAGGAGACCGTAGGCAGTGGTGGACAGTAACGAAGTACATTTACTTGAGTACTGTACTTAAGTACATTTTTTGAGTATCTGTACTTTACTTGAGTATTTGTTTTGTTTTTTTGGGAACTTATGACTTTCACTCCACTACATTTCAAAGACAAATATTGTACTTGTGACTCCACTATATTTCTAAGAGGATTGTCGTTACTCATTACTTTTACCGTGGGTCGCGTGTGCGCTGCGGTTTTGTTCTGTGGCTGCAAGTCTCTCCTCCAGCAGCGTTTCAGCAGTGTTTCAGAAGTGTTTCAGAAGTGTTTCAGCAGTGTTTCAGAAGTGTTTCAGCAGTGTTTCAGCAGTGTTTCAGAAGTGTTTCAGAAGTGTTTCAGAAGTGTTTCAGCAGTGTTTCAGAAGTGTTTCAGCAGTGTTTCAGCAGTGTTTCAGAAGTGTTTCAGAAGTGTTTCAGCAGTGTTTCAGAAGTGTTTCAGCAGTGTTTCAGCAGCGTTTCAGCAGCGTTTCAGAAGCGTTTCAGAAGCGTTTCAGCAGCGTTTCAGCAGCGTTTCAGAAGTGTTTCAGAAGTGTTTCAGCAGTGTTTCAGAAGTGTTTCAGCAGTGTTTCAGCAGTGTTTCAGAAGTGTTTCAGCAGCAGTTTTTTGCCCGCCTGATCATGTTTTCTTGCTCAGATTTTGTTGATCAGGTCCTCCTTCCTTGCTCTTTGTGCTTCTACCATGGATAAGCAGGCCACGTGGTTAAATCGTTTCTTTTCTGTCTTTATAATCATGATTCTGCACGGGGTCTTTTATTTTGAAAATTAGCCGGATTCCCCCTCCCTTTTCTGTGTCTGACTTCCTGCCCGTTCGATCTGCGCTGTGCTAACTGACGCGGCAGCCATCAAAAATAGTCAAAATGCGTATTTGAAGCGGAGCGGAGCACCGAGCCGCTTCTGATGGAAACACAAACATTGTCTAGAATGGCCGCGAATTGCTCCGACTGCTGCAGCGAGGCCGTAACGCGGTGCAGCCGTGCCTGGCGGAAATTGAGGGCGAAGCATAGCTTTGAAGACAGCTGCTGATATTTTTCTTTTCTAAAATGCAATTGGCCACATGCTCTGTTCCTCACAGAAGGAAACCAATCACAGTACCTGCTCTCAACTGGGACTGATGTAAAAGCAAACATCCAGGTGCGTTCCATAACAAGAGCAAGCAAACTGTCCCTCTTTCATTCAAACAAAACTCAGTAATGGTGACAGCAGGAGAAAGACAAAATCTCGAGATGATATAATTAGAAAAAGGTAAATAATTCCAGGTAGGCTTTTAATGTTGGATTGTGTGTATATATATATATATATATATATATATATGTATATGTGTATATATATATATATATATATATATATATATATATATACATGTATGTATATATATATATATATATATATATATATATTATGGCATGCCGTTCAGGAAATTATTTATATATATAATATGAAGTTTGAATATATGGAATGAATGAAAGTCTTAATATATTGAATGAACCTTGAATATATTGAATGAAAGTCTGAATATATTGAATGAAACTTGAATATATGGAATGAAACTTGAATATATGGAATGAAACTTGAATATATGGAATGAACCTTGAATATATGGAATGAAAGTCTGAATATATGGAATGAAAGTCTGAATATATTGAATGAAATTTGAATATATGGAATGAAAGACTGAATATATGGAATGAAACTTGAATATATGGAATGAAAGTCTGAATATATGGAATGAAACTTGAATATATGGAATGAACCTTGAATATATGGAATGAAACTTGAATATATGGAATGAAAGTCTGAATATATGGAATGAAACTTGAATATATGGAATGAAACTTGAATATATGGAATGAAATTTGAATATATGGAATGAAACTTGAATATATGGAATGAAATCTGATGTTATCCTACTGGCGCCACCTTGTGTTTTTAAATTTGTATTATTGCTTAGCTTGATGCTAACACTTCATGAGAATCACCATTAACATGCTAACTGAAATTAGCATTGTGATTGTGGTAATATTTTCTAAACAAACTCATCTATTTGACTTAACATGATAAACATAAAAGGACATGTGTGCTCATACTTTCAGTCACATATTTCCTTTGTGGAAACAAACTAATAGCTGCTGACTTTAACTCAGTCTGTCACTCTGGCTTCAACACTCCACACTGATCAGCTACAGCAGCATCAAAGGGTCAAAACTGGCTTTAAATACGAGGTGAAGACATTTGAGAGGCAGCATACATATATTTTTATTTTTCTATTTTATTCATGATTTTTCTATGGCACTAACCTGGTGAGCAGGAACAGCTAAATGTACCAGTTTAGTTCAAAAGGTATATGTTTTGTTCATTCTGTTGTACATTTTATTTACCACTTTTATAAGCAGTCAAGTTCAGGGTTTTAAAATTGTCAGTGTTCAATTTCATATGTGAAGGATGGTATCTTAATGGCTCACATTTGTGCTCTGTGCAGTTTTCAGGAACTCTATTAATTTGGGTCAAACATATGTTTTTTATTATTCTTTTAGCATCACATCAGTGATAGCCCTCTGAACTCCCTGGATTTACTGAAGGGCTCTAGCTGAAATATTCCAATACTTTGTTGAGCTGGAAAACGTTTTTGCAACAGCTGCTCAAACTCAAAACAACAGTGAATACATTTCTTCATTGGTTCAACTTTATTGAGTACAATTACCAGTTATTTTGGCCTGTACATGTATTTACAAGGGTGTTAATTACTCTTCATTACATAGGATTGCTGTGACTACATTTTGTGCTGTCTCATTCCTACAGCCAGACTGTACAGAATAATATTTAAGGCTGGATGATCCTCATCTCCCCAGTTGGTACTACCACAATATTTAGGCAGGCGTTTTAGTGATTTGGTCACTGTGAGACCCCTCACCATTTTGCTTAATGAAATCACAGCTAGTGAACATAAACTATTTGGAGGTAGCTCTTTTCAGTTAACAGACTATATGTCTTATTCTGAAATGCATCATTCTGCATAATGACAACTTTTACTTTTGGTACTTTAAGTACAGTATATCTTTATGCTGATACTTTTACTAAAGTAAAACTATTTTTGCACTTGGGTTTTGAAGGGACACTGGATGGCAGTCAGTTGGAGAGTCCTGAGAGAACGTTTATATAAAAACGTCATACTAAACAGTGAGCAATATTCATATTTTTTTGATTAACTTGAATGGTGAGGATAACTTATAGGATTAGTTACTAACAACAATTTGTCTCAAAAACAGTATCTCAAAATAATAAGTTATCTCAAAAACAATGATTTATTATCTCAAAATAATTTAGCATCTCAAAATAATGACTTAGTAATGATTTAGTGTATAAGTAGAATAGTTTGAGAAAATTTCTCAATATTTTGAGACAATCTGAGTGATTGTTTTTAGATTAGATTTATTATTTTGACATATTAACTCAATATTTTGAAATACTAATTAATTATTTTGAGAAAGTTTCTTATAATGAATTACAGGATCTTTCTTTTTTTCCATCATACTGCTATACTACATCACATCAGTCAATCTTCATGACTTTTACTTAAGCTGCATTATTGCTGAGGTAAATAAAATACTTTCTAAAAGTAGACTGCTAAATTTAGCTGTTCCTGCTCACCAGGTTAGTGCCATAGAAAAATCATGAATAAAATAGAAAAATAAAAATATATGTACGCTGCCCAGTGCTTTAAGTGGTAAAAAATAAGTGCCGGTACTCCCCTTATTCGACTGTTGCCAGGTAAATTAGGCGGTGGGTAACAGCAGATCATTAAGTTTTATATTTAAATACTAGGACATGATACTGATTTTTAAAAAGAAATTTGTTTTTATTGAGCTTTCAACTTTCCAGATAAATTCTGTTTGTTCACTTGGATATTGGCCCAAGGGAGGTCTTCAGGGGGGCGGCCCTCAAGTAGCATACAGGCTGATGCACAAGTGAACTGGCCCCTACAATTTCCTGTGGACACACATGAGAGAAATAAATAGATAGAAGATGGAGACAGACAGTACATGGAGAAAACTGGAGAAGTGAGCTATGCAGTTGACAAGTAAATCAATTAGGCTAAATGACATACTCCTGTGTTTGTTTCTATCATAACAAAACAGTAGACAATGACTGTTTAATATTTTAGACCTAAATATTTGATTGTAGTGTAACTTAACTGAGCAAATTCACAAATTTAGGAGGACCAACAACATGATATTATTGATGAATAAGATCTCCATATACTTACACAAATGCAATCAAATCCTGGACAGGAGGTTGTCCATCAAGCAAGGCAACTGGTACTGAACATACCCTGTGGACACACACATGCACACACACACACGCTCTAATGTTTGCATTCAACGTCCGCGAGATCTCTTCTTCACGTCCTTTTTCTGGCACAATCGACTCGCGAGACCTCCTTACAAGTGAACGCCTTGCGACAGGCAGGCGTGTGGCGCGTACCAGTGCACACTGGGTAATGTAGTATAGCCATAGGAGTATGAGTATCACAAAGCGCAAGAGAGAAATAGAACAAGAGAGGGTACTATGGGCTCATGTGAAGTCCCGGTACGCTGTAAAAAGTCCCGGTACGCTAGAGGCTAAAATTGAGAAGTGCTGGTACTCCGTACTGGTGCGTACCGGCCCACTTAAAGCACTGATGCTGCCTCTCAAATGTCTTCACCTCGTATTTAAAGCCAGTTTTGACCCTTTGATGCTGCTGTAGCTGATCAGTGTGGAGTGTTGAAGCCAGAGTGACAGACTGAGTTAAAGTCAGCAGCTATTAGTTTGTTTCCACAAAGGAAATATGTGACTGAAAGTATGAGCACACATGTCCTTTTATGTTTATCATGTTAAGTCAAATAGATGAGTTTGTTTTAGAAAATATTACCACAATCACAATGCTAATTTCAGTTAGCATGTTAATGGTGATTCCCATGAAGTGTTAGCATCAAGCTAAACAATAATACAAATTGAAAACACAAGGTGGCGCCAGTAGGATAACATCAGATTTCATTCAATATATTCAAGTTTCATTCCATATATTCAAGTTTCATTCAATATATTCAAGTTTCATTCCATATATTCAAGTTTCATTCAATATATTCAGTCTTTCATTCCATATATTCAAGTTTCATTCAATATATTCAGTCTTTCATTCCATATATTCAAGTTTCATTCCATATATTCAAGGTTCATTCAATATATTCAGTCTTTCATTCCATATATTCAAGTTTCATTCCATATATTCAGACTTTCATTCCATATATTCAAGTTTCATTCCATATATTCAGACTTTCATTCCATATATTCAAGTTTCATTCCATATATTCAAGATTCATTCCATATATTCAGACTTTCATTCCATATATTCAAGTTTCATTCCATATATTCGGACTTTCATTCCATATATTCAAGTTTCATTCCATATATTCAAGTTTCATTCAATATATTCAGACTTTCATTCATTCCATATATTCAAACTTCATATAATATATATAATAATTTCCTGAATGGCATGCCATATATATATATATATATATATAATATATATATATATATATACTGTCCCTGAAGACAGAAAGAAATCTTATTTAACAGACTTGGAGAACTCCTTACAGTTGGTTTCAATCTAATTTTATGCAGTGATTTTACAGTTTTTCTCAGTCGCTTTGGTACATTTCCCAGATCAAAATGAAATTCTCAAAACTACTTGTTCAATCTTCAAATCATTGTGTCACTTGTGCACACCAAAAAAGCAGTTCCTCATTTCTTTGAACAAGCTGCAAATGCTTTGGTACATCCATGAAATGACTGTGTACAATTCTCTGCTGTTTCCTACATTATCAATTGCTTATGTCATGTTGATCAAAATGTATTATCATGGGTCTCTGTTGAATAGTCTCACCCCCCACAACATTTAGGCATTAGTTCATCGCATAAGTCTTTACATGCAAAATGGTTGAACAAGTTTTCATAATATGTCAGGCATATTTCTATACATTTCCATTAGACTTTTTTTCTAAATCTGTCCTGAATTGGTAAATTGCTCCCAGGTGAATCTCGACTTTCTCTAACGAAGGGAAATGTGTGAAGCATTAGATCAACCAATGATCAACCAGTTTTCTGAAATAGCTCAAAGGTGCATCTCATGAACCATCAACTGGCAAGTATATATATAGCTGGAGCACAACACAGTGTTTCAATGTCTGACAATGGAAGGACAAGGAATTGGACGGGGTCAACAGCCAGAGAGAAGAAGAAGAGGAAGAGGAGTGAGGCTGCGTGGTGGAGGAATTGGGAGGCAAAACAGAGGAAGAGGCAGAAGAGGCAGAGGACATATGCGTGTTCCAGATGAGATAAGAGCCACACTTGTAGACCATGTTGTCAATCATGGACTTACAATGGCCGAGGCTGGTCGAAGGGTGCAGCCAAATGTTGGGAGAACAACTGTGTCCTCAATCATCCAGACTTTTCGTAGAGAGAACAGGTAGGTAATATAACAAAACGTACTGTACTGTAATACTGTATTGTAATTCTGCAATGCTTCATACAATGTTACAGTATTTCACTTACATTTTACAATATACTGTATGTATACTTTATACAGTGACATTTTATCTTACTCAATTTTGTGTTTTGCATGATATTTTCTTCCACATAGGACTGCAAGACAAGTTCACAGGGGTGGCAGAGGGCCCCTTTTCACACCAGAACAGGAACAGGCCATTTGCACCATGGTTACAGAAAACAATGCCATAAGACTACGGGAGATAAAGAGCATCATTATAGAGGACAACAACATCTTTGAAAACATCCAAACAGTCAGCATCTCAACCATTGACAGGGTGCTGAAAAGACACCAAATGAATATGAAGCAGCTGTACACTGTTCCATTTGAAAGAAATGGTGAAAGAGTGAAGGAGCTGCGCTACCAGTATGTACAGGTAAAACATGTATGAGTATGCAGTGACTGCATCTCACAGTAAACAATACAACATTCTAAAGTGATATACAGTACACTAAGTGTAACCTTTACACATTTGCTATGGCTGTAGAAAAGAAGATGCAATATTTGCTGCATACATTTGATGTAACTGTATCTTGTCCACAATGAAAATGAATGTAATTCATAGAACTAATTTTGTGTCTTCTGGATATAGCGTATAATGGAACTGGAGGCAAGTGAACCACCACACAACTTCATATACATGGATGAAGCTGGCTTCAACCTGACAAAACGCAGAAGTCGTGGTCGAAATATCATCGGCCACAGAGCAACAGTTGATGTACCAGGCCAGCGAGGCGGGAACATAACCATGGGTGCTGCCATCTCTGAGAATGGTGTGCTAACACATATTCCCATTATTGGCCCATACAATACAGAGCGTCTTGTCACCTTTTTAGACACTCTCTACAGGGATCTCATCCCAGAACAAGAGAGGGGTCAGGCTGGAGATCACTTGCCCAGGTATGTAATAGTTTGGGACAATGTTAGTTTCCATCGCTCTGGCATCATCAGACAATGGTTTGCAACCCACAACAGAATGCTAATGGAGTTCCTCCCACCCTACTCCCCATTCCTGAACGCCATCGAAGAATTCTTCTCAGCATGGCGATGGAGAGTGTATGATCATCAGCCACATACACAAATGACCCTTCTGGCTGCCATGGATGCAGCCTGTGAAAGACATCACAGCAGATGCCTGCAGAGGCTGGATACGACATTCTAGACGATTCTTTCCACGCTGCATTGCAAGAGACAATATCCGTTGTGATGTGGATGAGAATTTGTGGCCCAACATAGAGGAACGTCAAGAGGTGTAGGAGGACCTCACTGTAATTCCTTCAGCACTGCATGTACAGTTTTCCCTTAGGATATTGTCTTTGTTCACATTTTGACTTTTGTTTGTTTGTTGTTTTTTCTTTGTGCTATGCAGTGCTGTCTTTTTCTTTGTGTATCACAATGACATGGTCTGTCAACAAATTACAAAAAAGATGGTGAAAGCTTAAATGTGAATCTTGTCCAGTCTCTTGCAATCATTCTCCCACATACACGAAGGTGCAACTTACAATTTACAATAACTGTCATCAAAACTTTAGCCATAGTTTACATCAGTACATCCCTCCAGAGTACACTGTTATATTGACAACATGACTAAGCAATTTGACTGTCTTATCCGGACACAATGACACAAGGACTTGTCATTCTGATGCACTGACATGTTCATCGACACAGGTATTTACTTTTGAGAGATGAACTTAGGATTTTGAGCAAGAGACTGGCTTTTGCAGGTAATCCATGGTGTTTTGCTATTTGTACAAATTGTTTTGAGAAAAGAACTTACTGTTTTGCAAATATCGAGGATGATTCGAGAAATGTACCAAAGCGACTGAGAAAAACTGTAATACAGTTACATTAAAAAATGACAATAGATGTCCTTTTTGTTTTTGATTGCATTTCTGTGCTGAAGTTTTTATAGGTGTTTCTATAGGCTTCTATAGGTGGTTTCAGAGAGTTATAAGCTTCTGTAAATGCACTGTGAAAACAATCCAACAATGTATTGATATTAGAAAATGTACTTTGTAATTTGTACTTTATATATTTATATATATTTTTAAAAGCAAGTACTTTTGAATACTAAAGTAGTTTTAAAAGCAAGTACTCTAGCACTTTAACTTGAGTAACGTTTTGACTGAGCAACTTTCACTTGTAGTTGAGTAATATTTGACCAAGAGTATCTGTACTTTGACTCAAGTACTGGGGTTGACTACTTTGTCCACCTCTGACCGTAGGAGGCCCACTGATCTTGTTTTGTATGGAAGTATTTCTGTGCCATCTGAGTTTGAATATGAATTTCTAAGATTGAAATTTTTCAGCATCAAAATCAGACTGAATTTTTTGTTTTTTGTTTGAATTTTATTTTGTTGAAATAAATTCAGTGTAAAAAAAATTCAATTTCTAAAAAAAATTCAGTGTAAAAAAATTCAACTTCAAAAAATTCAGTGTAAAAAGAACCAGACTCAACATCCGGGTCACCAGGGAGAAGCAATCGATCCCTGTCTCAATTCAGCCAACGTCCAGCCAATCATGTTACGCTGAATTAACTTGTGATGCTCCTCACCGTTAGGCTGTAGCTGCGATAGCGATCTCAGGTCTCGACTTTCTGAAGTCGGAGATTAGAAAAATCCTCACTAAAACGTTCCTATAGGTTACTGTGATATATATAGCTTATTTTTAAATCGCGTTTCTATATTGTTGTTTTCCCAGATTCACAGCGGTGACTGTAGGCATGATAAAGCGCAGCTGTTGATCTCGATCTGAAAGGGAAAAAGAAAAAACGGGCCTTTAATAATATCAAACACTTTCACATGTTAACGTCACTTATCCAGCGTAGGATGTATAATAAAGCAGCAACTTCATTATGTGTCAGATTCTGGGTTTAAATCTCAGCTGTTCTCCTTTAGAACCAGTGTGTGAACCACACTACCAGAGACAAACTGGCACAACAAACAACTGAATCTCATGCTGAAAAATGCAAAATCTCACAAATGAACACGAGTACACCTCAGTTACTCACTTACCGTCACTCACCTGGACAATCATCTCACAATCAACACGCCATCACGCTGACAACTATCTCTGTCTACTGCACTATAATCACTGTCCAAACTCCTCAACAACCCACAAAGTCATCTGTGGCCTTTAATATAAAGTATGATTGATGTTATATCACAAGTTCACCTGGATGTCACACTGTCACACTTTAACACAGCTAACGCCAACAGGTAATTATCTCCACACTATGCGTGAGCTTGGCGTAAAACAGCTGACCTCAGACTGCATGTTCCTCTCATAGATTGTATGGAACTATATCTCGTTCACCAATGGATCAGATAAAGATATGTTATGCACATATTGGACTAACAACAGGAAAAGTTGTAAACTCCTTAACGCTACTGGCCTATGCAGTGTTTCGGCATCGACACAGTCACCTACAGTCACCGCTGTGAATCTGGGAAAACAACAATATAGAAACACGATTTAAAAATAAGCTATATATATCACAGTAACCTATAGGAACGTTTTTGTGAGGATTTTTCTAACCTCCAACTTCAGAAAGTCGAGACCTGAGATCGCTATCGCAGCTACAGCCTAACGGTGAGGAGCATCACAAGTTAATTCAGCGTAACATGATTGGCTGGACGTTGGCTGAATTGAGACAGGGATCGATTGCTTCTCCCTGGTGATGTTGAGTCTGGTTCTTTTTACACTGAATTTTTTGAAGTTGAATTTTTTTACACTGAATTTTTTGAAGTTGAATTTTTTTACACTGAAGTTTTTGACATTGAATTTTTTTACACTGAATTTTTTTTAGAAATTGATTTTTTTTTACACTGAATTTATTTCAACAAAATAAAATTCAAACAAAAAAACAAAAAATTCAGTCTGATTTTGATGCTGAAAAATTTCAATCTTAGAAATTCATATTCAAACTCAGATGGCACAGAAATACTTCCATAGTTTTGTTTTTTTTTTTTTTTTTCAATTCTATCTACTTTGAATCATTTCTTTAAAAGTGTGATGAATAGGCCTAACAGTTCAAATATCACATAGAAATAAGACAAAGTGTAAATGTGAGGAGGCCAAGGTAAATCTTTGTTTTCATGCTTTGTTCAGGGTCACAGGACCTGCAGCCTGTAACAGCATCTGTGGAGCAGAGGGCAGCTTGTGAATAAGCAGCGTGGCCTTCACTTATTCTGGGAATTTTAATGAAGGAGACTTTTCTGAACAGAAAAAAAGGAGCACTTTAAAGGACCTGCAGCTTTTCTGTCAGTGACCTTGTGGGAGTAATTATCATCCTCTTTAAATCACGTAAGTGGAAGTTCTATGTCCTGTCTTGGGGAGCAGTGATAGATGAATGTGAAGTGCACTATGTTTCTTTGATGGAGTTCAAATGTCATCTCATACCAACATAAACATTAGTTTTTTTTCACCATGACTGTGATCCTTCTCTTGCTGCATGCATCTGTGTATGGCGGCTACCTCGCCAAGCTACGTACAGACAGCGCTTCTGCTGCGACGCTGCTCCTGCCAGCTTTGTCTTTCTACACAGAGTTTGCAGTAGAGTTTTCAAGGGAGGAAAATAGATGGATGATTCCCCCACCCCCCACCCCCCCTCATTCAAAGAGATGGAGAGAGAGGGGAAAGAGCCTGATTTTTTCATGTCTGTGACATTTTCTACAGATATAGACGTTGAAACTGTGGTACAACATGTCATATTGCTGGTATGACTGTCAACAGATCATTTTCACTCTGTATTTTTCATGGAATAAATAGGCAAGACTCTTGATGCATCGTTGCAATTAATATATGTGGTGAAATAAAAACCAACAGGCCAGTGTGGCCCAGCTGTAACCTTAGCTAAGATGTCTTTAGCCATGCTAGCAGCTTGACTCTGGGATAGCAATGTCAATCAGTTCACCACTTTTGTTCGGTCTGAAATAACTGATACAACTGTTGGATGGATTGTCATAAAATTTGATACAGATATTCATATTCCCTGTGCAGGAATTGTCATCGTTTCATTATCATTTATGTATTTAAATTCTTGGAAACACATTGAGAGGGGGCCCTCATTGTCAATGGTACAGACATACTAAGAGAAGGACACAATTAAAATCATCAAGAAAGATCTGAGGTAGCCATAAAGGGAGATTACATGGCTAAAACAAGGTAAAATTAGCTCTGTCAATAGGTAAAAGTGTATGAGTTGGCAGCAAGGCAAATAAATAAGTAATAAAAAGCCATTACAAATTAAAAAAATAGTGATTGCAATCAATAAAATTAGCAATTAAGCCATAGAATTGTCTCAGCAGAATTAATGAGGACATCTTAAATTTTGTCTGGAGCAAATTCTAGGTATGAGGGGTGAGATTTTCCTCACTCTTTGAATTTTTGGAACCTGCAGGGTAAGCTTATGAAGGTGTTTTTGGAATACGTTAAATGGAAGCTGCAGGTTTAGAGTGGCGGCATGAATAGATTCTGCACAGAAATAAAGGACATTGTCATCGGCATAAAGATGGAAATTGCAATTAAACAATGAAGACGTAATATCATTTACATGAATATTGAATAAGACTGGTCCCAAGACTGAGCCTTGAGGAACTCCCTTAGTAATGCTTGGGTAAAAAAAGACTGTGTATTACCCATCTTTCCACATTGTGACCTGTAAGATAGATAATTGTGAAACATTAAGCAACTAGCATTATCAAAATCTAAGCACAGAAGTTGGCGTAAGAGCAGAGACAGAACTGTAATCACTTTGGTGATCACTTAGTTTTCCATCTACTGCCATCATCATGTCAAAATTTTAATTTGTCCAATACTTACGCTGTACTTTGTGCTTAGTGCTAATTAGCAAATTTTAGCATGCTAAACTAAGGTGGTGGTAAACAGTATGCCTGCTAAATATCTGCATATTACCATGTCATTGTGGCCGTGCTAACATTAGCATTTAGCTTCAAACACCATCCAAGTACAGCCACACAGAGCTGTTAGCTCAGTCAAGAGCTGCATGTCATTCTTTTCTGACTTGTTTTTATTACACTGTAACAACTAACTGTAACTAACTAACTGAACTAGCAAAATTATCTCATTGGCAGTTGACAACATAACCAGAGAAAGATGAGCATAAAACGGGCTAAAAATAAAAACATGAAAGCTAAAGTTACATTGTGAACTTACCATGGATCTTTGGTGTCACACAAGAAGTATTTCTGCAACAAAGTGACAGAACACAGTGGTTCTCTGGCTGTTCAAACATACGTGGCTCTCTGTTTCTTTCATCAGAGGATCATTGATGTACTTATTAAGGCCCACATATAGGACAACATAATTGCAGAAACCAGAGGGTTCACCTGGTTTAGCTTGCCTGATCAGACAAAATTGTCAACTCATTTTGCTCTGTTTCCATATTCACTATCAGCCATCTCAGTGCAGCAGGTGATGGTCTGGACCCAGCTCCATTTTGATGATTGTTTTAAAATCAAAAGCCAAATCTTTCTCAGCACAACGGGTCTGAAAACAGTGAACGGACCACACGCTCTCTTAAATGATGATCACAGCTTCATTTTTTGACTTTTTCAACTCCTCAGTTCCTCTGTCATTAATTTCAGCGGGTCTCCTTTCTTTTTTTAAATCTTCCTCCTTCCTCATTAGCCCTGCCAGTAAGTCATAATTCACATTTTGAAACAGCTTGTATTGTGCAGTAATACTGCTGCAATTCAGTCACAGGTATGTGTTTATTTATTATTTATTTTATTTTACCATGACCTCCGAAGTGGCTGAGCCAAACATAATCAATGAAGTCCAATAAATACAAATAAAGCACAATGCTCTTTGTAGTATGGATGCAAATGCAGTGTTATCCTCCAGTACATATCTGTAAAAGAGGCTTAAGATGATTTTATGATCAGTACATTAGAAATACAGATATTTGTTCTTTTGATTATTAGGGAAAACACAATAAAGCAGAAAAAATAAAGTTTAAATACTTTCCTGAAAAACTTGTATGCAATCTGAGGCATGTCTTCTGCCCTCTGGTGGATTGTCAGTGCACTGCAGTCAGCTACTGGTCTCATGAGAGCAAAATCCAACATGGCTGCTGTCACATAGTCAGTTGCATGTTTTCTTTGTTAATTTTGAAAAAGTTACAGTAAGAATAGCATTATAGCATTCTAACATTATGATCATTTACTTTAGTTAAACAACCTATAATTTCTAAAAAATTTGTACCTATTTCATAGTAAAACAATGAAACACAATGAAAATGTGTGTATCAAATGTGATACAGCAGGCAGATAATTTATTTGTGAACATGTAATCTTAAGATAAATTCAGTGGAAACTGAGACATTTATATGCGTTTTATGGAACCTGCTTTCACTATAAGTTATAATTGTCTTGTTAGTTGATTTTCACTAAAACTATTCCTTGGCTATCATAACTATATTTTATATTGATCAATACTGTTTTGATTGATGAAGATGTTTTTGCTGACCAAAATGTGAAAAAAAGAGGGTTCCTGTTTGAAATAAAAGAACCAAACCAATTGAAATGTGCCAATTTCTACAAAAGCTTAAGAACAATACTTGTTATTTTTGTTCAAATAAAAATTATTGTGATCAATGAATTTTCAGAAGTGCCTGATGTATCAGATATGATACAATAAATATATATTTAAGTGATACAGAAAAAAATAGATATTTTTGTTTTTCTTTTTTCAAAAGGTCCAATAAACATTTACAATTTTGGCAATTATTTCATGTGTCAGGCTTTAAATGGTTAAAATCATCTTTTATGAAAATGTTGGCCCTTTAAAGTTGTGTCCCAGATTTCCATCAACTCTGTCAGATTTTTACAAAAACATGATTTAATCAGACATAAAAAGGGTTAGATATACCCGTCTCACTTCTTGGTTTAAAAAAAAAGGCAAGAATACTGCTCAAGCACTGGTAAACTTTATATTTTTAGACAAATTCATTCAATATCTATCAGATTGTCTCAACCAGCAACAACTCTGTAGCCCTTCTAAATCAAAGCTAAATAAGAATTATGGTTTGAAAAGGTGTATTTTGATTAACATTAAGAGACTCTGAGACACTTTAAAAAATAAAATGGCTGTTCACTACGACTATGCTGTGAAATGAAAAAATGGAACATTTTGTGAACTCTGTACGACAACTCCCTCAGATTTTCTGTCTTGAGTTTACATCAACATTTACTCAAAATTAAGGTTTAATAGCCAAAACTTTGATCTGATATTTTCCAGCATAACTGAAGAGTAAAAATCAAAATGTAGTTTTTAATATATATATATATATATACATATAAAGCATAGTGTACTTTGTAGTAAAGATGCTAATGTGATGTTATCCTTCAGACAGTATCTTTAAAGGAAGCTTAAGATGATTAAGATGATTTTATGGTCAGTTCATTGCCAATACAGATGTTTTGTTGTTTGGATTATTAGAGACAAAACAGAACAATTCAAATAAGTTCACTGATTATCAGTTTATTAACAACTTCAATATTTGGATATGTGGTGTTAATGTGTAGTGATTTAAATAATTTCTATCTGAGGCATGAAGAGTTCTCTACACTGCTGTGAAAACTTCTACTTTCTTATTTTCTTCTGTATGTAACTTTTGTTGTTTCTAAGGTCTACAACTTACAAGGATGGCAGCCAGAAATATAACATCACACATCCCTGTGCTTTGTTGTAACACAATGCTAACAAAAGCTTTTTTTTCTTTCTTAATTGGCATGACAGAAGCAGTCAGGTTTATGGGCTTTGTTTTTCTTTTGTTCCATGCCCAAAACCAAGACTGATTCAGCTTGAGCTATGACGAATCCAAGGAGGCAAAGTGCACACAGTTGCTCATTAGTATGAAGTTTTTTAATTGCCAGTTTGGATGAACTTCGTTTTTTTTTTTTTTTTTTTTTTTTTTTTTTTAAGAGTTAAAAAGTGACTGCTGACAGTTTCCACCCACCCTTCACTCCGATGCAGGTTCCCGGCAGCTCCGAAGAATCATTCCTCCAACTTTTAGCGATGTGGTGGGCGCTGACAGGACCCGAGCAGGCTGCCTGACAGACAACAAGCTGCAACGCAGCTTGCTGCATAATTTATGAAGGCAGATGTACAAGGCGGGTTATTAGCTCCCCATGCTACGCTGCTCCCCTGATTTACAGTTTAAGGAAGCGAGTATAACAAATAGAACACATAAACAAATCAAACTGGTGACAAGTTTGTTTGTCTGCGGGGGGAAAACGTGCAAAACGGAAAAGGCGAGGAGGAGGGAAGGCAGGAGGAAAAATACACAGCGGCCAATTAGTGGATGTTGGGGTGATTGTTAATGACGCACAGGCACTCGGCATTCTGGGTGGGAGAGGTGTCACCTCTGCTACCTCTCATTATAGGAGATGGATCTCACAAGTTTGCAGTGGCTGGAGCTATTAGGCAACAAATAGGTGGCTATCATGCAGGACATGGGACCAAGACAGCTTCATCTTAATGAGAGCCTTTCTTATCCTTAATGAGCCTAACTAACTCTCCCCCTCTATCGCTGCCTCTGAGGATTTCTCTCCTCCCTCCCCCTCCGTGGGCCCTGTGGTTTATGATGATGGAGCTCTGAGGGTAATATACATTATAATGCTCCGTAATGGGAGGGGAATGGAGGGATGGCAGAGGAGGGGAAAGAGGGAGAAAAGACAACAAGAGAAACAGTGGGTGGATTAGAAAAGGCCTCCTCTCTGAATGTCTCAGCTTTAAATTAATGAGGAGGCTGAGCGCACCACGATAAATTTAGCTTTTCATGTTTAATTATGCTATGACTGCGGTGGTTCACTGAGGATAAATCACACAATTATTATGCTCCTCACCCATCGCCTGTGTTGTTTTCCTCTCCCTTCTTTCTGCTTCTCTCCTCCCATCTATTTGTTGTTGTTGTTGTTTATTCATAAGCTGATGTCTTTCCTTAATAGTACCGGGTATGTGTGAGAGAGGAAATAAGGCCTAATGTTTCTATCATAGCGAGAGAAACTCCCCCTGTGATAGAGAGGGGGAGACAAATTGAGGAGGGGAAAGAAGAAAAGTGCATCTAGAGGGAGGAAGAGAAGAGAAGAGACAGAATTGGAATTGAGTTTAGTTGGAGTTTAGTGCATGGGAGTATCTCATTTGTTGTTCAGCCTGGTAAAAAAGTTTGTTCCACCTGCTCCAGTGTGTCAGATTTAGAGGGATTTATTAGCAGAATACAGCAAAAATGGAATAATATTCATAAATATGTTATAATCACCTGAAAATAAGAATTACTGTGCTTTTGTCACCTTAAAATGAGTTATATCTACAGAAGGAGCATCTCCTTGTCCATGCAGGCCACCATGTTGCACCAAAATGTTTCTATAGTAGCCCAGGATGGACAAACCTGGCTCTAGATACAGCCTTTTGCTTTTTGTGAGTCTTACAGCCACTATAACTTCCCCTATACATTTGGAAGAGGAGGTTGGGGCTCGTCAACAAGGCTTGCCCACTTATCCAGGTCAAATAAAATGGCATTCTGGGCAGGTAAATTTGACAGGCCACTGAGGCAAGTGGTTAAAAACAGAATTAAACTATTTTGATAATAAATTTTTCATGCAATGTGGCAGAAAAGGCTGTTTTCAGTGTCACAAATCTTAAGATTTCAAGCTTTTTTTGTTTAGTTTCATATTGAACTAAATATCTTTGAGTTTTAGACTGACAAAACCGGACATTTAAAGAAATCATCTGGTTTGGAAAAACTGGGATGGACATTTTGCACTATTTTCTGACATTTTATAGAAGTTGCATCCCTACATTAAACATGGTAATTCATTTTAGTCTTTGCTGTTTTTGATTACTTCTAATGGCTAAATTCCATCAGGCATGGCTGCATCGCTTTACGACTGGAGCTGATTGCGGCCAGTCTACACAATGCTTGTGATTCCACCACCAGCACCTCAAAGCATCCCAGAAGCGGCTCACCACTGCACTTTAAATATACGCTGAGTCAGTTTTTGACGGCCACTGCATCAATCTGCTCAGAGTAGATCGAGCAGGCAGGAAGTCAGACACAGAAGAGCACAGAAAATCTGGTCAGTTTTCAGAAAATAAGACCCTGTGCAGACTCCTGATCATAAAGGCAGACAGAAAAATTATTTAACTGCATAGTGTACTTATCCATTGAAGAAGCACAAAGAGCAAGGAAGGAGGACCAAATCAGCGAAATCTGAGCAAGTAAACATAATCAGGCTGGCAAAACGCATTGCTGCTGAAACATTTCTGAAACGCTGCTGACGTGGGCTGCAGACGTGTGGAGGACAGATTAAAACTGTGGCACAAATGAACTGTGCCCAGTGGAATCAACCAGTAATGAACAAAACAATTTGTACTGAGGCAAATAAAAAATTTCTTCCGGCCAGTAGATTTGTAACCTACATGCCCAACTGGGCAAGTGAATAAAAACATGAACGTTGACCCCTGGGTGTTTGCAGTCTGCAAGTTCACCACTAGATGCCACTAAATCCTTCTCACGGTCCTATAAGGAGAATTATTTTCTATTTAGCATCTTTCAAGTGGGCTACATTTGTCTGGATGTTGACTGATTAATTGGCCAAACCAATTAATCCATTAGGATGTTTTACAAACTATCGTTAACTTGGCTCTGTTAGCGGCCAGTGGCTGTGCAACTTCTACCAACTGCCAGTGTTTTAAATCAAAAAGAGCACAACTATTCACCAGTAGAAATGGCCTGACAAGGATTGTCGATTTGCTCACGCGGTCTACAGAATCAGATCGTCTACTCTAGCGGTTCTCAACCTTTTTGAATAATCAGGTTGGTGTTTGTGAACCTACCAAGAAAATCCATATTGCAGAAAGTTAGGGTGATATTTCTGAAGCCTGGTAGGGACTCAGGGCTCTGATAGACAGCCCCTTGTGTTTCCCAGTTGATGTGCTGCTGTCAAACTTCAGGTGACCCACCTTGAGACACAGTCTACCTTTCCTGTCCAGTCACCTGTTAGCTTGAGTCTGGAGCTAGAATACATTTTTTCTGAGATCCATCACTCTGTAGTGTTTGTTCCATGTGACAGCTAACAGAACTGGCTATAGCTTTTTGGTTAAGCACAATACTGTGGCACAAAAGTGCCAAAATCAACAAGATTTTTTGAGTGTGTCAAATCAGAACTTCACACTTTTTCTCTCACAAAATTTCTATATAAAGTCTATTCTAAGGCAAATTATATCACTGGTACAGGCACTGTAATATATCAAGCATTTCCCAGGCTAAGATACTGTATGGCCCTTATTTCCCATCATGCCTAGTGCTGGACTGAGTAGTCTCTTAGGTTTGGTGTTTTATGTTACAAATTGCAAATGTTGCTTTTTGTTAGTGTTAGTGTCAGTTCATGGTGATTTATGTTGGTAATTGTGATTTTTGTGCTGCTTCCTGGATTTCATTTCATTTTGCTTGTTACAATATTTTATTTTATTCTCCACAACCATCTGGTGACCCCCAGGAATAATCTTGTGACTCCCTTGTGGGTTCCGACCTCCAGTTTGAGCATGATTACTCTGCTCCATGGACCCTCCATCAAGCCGCCCTGCTCCCAGGCTGGCCTTTCCCTGGAGTTAACAACAGCGTAATGGCCGGACTGAGGGAGGTTACTCTGGAGTTGTCAGATAATCACTGAGCTTGGGTTTATTTTCATTGAGGCTCAAACTGAGTATTTTTGTTTGCTTCTTGGGTTCCTGAAGAGGAGTTTTTTTGTTGAGATAAAAACTCATTCATTGATAGTTGAAATGGGTTTTGTATTGAGCACTGACTGTATAATACACTCTGGCGGAATTCAAAGTCTTATATGTTTAGTGTTTCTTGTCTGCTGTTGCTTTTAGAAGTACCTGGTTGTTAGTGATTGTTCATGGGTCATGTATTGAAAGACATGGGTCCTTTGTAGGGTTCACTGGTGTATCTCTAAAAATATTATCTCTCTAAGACTTGCACTCTGACTGCTGTCCTGACAAAGTCAGAGTGCAACACTCTAACCACTACTAGTGTGGGACCACAGACATCAAATACAGACATAAGAAGAGTAACAAGACTGGAGCCGTTAGTCTTGAATACAGCACATTTTCAAAGTTCATGGCAATCCATCCAACACTTGTTAAGACATTTCACTGAAAGCTACAAATGTGGCGGTCGAGGAAACATCAGGGAATCACCACAGTCATAAGGATTCTTTGTCTGAGAGCCATGTCTGTATAAATTTTGACCTGTAGATGGAATGAGAGAGTAGAGTCATCATGGAGCCCTTTTCCACCAACAAGGAACTGGCCATCAAGAACCTAATTTTGAACAGTTCTGAGCATTTCCATCAAAAATGAACTGGTTCTGATCCTGAAAAGTTGATCCAGAGCAGGAATAAAAAAAGTAGCAGGTTTTCCCTTACGTAGGCATGTCATAGTCTAAAGGTTGTTGCACCCTCTATTGATGACACCCTTGATTACAATGGTTCCACTCAAAACTGGTGGAAATGTGGGCTGGTTCTAGATAGCACCAATGTTCCAAAGATACTGAATGGCACTGCTTCAAGAACCAGCTCTTATCTGGTGAAAAAGGGCCCATGATTAATCCTGGTGTCCATTGGAATAATGGATAGCTGAACCAAGTTTTCTGCCAATCCATCCAATAGAAGTTGAGATATTAAAACAAACAAACAAACAAACAAACAAACAAAAAGATGTCAACTTTGTGGTGGCAGTACAGGAAAATTCAAGTGTTAACTAAAGTCATTAGGAATCTTTCTCTGGAGAACATGAATGTTTGTACCAAATGTAATGGTATTCCATCTAGTAGTTGTTTACATGTTTTAAAGTGGTGACTGACCAACCAACATCAGTGCAGCACCTCTGCTACATACAAGTTCATCACAGACTGCATGTAGGGCACAATACACTGCAGACTGGAGTCTGTGTTAACAGTGACAGACATATAGATCAACATTGTATTGGTTATCTCCTTCTTGTCTGACTTGTCTGTATCCTCACAGCACTGTATGACCATAAACTATCTTGCCCGTGTCCACAAACGTTTGTCTCTCCTTCTTCGTCTCTTTGCAGTTCTCATGCATTAGATCATGTGACTGTGTAGCTGCTGTTGCTGCTTTCACATACAGTATGTTGATTTGCTCTGTGCTGTAGTGTGAAACATTCTCTAATTGTTGTAAAATATTGTTAATAATTATTCAATGATTCAGGGATTGAAGGACATTTATTATCATTATATAGCACAGCATTGTACAATGAAATTAGAGTTGTACTTCCTTCATAATATACACAAAACACAACACAGATGATTAATTAAATTCAGAATAGAATAGGGTGAAAATACACACACAGGAAATAATTCTGTAGGTCATTTTTTGAATTTGCATCAGGTTGAATGTGAACAGCGGCAACAGGATGGTGATGATAATATGGTCGACATTGTCACGTTAAAAGTTCAACATCTGTGAAACAATGGGCCTCATGCAAGAACCTCTTGTACGAACAGATGTGTTCTTAAGTGGTGCATACAAGTGATTTAAGAGAACTTGTAGCATTCACAAGTTTTCTCGTATTTTGAGTTTTCTTTCAGATACAAACACAATTTACAAGGTCCAGACCTGTCGTAGAGTCATGTGCAGTCAGTCTGCTGGTATCCAAACCAAAGTTTTTCACTAATGACGGAACATTAGTTTAAATTCATTCATTAGTTTAAAGACAGTTTGAGTTTGAAAAATAAATTACTCTTAATAATTATGTCGACATTATCCTGTTTGACTACATTTCAAATTATAACATAATTATAAATTTACACAAGTCTCTGTCCAGGCAAACATCCTCACGTATTCTGTCTTTGATCTCCGTGATGAAAAATTCCCCTCAACCCACCCCTCCTGCTGCAGTCACCGATTGCCCCTTACTGTGGCAAGTCGTTTTTTTTCCTTAAGTCGTTTTCATATCGAGATGTTTCCTCTTTATTTCAGTGACACTCCAACACAACGAAAATGTTCTTGCATGAGGCCCACTGTTCATCAACTGTGCTTATGTTTGAACAAGAAGCACCATCCATGTAAAAACAGAGCCCTCCTCCCCTCGTCCTGCCGGAGTCTTGTGCGTTGTGTCCTTTCCACTTGAAGTGTGATCCGCCCATCAGGTGCAACAGCCTGATCCAGGATGCTGTGCAGCAGGTCTCTCTATGTGGTTTCCCATTGTTTGTCCATTTCATTTTCATGGTTAGATATTATCTATAATAGTAGATTTTTAACTTATTAGATATATGTTATTATTTAGAAGTTATGTTGGACATTTAAATGTCCTAAAAGCCCAAAAAACATGAATATTGTGCACCTTTTTGTAAAACGTCATTAAAGACTAGCTATCAGCACCCCCAACTTTGACTGCATCCATGCTTATGATAATAATAATGATAATTCGTAATGATGAATTATTCACTTACCTATTTGAGATTAAGGACAAATACAGTACAGGTAGACACAACTAGACCATTACAGGCAATACAAGATATGCATAATTGCTATAAAAAAAGAAATAATGGTAATAATAACTTAATTCATACAGTACCTTTAAAAACAGAGTTTACAAAGTGCTTTGACAGAATAATCAAGAGTAGAATACCCAATGAGCAACAGAAAGTCAAAACAGTGAAGCCAAACAAAAGCAAGTTAAAGTGAAGCTAAACTTTAAGTAAAACTGTAACACAGCAAAAGAAAAAACATAAGAAATAATAAATAGAAATAAGACATAATGATAAAAGAGATAAGAACAGTAACAACACAAAATAAAACATGTCAATAAAAATACATATAAATAAAATAACAGAATAATAATAATAAAAAGTCAATATGAATTGATAGAAAAAAAAGAATAAAATATTAAAAAGACAACATCACATAAAAGCAAGTCTATAAAAATGGATTTTCAGAAGTGATTTAAAAGATATCAGTGATTCTGCAGCCTTTTCTCCTCAGGCGGGTCGTTTCAAAGTTGAGGGGCCCTGATGGCAAAAACACAGTCACCTTTAGATTTAAACCTCCACTTTGGAAAAGTCGTAGTATTTACAAGACAACTGAAAAGTTGTGTGGGGGGTGGACCAAAAAACAGCCACGGTCCTGCACTGGTGGTCAGGTGGCATGAAGGCTAATGGAGGCTCAGGGGTTTAACACACATATCTGATCACGTGGTCATAGTCAAGATGGGTCGTTACTGTGTGGAGATTTAATTAACTGAATAACCTACAATGAACAAGAAAAGACGTTTTTCATAAAATACTTTTTTTTTAAAAAACAATGTCTTGAGTTTCTAAAATTCAACGCTTTAAGTTTATCTAAAGAAGAAAACGAAATTATCTCAACAGTAGTTAGTAGAACTTTTTCAAAACTTCAGAATTTGAGTTGGGCTCAAAACTCAAAAATCTATTGCAGTCCGTTTTTACAGTGTATTCAGTATTTCAGTATCAGTCCTGCTAATTCAAAGGACTCTCTCACTGAGAAGCAGAATATATAGTGGCACCTGTTTGTGTCGCTGATGTAGTAATAAAACCAAACCACCATCTGTAGCTCTCCGCCTCTTGCCTCTCCCAGCGTGAGTGCGGTTTGCTCTAACAGATGTGAATGAGGCTGAGAATGTAACTGTGATACAGTCAGTGTGAGCCTCTGAAATGCCAAGCTACAGGTGCTACAGTGATGTAAATCTCCCCAATCTGCACTAATCCCAGATTTCACTCCAAATGCCAGATGAGCTGCTTCCCTCAGCAGGTCCTGTGGTAATCAAAGTGTTCCTCCTCTAGTAGGCACTCATGCTGTCAGCGCCGGGTTTTAACCATAGACTGTATATAGAAGTGGACGGAGCTTCCGGCTCTGAAAAATGAAGCCAATGCGGAAGTGCAGTAACGCTGTATTCTCACCGAAATCCAGCAGGGGGCGCGCAAGCTGGCTGCAAAAAGAAGCCCGGTTCCATTGACACCCGTTCTAAAATGCTGAACTTTACAGCTGAAATAAACATATTTATAGCCCGTGTCAAAAAACGATTTTGGTCTCTATCGCTAATATCCCCCACCATGTTCACTGAACCAGACTTGAATTTTCATATAAGTCATTCGTTGATTTTATATTAAGGCTTAAAGTTCTGTATAATTAGGGGCGTGGTTTCGTGATTGACAGGTGTAGTGCCCTATGGTAGTGCCACTCACTCGCTCCCTTAGACTATACCGTCTATGGTCCACCCTGCTCCACCGTCTCAACCAATCATATTCACATCCGGTTTCAAACTGTCAAAATGGCGCTGGCCAAATCTGAAACTCGAGGCTTCAAAACGGGTGTTCAGAAACCAATGGGTGACGTCACGAAGGCTCCGTCCACTTCTATATACAGTCTATGGTTTTAACTGATATGTCTGATATTGATCATGTTGGATTGATACTCATGAAAGCACATGTTTAGTATCTTCAAATCTGATCATTTAGAGCAACTGAGGTATTTTAAGATGGTCCAGATTAGAACTTTAATCAGGCCTGAAAAGTAGAACCCAACAAGGCCCAACATGACAAAATTCTGTTGGAAACAACCTGAACTGGTCCCTCATTTGCATATTTCAGCCTGAATCCAATTACAGACCCACATTTTTTCTTAAAGGGATAGTTCACCCAAAAATGAAAATTCAGTCATTATCTACTCAAACAGTGTTGCCGAATCTCCCAAACAATGGAAGTGAATGGTGACCAGTTTTCAAATGTAAAAAACAACAGAATAAAAGTAAAAAATGTCGTCTGGTGTAATCCAAGTCCCCTAAAGCCCCAACATGCAAAGTTGACTTGAAAGATGTGATTTACAGCATGTTTTTAGCCTGAATCTTCACTGTAGATTCTCAGCTTGGAGCCACGTTCACATGCACGTGCACACTGTCTGAACTGTGTGTGTGGTGTGCCAGTGTGCAAACAGCATGTGGAGACATTAGGAGACTTGGATTGGATTATGTTTTTTTTTTTTCCAGTTCCAGTTTGAAAACTGGTCACCATTCACTTCCATTGTTTATGAGATTCTGATTTAGGGAAATTTGGATTTTCCTGTGAAACTCCACAGGTGTTTTACGGACTAACAAAATAAACTCAACCCTCAATCTGCATTAGGGTTGGGTTTCCCCTCTGTTTACTAAACAGTCAGAGTTGGCAGTGACAGAGACAACAGATCTCAAGCTCTAGTTCAGATGTCTCGGTGGTGATTTTCTGTTGTGTATAAAAAAGGAAACTGAAAAAGTGTTCATCAAAAACTATAAACGAATTTTAGCACATTATTAAAGGTAGAATCAGTAGGATTTGTTTTAACTGTTCGAAAAGGTTAGAGAAGCAATTGGCAGGATAATCTGGGTGTGGAAAGTGAAAGGCAGCGCTTGTCCCTCCCTCATTACCACCACTGAGGTGCCACTGAGCAAGGCCTTTAACCCCAACTGTAGAGTAAAGGTTAAAAAAAAAAAAAAAAAACAGACCACAAAAAAACCCGGACATCAAATAGTGATGTTTTGGGATGGTAAAACATACTGAGCGCAGCAGAATTATGAAAAAATAAGGAAAGAAAAGGGTCCCTGCACACACCATATGCTTCTAGTGGATCATAAGTGATAAACAAAATGTTAAATGTTATACTTTTAAAGGAACAGTTCACCCCAAAATCAAAAATACATATTTTTCCTCTGACCTGTAGTGCTATTTATCCAACTAGATGTTTTTGGTGTGAGTTGCAGAGTTTTGGAGATAGCGACAGAGATGTCTGCCTTCTCTCCAATTTAATGGAACTAAATGGCACTCAGCTTGTTGTGCTCACAGAACCAAACAAATACATGTGAAAAATTCAAAATCAGTGTCTCTTTCCAAAAATAATGACCTGGTTACTCAAGACAATTCACACACCTTGTTGTGAGCACTTTCATGTAAGAACTACTTTCTTTCTGCAGTAGAATCTACTGGAACTACTTTAGAATCTACCAGAACTACTTTCTACTATCTCCAGAACTCTGCAACTCACAAAAAAAAAAAAAAAAAAAAAAAAAAAATCGCAAAAAAAAAAAAAAAAAAAATTGTATCATAAAGTACGTATTTTTCATTTTGTGTTGCACTGTCCTTTTAAGAAATATTAAGCCCCCATGGATGATTTGAAATTGAATGCAATCAAAATTTGTGTTTCTAATGTACTTTGAATCTCAAACTTGTGTACCACTGCTGGTCCACAAGATCCTTCTAGTGGTACGAAGAGGAATATCAGAAATAGTTCTTCTTTAACTAGAAATAAGTCTACCATAAATAAATGACTGTTCTAGTCAACTGCTGCATGAGACTTCAAAGAAGAATATGACTCAAAACACTGGAACATTTGGATCTGAACTAGTTATCAAACTCTCTCTCTGCCCTTTCCTGTATTATTTGTTTCATTTTAACTGCATGATATGCAATGAAAAAAAGACAAAAAAAAACAAAAACATAAAATAGTTCTTAGACTGAAATAAATAAAAAAAATAGACTAATACTATCAAATGCTACAAAATTCAATGAAAGAAAAAAAATGAGATACTGAAATCTAAGTTAAAAATCAGTTTGTCTTCCTGATTTTTGTTTCATTCAACCTGCTGGATCATCTTAGATCACTACAACATCCATGATACAGTAGTAACAACTATATGCAAGAAGTGAAGGAGTAAAGAACTGAAAATGCTCAAAAACGGCAATGTGGTTCCAGACGGAATATTACTAAGAATGCAGATCAGAGAATTTGGCCTGTGTTGAAAATGAAGACGATGACAGTGAACTGAGGGCTAGTGGTACTGAAGAAGTGTCAGTGTAGTCTCCACAGCACCTGCTTGTCACGAAATATTAGATCAAAACCATAGACTGTATATAGAAGTGGACGGAGCTTCCGGCTCTGAAAAATGAAGCCAATGCGGAAGTGCAGTAACGCTGTATTCTCACCGAAATCCAGCAGGGGGCGCGCGAGCTGGCTGCAAAAAGAAGCCCGGTTCCATTGACACCCGTTCTAAAATGCCGAACTTTACAGCTGAAATAAACATATTTATAGCCCGTGTCAAAAAACGATTTTGGTCTCTATCGCTAATATCCCCCACCATGTTCACTGAACCAGACTTGAATTTTCATATAAGCCATTCGTTGATTTTATATTAAGGCTTAAAGTTCTGTATAATTAGGGGCGTGGTTTCGTGATTGACAGGCGTAGTGCCCTATGGTAGTGCCACTCACTCGCTCCCTTAGACTATACCGTCTATGGTCCCGCCCTGCTCCACCGTCTCAACCAATCATATTCACATCCGGTTTCAAAACTGTCAAAATGGCGCTGGCCAAATCTGAAACTCGAGGCTTCAAAACGGGTGTTCAGAAACCAGTGGGTGACGTCACGAAGGCTCCGTCCACTTCTATATACAGTCTATGATCAAAACACACTAATACATTGATAAATACCCACAAAAGTCCTTCGCATCAATTCAGATGTCCCAAACATCCACTTTTATCCATGTTTTTATCCATTAGAATTATGATCCCTTGGTGTAAAAATGGTCGCTGCACTCTAACCTTTCAACTGACGCTTCACTTGAGCAAATTGGAGCTTCCATGTCCTGTCCACAGTAAGGTTGGGCGATGTCTACCAAATCTGCAAATGACGGCGTGACGTGAACCATCACGACGGACAATGATATTGTCACTGATTCTTTGTCTCAGCACCACATGTCCATAACTTAGCTGTGTTTAATAAGAAAGTAACAACCATGACACAGAGATAGAGTGCGGTGACCAGCAGCAGCTCTCCTGTCATGTCAAAAACGTATCCTGGGCAACAACTCCATGTCAACTCTGAGGGAACACACTACCTCAAATCACAATATTATTAAGATGGTAGAGGCTCTGTGGCTGATGACTGTCATCCATCACAATGGACAATGGCATGCATTGGCCCAACTGTAGTCCACAGCCTAAAATAGCCAAAAGAGTGTTGAAAGGAAGTGCAAGCTTCTCTACTCCCGTATAAAGACAGAACTAATTAGAACAGAATGTAGTGATGACTGGCGCTTCGTATAGCCGACAAAATCCACGAAATGACTGTTGTGCAGTTTTAATGTGTTGTTTAAAGCCCAAACAGGAGAAATATGTAAATTCAACAAAGTTTGCCGTGAGTTTCTTTTTATATAAACTGATTGTCCTCTGCAGCACTTGATTTAACACCTTTATATGGACAAAATTTAGTTTCACATAGGGAAAAAGCACTGTAATGTGGTTATTCTTACGTTACTCTGAAGCTGGGGGGTTTGGGGGTCTCCAAATGGCCTTAGATATACCCTTAGAAATCTGTAGCATTGTTATTAATCCTCCTATTATCCTGACCCCATTCAATGTTTAATCATGTGCTGAACACATATTGCACGCATTGGTGTTCCTCTGGGGTCAATTTGACCCCAAGCTGTTTTAGCTGTGTAAAAACTTGTCTGTCTGTGTGTGACCCATGTGTGACCTAACATCCCCACACCTGCAGGTGCAGAGTTGATACTTTTGAGTTGATACATGACGTGGGGGCCAAGGAGCATGCACACACTCTCTGCACATCCTGTGTAAAGTAGTGCAGACTCGAAGCTTGACTGTGGGCATAAAGAACTGTTCCATGTTCTGACTATCTGACTGATGTTCTCATTATGATTTTCTGTTTCACAAATGGGTGAATTTTCAAACATGTAAACCCCCTCACCCTCACCCAAAAAAACAAAAAAAACAAACAAACAAACAAAAAAAAATCATAAACAAAAAAACAACAACAACAAACAAACAAACAACAACAACAAAAAAAAAAACCTCTTAACACCTCCAACTGAAGGTCCATGCCCGGATAACAAAAGAGGAGGGGTGAGTGAGACTTTATAGTGACTAACCACAAATATGTTACAAAAAAGGAGATAAAAATAAGTAAATAAATATGTTTATGAGAGGAAAGGGGGGGTCACCAACATCAATCAATATGGTTCATTCTGTGAGAGTCATGAATGTGCACCCCAAATTAGAAAAGATTTGGATGAAAGATTTTCAAGATACACTAACTCTAAAACTGAAAGTTTGACCTGATGGTGGCGCTGCAGGAAAGGTCACATCAACACCAAAACCAATAGGGTTCATACTCTTGTGGTCATTAATGTTGTCAGTAAATTTGAGAAGATTTGGATGAAAACTTTTCAAGATAAATTAATTCTAATTTAAAAGTTTGGCCTGATGGTGGCGCTAGAGGACAGGTCAAGGTTTCATTATCAAGGGGTTATTTATGTATTCAACAAATAAACAAAGTGTCTGACACAAAAACTTGGTCAACATTTTCTGTAAATCATTTTCTGGAGGCAAATATCCTGGGGTCAGATTGACCCCAAGGGTAAAATGTGTTAGTAATATTTGAGGATAATAGGAGGGTTAAATTTGAACTTGGGACAAGGTAAGGCTAAACGCTATGGTTCCATTGCACTTTTGCTATAGGTCGGTATAGGTCATCTGCAGGTGCATTTAGGTAGAAATAAAGAACTTAAATTATTGCCTGTAGCACTTACAGTGATTCTGAATGTGCATAAGACTTAAGAAGGAACCAAAACCAAGAATTGCTCCAAATGGTTCAAGACCTTTTAGTTTACTTTGTCTGGTATAGGTATTTAAGGCTAATTTTACAGGATTGGCAACATTTCGATCTTATTAGATGCAAAATTTGAGAACAAAGTAACAGCTGGGAAAATTCACCTCACATGAGATGTGTTCTGTGACTCAGGACTGTGTGTGTGGCACTAACTAAAGCCACAAAAACTGCCTTTGTCATTTGGCTCTCCGAGTCCACTCACCCTGGTGCAAATGGGTTTGTTTAGAACCAGGAATTACCAACCAGGCACAAGAACAAACAAAATGGAATGTCACCTGACAAAATTGCTACAATTGTGCTGCAGCTGGCTTTGTGTTTACTCGAAAATACAGCTCTGAAAGTCTAAAGCCAAAAGCCATGACAGTATTCCAAGGAGCTGCATGAGTATTTGATCAATTCTGCACCTCACAATTAACGTCCAAAGCCAATGTTAAGCGTCAAAAAAAGGCAATGAGCACTTGTAGGGAGGTAGAAAGTAAGGGTGTGGAGTTGGTGGTGTAGTTGGAGGTATAGTGCATCTGGGATCAACCTCAGGGGAGAATAAATATGCTTGTTAGATTTCATGACAATCAGCAGTGGACATTTTGGGTGATAGTGGCACTTGAGAAAGGTGAGGTGTTGGGAGAATGAACACTTTCACTAAGGTCCATGAAAATCCAGCTATCTTTGCTGCTTTTCAGTTATCTTACTTTGACCCTGAGAAAATATGCAGTAATTATGAAATACAGGGAAATAACCAAATTAATTTGGATAAGAGAAGGCTGTGAAGGGTGACTGTGTCGAAATGTTTCCACCTGCATTACTGTGTCGAGCAGAATCCAGAGTGTACCTCTGGTCAGAGTTTCTGCCATGAAGGTGGTAATTGGTGTCAGAACTGGGCTTTCTAACCCAACAACTCAACAGTATCTCACAGGCCCTTCAATGCCACTTCTCTGTTGGTGCCTCAATTAACCGTGAGAGGTGAGGGTTTGCATCGGCCCGCTCACCCAGGAATCCTTTTCTTCCAACCAATAATTCGACCCAGCAAGACTAGATTTCGCCACAGCAGTAACGAACAGGTGTGGTGGGCAGGAAACCAGGGACTCCATCTCCTGGCCTCTTGACACCTACAGTGAGACTGGAGCAGAGCTGTAGACCAGTCATCACTTATTTGGTTAGTTGTTAGATTCAGTATCACCAATTTGGATGTGATGGAAATTGCAGGAAAGTTGCATCTAACCAAAAAATAGATCTCCAGAAAATGGTGCAAGTCTTATCTTATTAAAAGTTTAGTGATCAGTGATCAGTCAAGTCCGTTTCAAAGATTCTCCCCACTGAATGAGGACTTCCTTTCACTTATAAATGTCCCATAAAGAAGAAAACTCAGTCATCAGAACCTCTGAGGACCCCCAAATACCTCCAATTATATTTTCCTCCACAAATTCAACACCTTCATAATGTAATGAGGGGTTTCTTTTGTCGGTCTGTCCACCAGGCACAGCTCTGTATCATTGCGTCGTGACATGGTTTTGATCCGTCTTCCACTCGACCCACCTGTAGTATTTCACACGCGGAGAGTTTTACCTGCAAGTCTTTGCTGACTTGCTCAGAGTTAGTAGATTTAGTCCTTGATTTTTGTGCTTCCAGGTTTTGTTTGTTGCTGCGATGCGGAATCTGCACAGGGTGTTTTATTTTGAACAACATGGCTGGAAAGCGAAGGTTTGCCCAGTGGAGGCTGGATGCAGAGGCTTCATAGACATGTCAACTGAAATAATCACTGAACCTTCTAGAGCATTGGTTCCCAACCTGGGGTCCGGACCCCCTAAAGTGGGGTGGCAAAAATCATAGGGGGTCCCCAAGACCTTGCCTGCTCTGAGGTTGTCAAAATTAGACTTGTACATTAACAAAAATCACAATTTATACAAAATTCTGTATAAATTCCATATAAAAAACAATTTTCAGCATTGATACCAAGGTTCTGAAACATTTTTAGCATTGATATCTGTGTTTTTAAGCATTTTTAGTGGTGATCTCTGGGTTCTTGACAATTTTTAACAGTGATATCTGGGTTTTTAACCATTTTTAGCAATGATATCTGGGCCCTCATAAATAGTTGTCTACTTAGAAGAACACCTCTGTGATAATGAATCATTATTATTCTTTTGCTAAGGATGAGTGTGTAAGCCGACCTTGTTGGGTTGTTAAAAGAAAGAATGTTAGGCTTATACTAGAAAAGAAACATTTACCAAAGGTAAAGGTTCTAAGATCAGGGTTAGGGTTATGAGCAAACAGGGACCATATTACTTTACTTTAGTCTTTAACCCTCCTGTTGTGTTCGTTTCGGCTAACACCCATAGTGTTCTCAGTCATTTTATTCCATTATAAATCCACAATAATACATATATTATCACCTAATGTTGTATTAGATTTGTATCAACTTCAGCTCTTGTAAGCATTACAAGTTTTGAACTTGTATTTGCTGTGTATGTCCTGTAGGCCTCATTTACCTGAGCTCATACCACTTGTTTTTTTTAGGGAAAAAAACATCAAATACATATTATTTTGACTATAACAAATACTAAGATGAAACCTATTGTATTATTTATCACAGAGTACTTCACTGAAATGTTTACCAAAGTCACTTGTTTGAAACCAGTTAAATTTTCTAAACTGTGGCACAAAATAACAACTTTTTTGTTCCCGGTCAAAACTGACCGGTATGATTTATTTATTGAAAACAAAAGCCCAAATGTACATAGGGTAAACTAAACTATACTACAAAAGTAATGCTTGAACCTACACTGTATGAACACAGTTTACAATTTTCTATTGGAGCTCTGAAAAGACAGTGCCATAGTGTCATCCCAATGTTCCTGGCTTCTCTCCTCCTGATCACTGTCATGGTCAAATATGAGGTCCATAGCTTCACCTGCAGTATATCTCTTGGCCATCGTGCTGCCACAGACTGAACTGTGAGCAGGGCCTCAGAAAGGCTTTATATACCAGAGCTGCTAGAAAGTTGTACAATTGAAACAATGTTGCAGTTTTGATTGTCAGCAGGTGTGGTTCCCGTGGGGTAAAAACTATATTGTCAACAGGTTCCCATGGGGGTTGCCATGGAAGCCAAAAAGGGGCATAAGGTGTGTGTGTTGTGGTGTGTGTGTGTGTGTGCGCGTGCGAGCGTGCGCACACATGTGTGTGTCTGCTCAAAGATACCAGTGTGTTGAGGTGTGAGAAAGGAGAGTAAATATGTGCTTGAACTCTGTTTTATACACTAACTGTAGTCTTACCCATTCATTTCCAATGACCGGTCATTTTTGACAGGGAACACCATGGGTGTATACAAGTTCCATAAAACACACAAATTTTTATAAAAAATATTTCAGATTTATTTTATGTGTTCAATGCCATGTGTGAACAAAGTCATGGAACTTCATGACAAACGGATGAAATTTACTGCACTTTTTTAGAGAGGGAACTTGTAAACACAACAGAAGGGTTAATAGAACTAGTCATTTGATCCATTGTAAAATAAAAAAAAATGTTGGTGCAGCTTTTAGGATTTTAATTTTAATACTGTGTGCCATACAAAAGACTTTTCTTAAAGAATCCAAAAAAATCTATACACTATTTTTCCTCAAAAAACTTTATTTAGATTATACAAAGCAAGATAGGGACGAATTATACAAAAGTTGGGAGACAAACATCAAACATCAATGGTGGAAATGATACTGCAGCAACAGAATATAAACAATAAACAATAGAGTAGTCTAAGTGAAAATCAGAAAAGGATATATAAAAATAAAGGCAGAAGTAAAACAAAAACAAAAAAAAGATCACAAAGGAGCAAGGTAAGTGACATTAGAAAAGCAAGGACAGAGACACAGATGTGTACAGTTTTTTTTTTTTTTAGACTTTTTGGTCATTTTCTTAAATAATTTTCAGTGATCTAAAGTAGTTGGCAAAATTATACAAGAGCACTGACTGAGGGAGAGCTGAAGAGGTGAAGGCATCAAAATTTGTTTGTTTAAAAACCAGACTTATTGATCTGTTATCACATTTTTTAGCCCCCCAAAAAATTGACATCACCAATTTTCAGAGAGGGTGGAAAAGGTGCAACTGCACACTGCTTTGTAAGAGTCAGAGTAAAGGAATCAGAATTGCTTTGCAGAATTTGTTGTACCCTTTTTTTGAGATAATAACATCATACTTTGTGGTGAAGTCTGCAAAGGAAAACAAGGGTCCATCTGGTTTCAACAAATTGTAGACAAACATTAACACGATGTCCCACCAGTCAGATTTGAATATGGATTTTCTATTTATGGTTATAACCCTGTTGTTCCACAGTAACGAATTATGCGGTATACATAATTTTATCAAAATGTAACACTTGTTTGTGGAAATGGGATAGCTTTATGGGAATTTTTGACACCTCAATATCACACTTAAGGACAAAGTCCATACCTGCAACCTTATAAACATTTTGTTAGGAATATTGCACCACGTAGATTGAGACTGAGACATACATTCTTTTAACCATTAACGTCCATCCATCCCTGACTGGCCGCAACTTTTCTGCAAACTTGACCAATCAAATGAAGCCAATTTCTGTAATTTTTGTAATTTGAGCCTCTTTGGTAGTGTTAGTTAGAACACTCACAATGGTTTGGTTCTCACTGGAACAATTTACTACGCAAAAAAACTGCAACTTTATTTTGCAATTTTTATTTGGTCCTGGAATTTCATTCCTTCATGTAGTGCGCATGCGCCGACGGTGCGTGCAGCCTGTTGCAGTCGCTCCTGCTGTTTTCTAGTTTTTTCCAACTTTTTTGCTTTATTATTTAACTATTTCGGCTTTGTATTTTCCCGACTGACTTTTGAAGCTGTGCCCTCTCTGAATATGCTTTTTGAGAGAGTTTTGTTCTTTTTCTTCACGCTTTATTTACTATTTTCATTCGGACCCGGCACCGTTGCGCAACAACTTCATGGCCGCTTTGTTTACTCCAGAGAACAGCTGATCGCGCTGAGGCCAGCCGGCTTGTCAGCTAGAACATCAGCGGTCCCTGCTGAACTATGGAGGAAAACATACAGAGGACGCAGGGGAGGATTTAAACAACGGATGAAAAAAGCTGGGTCAAGACAACGGAGGCTTATGGAGAAGAGGAGATATAAGCCGTGGCTCCCCTCTCTCATCATGGGTAACGTGAGGTCGCTGGCAAATAAGATGGATGAGCTAACAGCACTCGCCAGGAGTCAGAGGGAGTACCGGGAGTGTAGTCTGATGTGCTTCACGGAGACATGGCTGCACCAGGACATACCCGACGACAACGTCTCCATCAGTGGATTTCAGACTGTTTGGGCCGACCGGGATCGCACCGAGAGCGGTAAGCGCAAAGGAGGGGGGCTTGCCGTTCTAGTCAACAACCGTTGGTGTAATCCTGGTCACATTACCATCAAGGAACGCATCTGTTGCCCGGACATTGAACTGTTGGCTGTTGGACTCAGGCCGTATTATTTGCCCAGGGAGTTTTCACATGCCATTATTGTGACTGTTTACACCCCCCCCCCCCTGCCAACCCGACGTCGGCATGTGACGTCACTCACTCCGCCATAGCTCGTCTGCAGACTCAACACTCGAGTGCATTCATCGCCATCTCGGGTGACTTCAACCATGTCACCACGGCAACAACCCTGCCCAGCTTTATTCAGTATGTTAACTGTCCTACTAGAGAAGGGAGAACCCTGGACTTGCTGTACGCAAACGCCAAGGATGCATACAGCTGCTCCCCCCTCCCCCCTCTGGGTAGGTCAGACCACAACCTGGTGCACCTCAGCCCCCGCTATGTACCTCTAGTGAGGAGCCAGCCTGTGACCACAAAGACAGTGAGGAGATGGTCAGAGGAGGCCTATGAGACACTTCAGGGCTGTTTTGAGGTGACAGACTGGCAGGCACTCTGTGAGCCGCATGGGGAGGACATTGATGGGCTCACAGAGTGCATCACAGACTACATCACTTTCTGTGTGGACTCCACTGTCCCAGCCAGGACGGTCCATTGTTATCCAAATAACAAACCGTGGGTAAGGACATCAAAGCCATCCTCAATGCAAAGAAGAGGGCTTTCAGAGCTGGTAACAGGGAGGAGGTGAGAATGATACAGGGGGAACTAAAGGTGAAAATCAGGGAACTAAGGAGAAGTACAGGAGGAAGCCGACTCTTCTGCTGTCTGTTTTGGACAACCACCACCACCACCCCCCACCCCTCCACCATTCCTCCTCCTTCTTCCCTTTCTTACATTCCCCCACCATGCAGTGTGAGCCCTCCTCACACCTCCTCCCCCGCTGGCCCAACTGACTGTACTCTCCAACTTAAGGACTACACCCCTCCCCCACCTGCCACCCCCACAATGTGCCTCACTGCTGAGCAGGTGAGAAGACAGCTGTTGAAACTCCACTCAAGTAAGGCTGCAGGCCCCGATGGTGTCAGCCCCAGGGTGCTCAAAGCCTGTGCCCCCCAGCTGTGTGGAGTTCTTCACCATGTCTTCAACATGAGCCTGAGTCTTCAGAGAGTCCCCGTGCTGTGGAAGACATCCTGCCTCGTTCCTGTTCCAAAGACGTAACGGTCCAGTGAAATCAAGGACTACAGACCCGTGGCATTGTCCTCCCACATCATGAAGACCCTGGAGAGACTCGTCCTGGAGCAGCTCCAGCCCCTGGTCAAGCCACACTTGGACCCCCTCCAGTTCACCTATCAGCCCCCACTTGGAGTGGAGGACGCCATCATCTACCTGCTCAACCGCGTCTAAGCCCACCTGGACAAGCCGGCAAGCACTGTGAGGGTTATGTTTTTTGACTCCTCCAGTGCATTCAACACCATCCGTCCAGCTCTACTGGGTGACAAGCTGACAGCAATGCAGGTGGATGCCCCCCTGGTGTCCTGGATTGTCGACTACCTGACTGGCAGACCACAGTACGTGCGCCTGCAGCACTGTGTGTCGGGCAGTGTGGTTAGCAACACCGGGGCCCCGCAGGGGACTGTCCTCTCTCCGTTCCTCTTCACCCTCTACACCACGGACTTCAGCTATTGCACAGAGACCTGCCATCTTCAGACGTTTTCTGATGACTCTGCTATAGTTGGATGTATCAGCAAGGGTGATGAGGACGAGTACAGGGCTACTGTGGACAACTTTGTCACATGGTGCGAGCGGAACCATCTGCAGCTCAACGTGGCAAAGACAAAGGAACTGGTTGTGGACCTGAGGAGAACCAAGGCACCGGTGACCCCTGTTTCCATCCAGGGGGTCAGTGTGGACATTGTGGAGGACTACAAGTGTCTGGGAGTACACATTGACAATAAACTGGACTGGGCAAAGAATACTGACGCTCTCTACAGAAAGGGCCAGAGCCGTCTCTATTTTCTGAGGCGACTGAGGTCCTTCAACATCTGCCGAACTATGCTCAGGATCTTCTATGAGTCTGTGGTGGCCAGTGCTATCCTCTATGCTGTTGCATGCTGGGGCAGCAGGCTGAGGGTGGCGGACGCCAACAGACTCAACAAACTGATCCGCAAGGCCAGTGATGTTGTTGGAACTGAGTGTGACTCTCTGATGGTGGTGTCAGAGAGGAGGATGCTGTCCAAGCTACGGACTATCCTGGATAATGTTTCACACCCACTCCACCCTCTGCTGACCAGACACAGGAGTACCTTCAGTGGGAGACTCATACCACCAAAATGCACCACTGAGCGCCACAGGAAATCATTCCTGCCTGTGGCCATCAAACTGTACAATTCCTCCCTCTGAGTGGCCCTTGGACTATTTACCCAGTAATTTATTACATATTTATACAGTTCTGGAGTTCACATAACTTTAATTATTACTCTGTGCAATAATTTATCTAGTGCAATAACTGTAAACTGTTGAATAAGCAATTTTTGTCAATTTTCGTACCACAATGCACATTATGTACATAATCCTTAATTTTGCACTATTTTTTTTTCCTTTTCAAATTTGTTCTATTTTTTTCAGAAAGCATTGCACATACCTTACCATCACTGTATATAGTCTGTTTATTATCTGTTTTTACCATCTGTGTATATTTGATAGGTTATATATATATTTTTAAACTTCTCGCTATATTTTTATTTTATATTTTTATATTTCACTTCTAATTGCACTATACTATATCTTTCTTGATCTTGTAAGGAGCACCTGTAACGTCAACAATTTCCCCTCGGGGATAAATAAAGTATTTCTGATTCTGATTCTGATTCTGATTGCAAAAAATGCCTAAAAGTTTTGCAACATGCATCACAATTTTTTTGAAAAGCTGCTGTGAAATCAGGCATTTTAGGCTGCAGCAATCCCAAAAAAGGCTGGCAAAATCCTGGAGGGACTGCTCCTTGCTGACCCTATGAATTATTTAGCTTATTTTTGTTAAATAGGAAAATGAGTGCCCCCCAACCCCACCAAATGGTCCCCATTTATTAGATATGCCAAAATGCTTACATTCCCTATAAATACTAACTAAAATCTATCAATCAATCTATAAAGTGGTTAATTGACCCTTTGCTAAGCACCACCCTCCTTAGTTACTGTTGCTACGCCTGCCAAACTTTCAGTTTCAGTATACAGTGATAACGGTGGCGGATTTAACATCGAAATTGGGAGTACCTGTTGTCACACGAGGTCTGTGATTCCTTAGAGAAGTAAACAAAAGCAGCTTCTCATTTCTACCTGACGATGGTGGATTCTGTCGGCTAAAATAATGACTCACAATCAGATTTCAGCAGTGTAGCTGGCTGATGTAAGCTAATACTAACTCCTTGAGTGTACAGTGAGAAGTATTAATACAAAGAAGTAAACTACCTTTAAAGTTTGCAATTACAGACTCCAGTTCTGTGGCTTTTAAGTCCCTGGCCAACAAAAATCCATAACACATGACTCTGGAAATCTCCCTTTTTAACTCCAAAGCTGGGATCGTATGTGGGCTGTTGGTATCATCTGAGGGAGACATGTTCATAGTTGTGGTGTCAGTAGTTGACGTTGCATCAAACCAGTCATTTTCATTTGACCTTGTTGCTCTCAAAGCAGCATGACAGCACTCTACCCTGTACTCTCCTGAAGCTGAGCTCTCCGATATCAATTTTAAAATATTCCTCTCTACCCTCTCTCTCTTCACAGCTTCACTGTAATTGCTCGTCTCTCAACAGTTTTAAGGTGCGCGTCTTTGTATTTTGTTAGACAGCTTCTCATTGTCAAAATATTCTGGGCTTTTTGTTGTTGTTTTTTCTTTCTTTCTTTTTTTTTCTTCTTTTTTTTTTTTTTTTTGAAAGGCAAATCAATGTTGATGCTTTTGACCAGCTTGGTCTCACCCAATTTCCTTCGGCCAATTTTGAGATTTGCAGTTTCAAATGAATTCGGGGACCCCTGTCGGAGCTGACTGATTGCATTTCCACAGAGCCTCAGTGGCGTGTTGTGCCTGAGATCAACTTGGCATCCTGGCATGAAGGCAATTTCCATAAAACGCACAACTACCCCCATGTCTCTCAATGTGTACTACACAGAGCCGAACGCTAGCGCAGCTCCGCAAATTAACACGACTGCTTCCAGTCCCTCTCTCTGTGTGTCTCACACACGCAGTCAGAAGCATGTCCAGGGCCTGGTGGCTGTCCTCAGCTCTGTGCAGCAGTCTGGGGTGGAGGCATGTACAATCCTCTCCTGACTGTCATCAATATGCTAATCTGGGGGAATTAACGAGTGAGGGGTAACTGCTCCACTTAAACACACACCAAGAGGAGAGCACTGTCCTGTTGAGGACCACTCACGCACACACACACACAAATACACACAAGCAGGTGAACACAAAAACACAAGTAACTAGAATTACCGCCTCATGGTTGTATGCCTCCCCATGTCTGTCCAGACTCATTTAAGATATGTAGTGAAGAGAATTTAACCCTTTAACAGGCACACCAAGAAGTATTTTCTGGTGAGACTGTGGTCCTGCCTCCACATTTAGCAACTTTTTAGTTTTTTTTTTTTATTTTTTTTTTCTTTTCTCACATGACCCAATCAGGAGGCAGATAGCAAGTTAACCAGCTGGTTGACTTGCATAATCAGGTTAATTCTAGATATGACCCAGCAAGTATTAGATTTTTTCATTTGTGCGACTAAAGCTAAAGTTTCGTCATATAAAAATATTATCTTAACAATATTTATTGCTCAGTCAAACATTTTTGTATTATAACACATAGTACAAATAAATTTTTAAAAAAAGTTACGTGATAAATGAATAACAAAACTAAATGAATGCAAAAATAATAAATCTTGACTCTAACAGAACTTTACAATACTCTCCAAATGCAAAAAAAGAGGGTCTACACGTTGTTTTATAACATTTATGCTATTCTACTCATTATTTTGGAGTGCTGTCATAATACTATAGATCTATTAAATGGGGACTGGGGCAAATCTCACATTATTGCATAATGAATTTGAGATCAGAGCTATCACACACACAACACACATGCCCACATGGCCTCTAATTGGTCAGTAATTTAGGAAAAATAGTCTCTGATTGATTGACTTGAAACTGACTGTAACATAACATACTGTAAAAAAATGTACTGTAATGTAACATAATGTACTGTAATGTAACATGCTGTTACATAATGTAATGTAACAGACTGTAATGTAACGTAACATAATGCCACAAACTATAATGTAACAAACCGTAACATACTGTAGTAGAACGCAACATAATGGACTGTAACAAAATTAAATGTAATGCAATAGACTGTAACGTAATATAATGTAACATAATGCGACAGACTGCAACATAACAAACTGTAACATAACGTACTGCAACATAATGTATGTTAACATAATGTAATGGACTGTAACATTCTGTGATGTAACATTACGTGCTGTAATGTGCTGTAACATAGTATAATGTAACATAACAAACTGTAACATAATGTAATGCAATGTACTATAATGTAATGTACTCTAAAGTAACGTCCTGTAACATAACATAATGGCCTGTAAGGCAGTGCAAAGGTCTGTAACATAACAAACTGTAATGATGTAGTTCTGTTGGCTAAACCTAACCAAGCTATGACACATTAATGATCTGTTTATTATTGGTGGAGAGCAGATCCATAGTCTGGTGACCCTTGTCATCACTGTAACAAAAATAAAGGAAATTATGCGCTTTAGTGGTCCAGTCAGTGTTGATGGTAAATGTAGTCAGCTGAAGCAATAAATTTGTCAGTGCTGCTATACTGACTGCAAAAAAAAAAAAAAAAAGTCACATTCAGTGACATCACTGGAGGAGCTGCAGGCTGATTCAGCTTGTATTTCTAGTGTCCACCTTTACATTGCTGGGGAGTATGCTAGATAATTATTTTGCTCACCTAACACTATGGTTTGGCCAACAAAGTAATAGCTATAGACTAGATAGTGATAACACAGCAGCACAGCTTGCTCGCAATGCATCGTGGTACATGTAGGCATTCCGTTAAAACCGTAAAACTAAGTATTCCGTTCCATGAATACTCCGTTTTCTTAGGAATTTATATGTTTTTTGTTTGTATTTAGCATCAACACTGACTGGACATGAAAAGTGCCAAAGTTCCCCCTGAATGGAAAGGATTGCTGTATAACCTGCGAGTCATGTTATTTGTACGCAGATTGAAGACACTGGGTTGATCTGTTCACAGGACAAAACTAAGGACAGTTCAAGCTATTTTCAACTTTCCAGCCATGGTGATCGAAAAAATATATGAAATTACAGTTGATTGTGAAAATAAGTAGATTCACCCTTTAGTTTTTCCACAGAGCAGTTCCCTGCTTTGTCTGAGGTAATTAGAGTGTGCAGAGTTATCATCCACCTCACATCAGCGTTTCATTTGGAAATCCTCACAAAGTGATGTCCTCAGGCAGCAAGCAGCAGGTTTTCAGCTGATGGGAGCTTAGCAGCACATTATGAATATGCCTCCTGCACTGCTTTTATCAGCACGGCCTTGCCTCCACCGGCTCTGTCGTGGATATGATAATGCATTCAATAACATGCTCCTCTCTCTCGGATTATATTTTCTCCAGAAACAATCAGGGATAGTATTTTCTTTTTTTCTCTTCCTCTTCCCGGAAAACGTCGAGTTGTTTTCACTGTGAAACAAAATAGCCCATTTCCAGACAAGCTGTTGAGTGCTTGAGGTAATGCTCTCATATTCAGCATCACCTGCACCGCAAAAGTAAAAGCCTCAGATAAGAGAAAAAAAAGAAAGAAAAGAAGAAATGCTCAAGTGGGATATCTAGCTGGCAGAATCCATTTGGAGTGAGCAAGCAATTGCTGCTCATTGACACGGCAATGTCTTAAGCCTGGTTGGCGAATGAATATTTTTGCAAATATATTGCATGATTTTACAGTAGAGGGCCTGCAGCAGATGCAAACACAGTAAAAAGCAAGACAATAATCTGCGAGGGAGGCACGGTGTGTGACTGCCATCAGCTCTTATTTCACTTTCAGGAGCCCAAACAATTTTTCAATATCATGTAGGATGCACAACAACACGGCGAGAGGAGGAATAAAACTCATTCAGTGCAGAGGCTGAAATGTTTTCACACAGCACATGAGTCTGAAGTAGATTACTGTTTGTTTCTCCTCCTCTGCTCCTCTGCGGCGTCTGCGGACAGTAAACCTACGCAGACACAGTGTGCGCTCTTAAATGAAGAGATGCTATGTAACTAAAAGCTTATTAGCTCATCAAAGGCTTTCGGAGTCCCCCCGCTTCTCTGCTCGCTAAGCTCAAAGTGTCAATGTTAGCAGAGAGGATCTCATTAATTTTTTGGTGGATGAAGAACAGTGGCTACTACTCCAGAGTAAACAGCAAGGTTTTAATAATAATGGGCTGACAGCTGGGGCTCTTTGTCTCTGACGCTGTTAGCTGTCCTCTGACGGCATAATAAGAGGTGTGCTGGTGTTGTTGCTCACCAGAGGAGAGGAGGACAGACTCTGGAAAGGTAAGAGAGGCACGGCGAGGAGTCCCTTTGACAAGAATGAACCCCGAGGAACAGAGAGACGCAATAAAAGGGATCACTTCCAAAACTAGACAAATTTAGGACATTCAGGCATCTACAGCTACTGAGAGAGGAGATTAAAAGTGAGAGACTTTCAGGTAATAATATGCCTGTCCTATTAGTCTCAATCACAGTGCGGGGCTGCAAGATACACTGCATTATGATTGGATCATAGAAATACTGAAATCATGACTGCAATAGAACTTCTTTTTATTTTATTGGATACCCGACTATCTATGCTCATCTTCTGTCACAATAAAACTATACAATTGTTGAAGCAAGGTCCAAAAAAAAAAAAAAAAAAAAAAAAAAAGAAAAAAAATATTCCAGAGACTCATCAAGATGTTGATGTTCTGACCCATGAGTATAACTGGACACGCCAGATGGTTTGTTACACAGAACAGTCTGGGAATCCGTTCATAGAAACTGTTTGGAAAAAGGCAAGCACTTTTGAGAAATTCTCTAGCAGGTGATTGGATGAACCATCTGTCACATCTAACACAGGCTAACTTCAACCAATCAGATCAACTCACCAACCAAAGTTGAAGTCGGCCGGAAGAAGAGCGAAAAATTTCCCATCGACAGAAGCCTTCAGAGTCCTTTGCTTTTCTCTCAATGAAGAAATACTCTCCAGTTCTGACATAACTGATGCTATCATAGTATCTATGCTAACCTCTTCAGGAACCGCTATCGTTTGTTTGAGACAAGTCACCGTCCTCACACCTAAAACCACGCCTTAGCTGCCAGTAGTCCCTCCGAGGACGCCGATTGGCTCGCACTACCTCTGGTGCAGACACAAACAGATAGCTTGGAGTCTGGCAACATGGATTCTCTCATGATCTTGGCATCTACCTGCCTCGCAAGGAAACCATGAGTACTCAGTAGTCATTACTAGATATGTTCCAATACCATTTTTGCCTTCCTGGCGCTGATTTTGATACCTGAGCACTGCATATCGCTCAACACTGAGTATCGATCTGATACCAGTACAGTTAAAAAAATATATTATTTTTTTATCAGCTGTATATTCCTGTATGGATGTGATATGATTCCTTTGGTTCAGGTTCAACCCTTTGTAAAACATGAACAAATACAATATACAGAGAATGAATGCCGTCACCATCCTGGGGGTCGGGCTGGGGGGTCATTTTCATCTTGTTACATCTTTTTCAAGTTGTTGCATCTTCTACATCATTTTTGTCTTGTTACGTCTTTTATGACATTTTTTGGCCTGTTACATCTTTTTTTTCGTTTTTCCTCTCATGTCTTTTACGTCATTTTCATCTTGTTGCATCTTTTATGACATTTTTCGTCTTGATATGTCTTTTACGTCATCTTTGTCTTGTTACATCTGTTGTATGCACTGATGGATACACAAAGGAGTCATCTTCTATGTTATTGTCCCATCCATTTAGGTTGAAATCAGTCTTGATGTTGGAAGTTGGAACACGGTGATACCTCAAATGCTTTAAAACTAAAGAAACAAGCCTGTTTCGAAAATGTAAGGAGCAGAAAGTACAGATATTTGTGTTCAAATATAGAGAGAAAAAGTAAAACATTTTCAGGAAAATAAATACTCGAGTAAAATGGAGATACTTGAAAACTTTTCTTAAGTACAATAACAAAGTATTTGTGCTTAGTTACTTTCCACCTCTGGTCAAGCAGTCGCCAGACTTAGCTAGTGATGAAGTACTCAATGTACTCTGCTCTGATTGGCTGATGTTCACTCTATTATGTGCAGCACATGGCATGGACACATGTTAAGATGTTCTTTTTTTCTGACTTAATTAATCTGTGCTTTCATTCAATGGGAACATTATGTTAATATTATGTAACCCCTTTTATTTCGAAGGTCAGAGGTCCTTATCGTTATCATTACTATTCTCATGTTATTTAGCCTTTTGGTTGAGTTTAGTGATCTTTTAGCTCTTGCACAGATTTCTACATCAGAATTCTTTTTCTACCATCTGATTCTTGGCAAGCTCCAGAAGAATTCCAACAGTATTACAGGACAGTTATCAGCATGTGCTCGGAAATCAAGTGAGAAAGAGACAAAAGGACACGAGAAACCAAAAAACAGACAGGACAAGTCAACATCTTGCTCAAACTTTGATCATATATACGTGCAATAAGAAGTAAAAACTGGTGAAAGCCATCTGTCAGCCAGCGAGAGTCTCTCTGTGGAGATCACAGGCCAACAGATATGTTACAGGATTCATCTGGGCTCCTCTGCAGCTAAATAAATGTCCCCCATAATCTATCAGGGCCCCGGCGATGGAGTAGACGGGGCCGCGTGCGTTTTATCAGCCTGGTAATTGTTCATGTTGACACACATTGTCTTGGAGAGGATGGGATGGTGAGAGGCATTCCGCCTTATTAATGGTTTCTAATAAAGACGGGCATTTATCAGCCATTATATGGCACTGTCAGACAGGGCCGCTTACACACACACACAGAGGCCACTCTCTTTGTCCACCCATACCTTGGAAATAACGTATTTTTTAAAAAAGGGACTATATTTTTTTAATTAAGTGCTAAAAAATGATGGATGCACATTATAACAGGTGGTTGTACATGGGTGGAGGTGGTGGGTGGAGTCTAGTGAGAGAAGTCTCTGGTGTCAGGTGTGAATGTCCTTGATTTTTCTCTGGTTGTCCACTGACTCTTAGTCCCTGATCTTTGACCTCTTCCCATGGAATGATGGGAGTGGTCTTGGTCTGGTCTCCACAGACTGGATGATGCTGTCTATTTCACTGATGTAGTGTCATATGTGATGTCATAATGATGTCATGCACCAGGAGAATTGCGTGGTTCAGTTGACACTTTCTTATGGGGATCAGCAGGTCACAGGTCAGCAGGTCCATCCAGATTGTTTCCAGTGCTAACTTCAAAAGACAGCATCTGTGATATTAGGTGTATATGTGTTAGTGCCCATGGCATCATGGGTAACTGTCACATCTGTGAAGGCCCCATTAATATTGAAAGGTACATACAGGTTTTGGAGCCGCATGTGCCACAATCCAGAGGCAGGGACATCTTTTTTCATAGATGTTCATGCTTGTTTAAGCAAGACAATGCCAAGACACATTGTGCACGTGTTCCAACAGCGTGGCTTTGTAGTAAAAGAGTTCATGTACTTTTGTTTTTATTTACATTTTACTCAATGTCACAACTTTTTTGGAATTGGGGTTGCACTTGGCATTCACTGTAAAACAAGACTAAGGATCTCCAGCCATGCCAACAGCTTTGTGAGGCTGTACTTTGGCTAACATCATGGCACCAGATGAAGAGTCAGAGGATCACAAAAGTTATTACAATCCATCCTGAGGGAAACATGAAGGAGTTCTGTCAGTGGGTTATGATGAACTTTTGTTTGCCACAGAGTGTATTTTCTGCACTAATCCAAAAATATGTCATTCTTGCAGCACAAGAGGTATTTCAGTCTGAATGTGATGGAACAACCAACCTACAAACATTGTCACTGCTAGATCTTCACTGCAAGCATATTAGTGTTGTGACATTCACGAACGAACCGGTTCTTTTGAACGGCTCGTTAACATGAACGATGGGAACCGAGTCGCAGCTGGGAACCGTTCTTTTTTTTTTTTCCCAGTTACATGGGGAGGAGCGCAGCTCAGCTGCGCGGTGCTTATTAGATATGCAAATAGCATCATGCCACGTTGTGCACGCTGCCTTCACGTGAGTGCGCTAGTAAAAAAAAAAAAAAAAAACAACAACACAGAAACACATGAATGCCCCCTGCCACGAGAGCAGCAGCAGCAGCGAGCGGTCTAAATGAGGAGGAGGAGAGTCAGTCCGTCGTTGTCGACAAAATGAGCCAATTAAGGAAACGAAGCAGCATTTGGATGCACTTTTCTCTCGTGGCAGACAGTAAGGCTAAATGCAGTATTTGTCAAAAAAAATCATGGAGTCATGGTTTACACACATACACAGAATTTGTACAAAGGGTAATTCAAAATAGTGACGTCACTGTCAAAGCAGAGTGATATGGCGCCACCCTGTGGAATATTTACAATGAATCCAGATCAGACTTTAAAATCTAATCCACACATGTCAAATAAGGTTATAATCAATATTTCAGAATAATTCAAACTCATATTGGTGCGATATCTAAAGTCATTCCTCCCAGTGATTATTTCCAAGATAAAACGAGTTAAGGCCAGGCTGGCTTCTTAAAACTTAATAAATATTAAAATGAGCCAAATGAGCCAGTTTTTTGAACGGCTCTTTGAAAGGAACGGCTCACCAAGATCCGGCTCCCCTCAAAGAGCCATAAATCCCATCTCTAAAGCATATCTAAAAAAAAGAAAGAATGCACTTGTGTTGATAAATTGTCTTTGTGAAGAAATCCTTATAGTTAAGTTGAATGAGAGGTGTTTGGGTGCACTGGAGTTTGCTCAGGTTAGGCCACTCTTGACATTTTCATTTAACCAAGACCACTGTCAGGGGGCAAGTAAAAAGGCAGCATGACAAATGGAAAAAGGGGAATTGAAATGTTTTCAACTTAATTAAAACGTTGAAAACATTTGTTAAGAAATTACAAAAGTATCTGGATCCTAATATAACATAAGAAACTAGAAAAGGAAGGTACAGGAAATTGTGAAAAGGAAGTCAACTAAGTGATAAAGAACCACAGGGGGTTATAAACACATGGAATAGTCATACACCAGGGTCAGCTACCTTTATTATCAAAAGAGACATTTTTGACCAAAAAAGAAAAGAAAAAATATGGTCTGGAGCTGCAACTATTACATTCTATTTTTCTCAGAGACATTTCTGGTTTTGGGTTTGGTTTCCACAGTTAGTCCAGGGAGACTCAAGACTAGCCCCCCGAAAAATTTAGAGAACAAGGTGCCAAGCCATTAACATGTGCAATGATGCACATTTTAGATGACATTATTTTGCATTTGGTGTAAAGGCTACACATTTTTTCAACTGGTAAAATGAATGTAAAAATCACTTTAAGCCTAAAACAATATGTAAAAATCAAAACATTAAACATCAAAACATTTCTGTTTCATTTTTTGTCAAAGCCACAGGGAGCCACTGGACAAGGACAGAAGAGCTGCATGTGGCTCTGGAGTATAGGTTGAAAATCCCAGTTCTAGACAGACCCAGGATGAAACTAATGACAACATTAAACCTCTCAAACTTAAAGGTATGCAAGCATAAACAAACTATGAAAAGAAATCATGTGCAAGAACAGATTAACTTTAACTAAGGCAAATAAAAGGAGACTTAAGAAGTCCAAATTCAAATTCAAGTCCCCCCTTCTTCCACCTCCCTGTTGGTTGCATCCACTTCCTGAGGGCTGTCCTTAAAAGCCCATCTTAGACAGGCTTCAGGCCTTTTACCAGAAGAGCTCAGGAAACAGTAGAAAAGGTGAGTGTTACTTCATTAAATGACTGTTTGAAATACACTGTTCTGAAAGGTTATTATTAGCGATGAGCTTATGAAGCCTTATGAAGCTTTGGGCATTCCTTTCTTTTTGTGCAGAAAAAGATTTGAAGCTTTGGGACTTCAGCAAACACATTGATATCAGGTGGTTTGTTGAAGTTCTAGCAGCTTCACTGGAGCTGCAGCGCCACCACAGCTCACTTAAATGAATATTTTTACTCTCATATGTGTTCAATAAAAGTCCAAGAAACCTGCATGTTATTAAATCTGTAGGTCTGTACTTTTAATCAGAGGTTCGGCATAAAATAAGCTTACATTGTGTAACATGTTACAGTAAAATAATTATGCATCGTTCAAAAAGCCTATTAAGTATTTTTGCTGACGCAGTGCTACGCTAAAAAGGTACATGAATGTACCTTTTTAGCGTAGCACTGTAAAACCAAATGCTCAGATTACTTATTTGTAGTAAGTAGTGAAAATTGAACTTTTGTTCAGCAGTTCTACTAACTTAAAATGCTGAGTGCCAGTAAAATTGTCTTTCTTTTGTGTTTATCAATCTCATAATTTTCAATTAAAGGGGGAAAAGGTCCCTAAAACATATATAAAATATTTTAAAAACATTTTATTTATTTCTAAATCAAGTTAACCAAAAATGCAACAGTGTGTTTTTATGCTTAAAATTTATTCAGTTCTGTTAACTGCAGTGAAAGGGGAGAATGAAATTTCTGAGTTGCAATTACTGAAAATATTCAAATGGGTTTAATCAAAGATTTTATCTGTAATTAAACAGTACATGTAATACTAACAACTAACATTTAAGTTCAGATAACCTCCGACTTTTGACTTTATGAAGAAAACTGTGGCGACTGATCGCCTCAATTTTCTTTTAAACTCTGCTGAATTATTTGTTTTTTACAGTCTCAGTCTCACTATGGGCTCATGTTTTTAAACTTCATGGTTGATATTTGTTTGAGATTTCATATGAGGCATATTGTGTTGTGATTTGGAGTGATATTACTTTAATTAGCTTTAATTACATCATTACTTGGCACCACCAGGAAATGTTCTCATACTTGTGATTATGTCTTTCTAATGTACATCATCATATTTTTCAATTATTCTCCTCTTATCCTTTTCATGTGCCAATGACAGTTCAGCTGTAAACTTTAAAAACTCTCAAACTCATTTTTTGTAACGTGTATATACAAAGAGTCATACCACTTCAAATGGCAATAAATGAGGTGAATAATAATGTCATCAGAAAGTAATATCATAAATAAATAGACAGGAAAAAATATGTGTACAAAAAAAGATATTCTTAACTCAGGGACAGACTTCTTCTTTAGGTAAACATCTCCAAGTAAATACTGTCTACCTTTCTTATTTGTTACAAATTCAAGAGACACAAAAAAGCATTTAATTTCAGTTTTAAAACTGTCAAAGTGAATGTAGTTCAGGCACAATGTATTGAAACCGTGAACTTCACAGGAGTGAAACAAGCTTCACAGCTTCGGTATCATCCGCTCATCACTAATTATTATGGAACTTTTGCGCAATGACACCAAAAATAAATTGTCAACCTCAGCTTTAACACTACAAGTGGCAGAATTCCATAACTAAGAGATTAATGCATTTATTCTGTCTGTTTATCCTTTTAAAAATAAAATAACACCAAAATGTACATTTTGCAAAATGTTGGGAAATTGGAAATAGAGACCAAAGTTTTATTGACAGAGACAATGATCGTTGCTAAGCAACCAAGATGTATCTCCAGCTGTGCAAAAAAAAACAATGTAACCGATGCAATTTCTGTGTGGTCAGTATGACTGCCTGGGGCTGAAAGGGGTAAAAATGATCACATTTTTTTAAAATACAGACACTTTTAAGAAATGTCAGGAACCAGCAGCATTGTATTTTTTAATTCAAGATGTAAATTTGAAAAAAAAAAAAAAAAAAAAAAAAACCCTGCCTTGGCTGTTCTAGTGTTAAATTGATTGTGAGTTGTGAGTCTCTCTGCTCTGGTGGGAAGATTATTGTTGACTTGTTATATTAATTTTTCTTGGTCTAAAACTTTTAAGGTTTAAGGATCCTAGAAAATATTGGAATCCAACTTTTAAAAACTAAATTCCTCCAAAAAGAAAAAAAAAAAATTGATGATTGATTGAGTTGGATTTCTATATAATGGAACTTTTCTTTCTGTTTGTCGTCCGTCTGTTGTATACTGCAAGTCTCCTTTGTGGCACATTAGAATGTTCTACACATTGTTTTAACATGTGGAAATATGAGCAATATACTGTATGATTTCTGTTTGTTTTTATCTCCCATATTGCTCCAGCTGAACAGGAACATATCTGTATTGTCCTTGAGCTCATATTCACTCAGCTTCATTCTCTCCTTCCTTTTATAAATATGCATTTTAGTTTCACACGGTGCTGTCTGGACAATAAACAACAAAGAGTAAATTATTTATAGCTGTGATGAATAGGTATCCAGATGTAATATCATGCTGCCTGTTGATTTTCATACATGTATAATGCAGGCGGTGGAGCTGCTGGATGTTGGATTATTGGATGTAGAATGAGTTGTTACAGTGCAGTCAGTGCACCGTGCTGCTGCTGCTGCTGCTTGTGTAACCGGCCTTGAGTGATGTAAGTGGACTCAGTGGCCTCTGCAGCCACAGCGTCTTTTACGTCTCTGTGGACATTCTTACTATAGTCAGGATAATTATTTTAAAAGCCTCTCCCTCTCCATACCCGGTCTCTTCTCTTTTTCTCTCTTTCATTCAGTCGCTCCTTCACCTCCCTACAATCCTCTCTTTACATCATACTTGCTCTTGAGCAGAGAGGATTTCTGTCTCGGGTGTTCTAGATTTGACCAGCATGGCTCATCACCATTATGTCACTTCATAGCTCCCCCAAACAGGGATGCAAGAGAGAGGCTCAAGAGACTGTATTTACCAGAAGGGAAATCCACACTCACTGCAGCATCAGTTCCGATCAACCAATGTCCTAACTTTTCCGAAGGACCTTTTAGGGCCCGTCCCCTTTTTTGCTCCATTAATTTCCTCTTAACTTCAGGTTGCTATCACCAGCTAAAGTTCTACAGGAATGAGTCCAAAAACCCAGACATGAGTTAGCATATTTGCACCTCTGGTTCCCTCCCCCTCAACGTCATTGTGTTTTCTGAATCGGTTTTTGGTTTGATGCCTGAAATAAGGTCTGTGTTCAACACAAGCTTTTCATATTTTGTTCTATGAAATAAAATGTGGAAGTAAATACCCCCACTTGTCACCCGTGTAACTATCAAACTTTTGTTTGCCAGAGAGCCTATTTTACAGTAACCCATCATGTGTATTTTGTGGCATAATTTAAACAGGATAAAAAATTTTTTTAAAAATTGTCCCTCCCCATTGACTACCATTCATATTTTTTTCAGAAGTTAAGCCCCATGGAGGTCCACCAGAAGGGGAGGCACACAGCCCAGCCCATCTATAAACGTCTCAAAGATCATGTGAACTGACTGCCAATATATTTAATGTGAAATCTTTTGTGCAAAGTTACTTTACAGCATCTTATAACAAGGCTGTAATATATTTACTGTAATAAATAATAAAATGACCAAGATGTGTCATCAGAGATCAAGAAAACGTGTTAAGTTGAAATACTTGCTTCACTTGACATGAATGCTGTAGCTACAGTGACATTTCCATTCTGGACCATAATAACTGTTGTGTCTGTTTGTTTCACATTAATCAGAGTTCAAATTAATGCTGAATGAGTCAGTGTGTGTTTATGAGTCATAAGAAATCATTAATAATCTTGTACAAGGTGTAAATGTTTATAACTGTTAAGTTGAGCAAAAAGTTAATGGAGTTTGGCAGCAGTGAAACAGGCAGCCACTTAATTCATCATCCAGAGCAGACCTGGGCATTGTACGGCCTGCGGGCCAGATCCAGCCCGCATGATGGTTCTATCCAGCCCGTGAGGTCAAAGACAAACCACACCATTTTACTTATGAGGCTAAAGAGATGAATGAAATTATCTATATCGGCTTTTATTTTGAAATACTTGTGTGGCGCGAGTGCGCTTCCTCCTGTCACAATTGATTGACATGAATGATGTTTGCGGTCGCTGCATCATCTGCTGAGATGACTGAGACACGCCCACGACAGGTTGAGCGAATGGAGATTTTCATTTTGTTCATGTAATGCAGTTGTTGGAGGAATATACTGGAGTCACCTGCTACAAATGAGTATTAACAGTATTATTTTGTCATGCTATTTGTTTTTGGCATTGAGAATCCACAGTGGATTATTAAAAAACAAACTAATGTTCTCATCTGAAAACAGTAATTTGAGTAAATTTTTTTTTTTTTTTGTATATTTTCTACCTGGCTGTTAAGCAGCTAACAGTTCTTGCCAAATTTAAATAAGGAAATACATAATCTGTAATGGCCCTTTTAGTACAACAGTAGACGTAATGTAATAAATCATTTTTTTGATATGACAGTGCTATGGTTAAGTAAGGTAAGGGGGAGTGATGACTACTTCATTATAATTAGGTGAGCTTCATTGCCATGGTTACAATAATACCCACATGGGATCAGTTATGGGATGGTGTTGGTCAGGGTTTGAAACAATGTTAACTGTTGGTTGGAGACAGGAACCAAACAGCAGTTTCCTACATTAAAGTCTGATGTTTTGTTGAGCGACCCATCCACCTCGACCTCCTGTATTTCCGTGTTGGAACACCGTCTAGCTTTCAGTTTCTCTCTTTTTCGTCTTCATGTCCTCATCCTGTCGACTTCCTCTTCCACTTTTCCCCGTATCCCCTCCTTCCATCCCGCCCAGTTTATTCTGACCCAGTGACCCCTCCGCCAGAGGTGACTGACAGCTGTACTGCTCGTGTTTGAGCATCTCCACCATCATCCACTTCTTCAGGGTGGTTGCTAGCACCAGCAGGGCCTCGTCATCCTGCGACAGCAGACAGCTGGACAGAAAACAGAAAGATACAGAACATTACAGAGAACAGGAAGAGTGGAGGAGGAGACACGTTCACAAATATCCACCAAACATTATTAGTTCATAATAAAGACTGTGTACTGCCATCATGGTATCTGTGTACTAATAATGGCTGAATACACTGCGTCACAACTGGACTGGAACATGAAAAATAGGTGATTCTTAAGTGGCTATGATTTCATTAGTAACCTTTGGGTTAAATATTGGGAAAAAGCAGATGAGGCTCTGAATTGCAGTCATTGTGACACAGGAACAGACTCTTTGGCTATCCATCAATTTCCCTGCTTTTGCAGTGGTAAACTTTTAGCTGTACTAATCAGTATTCTTAATATGAACTATTAATTAAATGAGTACAGGTAATGTGGAAGACGAAAAAAATAAAAAGGGCACCATCTGTACGTGGTGGGGCACCAGCGCTGTAAAAATTGTTATGCATTTAGGGTGTAAATGGTCACAATTTCTGGTTTCGATTAAAAGTGTTTTATTGTACAACAACTAATACAAGTCTGTAATAACACACAGAGAACTATTTAATAATTTAAAGGCACATAGAGGCCGATCATTTTCTGCATGTAAGGCAGCCTTTATGGCACTGCTTTGTCTTTTCTCCACGAGCGGGCATCCCAGAGGACATTTCACCACATTTTGTCCCCTAGACAGGCAGAGCAGAGGGTGTTTTGTCATGTTTTGTCCACTGAAAGGGCACAGCAGAGGGCACTATACCAGATTCTTGTCCACTAGAATGGCACATTACCACATTTGTCCACTAGAAGGGTATCTTAAAGGGCACTTTGTTATTTTTGTCCACTGGAAAGGCTCTTTGGTGGGCACTTCACCACATTTTGTCCACATGAAGGCCACCACAGATGGCATTTTATCAGGTTTTGTTCACTAGGATACTTCAGGGAAACTTCATGTTTTATCCCCTACAAGGGCACAGCAGAGGGTATTTAGTCATGTTTTATCCACTAACAGGGCACCCCAGAGGGCACTTTGCCACATTTTGTTTACTAGAAGGGCACCTTAGAAGGCACTTTGGCATGTTTTGTCCACTGGAAGGGCACTTTTGGGGGCACTGTATCATGTTTTGTCCACTAGAGGGGCACTGCAGTGGCATTTTAACATGATTTGTCCACTGGAAGGGTAACCTACAGGGCACTTTATCATGTTTTGTCTGCTACAAGGCCTCCCTGTCTATCATAGGGACATCCAAGACTCATCCAAGAGTCCACCAATGGTGGAAGGAGTTGCTTGTGAACTCATTGAATTATCACCCAATTACATTTCTTTTAGCTCAGTCTTTACAGCGATATACAGACAGGCAGAAAAGGCAATCTCAACTCATCATCAACATGCCAGTCAATATCCAGTCCAACTCTTTCTAGACAAGATCAGGGTTGTGGTGCATGTGAAAGGGACTGTAGTGACATTTTCTACATACCGAATCAGAAGTGCTTGAGGAAACGTCAGCTGAGTCATTAGGGATTCATTGTCTGGAGACCATGAATGTTTTTGCCAGTTCATTTAGTATATTTGAGATATTTCAGTCCTGCAGGGGCCCTGGAGGTCTTTACACAATTTATTCAATAGTTGTGGAGATATTTCATTTCAGACCAAAGATGTAGACTGACTAACTAACTGAGCAATACACCAACACTCTGACAACCATGCTGCATGCCCAGCATATCTTAAAATACAGAAATAAACCTCAGGTCTAGTTTAGAGCAATAGGTGCATCCAGAAAGAAAAACGATGGCAAAGGAAAGATGGCATTGCCCTCTTTAAAGATAAAGTCTTAACTTTAGCTTAGTAGTTGCTTATAATTTTTTAGTTTTTGAAATTTGTTAGAGTGATATTCAGAGGCTTCAGGCTGCATTAGTTGCTACTAAAATAACATACCTTGATCTCTGACCAAGCAGCAAGCAAGTTAGCAGTCAAATTTTATTGGGGGTAATTTGGGTGTCAGGTTTTGACAAAGATAAATGTGTGGTATAAAATAAGACAATTGCTTCCTTCAAATTGGATACAAGGTCATAGCAAGTTGTTTTCATGATAGGTCTGGTGATCAGGTGGTTAAGTTGTGAGAGCACCGCTGCTAAGCAACATTGATGCCAAAACTAAGGGCCGGTTCACACCTAAAGATGCGGTTCCTGAATAGAAGCAATGTGAGAATGATGCGTTGTTTCAATTTTCCAACAGGCCCAAACTAGCATGCAGGTATCATAATGCAGGAAATGCAAAGGCATAATGAAAAGATGAGACAGATGGGAATATCAATATTTTCCTTAAACATATTATTAAATTCAGAAGAAAAACTCAATCTATTAAAGGAGAAATCTACACTATATTTAGCTGAATAAATTATAAATTGACCACAATATGTCATCAGAGCTCAAGGAATGTTAAGTTGAAGTCCCTGCTTCTCTGACATGAACCCTACAGCCATGGTGTCCTTTCTATTTCTACTCCAGGCTGGAATAACTGTTTTTCCACGTAACTCATCATCCAGAGTGTGTTATTTCAGAGCAGTGGGCTTTTGTTTACAGGAATACATTAACTTTAAATTGACAGACAAGTGACAGTTATAAACAGTTGATCAACTTACTTGTTATTGTCAATTTACAATGTTGTGTGCATCCTGCAGAGCTCCTGCAGAGCTCCTGCAGCCTGCAGAGCTTTCCATGAGTCTGGGGAGGACAACTCACTTCAACCGTACATTAAATAGGATTTCAACCTATTTTATATACAGTCTATGGGTCCAAATCACCATCTGGACTGCTGTACTCATCTTTGAACACGCAATTGCTCCATATTGCTCCTTTAATGCAGAATTCACTGGTAAATGAACTTCTATGGCCTCCTCCATATATGAAAACGTCACCAAACACATCACATCTCGTGAACTCTGAGCTTTCAGAAAATTTCTACTTCAGAGGTTGTGAATACGACAAGACGGGGGCGTTAGTATGGACTTTTCTTGTGAACTCGGTAAACACCACCCCAGCTGACATCAGAAAATGTCTCTGGTTCTGCTGCAATGATTTTTACCCTTCCCTTTCTTATGCTGTCCATCATGAGTCCGAGAATGTTCCAATGCTAAATCTCTGAAGTAAGGCCTGATTGTTGTTGCTGATTGTTGCCCCGACTCTTGGCCTTAGCTACAGTTAGTCCTTGTAGTTATCCACCTCTGCAGTTCCCATACAAACAGTGCAGTCTCTCCAGTGTTACTGATGTAAGAGTAGAGGCCCTGCTTTACGCCCACCGGAGGGCAAGTTGCATCACCTCAAAGGACATGAAAAAAAACAACTATTAATATATGTGGGGAAAAATAAGTAATTAGTTTGGTGGAATAATTGCCTTCATAACCAACACACCCCCACAGCCCACGCTGCCCTCCCAGTGGCCAATTATCCAGGAACAATCGGGGGAAACTCAAACACTAACAAGTTATTTCTAAACAGCAGCGAGGATGTCGCGTCAGTGTTGAGCCTCTTTCTTCTTCTGTCGGCCTTTCTGTTCTTCCCTCCATCTCCTGCTCTCTCAGGACAGCGGTAATGACAGTGAAGGGGACTGGTGGGGGGGGGGGTAATGGATGTTTATGCAGCGCACTGAAATGCCCCCATGATTCTCCTTTTGATGAGGGCTATACTTCCTAACAAGCACAAAGATGACAGCAGATGGGCAAGGCCCCCCAGCAGTAAAGACAGACATTACGGTCACCGGGAAATCATCAGAAGGACAAGGGCTGGTAATGAAGAGAGATGGATGGCTGTTATTGTATTCCGCCATTGATTGGCAGCACAAACCTCTTTTCCTTCTGTTTCTAAATCCCTCTCTGCCTTTTTCTACTCCGCTGTCTGTCTTCATTCTGCTCTTTGTATTTTTATCTCTCCGTCCTTAATTCAACAACTGCAAACTCCTTCCACAGCAGTAAACAGCTATAAGCCATGCCTCAGTAAGCTTGTTTAAACAGCTGATCAAACTCCCACGTAAAGCTGAAAATCCTTACACCTTCCTACAATATGTATCCCCCCCCACCCACCATCCTGCCTGCACCTCGCAACACTTTCCACGCTTAATCTCGCAAATCAATGTCAATTACATACTGATTATGTTGAGTGCGCCTAACCATTTGTCTTGATTTGGAAGCCATGTAAGTGTGGAAATCAGCAATCCATGTACGTGCTGGTGGATATCGAGGGTGCGGGCGGGGGCGTCGCGGGCCGCAGTACAGTATTGTAACTTCAAAAGGTCATGTTTGACTGTTTCTGCATCATTAGATATGAAGAGTAGTCCTGATTTACTGGGAAACACAGAAAGGTCAAGCGTGACCGCCTCCCCCCCCCCCCCCTCCTTTCCCTCCTCCCTCCCGCTCAGGTCGGAGCCGTGCTTAGGTTCCATGTCACACTGTGAAGACAAAATGGCAGCAGCCAAGGGGCCAGCGCAACACACACTGCAGCCTGCGCAGCAGGTACCTGTCTGAATGTTGTCCGCATGTCAGTATGCCTTTGCATTGCCATTTCTCGTCCTGTGCAGGTTGAGACGCACTGACTTCTCACGGTCCAACAGGTCTAAAAATACAGTCCACTTGTTCCCGCTTTGGAGACGACATCTTTTTTTTTTCCTTCCTCCAGCTGTATTAACTGTGCTTATAGCTCTGAAGCTTTGCTAAGTGCAGATAAAATGACACCAAGCATGAAACTAATGAATGTAATCTCAGGCAGTGCAGCCTGTAATCCACTACGCACTGACAGTAGTGTTACTCTGGGCGATCATAAATACTACATTAACAGTTCTGCTCTGTTTTCATGTCATCATTTGTCTGTCATGGTGTGATTTTTATAATGCAGCTATTGAGAATACCTGTCTGCTCTGTGATAGTCTTTACAAATTAGCTGAAATGGAAATAGTCATTTTCATTGCTAAATTGGGTCCAGCACCTGTGATTCAAGCACTCATAAATTGTCATTTGAGGGGGTTTTGATTTTTACTCTCCAATTATGCTGGGAAATATATTTTAAAAGATCAAACTCTTGACTATTACACCTTATAACAGGCCAGCCTCCTAATGATTACATTTTTTATTAAATGTAGACATTAACTCTGTCAGGTTTTCCATCTGACTGAGGTGGACGTCTTACAGAGTTGACAAAACCTTCCATTTTTATTATTTCACAGCATAGTCATAGTGAACAGCCATTTTATTATTTAAAGCTGCTCAGAGTTCTCTTAATGTTAATCAAATTCACATTTTTAAACCATAATTCTTCTTTAGCTTTGATTTAGAAGGGACTACAGAGTTGACATGTTGTGGTTGAGACAGAAGTGATAGAAATATTATTTAATGAATTTGTCAAAAAATAGAAGGTTTAGCGCTTGACCAGTACTCCTGCCTTTTCTGAACCAGGAAGTGAGACAGGGGTCCTTAGGGTATACAAAACCCTTTTTATGCCTGATTAAATCATGTTTTTCTAAAAAATCTGATGGAACTGATGGAAATCTAGGACACAACTTTAAAAGGACAACCTTTTTATTTTTTGCAAAAATTGATTTTAAAACAAAAATGATTATAATAGCACATTTTTACACATGTTATAAGTAGGTATTGTTAGTTTTAGATTTTGAAAAATTTTAACACATTTTTAAATAGTTTGAAGTTGTGAATTCTTGTCTGGGACAAGGCTGTTTTCTGGCACAGAGCAAGTTTAGAAATAAAAAAGAATAAAGTAAAATGTTTCATAAACTATTATTTCATTTCCACCCAAAAACTGGAATTAGAATGTTGGTATTGATCATTTTAAAAGTTTCTTGTAAGACATGATTCATCCCAATTCTCAATAATGGGTGCTAAATCATTTTTGAAGTGTATAATAGGCTATGGATGTGGATGAGGTGTCATAGAGGAACCACTGGTATATTAGATGTTTGTATTTTCTTTTTTAAAATTAAACAGCCTACTACAGTACAGCCCAGGAAAAATACACGTGTTATTGATTTTGGGGTGAACTGTCCTTTTAAATCCTGTTTCTGTTTTTATCATTTCTAGTTGAACTGCTACTTTCACCAGTTCAGATGACGAACATCACTGCTGGCACATACGTATCAGCTGTAACTAATTCATTTTAAATAATGAGTTTGGTGTTGATCTCTATTTTTCTAATTGTCAGCCAGCCTCTTTCTGTGGCTCTCGCTCCAAGCCTATTGGTTCCTACCAGAGAGATCTTTACATTGAGCTGCAACAATTAATCAAATAATCGATTATTGATTGATTATTAAATCAATCACCAACTATTTTCATAATCAATCAGTTTGAGTAAATTTTTGAGAAAAAAAAATTCAAAATTCTTAATAATGTGAATGTTTTCTGGTTTCTTTACTCCTCTGACAATAAAATGAATATCTTTGTGTGTTGAGGGCAAAACAAAACATTTGAGGACATCATCTTGGGCTTCACGAAACACTGATCAATCAACTATCAAAAAGATTAATGGAGAAAATTATCATCTGATTAATCAACTATGAAAATAATCATTAGTTGTAGCCCTACTTTACAGCAAAACAACTGCTCACTGTAGTTTCTAGCAAACCTTACTCAAACAAGACGAAATAGTATATGACTATTTTCAGTGGTGGATTAATGGATGTCTGTTGGGTCCTCCAGTGTGCTCAGGAGAAGTGAAGGATGGACACCTGGATTGAACTCCCTGGACCTCAAGTTGGCGACAAGACGCCTCTGGATAACCGCTGGATCATCCACAGAGCTCAGGAGGAGTGCTCGTCACACAAGGTGAGTTTGCTGTGTGGTTTTAGGGCCCCTGAAAATGCATTCCTGAGTCCTGAGTAGAGGTAGAGGTACAGGTGGAATTGTGAACAAAACTCACTTCATCTGTTGTTCTGGTTGGGCCAGGAGACTAACAGAAGAAGACAGAAGCAGACAGATGGCTGTCATTACAGTCTCTCTAATTTGCTATTTTCTTCCTTCGTTTGTACCCATGTGGGATTAAGAAAGTGACAGCCAAGTCGTACTCTCTGTGCGGAAAGATGTTACGGTAGTAGTCTAGAGACGAAGTAGACGCTGTCTCTAGGTGGCTAGCCTGATAGCGCTTCTTTTTTCAAGGCAGCATTTTGCAGTGTAGTGGAGGATCATTTTGCAGACTGAAATTGCGTTTGTCCCAGAGTCTGTTAGAAAACAGTTTTCAGACACTTGAATCTTCATTGAAGCTACTTTCAACTTTCAGCTTGACAAAAATAATATCACTATTATCTACTGTTCAATACAAGTTTAAGCACAGAAAACTCTAAAAATGTTACTTATTCTGCTATCATTGTGTGGTGTTTGCTACCCTCTACTGGGCTTCACTTGTGACAAATACACACTACAGACACCTGTTGTTGTCACATGATACCTGGCTGCCTGCAACTTATTCCAAGAAAAATCTTTTGCCCCTTTGGTGTGTTGGGCCCAGCGTAAGTACCAGCAGCAGCAGTAGTCATGGTTGTCACTGCTAGTGCACCCAGAGCAACAGTGAGGCTCATTATATGTACTGGATAGTGGAAGGGCACACTCATTGTTGGTTTGGGTCTCCACATGAAATTTGTTGTCATCGGGAAAAATCATCAGAATTATCTTTACAATGGAGCTCAGAGGCATGGAAGAGTAAGAGGGTTTTGGGTACACATACAATACTTGTTAGTTGATACAATCATTGTTAGGTTGGTTCTTTTCATGGGATTCATTGACAAAAAGAAAATTATAAAGCAGTAACTACAGCAGAATAATAATTCACTCAATATGTACTCACCTCTATGCCGATGTGAGGATGGGTGAAGATCTTCAGTTCACAAAACAAAACAAACGATCTCGCGAGACTTTGTATATCTCTTAATGGATGGATGTGTGAAAATATCGCAAGATCGACGCCATGTTTACATCCTACTTGCTACATGCTCCAGTTGACATTTCGGCTAAAAACATGGTGTAAATGGTGTCTTTTGTGGTTGAATTTTAATGTCACGGCTCGCGGACACTTGGATTACACCACACGAGCAGGATGGAGACATTTTGTGTTTGTTTTGTTTTTCTTTTTTTAACATTTTATCCATGGTCTCCATTCACTGCCATTATACCGGATTTGGCTGCAACCCTGTTTTCTGCTGAAACTCCAGGATTGTTTTGTGAACTGAAGATCTTCACCCATCCTCACATCGACATAGGGGTGAGTACATATTGAGTGGACTATTATTCTGCAGTGGAATATCACTTTAAGTTGCTCTCATCATACTAGCATCTCTGCTAGGTGGAGCACAGTAGAGTCATGAGAAGTAGAACTTGAATCAGGCCTGAAAAGATGAGCCCGAAAAGGCCCAAGCCTGACAACATTCTCTTCAACCCGACCCAGTGCCTCAATAGCATATTTCAACCTGAAACCGATTACAGCCTGACATTTTTTCTTAACAAGCGTCCCTCTATGTACCAAACAGCAGGAATTGGCATTGACAGAGACAATACATGGCAGGAATTTGAATTGGAAACAACAGAACTGGGGTGAATAATGGGAAAAAAAAAATACTACTACTAGTACTGCTGCTACTACAACTACTACAAATAATAATAATGATACAGCCCAAACCTGGTGTAAGCCCATGAAGTATGTAAGAAATACGGCCTGACCCGACTCAAACATGTCGGGTCCTGTCAGGTCCTGTTGGGTTCGAGCACAGATCTCAAGCTCTAATGAGCAGACAGTTTTTGTAGGGTACAAAACCAACAGAGTGATTGTCTTTTCTAGTGAAATGGTCAGCTGATCATGTCTTGTCAGAGTCACAGTCATGTTATTTTGTATTCATATCTATTCAAGATTTCATTTCCTGTTTTGTGATCTTCAAGTTCAGGATGTGTATTTGCATTTCCTGAAGAAAAAAGCCTGTTGCATCTGTTGCAACACCTGCTGCTGTGTTGGTGATTCACATCTGAATATACCACCCAAAACTGATGGTAATTGAAAAGAGTTATGGTTAAGTGCATCAGGCCACGCCTCCAAAAGTTTGATAACCAATTACAGTAGGAGATATCAAAAAACAAACTTAGAAGTTTTGTTCAGGGTGCTCTAAATACGGTGTGTACCAAATGTGGTGAAGTTTGAATGAAATATGTCCCAAAAGAAGCAAAAAATGTGTTTCCCAAAAAACCCAGCATCGACAGAAATGGTTGTGGCTGATATAATTTGAATCAGCTCGATCCAAGGACCCCTCCCCCATCCAAAAATATTTCTTCTACTCCTCCAGTGCAAAAGTTATTAGCAAAAAGCAAAACGTTTAATAACTAACTGAGGACTAGCCATCAAAAAAACATATGGAAAATGTAAAAAAAAAATAAGTCAGGAAAATAAGAGCGAAGATAACAATCAGTCTGCTACAGTATTATATTATCTCATTTCCTTTTCTATAACTTTGCGGCTAAATTGCCTCCGAAAAATGTAAGTGTTGAACCCTGTCATACCACCATATTCAAACAGGGACACTCTGATCCAAGCACCAAACCTTGATTAGAAAAAGTGTGATATTTAGCCACTTAGCAGAAGTGATAAATAGAAGGAGAGCGAATGAAGGAATGTAGGGATCAAGAGGGCAAAGAATTGTGCAAATGTTTACTTCTGCATTCAGAGCAAAAAGGGATGGATAATTAGAATGACATTTAGCATAGCCAACGGTTTCCGGCTGGGTTGACCAGTGCTGGCGTCGACTTTTGTTTGGCAGCACATCATTAAATATCAACATGGCATCAATCTAGGGGCTGCGGCCGTGAACTCCGGGCCAAACAAACGCTCATCAGCGGCGCCGTCGGTGGCAGGAGAGCCGGAGGTGGGTGGAGTATCGCCGGCTTCCCTCGGCTCCCAAATGAGGTGAAACCGGTGCTTTCTGCTAATATGCAACTGACCCCTGACAAGCGCTATCTCCTGGCTCAAGCTATGCAGAGAAATCCAGGAGGTCACATTAGCAGGCTAGTTATAACCGAGTGTCAAATGTCTGTCAGCGCATTCCGGGCTAAAAGGCTGCAGCCACCTATCTGAGGTTTAATAAGTGACAACACTGGAGCACTCATAATGTATGGGCAGCCATTAGCCAAGAGGTGAGCAGGGCCTATATATGACATGATCCCTATCTCTGCTTTCATTTCTCTCCCTCTGCCTCCCCACACTTGAATTAATGACCCAGGAGCCCAGGAGAGGAAGGGATCTAGTGCTCTCTCCATGTTATTTAAATGACTCCTAACCCCTTTCCCACCGAGGGGGGGGAGGGGTCAAACGCGGCGGTGCAATGAGAGCGATGCAGGCGAGAACATGGCTTTAACATAAGGGGCCAAGCGACCGCTGTGTATGTTTTCGCATTAATGCAGACGGGCATATTGATCCCGGATGCTGACTCTGGAATGAAAGCGGCGAGTTTGAGCAAAGCTCATTAGGCCAAGCGCATCCCTCCAGCCGCCGCCGACAACAGAAACACACTGAGATAAAAGAGAGAAAAGAGACACAATAACAAGAACACAAAACGCAGGTCACGTACGCACGTCTCAAAGCTATGGTAATGGTCAGGTAAAGCAGAGGCATGCTGAATATACAGCTGCACCTAAACCCTCTCTCTGGAGGGTGAAGATCCTGCGGCACTCTATTGGCAGCTAGTATGAAAATGAAAGAGAGGTATATGGTGCAGGTTAATACACAGGCTGCAGCCCAGGGGCCTCACATGTACAAGGGCCCCAGATTGGCTGGAATATTTTAAATTAGGTGGATGGATTAGTGCAAAATTCCATGTGTCTCATATTTCTTACAGGGAATGCCCCGAGTTAATGTCCACAGCTCCATTATTGATTTAGAGATTAATTCAGCTGGCAACAAAGAATTTATATTTCTGCCCCATCAAACAACATGAAACTGCAGCAGTCTGGAGTCTGGAGTGCAAGCAGGACTACAACTTTAATCGTTTGGAAAATTCAGCAATACACTACAAACTTGAATATGTTTGCAAAACTGCAAAAATATTGCTGAAATCAGTTGCCACAATTTTCTTGAATTAACTTTTAAACTTAAAAGTTGGAGTTCAATACAGGTTAAATATTTGGATTTACTGTTGCATGTACTCTTTGATTACTGTTAAATTAAAATGATTGATTAAGTGAACTCAAATATTTTCGGTATATGCAGCTCAGAATTTTCATTTCAACCCTCATAAGTTAACAGAACTGGATCATTTCTAACTCAGTGGGGTTTTTTTGAGTTGAGAGTTAAAAAAAGAAAAAGAAACTAATGAATACTGACTTAATGAAGCTCAAAATCATTTACCTCAAAACATAGGATATCTGTTTTAGGGATGTTTTAGGGACCTTATTTCCCCCATGGATTAATCCAAAAATTATGAGTTTAAGAAATTAATATTCTACTGTCAGTCAACATGTTGAAGTTAGTAGAACTTCTAAACAAATTTTAAGTTTTAACTTCTTATTACAAATAATTATTTTGAGCTTTTGGCTTTACAGTGTAGTTTATGACATATGATGGTAGTGTAAATCCTATTATTTTCGCATTAACATTAACATGAAATCAATTTAACCATTTTGTATGTATGTTTTATTTGGTATTGTATAGTCTTTTTTATTTTCCACCTTGGGCTCAGGTCAGTCTCCCTGGAGGCTGATGAACTGAAAACTCCATGGATACAGACCATCAAGACCAGATGAGCCTTACAGGGATACTTCAGATTATTTGAAATGTGATTGTTTGAGATACTTATCCATAGTTAGTGTTTCTACCTACAGTAGACGGAGGTCGACACACCCCAAGTTTGGAGAAGGGGCAGGAGTACTGGTGTAGGAGGCTACCTTGCAGTCAGGCAACCTTCTGATGGGAAACTGCTTTTATATCAACCAAATATCAGTCTCCTTTGGAAAAAAGGTAATTTTACCTCACAGAACTCTGGACTAGCCCTAAACACTCACATTTTTATTGAGTACACGAGACTTAGATATGCATACAGATACAGACAGAGCCTTCTGTCCGAACTTTGCATTATTCTTCTCTGTATTCTGCAGGTTTTCTCAAAGCTTAGAGATATGCACAAAAACAAGCTGTACCACTAGTAGGGTTGGGTACAGTTTGGATTTTGATGATTCTGGTTCTTTGAGTGTCCTGCATTCTTCAGAGTTGTGTGAAACACAAAATACCACAGATTAATTTTACCAGCAGAAACGCAGAGCTAAGTTAACATTTTCTAGATAACCATAACAACGGTGGTTTCTTGAATATTTGAGGTTTATTCAGGCAAGTTTACTGAAAGCATCTAGATAGTCAGGTCAGTATACGATTAGTGTACACAATTTAATTTGGCACTGATGCAAGTGAAATTTGTGTAGCAATCGATAAGCAGAACTGCAATTTCTTAATGATTCCTTTTGGAATTCCTTTCGGAATTTGGGATCGTAATTTTGGAATTGATTCTTATTTGGAATCGGTTCTTGATGCCCAACCCAAACCATGGGTATTGTTGGGGCGGTGTAGCAGTGTAGCCAATAGTTCACATATTGTACTGTGTATTTAATGGCTGCACAGACCATCAAATACAAAATATGCCGTTTACTCTCCTTCTGCTTTTGCTTCGCTCTCAAGAGCTACATGATTACGGCCACCTCCAGTGTCGCCATGTTTGTTGGCAGAAACTTTTGACTCGTCTTCCTCTTCTTTGGGGTAACTTTTGACCCTCAGCAACGCCCTCTAGTGGATGTATTGCTTACCTTCCATGCTGATGTTCATCAGCACTTCCCATTATTCCATAACTATAACATTATTCTTGGGAGGATAGCCTGTCTCATTTCCTCATTGGAGTGACTGAGAGACACATACACATGAGTTCCTGTTTTTTTTTGCATATGGTATGGGGATGTACAGAAGTCCTTCGATTTATTTTATAAATTCATTGAGGTGGAGACCTCATTTACAATGCAGCTGAGTAAAACAATAACATAAAATAAAAGCTCCTAGACACAAAAAACACCAAAGAGAAGCTCACATAAGTGGCAGCAGAAGTAAAAAAAACAAAAACAATAAAAGGCTAAATAAAATTTTAAGAATAAATAAAAACCTCAATATAAATAAAAACAGTTAAACTTTAAAGCGTATGAATCAGCTAATACGGGAAGTCCTGCAAGTAAAAGAGGTCTGCAAACCTTTACTCTCAAAAGAGACATTTTTGGCCAAAGAAAGACAGAAAAATCTGTCTGGAGCCAAAATTATTTCTACATTTTCCTCTGAAAACTTCCCAGGTTTTTTGGCTTTAGGATCCATAGTTAGTCTACAGAGGCTCAAGACTAGCTACCAAAAGTTAGAGGAAAAGGCGCTGAACCGTGGATGAAAGCCATGACGCATATTTTAGTTGATGACATATTAAAACCTTTTTTTCTTTTTTAATTTGGTGAATAGGCTATGATTTTTTAATTCAAAAGTCACACAAAACTCCAAGGTACTCTCTTTCAAAACAATTTAAATGCCTTTATTGTCATGGCATGCTCATGTTAGACCTTGCATGCTGTGACAATAAAGGCATTTTAATTGTTTTGAAAGAGAGTACCTTGGAGTTTTGTGTGATTTTTGAGTACACGTGTCCCTACACAAAGAGCACCTCAAACAAATACAGTGTGAGTCCAGGAAGTGCTTCTACATTTTTTGATTTACACATTTTTATACTTTGGGAATGCAAGAATAACTTTAGACCTACAACAATGATAACTGAAAAATTAAATGACTCTTATTTAGTTCTGTATAATTTTTGTCAAAGCTACAGGGACATACTGGAGAGGGACAAAAGAGCCGCATGTGGCTCCAGAGCTGCAGGTTGCTGGTTTCTGATGTAGAGCTATATGTAAGCCATTTTAACAAGGTAGTTGAACTTATTTTTGAAAAAAAAAAAAAGACATATTAGATACAATTCATCATTTCTGGCAGAGCATTTTACATTGCTTAAAACACGAATGGAGTAGAGCTTGAGATCTGTGCCCAAACTCGACAGGGGTTCGGGTCAGGCCGGGCCTTATTTCACACATATTTCATGGGCACATGTCAGGATCAGACTGTATCATATTTATTTATTTTCATTTTTTCTCCCCAATTTAGTTGTTACCAATTCCAATTCCCTGCATGTATTGTCCCTGTCACTGAAAACTCCTACTGTTTGGTGCAGAGAGGGAAGCTTGTTGAGAAAAATGTCGGCTTGTAATCGGGTTTGAGCTGAAATGAGGGTCGTGTTTGGATCAGGTCTGGACAGAATTTTGTTGGCATTGGGCCTAGGTGAGCTCAACCTTTCAGGCATGATTAAAGCACTAGACTGGAGGTGGCATATTAGTCTGTTGCAGTTGGGAGTAGTCCAGTGGGGGTGTGTGGGGGGTGTTGTTTGGGCATTTTATGTCCTGTGATGTTTGTGTGTGTCTGTATGCATGTATTTCTTTTAGAATTAATAATAATTAAAAAAAAGATTAAAAACTCAAACAATAAAAGATGCATGCAAATGTAAATGATGCATGGAAGCATGTGGGCAATGGCGGCTACAACCTTTGAAACAATCGCATCAATTTTCGTGCGTTTAGGTCTGTAGCTTCTGTACACATGCATGCGGTGTGTTGTCTTTCCAGCAGGCTGCTGATGAAAACACAACATTGAATTCCTCAGGTTTCTCTGCTGTAATATGCAGCGGTTCAAGGTCCCACAAAAAAAAAAAAAAAAAAAAAAGTAGCCTCAGGGCCCGAGACCACTTTAATCCTCCACTGGGTATACATTATCACACCTACTCTGAGTCATATATCTAAGTGGCTGAAGGCGTGTGAGACTTTTTTTTTTTTTTTTTTTAAAAGCACCACAACGTACTTTGCACACCTCTATAGATATTTAAGGGAACGGCAAAATGAGAGGGAGGAATGAGAACATGCACAAGTGTAGAAGAGTGTTAGCGTTGGTATAGTAAGCTCCAAGGTTTTCAGTCTCATTACTGGGGAGATTTGTGCACAGCCAGCTCCGCCGCCTCGTTTGAAAAGAGCACATCAATGAATGTTGTTGTCATGGTTTCCTTTGTTCCAGCCTGCTTGAAGGAGTCACTTTGGATCGCTGTAAACTTGCAGTTGCAAAGAAAGAGCGTGTGTGTGTTGTATGTGAGAGGTGACACCAGGACAGGGGATCTGTGGCAGACCCAATGAAAGCTCCGCTAACCTTTAGACAGAGGGAGGGAAAAGGACAAAGAGAAAGAAAAACGCTGTCTGTTTGAAGTTATGTCCGACTGTTACTGAATTTCATTTTGTGAAGCATCCCTCGGTTTTTTTCCACTGTTGCTATAGTAACACATCTCTTTAATTGTGGAAAGTATCTCAATTCGACTAACCCTCGTGGCTCGTAAGTCAGTGAACAAATGACTGGAGTAAATGTTCACCAAACTCATGTCATGTTTTGATTTTTCTATAAAAGCAATTATTTCATTTATAAGCTCAGAAAGGAGAAGTCAAAACAGCAGAGAGACGGATTAGTTGGTTTATCTGGCAGCATCACAGAGAAAACACAGTGTTCCGCTCAGGCCACTGACAGCAGTGAGCCTCTGACTCACACATGTCAGATCACTGCTGATTTTATTCTCTTTACTGGATTTCATCAGCGGTTTCAGTAGAGTATTAAAGTGATGGGCTCAACTCCGGGAAACAATCAAATCATTTCAAACGGTTGGCTGCATCTCCCAAACTTGCACTTTGACAGTTTTCTCTCTACACATGATGGTCAGACTGCTGGAAAAACTTGCAAAAAGGCATCGCGCACTAACTCACTGATGGCAAAATAGCATACATGAGTAAACATGCTTCAAGTATAATTAGAGAAAAAAAATGTGATCAGATTTTTAAGTCATGTGATGCTACACTTATGCCCTGTTTACACATGGTAATAACATGTGTCTCCAGTGATCTGATCACAGTTCTAAGTGCACCAGTTCACACCTGGGTTACAACACTTCTCCACGTGCATCTTTCCTTGAGATCAGATCTGACTTCCTCGCTCTATATGTAAAAAACCCACGTAATTAATTACACACAATCATGTCCAACCCTAAAGAAAACCACTAATTCCAACTTTTTTGGTGAAAATGTATTTTTTAATGATTGATATATATGAAATGTATATGTGTAATTTATTAAATGTTTTTGTTTTCTTTCTTTTATTTAAGTTTGAAGCTCGCTTTGTACAGAAAAGACGAAGAATTCACAACTTCAGACAATTTAAAAAAGTGTTAAAAGCCTTTGAAATCTAAAACTAACGATACCTACTGATAACATAGGTATAAAAATGTGCTATTATAATCATCTTTGTTTTAAAATAGATTTTCAATGAAAATGTTCATCCTTTAAAGTTGTATCCTAGATTTTTGTGAACTCCATCAGGTTTTTACAAAAACATGATCAGGCATGAAACAGTTGAGTTGTACCCTGAGGACCCCTCTCTCACTTCCTGGTTTAATAAAGGAGGGAATACAGCTCAAGCACTGGTAAACTTCCTATTTTTTAATAAATTCATGAAATAATATTGCTATCAGATGTGTCTCGACCATAACATGTCAACTAAATCAAAGGTAATTAAGAATTATGGTTTAAAAATGTGTATTTTGATTCACATTAAGAGACTCTGAGACACTTTAAAAAATAAAATGGCTGCTCACTACGACTATGCTGTGAAATGAAAAAAAAAAACTTCAAAACTTTTTTTGTTTGTTCAACTCCGTAAGATGTCAAGACTGTCAGATTTTCTGTGTGGTGGAAGTAATGTCTACATTTAAATAAAAAATGAGGTTGACCTGTTACAAGGTTTGATAGCCAAGACTTTGATCTCATCAAAAATATTTTCCAGCATAATTGAAGAGTGAAAGTCAAACCCCCTCAAAATACAGTTTTGTCCCAATTCTGAGGAATAAGTGAGTTCTATTTGCAAAGACCAACAGTATTAACTTAGCTAACACGCTACAAAGCCAACAGTGATGACACAATGTAGGGGTCAGCATAATGCCTGCCTGCTTGCCCGGGGCAAGTAAACTCTGTACAAGCAAGTGGAATACCTCATGCAGTTGTCTGACCAGGCAAGTTAAAAATAATAAATGTGTTTCTGACTGTGTGGCAGCTCTGATCCCATACGCACCACACAGTGGAATAACAAGAGACCATCTTGTCTTTGGCTTTCAGTGCTCCTCCAGAACAAGTTCTGCATTTTCAAGCTCAGTACACTGCATTTTCAGCAGTACAGTATGAATATTCAACTATTTGCCTTTTTTTTTTCCCAGTTAATTGCGCCACACTAAATTCCCATATCAGCCTATATAAGTATGTTTTCCGGGTAAGACTCGGGTTTAAATGCTTTTTTTTTTTTTTGTCATCTGTGATGTGACAACATCAGATTTTCACACAGTCAGAGACAGTACGTTTTGCACCTATCCCTTTAAAAACACTCAAAAATGCACATTTTTTAAAAGGAGTCTGGGGATATTAATGTTACTAGTTCAATTGTGAGATCAGTGTGTTCACAAACACCTGCTGTTTATCTTGGAAGGTAAAAGAGCTCAAACATGTAATTTGCATGACATTGAACCAAATGGAAATCAGACAGCTGTTTTGTGTGGGCTTCCTGGAGGTCAGTTGTATAGGCGGTCCTTCAATGTGGCCCAGGACACACCGCGTACACACTGCTAAAAGAATGTGGTCACATGTGGCCCAGACCACCTCTGAATATGGTCTGAGCAATCAGATCTCAACATGTCCTCAATGCATCTTGGGAGTATTTACATCCATGCTTAATTTAGCACATACACTACAACATGCGACATCACCACTATATTCGTTTCTCAGTGAAACAGCAGTTAGAGCACGTGTATCTTCTGTTGAGTGATGTATTTCAGAGTGAGGTATAGTTAGAAAAGATTTGATCAAATCGTTCAGGGATTTGACTTGATGGCTGACAGTAGGAGTGACTTAATGACTGTCAGGGTAAAATGACAAGACCTCCAGGATCTACTTTACTTAGACACCTAAGTAGCAACAACAGTGGACACAGCAGTAAAGTGCATTTGGATTGACAGCAGATTGATCTGTCCACGGGTGGTCAGGTATGGGAGGTGTTGGTGGTTCCTGCTGGGATACCACCTGCTGCAGTTGTAGAGGAATGTTGGCCTCCAGCCTCGCACCTCCCTCACCTGCGTCAGATGAGGAGGGGGAGGACGAGGAAGGAATAAATGCATATACACATGCATATGCACTTCTGACTTATGATATTGCTCTGCTTGCTTCTACAACCCATGAGCTCATCAGTCAAGAGCAGTTTTAGATCTATAGGCAGGATCAGCTGGGTGCCCCCAATCATTTTTGACTGGAGGATGAGTGATGAAAAGAAAATTTATGTATCTCAGTACTCAAGTGATATAAAGGACAAATATGAAGGCTGAAACAGACAAAGCTGTACTACATACCATGCTCCAAGATGACACAATGAATGAAAGTTTCGAACCAGGGGTATGTTTCACCAAATTGGTGACCTGCAAGCTGTGATTTCCAAATAAGAGTCTCACATCTTCAAGTAATATTTTTCAGTAATCAAAATAAATCCAATACTTGCAACCAGAGGTTAAATCAGACTGTCCAGGGCTCAACTCCGCCCCTGACAGACAGAAATACACTCATTAACATTGGAAAAAGAAGTGCAGTGACTTGGAGACGATCACCCCAGTCAGACCAACTGGACCAAACAACTGCAAGTGGTGCGATCGCCCCAGGAAGAGGGGGGAGAGAAGGAAGAAGGATAAGAGCTAAGCTAACCCAGCTTGGACCTAAGATAGCAAGCGGCATTTACCCAATTTTATTATGCAGCAGCCCACATCCTCCTCCTCAAACCCCCCACATAACAAATCCCAGTTCAACCTCTGGTTGCAATCCATGCATAAGCATGAAAGATCCTGACAAGACTCAAAGACGGATCTTCAATGTGCAAGCTGCAATCATTTGTGAAACTCTTTCAATCTGCATGTGAGCAATGCTTGCACATTGCTTTCATGAAACCACCAAGCACCAAGTGTATCCACTGACAAAGTTCTTCAGATTTCCCTCTTTTAGGACAATGACCTGGACAACTTTTCTTAGGTGATACAGTGACTTTCTAATTTGGATTTGACCAGTGGCTCATATCTGATGATTCAAAGGTCATTCTGAAATATCCCAGCATTTCTTTACTCCTATTGGACAAATCTAGCACAATTAGTATCCAATGCCAGCATTCAGGCTAGCACCATGCCCCACAGGTTGGCAATGTCGGTCTCACAAGTTGTCCACCTCTTTGGTCCAGACTGAAATATCTCAGCAATTTTCAGATGTAACAATATGTAACAAGAGAAAAACGATGTAACATTATGTAATGACAAAAACCATGTAAAAGACATAATAAGATGAACGATGGTAAAAGATGTAACATGGCAAAAACAATGTAAAAAATGCAACAAGACAAAAATGACAAAAGATGTAACATGACAAAAACAACATATACGGATGAAACAATGTAACAATATGAAACAAGATGAAAACAATGTTACAATACATAACTAAAACAATGTAAAGGATGTAATATGATGTAAACTACATAAAAGACGCACCAAGACAAAAAAGGCATAAAAGATGCAACAAGACATAAAAAGATAAAAATGAAAGACCTAACAAGACGAAAAAAATGTAACAATATGTAAGAAGATGAAAATGATGTAACAATATGTAATTACAACCAATGTAAAAGACATAACTAGATGAAACAGCATAAAAGTGACATAAAAGACGTAACAAGACGAAAATGACTTAAAAGACTTAATGTGTTGAAAACATAAACAGCAGAACAAGACAAAAAACAATGTAAAAGATTTAAAAAGTTGAAACAGACAAGAGAAGAGACTGAACTGCTGACAAGAGGTGAGGTTCAGTAACCTTTGCACAGAATCATCTGCTAGAAATGTTTATACTTTGAGCATAAAAGTATTTTTTAAAACAAGTATCTTGCCACCTCGGCTCATGGTGAGATGTTGATCATCTAAATTTTCATCAGTGATCAGTGAATCATCAGGTAAAAATTTTAATTTGTCCTTTTTTTTCTTCTACAACCAAATACCTCCTAAAATCCTGGCAGTCCAATGAACCTTGACTGATTTGTGGTTAATGAGCTAAAACATGCCTTATTAGGTCCTTTGAGATGAGTCTCAAACCAAACTCAAACAGAAAACTGCAAGAGGGAATAAACAGTTCAAAATTGAGATACAGAATTCATTGTTTTGCCTTGAAAAAGTCTGTCAATCTACACGGACTAGCAGGCTGTGAAAACACCTCTGTAAGTTCCAGTCCACCCCTTCTACTGTCTCAATGTATCAGAGTGCACTGCAGTCCATTTTACATTCTGGACAGTGGCATTTGAAATAATCTCATCTGAAAGACTCAGGCTGACTTTAGTGCTTCCTCCCTTGAAAGATTCATTGGCTGGAAGTTTTGGGCCTGTCATCTTTAAAATTCAGCCTGGAAGTCTGTCACTGGGGGAGTGAGAAAACAACAGGACCGCCTGACAAGTGTGGAGAATGATGGAAACTTTCTTTGCCGATGGGTAGCAGGCCTGTCTGCAGGACGCGGCCAGTGACAGCGGGGACTGGAAACTATTTGCTGAAACTATCTCAACCTGCGAGCCATTTATCAGGTGGACTGTAATGAACAAAAGCACTATCTCAGAACTTTTTGTCCGCCGTTCGATACCGTATCTGTCCTCTGTCGCTATCTAGTTAGTGCTGCTCTGAGGGATCGCCCTGTCTGACATTTGGGACTTGTCAGGCACGGTGATGGATGATTGAGGGGGTTGTGGTAACACGTCTACCTAAACGCTCTCTCTGTGGAGGGATTCTGAGCTTTCTCCATCAACCAGGTTCTTTTAAACACCACCGCTGTCTCTGTTTTTTTTTTTGGTTTTTTTTTACCAGCAAGCTGCCAGTTTGCCAACAGTCCTGCAGAGCTTTGTTGCAACACACATTCTATCCAATCATATCTTTGTTGATAAGTTAATAGTTTCCTCTGAATGGCAGAGAAAAGAGGGAGGGGAAATCTGCAGCAACAGCGTATCTGTTTTTATTCCTTCTATTGTGCATTCTTGGTTGAAAAAAGACTTACCAGTTATTTTTCTTAGATTTAATGAATTTCTTCATCCCCAAAGTGCCTCAGCACTAACAGTAAGCTTTCTGCCAGCACTCTGTTTCACTTAATTTGGTTTGAACCAAAGAGAAAAACACAAAAACAAAACTAATATATTGGAAGTGATGCAAGAACATTTTGTGGTCTTATCTTAAAACGCTCAAAATGTGAGGTTTGCTCAAACAAATGTTCCAGGTTGCATTCACCAAACAAATTCCCCAGACTTTAGGGTACTGATTATAGTAATGAGATTTGATAATTATCATAATTGATGCCCATAAAGCCCCTGAAAATCACGCTCTGTCTGTAGGCAAGTTTCATTTACAAAATGTGATCAAAGAGTCAATAGTGTCATTGTTGCTAATGTGGTGATCAGCAGTGATCGATTATTTCAAATTAGTGTACTGAGCTTAAGTAAACTATAGTGTGTGTGTGCGTGTGCGTGTGCGTGTGCGTGTGTGTGTGTGTGTGTTTATGGCAATAAAGCAACCAAGGGTATAGAATTGGGTAGAGATGGAAGGGACATGTCCCTACCAATATTCAGGGATTACCTAATTGCCACTAGCAATAATTGATTAACAATAAATAAATAAATAAATAAATATATCCACTTTTGTCCATCAATGTCTATTCAATGTTAGTGAGAAATTCACTATTGTGACAAAGCACCTGTGCTAAATATAGACAAAACACAATGCTTTTTTAAGTTTTGAAAGATTGCATGCTTCCCCTCATAATGACTCATAGTGGTTTGGTCCACTACCTACTTATAGCCACGGATCTCTTTTTACTGCCAAAGTATCTATTATATGAATTAATTTAATTACGGGTTATTTGGAGCATTAGGGGAAAAGTGAGAAATATACACAAAAATCATTTTGTAATTTAATCCCATGCTGTAATCTCAGTCAGCAGTCCTCTGGCAGCAGCACAGCGTCTCTCTGTCAACCTTCACACTGTGCGTCTCAGGCAGGAGGCTGACAGCTTTTACTATGTTTAAGAGGACATGTCCCCACCAACCGTGGCGTGAAATATCTGCCTTTGGAAGAAACATGTCTCCCATTGCAACAGTGTGGCTCACCGTTGTATTTTTAACCCCACACACAGTGGTCACAGCTGTTTAAAAGCTGTTTTCTTGTATATGCATGTGTTTTGATAGTATTATTGCACATCAGCCACCACAGTGGACACTAGTTTATCATTGCACACACTGGCCAGCCATTGTAAGTGCAACACAAATTTTTGAAAATCAAGATGGCCGACAGAAGGACAGAAACACTAAGCAGCTCAGGAATGTCTTTCCTCTCCTTCTATAGTAGTCAACCCTGGTGGGTAAATACAATTTGTTAACATCAAGTAACAATTAAGTACTAATACAATAGTATTAATTTTATTTTGGGAGGAAATTAAAATTAATCATCTGTTCACTAGGAGCTGAGAGAGGGAAGAATCAGGAGTGTGGCCCAACATTTTTCATTGCATTTAATAGTATGGCAACATGTTAAAATATGTGAACACATGTAATATCATTAAATACATAATTATTTAAATCATTTTACAGGTTTCTCATAATATATCTTTTTTTTTTTTCACTGGGTTCGTTAAATACATGGTAACGCTTTATGTCAAGGCACTTGGACTAAGCCTTACATAAGATGCTTATCAACATTAATATGTATTGATAAGACTATATAAGTGTTAACACTAATAATACACATGTTTATTGTGAGATTATAAGACATTTATAAGCACAAACTTGTCAACAGTTCATGGACTGCTTAGGCATGTTAAAAACTTGTGTCTTGTATAAGTGACCTGTATTTTTTTTTAAATAGCATTACGAACACATTAATTGAGTTTAACTAACATACCAATTATGTCAGTGTTAAACCTTTACTAAGCTTTTGTGGTTGCTTTATTAAAGTTTCTACATACTGTATTACACATTTTACAGCAGTTAACTACACACTTATTAACAGTTCACTCTGCACTCTTTACCTGATGTAAAGTGTGAACAGTGCTTATTATGGTTAATTAATCCTGTATTATGTACTTGTTAGCAGTTAACCATAACTTTTTTTTTTTAATTTATCAGTATTTTGAGGCTTTTTGCCTTTCTTGGACAGTGACAGCAGGAGAAATAAGTGCATAAGAAAGAATTAATCACCCTTAGTAAGCAATGTTCCCACTTATGACCAGTGTACAAACACCCCTCTGTGCAGGGAGCTGCACAGGGCGCACTTACCTGCTCATTCCCAACATCAGCTTCAAAACAGGTTTGACTGATTGGTGTGTGTGAGTAAGGTAAGAATCTGCTCCTGTGTCTCCAACTGTAGAGCAAGTTATTAACTGATGAGTGAATATGAGTTTGGTTACAGCAGGCACCCCAACATGCGTAGTTAATTGTTAATAAGTGCATAGTTAACAGCTAATAAAGGCATAATAAACTATGTAGTAATCTTAAAGGTCCCATATTATGCAAAATGCACTTTTTCAAGGTTTTCCAGTGAAAATATGTGTCCCCGGCCAGCCTACAGACTCCCCTGATATGAGAACAGTGCACTCTCTCCCTCTCTTGCTTGCTCCACCTTTCAGTGAATGCAGGCAAAAACACTCTGTTTGGATTTTTCCCCACATATGATGTCATATGAGGGGACGCCGCCTCCTCTGGGTAAGGAGCTCTGCCTCTGCTGCCGCCCCCTGGAAACCTGAAGGTCCGCCTCCCGGTCGCCATTTTTTCCCCCGCTAATGCTGCTCCGGTAAATAAAGATGTTGAAAGCACGAGCAAAGCACGGCAAGTGCTCTGTTGTTGGCTGTAGCAACAAGCACAAATGTCTTCATTTACTCCCATCATCTCACCCAGAGAAGACTCAATGGATTCATTTTGTTTTTGAGGGAAATGTCCCCACAACACTGGGTAAAGTGATATGTGTGTGTGTGTGGACTGCTTCATGAACAAGGGTCAGACTCAGTACAAAGCCGGAGTCACTTCAACACTAAAACTGACGGTTGGATCAGTGTCCACTGGCTGTGACCTGACTTCACATGTGGCAGCGTTAAGTTTTATCATGTTTATGCTGCTTTGCTGTGTGTTTAGTCGGCTCCATATGGCGTTAGCATCGCGGCTAATATGAGTAGCATCTACTTCATGCTCACGCATGTAATATTGAGGGAGAGTCAAGATAATGTGTGTAAACGTTAAGCCTCATATGAAGATAATGAACTAAACCAATAGTAAACTGGATGCTGGTAAGTTTTTTTCATGTCACTTTTTGTGTGACTTCATGCTGACAGGTTTGTGATGTGATGGACGTCTCCTCTCTCCTCTGTGATGTTGTGTAACTTAGATTAGCACCAAGCTGCTAAGTTTGTCAGACCTGAAATGTGTAGTTACCTGCTGCAGAATCAAGCCCACAAACTTGTATTTAGACTAAACCGGTGCTGTGATTAGCGCAGGTATGCGGTTGTGTTTATCTGTGCTTAGAATGTAAGAACTGAAATAGTCTGTTTAGTTTGCATTACATTACATTACAAACTCAGTGGGGGGTGCAGGACATGCAGGAGGAGGAGAGGGACACGTCCATAACGACGACTGTTCTACTTTGATATCAATACAATTCATAAAATCATGTGACTACATGGGTTAACGATTTTTACTCACAAAAAGAACATTGTGTATTGTAACAATGATCAATGTCACACACAGTAGGTGTTATTATAAATGTATTAGGCTCATAGCAGTGTATGATGACACATATGGTCTCAGTAGCATTTGACAGACCCTTGGTGTTACAGTTACAGTGTAACGTGATGAGATAATTGATACCAAATACTTACTGGTTTTTGAATTCTGCATTGCAACATATCACATTTATCTTTCATTTCTAAGAATAAATGTTGAATTATAGGAATTTAAAAAACAAAAACAAAAAAAAGTCAGTAAGAAGGACTGTGAGAAGTATTGATCAGAATTATTCTGTTAAGATAATCATGCTGACAGTTTCATTTAATTGGGTTTATAAATTCATCACACATACTGTCAGTAGTTATTTGTACTATACTGTATTGTTAACATTTTTATCTTTTTTAGCAGCTGCTGCCTTCTACAAGCTGGAGAAGATGCTGACCAACAAGATGGCTGTTAGAAAACTGAGCCCCTCCACCAGACTTCATCTGAGGCTTTCCACAGCATCGTCCTTTGTTTTACACCAAACAAAGCTGTGCAGGTAAACAGAATTGTAGTTATGTTGAACTTGTTAAAATATGTACAGTTTGTCATGATTTACATCTTTGATTTTCTCTGTACTGCTGTACTTCCAGACTCTGCCTGGCTGACATGTTTTACAAATGCTGAAAAACCACACGTCACATCTGGTGGAGACCAACTCTTCAAAGCGCAAAGTTCCCAAAGGCCATGAGAGGAGCATGCAGAGCAAAACCAGTGAAGACTGAGACAACATTTTGTAAGTGTGACGTTCTTTTATTTGTCACATGTACATGTTGTATTTACAGTTGCACTGTCACATTTTTTGTTGTAAAAGTTTCAACAAAAAAATAGAAAACTATTATTAAAATTATATAAATACACACACAACTGATATGCACAGTTTTTTTGTTTGTTTTTTTTAAGTCTAAACAAAATCTTTGTGTAATACTGCACAGGGTATGTGGCTGACTTGATGGACCTCATCTTTGAGAAAGTCCTTCTGGACCCAGCACCAGACATGGATGAAGATCCAGAGGACATGAGTGCGCAGTATGAGGAGCGAGACGAGGAGGAGGTCGTCACCAGCTGTGTGTCCTGGTTCAACTAAGGGGAGGTCTGAATCCAACATAGCGGCCCTGGGCACCAGGAAACATGGTGAGAATCTGAAGAACCAGACTGTGACGAGGAAATATTGATTTTAAAATAATTTTGCAGCTCATTCAGAGTCATTCTCATTCTAAGGTCTGTTGTGAGCACATCCAAAAAAATTAGAAAAATGTAAATATTTCAACAAAATGTAAGGCCTATGAAATTCAAACCTGACAGGCATTAGATAAGCTGTGGTGGATGAGCAGGAAGCTTTGACAAATTTCAAACACATAATGTTGGAACTTTGTAACAGGTAAACTGTAACAGTGTAGTTTACAAACCACTGCACACAGCCTCGACCTCAGAAAACTGATGATAAAATTATGTTTAAATGATGATAGTGAAATTTTATGAATACCAAAACAAGCTCAGTATTATATTGACTGTTTAACTGTTAACACTGTTTTGATGGCATCTCTGCTGAGAATATTGCAGAACAAAAAGATAATTTATTGTCAGTAATTATCAAAATATGTAATTGGGACACGTAACACCTGCACAGGTAAGAGTACTAACATGTCTCACCGGAGACATGACGGTTAACTACATGCACAAAAGACAATGTCACTTATTCGCCAAAATTTCCCTCAATAATGACCAAGCGGAGTGAGTTACACTTAGCATTATCTACCGAGCTACATTTTAGCGCTGTATCAACACACACATCGACTAATTGTAACGCACCAAAACACACCAAATTGTTGACTTACCATCAGAAATGTCCTGCAGCATCCACAGAGTTTGAACTTCTGCAGGAGCTTCTGTCTGTGTCACATTCTGGATCAAAATCAGACGTTTGAATTTCAGCGCGTCTGAGACCAGCCGTATCCATGTCCAGCATCAGGGTTGGCCCCTCACGCCCACTTCCTGAGAGGGGCGCGACTGGGCGCGACTAGTCACAGCTCATTTGCATTTAAAGCTACAGGCACAGAAACAGCTCGTTTCTAGAGAGGCTGAAATAGAGGGATTTAGAGGCCTGCTGATCTGTGTGATCTGAGTGGTGTTTTATGAGAAAAACTTCAAAAGCATGTTTTGAGGACCTCTGAGACATATAAAAACTTATCAGAAAGGGGCATAATATGAGATCTTTAATAAAGCAACAACAAAAGCTTAGTGAAGGTTTAACAATGACACAATAGGTAAGTTAGTTAAACTGAGTAAATGTGTGGCTTTTATTAACATTCTTATGCAATCTATGAACTGTTGACAAGGTCTTATAAACATCTCATAAGGTAATAATAAACCACTTATATAGACTTATTAACACATATTACTGTTAATAAGGGTTTTATTATCTATTAATTAACGCTCATCACAAGCACCTTAATATAAAGTGTTACCAATCTTAACAAATGTGCATAAAATTCTGACCGAAGTGGTTGTAATTCATGCATGAAAGGGTTAACACTTTTAAGTCAACAATGGAGCTCTTTGGCACAGTGGAAGGAGAATATATCAGGCTTTGATACACATACAACACTTGCAGATTGGATACATCCACTGTTGGTTTGGGTGCGTACAGACAAAAATCATCAAAATTACCCTTTAAATCATTATTCAAAGCAATACTGTATGTAAAAACAGCAGAATCACTCGATATTTCTTTATAATGTCTGTCATAATTCATCCTTTAATGTTGAATGAACACTGGGTCAATGATAAATGCACTCACACACACAGACACACACACACACACAGGCCCCCATGTTAGGTGGTATAATAGCAAAGCAGGTCCGGTGAGAAGAGCTTTACCATGCATGAATGATAGGCTCCGTTCTCCCTTTTACATTCACAAAGCCAATTCCCCAACCTCCATATCTCTGAGCCACACACACACACACACACACAGACGCACACACAGCTCTCTGCTTCCCTAGCTTCCCCTCTCTGATTGCAATTAGTGAATTATGCACTTGGACTTTGGCCAGCTATGCAGGATTAAATTATTCATAAATGTTAATAGGCGCTGCCTCCCTCTCTCTCCCTCCAGTCTGGGCCCCGGCTCATACAGCCCATGCTGGAGAGATAATATTGACCTTTTCATTGGGGCATGTTATTAGGAGCTGCTCTCTATTAAAACAAATGATGACATTGTCTGTAAAGCACAATACAATAAGTCATTTCAAAGGGATTACTTTAGCTTCCGCCCGGCGAGAGCAAGAGTAAACTCAATACAGCTCTGGAAAGTCAAACTAAAATGAACAATGATGAATGAAGTAAACAGAAGCTGGAGAGAGAAAAAACACAATACAATCCCATGTTTAGCAGCGTACAGCCTCTGTGATGCAGCCTGCTTGTTTACTACAGCAGCGAGCATTTGCATACTCAGTCCCAGCCATTCATTACTGTCTGCAAAAATCCTTTTATCTCTAATTTTGTCTTAAAGGTGCTACACGCAGCAGTTTTTAAATGGCCCTATGTCTTTGTCAAATTAATTGTTATATCTCGGTACAGAGTAATTACTGTAAACAAATGGTGTTTGCTTCTATCTTTATACAGTTAACAGTCTAATGGTATTGTTGGTGTTGTGTCCATTCCTGTAAACCTTGTTGTTTCTGCTCCTTCTATGAGACGGTTTTCTCCAGGAAAACTACAGTGTTAGTCATGTTTAAAGGCCTAAATTGACCTGTGTTCGCATTTAGCTGATGAGAACATCTGGTTGTGTGAGTGATAACTGTTGTGAGTCACAGAAAAGAAGTGTTAGTAGTGTGACGTAGTATTGCCACAAAAACTCTTGGAAACCTCTGCTCACATCTCATTTTCAGCCTGTTTTCACTCCCAACGCATCATATACAGCAGCCTGGTCAGTGCCTCTATGCTTCAATCTATGACTCTGTAGGTACCCTCTAGCATCATTTCTGGAGGCTTCCTGCTTGTGTTACATTTTGATGTCTCACCAAAGTCAGGTGATGTAGTATAAGGAGTGAGAAAGTCCACGTATGGAGGAGGTGGGGTGGATGAATGGGTCAAGCAAACAGGAAATTCACTTAAGAAACCAGGGTTTGTGTTGGTGTGAAACCAGTTTTTCTTTTTAAGGTGCAACATTACATATGTAAGTTAAGTATGCAATGTAATATTTTCATAAACCCACCTAACGGTCCTTTCCTAAGTCCCGCCCCCTTTTTGCTTTGTGCTGCAACAACAGTTGAGCAAGCTTGGTGCTTGGCAGAACCTCAGTCAAATTTCTCCTTTCCTGTTTCCTGTATTGACATATGTGAAGGCAACATATACTGCATATATAGTCACATCTTGAAAGGACAGTCTGCCATATTTTTCCTCTGGTCTGTAGTGCTGTTTATCCATCTAGATAGTTTTGGTGTGAGTTGCAGAGTTTTGGAGATAGCAGCTGCAGAGATGTCTGCCTTCTTTCCAGTATAATGGAACTAAATGGTGCTCGGCTTGTGGTGCTCAAAGCACCAAAAAATAGATTTTAAAAGTTTAAAACCAGTGTCTCTCTCCAAACGTCATAACCTGGCTACTCACGATAATTCACACACCTTGTTGTGAGCAGTTTCATATAGGAACTACTTTCTTTTTGCAGTAAAATCTACCACAACTACTTTCTTTTCCACTAGAAAGAAACACGTAACATACAGAACCAACCACCCCTCCCTCCTTATTTATATGTAAGTGGGCATGACCCTTATCATTAATGTGTGCATAATGTGTGTAAGAGTGTGTTGTTGCTGTATATATGCTTGATAGATATGTCTCAGAGTAAAGATATAGCTCTGTGTAAAAAAGAAATGGCCAAACTTCAGGAATTCATTTGCTCAGCAGTGTTGTGTTGTTTTGATTAGCACCTGTGTAGGCTGCAGGTAGAGTCACTCAGTAGACTGTGGCTGATTTAATTGATAACCAGTAGTTTTTTGGTTTTTTTTCATCAACAAGTGGTTGACAAGTGGGAAGAATTTCAGTCACCCAAGATTTGCTTTGGTTAACTATTGCCCTACAGTAAACTTAGACCTAAACAGCACATCTAAACATAACGCAAGAGGGGCACCTAGAAACGATGCTAAAGCAGGGGTGGGCAATTATTTTTCATGGGGCCACATTAGATATTGATCAGGCTGCTGTGGGCCAGACAAAAATGATATAAGGTCCTAATAATGACCAGATCTGTTCTGCTGTTGGTCACCCTTTCCAAATTGCAGTGTTGAATTGTGGATTAATATTTTGTTGGCAATGTCCAAAACTTGATGTTTTACAGTGACATCATGCTATACCATACATGCTGCATACAGGTTGCATTGAACGTAGCAGCAAAAGTAGAAGAACATAAACAACATGCATGTGCAGCACTGAGTGAATAAAGTTACAGTTTAATATAAAAGATACAGTTCATTATCATTACCAATGAACACAGCACTGAGCCCTTTCAAGATAAAGGTCTTTGCTAGATGTTTATGTCCATGATGGCCTCGTGGGCCACATGAAACCTTTCAGTGGGCCGCATTTTGCCCAGGTCTGATGTAGAGGGAACCTACAGTGTCATAGTTTGAAGCGTAGGGGAACTGACTCATTGGGAGTGAGAACGGGCTGGTTTTAATTTTATCTTTTTTAAAATGTTAATCCAGCCTCTTGTTGGTCTTGACAAAAGCATATTTACCACATTAAACATTTCATATTGATCACTTGCACGAAATTGTACTGTTGTACATTTTTCAAAAAGGTTTTCTTAGAGGGAGCTGTCAGTCTGTCAGTTTAGGACCTACTATTAAGTCATTGCATTTGTGTTTTCTGGATGTTAAAATGCTACATGTAGCAGCTTTTCTCTGGTGTTACATTCTGCTTCATATTGTAACATTTTGCTTTTGTGTGAACTCAAAAATCAATCAGCCCTTCTTCTTCTTTTCCCTCACCGCTTTGCCACACATGCAACAGACAGACTAAGCTGTTGTTGGTCATTATGCATGTTGAAAGGCCGGACAGCTTCACAGCTCAGTCCATCCGACTGCCTGTCAGTCACTCTTAAGTCCAACATGCAGTAAAGGAGGCCGATGTGAGCATCAGGCCGCACAGGCAGGATGAGATTGACGGACGAAAAGAGAAAGACAAGATTAAAGCAGGAATCCTTGTGTAGTTGTCCATCCTCCTTCTTCCTAGAAAGCTCAAATATTTGAAGAGCAAATCCTCCATGGAGGAGTAGCTTACGGTCGGGAATGGCAGGCCTCGCGGTTGTTTTGTTGTTTCTTTCCTGGAGCGATGCCCTCCAGCTCTCTGTGCTGATGTTAGTGGCACTGACAGAACGCAGGGATGCAGGTGGTGTGTCTGAGAGGTAACAGCACATTTAGGTGCTCAAATAGTCTGACAATTCACCACCTTTGGTTGACTAAGTTCAGTGATACCTGAGTCTACAACTTGTGACATTTCACTTCAACACTCCATGGACAAACTGGCAGAAAACGGAGCAGATTAAAGCCCCTATGTGTCAGATCTGAAAACTTTGGACTTCAGTGACTCCTAGTTGTCATTTATAACCCTGCACACCTCGAACAAATCAGACTGAGGAACACTGAGATTGACGGCTTGAAAGCAACAAACCCAACACACATACATTCACTAGTATTAGCCTCATCTTCTACAAGCAAAAATCAGAATGTAGGAGTGGCAGGGACATGTCCATACCAGTATGCAGGGATTATGGAATTGTCGCTGGCAATAATTTAGATCAAAAAATTGTCGACTGTTAGTGGCAGTGTTAGTTAATGACATTCAGTATTGTGACAAAGCACCTGTGCTAATTCTAGACACAAAACAATATAATTAAAGTTTTGAAAGAGTGCATACTCCCCCTCTGTATGCTTCACATTGGTTTGGTCCACTGCCTACCTATAGCTACAACTATACTACTGCCAAAAATATGTGATATATGAAGTAAGCAGTGAGCGATAAACCAGGGGGGAAATGAGAAATACACACAAATCTACTGTTTTGTCAGTTATTCCAGTGTTGTAATCTTAGTCATCACTCCTCTGGCAGCAGCACAGCATCTTTCCGTCTCCCCTTGCACCATGCCCCAGAGACTAACCCACAATTTCCACCAAGCACAACTGCACCGCGTTATGGCTGCGCTGTGGCAACGATTCACAGCCATTCTAGACAATGATGGTGATTCCACCAGCCATTCTAGACAATGATGGTGATTCCACCAGAAGCACCACGGCGCACCACGGCGCATTTCAGTCGCTTCCCAGAAGTGGCTCTCCGCTTCACATACATGCCAAGTCTATTTTTGACAGAAACCATGTTCATTAGCACAGAGCAGATCAAACAGGCAGGAAGCCAGACACAGAAAAGGCAGGGAGAATCCAGTTAATTTTCAAAATAAAAGACCCCGTGCAGACTCACAATCATAAAGACAGACAGAAAAGAAACTATTTAACCACATGGCCTGCTGTAGAAACATGGCAGTGTAACATGGAAGAGGACCTGCTCCCTCTGTAGATACAAAAGACTCATTCTAAAGTAATTTTCAGGAGATTCCACTAGTGAAAACATAGTTATGAATAATATATTCCATTTATGACATAGCCTGCCAATAAATTCCCCTAAATCTTACACACTGGACCTTTAATAAGGCAAGTTGAACACCACACACGTCCTTGCTGTTGGTTGAGGCTACAAGTTCGCTGGTCAAAGTTCACCAATATTTGTGTGGAGTTCAAAGTTTTACTCATTAACATAGTATACAGCAATGGACAACATGAGAGCCCCCCAGAAGTGACACCAAAACATCTTGATCACCCCTTGTGGAGGGCTGCAGTATAGTTCATAAATCCCATCCCCTCCATTTCAATAGATGAGTCATGGACCAAATTAAACATCAAAGTACATGCCAGATAGTTTGGTGTGTTCTTTGATGCTTGGCTTTAATTGGTTATTTGATGCTATAATGTAACCATGTTGTCTGTGTTCTTTCGAATGTCCAAGACAAATTTCTCCTGATTCAAATTCATAATCTTGTCTTCTAAAAAGAGGGCTCCCCGTCATGATTGACAGCTGAGCCCTGCTCGTGATTGAATCAGCCAGCTGTGTGGACGGGAACTCAAAACACGGCTCCAACCCCAATCACTCCACACAAAGCGAAGACACAAGTGTTAGTGTGTCCTTATACTGTCGCTTCATTTACAGTATATGTAATATAGACTTATAAGTCAGATTTTACAACCTATCATTAGAAAGTGTATCATGGTAGTGAAATAAGAAAAAAATGAATGATGAAAAGTCATTTGTTTTATATTTTTGTGAAAAGTGTGTGTTTTTAACACCAGCCATGTCTTAATATGGTATGATGAATGCTGGTGAATATAGTGTCTTGGAGTGAAGGGTGCAGCACTACAATGTACATTTTAAATTCAGCATTATGGTGGTGAAGAAAATGTAGAAATGAATGCAACATGGCATTCACCCCTGTATCACATGGTAAAATGTCTCCTGTGACGAATATTTTTCACTGCATGGTTTAACTGTGTGTCTGGGTCTTTTGTGAGTGGTTGTGTTCATCTCAGAGATAAGAATTAAATGACTGCAAATACTTTCTTCCTGTACTTTGTAGATTTTTTTAGGTATCTCTACTTCAATATTTACTTTTCTGACAACTTTTTACTTCTAGTTCATTCTTTTTAACACAAATATCTGTTCTTTCTACACCTTATATTTTCAAACAGGCTCATTAATTTAGTTTTGATGCAAGACAGAAGTAATGTAAAAAGATGTAACAAGACTGAAATGCCGTAAGAGATGCAACAAGATGAAAAAAGACATAAAAGACAGAACAAGACAAAATGACGTAAGATGAAAAAACACGTAAAAGTCATAACAAGATGAAAACAACATAAAAGGTGTAAACACACCTAACAAGAAAAAATGACGAAAACATAAGATGAAAACCACACAACAAGACAGAAACTACGTAACAACACATAACAATACGCAAAAGGTGTAAAAGATAAAACAAGATGAAAGTGACGTAAAAGGTGTGACGAAAACAATGAAACAAGGCAAAAAACACAACAAAAGATGTAACTATAACTGTACTTTTTCCACTTTTACTTGAATAAGAAGTTGAGTCAGTACTTCTACTTTTACTGGTCTTTTTTTTTACATAAGTATCTGTACTTTTACTTGATTATACAATGTGTGCCACCTCTGGATCATCTTCACTTTGTCCTCAATTCAAGTCAAAACGCCACCCTGCCAAACAATGCCAAACATTCTTGAACCATGTACTCTTAGTTCCACTGACTGAGTTCTCAACCATCACAGCAGAGCAGATATATAATGGTAGAATAGTACAACAGTATGTTTGCTACAGGTTGGATTCAGCTGCAGACTCCTGCAGCAGTCTTGAGTTTTGACATTTAAAAAAAGGAAAAGGCAGATCGCAAACTGCTATTGTGTGAGTATCCCTCCCATGAAAAGGCCAAACTTTAACTTATTGCCTTTATTATAAATCAGTGGTGACAGACCGCGGGCCCAGTCTGACATTTTGATGGAGACGTCCTGCGCCTGATAACATGCAAATTCAAATGATGCTGCCGAGGCTACAGCAGCGCTGCCTCATATATGTCTTTCTCTCTCTCCCTCTGTTCCTCCTCTCCTCCGCTCTCTCTTCAGGGCAATGATGCGTGATGCTATCTATTACACTGCTCTGTGTATTTGCATTCCTGGTCGGTAGCAAGCGTTTTTAATAATGTCACAACAGATGATGTTCTGCTGCCGGGTGAAGGGGGGTGGTGGGGGTGGGGAGGGTGACACCATCACAGTTCGTCAGCACACATGGAAATAAGCAGCGCTGTCATCAAAAGGGGACGGCGGAGGGAGAGGAGGGGGTCAGCTGAATCTCAATGATGTCTTTATTCATTTGGCGAGGTGTGGACAGGAGTGGGTGGGGCTGGATAATGGACACTGTGAGTGTGGTGGATTGTAGGAAGTATGACTGAGTCGACATTATGACTGTAAATGGAGCTTTTGTGAAAGTTCAGCAATCGAGTTCTCTTTAATCAGCCTCCTCATTGATCATCGTTTATAAATTTAGTGTCAGTGCTCCTCTGCGTAAAAGAGAACTCCACTGATTTAGCACTGCACTCAAATAGCATGGGCCATATTCAAAACTACTGACTATAGAATTCAATGGCATTTATTATTAGTATACAACACAAGGTTGTACAACAAAATTAGACCGTCATAATGCACACAAAATACAACACAGATGATTCATTAAAAATTCAGAATGGCATAGGGTGAAAATCTTTAATAAAATAAATACATACATCCCAGATATAATTCTGTGGGTCATTTTTTGAGTTTGTGATGGTTGAATGTAAACAGCAGCAACAAAATGGCGATGATAATATGATCGACATCTTCCCATTTCATCCGTTTCATTTTCCTGGTCGGACATTATCCAGGAACAGCCTTAGCATGCTCAGGCCCAGCTGTAGCATGGCTCTTATCCGCTCACCTCCTCTCTTCCTGGGGCAGTCACCCATGGGGGTGCATCCAGCTGATCTGACTGCATGTTCTAAAGATGTCAACTGTTTTTGTCGATCGTCTCAAGGCTGCTTTTAAAGTCAAATCCCCCATCTTCATTTTCCAAAGCCTACAAGTGCATTTCTGTTATAGATAATGTATTTTTGCTGCTGAAAAGGTCTTTATCATCATCATCAGTAGCGGATGTTGTCTCCATTGGTTTCTGAAGAGTCATTGTGAAGCTCAGTGTGGCGGCTCTGTCCGTCAGCATTTGGCAGTAGGTAGAGCTTTGTCTGTCCTGACAGTCACACAGAACATTGCAGCCAAAACAGTGAATGACTTCAGCAACAGGCAGAGGAAAAACGTTATTCTGTCAGCAAGTTCTAGGAAAAGGCATCGAGTTTGACTATTAGCTTATAAAGATTCAGAAATACAGGGAGAACGAACATTAGCTTCAACACATGTTACATTGGCAGTGGAGTAACGTGACAAAACACGATGGATCTGCTTTCCTTATCCTCAGGTAAATGTTTAACTTTGGGAAAATCATGAGAATGCACATTTATAACTTCTCCTATTTTTAGAGCATAAGGAGATGGTACACAACGGCAGTGGTTTGTTATGAGGTGCGCTATTAAATACTTCCATTTTCCAAAACCAGAAACCAGCTAAGCCTGGCCTACCATACTGCAAATATATTGATTTAACAGTTTCATGTGTGTACTACGGACTGCATACTGCATCTGTCGATAGTATGTGATAGTGAGCCAGTTCCTCTGTCACATTTTTTGTAATGAAACTGTGGGATCAAGTGAAAAATGCAAAAGAAAGTTGCAATTTATTCATTAAAATCAAAGGCAACTTGTTCCAGGGAGAAAAAACAACTGACTGTTATAAGTAACTTTACCAAAAGTCTCAGAATCACAAGAAGTATAAAATCTGCTTTATTTGTAAATGAAGAAGTGCGTGTGGGGGGTATTTCACAAAAAAGCAAAATCTTTTTGGAGCTCAAACTCAGTCAAAACAGCACAAGATCATAAATTAAAGTACACAGCGTTGATAAATTTCAATAACAATGGCAAATGTGTTCTTTTCAATACCTGTGACAAAGTGAAAGAAATTTAAAAGCAAAAAAGTAGTGAATAATAAAGCAAAACATTGAGTCGGTTCGTTGAGACGTACACGTATGATGTTTGCATGAGTGACTGCTGTGATTGTTGGAACTCATGGGAAGCTACAATGATTGGGGATCTTGCATTTCTGGAGAAAAATTGTGGAGTTTGGACAAAATTGTAAGGTTGCACATGATGAATTCTGTAACATTGCAACTTCCTGGATGGACTGGTAAGTGGTTCTGAATACAGCCATTGTCGCTCACAATGGACAGACACATACATACACACAAAAAAAAAGCTTGCCTCCCATCAGCAGCAGAGGTCCTAGCATGGCAGGATTCATGTTGGGTGTGTTAAAAAAAGAATTTAATAAATAAAAATAGTAATTAATAAATTACTATAATGTAACGAGTTGTCATCAACTTGAGTAACGTTATCTTCACTTTGCCTGTTGAAGAGAAACTAGTGTTTTTAGTGGGAAACCGTGTGCCGTTAGGATGACAGCAGTTAACCTGACAAGCCAGATAGTTTGTTACACAGAACCATCTGGGAAGCCGTCCATAGAAACTGTTTGGAAAAGTGCGGGCACTTTCAAACGGCACTTGGCAGGTGATTGGATGAACCATCACGTTTAACATGGGCTAACTACAACCAATCTGATCAACTCACCCAACCAAAGCTGAAACCGGCCAGAAGAAGTGCAAAAACCTTTTTTCCATCAATTAAAGCCTTCAGTGTTGTTCTTTGCTCTTCTTTCAATGAAAAAATACTCTCCAGTTCTGATATAACTGATGCTATCACAGTATCTATGCTAACCGCCATTATTTGTTCGAGATAAGTCGTTTCCATGGACACTTCTAGCTGTTGGCGTGCCTAAAATCACACCCGTGGCTGCCAGTAGTCCGTCCAAGGACGCTGATTGGCTCGCACTACCTATGGTGTGGACACAAGCAGATAACTCAGACCCTGGCAAGATGGATTCTCGCCTGATCTAACCAATCCAGCTGCCTTGCAAGGTAAAGCGGCAATGGCAGTGGTTGGGAAGACACTGAGGTTCAACGCTCCGTAGCATGGACTTACACAGTTTTTGCACAACTTTTGGTGTGTTCACATTTTCTTAGACCTGAAAATGAAGTAGCTTTATATAATCTGGGTAAACTGTTGGTTTGTTTACCACCTCTGTGATCGTCTGCTCATATTTCTTGACCCTTGGAAGGTTTTTATTGATGTCACAGTGTCCCAAGATACTTAGATCAGCAGTGACCTAGGTTAGAAGCTTGTCATCATAACCAACATAACTGATGTCCATAATCACAAGAATGTGACCCAAGTTGTAATAAACCAGATTTAACCTTTAAAAACTCATGTTGAGCTCATCCCACTCAGGTGGGATTCTAAGTTTTCAGATTCTACATGTTCATAAATTTGAGCCTTCAAAGCATTTCTCTATTGCTACCTCAATTCTTAATAAATCAGCCATTGTTATTCACTTCCATTTGATCTCTCCTCACTGAAATGCCATTTGCCTTGAAACCCGTACACCTGTACAAGTGCTGTACCTGATTCACTCTCAGTGCAGGAGCTTTGAAATGAATTCAAGGATTCTCATTCAAGCTTTGGAAACCTTGGGCTCACAGCCACATAAAGCACACGCATGCACACACACACACGCACAGACACACACATACCAAAGCCCTGGTTGCACTGTTCTATTGAAGACTAAAAGCCAAGCCACAGTAATCATGGAGGTAGATTAGCATAACGATACAAAGCAATGGGCCAGGCTTTGGCTGCTAGTCAATGCAAAACCATGACCTCCTATAATTACAACAGGCAGGACGCTTCCAAAGAGCTTTTCAGGGTGTGTGTGTGTGTGTGTGTGTGTGTGTGTGTGTGGGATGCCCTTCACATAGGGGCATAAATGAAATGTGAAATAACAAAGTCTTATCATTGTCTGAAAATGTGATGAGTTTGTTTGATGGCCACAGCCTGACTAAATATCACAGAGAGGAAGGAGGCCGGCTGCTGGAGGACAGTTTGACTGCACAATTACATGAATAAACAGTATGAATGCTAAGTACACATGAATATTTATAAACATACAGGCATGTTTAAATGTATAGGAATGGACATACAGTATAAGGAATTAAAGGAAGTATTTTGCAAAATACACTCTCTTATTCAGAAATAGACGAGAATATTTATATCCAGTTTTAGTGTGTCGAAAGGTATTCGTTTTGACGGTAAGCTAAATGTTTTCCTCTGATTCAGGTTTCTGTGCTAAGTTAGCTGTCTCTTTTTTGTTTGGTGCTGAGCAGGTAGTGTACAGTGGGTTTGTCAGAGTTTTTGTACACTGAAAACAGCTGCCTCCTACTGCTGGAAACAAGGCTAAAACAAGCAGAATTGCTTTTTGAAACCAAACCAGTGAGCTAAAAGATAATGTTTGTTGATTTGGTACTTTTCCCTTGCTTTTTGTGCTTCTACCATGGATAAAGAGACTACATAGTTTCTTTTCTGTCTGACTTTATGATTGTGAGTTTGCACAGGGTCTTTTATTTTGAAAACTGACAGGAATCTCTCCACTCTTCCTGTGTCTGACTTCCTGCCTGCTTGATTTGCTGTGTGCAGATTGACACGACATCTGTCAAACAAAGACTCTTTTCCTTTTCAGTGTGTCGTTTCATTTTCAAGTTGTAATAACTCAAACACATCGTCTAGCAAAAACTCATCTGAACATTTTGCTCAAATACAAAAGTGGATTTCTTAACTATAAAGCAAGCATTTATGTTGACAGTAGACATCTGGGCTCATCTGCTCATCAGGTGTACAAGTCTGTTCCATCCCTGCTGAGAAGAGACAGGAGAGTAGTACAAGGGGTTTTTGGGGCCCCAAGGGACCCAGGTCGTCTGTAAGCAATTACTCTTTGATCATTTGATTTATTGCAAATGTCTTTGGTGATATGCATCACTGATTCACACATTTAAACACTGAAATGGCAAATGGCTCCTGCATTTTCACGAAAGCTGAAATGATTAGTCAATTTAAAGATCATTACTTTTGCAGTTAACACACTAAATTTATCCTCCATCTTCAACATTATTGATTCTTTACATTGTCTATGTGTACAATGTTGTATATATTGTTGTATATATTGTATACAGAGTTTAATATTTTTACCAGAGATGGCAAAAGTATATATTTTCTTTAATCAAGTAGAAGTACAGATACTTGTGGAAATGTATCATCTTTTATGGGGCTTTTCATCTTGATGCGTGTTGAGTGTTTTCTTTTTTGTCTTGTTACATGGTTTTCATCTTGTCTTTTCCATTGTTTTTCTTCTCTTGTCATTTTTTGCCTTGTTACATTAACGTCATTTTTGTTGTTACGTTTTGTTACGTCTTTAAGTTAAATTTTTCATCTTGTTTTTGTCATTTTCAATTTGTTGTCTTTTCCAGCCTTTTTTCTTATCTGTCCTTTATCCTCTCATGTCTTTTCCAACGTTTTTTAAATCTTATGTTGTTTTAATCTTTTATGTCATTTACGTTGTTTTTGTCTTGTTATATCTTTTATGTAATTTTCCTCTTAAATATGTTGTGCATGATAGTCACAAATAGATACACAATGATACACAATTTCTATGTGTTATTGTTTCATTCATTTAACATCAGTCCTGATGCTGGAAGGCAGCGCACAATGATGCAAAAAATGAAAATGTAAGGAGTAGAAAGTACAGATATTTGTGTTAAAATGTAGGGAGTAAAAGTAAAAAGTTGTCATAAAATAAATAAAGTAAAATAAAATAAAATAAATAAAAGTACAGAAACCTGAAAAATCTACTTAAGTACAGTCACAAAGTATTTGTACTTAGTTACTTTCCACATCAGATTTTGAGGTCTGTCTTTGTCTTATTTTCCAATTTTTTATTTTCATTTTTTTCTATATATTGTAGTGTATAATGCATTTTTTTTTTACTTTTACATACTTTACTTTATTTCTATTTTCTTATCATTTCTATATGCATATATACACTTTTATTCTTGAATGGGAGCAACTGTAATTCAGCAAATAAAGTATTTCTGATTCCCATTTGGATTTTTGTTTGACAAAAGAAGCAATTTGAAGACGTCACTTTGGGCTCTGGGAAATTGTGATGAACATTTTTATAATTTTTTTTGGACATTTCATAGACTAATTGATTAATTGTGGAGATAATTTGCAGATTAATTGATACTGAATCCGTTAGTTGCAGCCCCAATCTTGGGCCTCTGTCTTAGAGAAAATCTATCCATAATACCTTTATGGTAATACAAATACCTTCATTTAAACTGATATTATTCTTACATCATGCATATCTCTAAAAATATTTCATTATTATTTTCATACAGTAAATGTAGGACAGAGAAGCATTTGAGCACATACTGTTTGTTTTCTGGGACTACAAACTGTGGAAAGGTGTATGTTTGGGGGGCCCACATCTTATTTTTGCCCTCGGACCCCTAGTGTGTTAATCTGGCCCTGTTTATGGATGATGTCACTGATGCTATGGCCATATTTTTGTCCACTCCATGCTGAAAGTACATTTTCCACAATAACCATCCATTAAAGCCGGAAAGGACACTGAGAATTGATTTTAATCAATAGCAGCCAGCTCTGTGTTCTGCTTGGTCTCAGACTGCTGCTGTTCGTACGTCATCCAGCAGCATCCTGAGTTGGCCGGGGCTGGATTAGAGGTGAGGGGTGATGCAGTACAACTCCTTCTATCAGTGTAATTGCTCTGGGCACTGGAAGCTATTTTCAGCACAGGAACAGAAAAAAAGAAAAAAATCAGGTCGGTGTCTTTTGTTGGTAGACCAAACCCACTGTGGCCCCTCCATCCAGCTGAGGACCTCTTTGAAGCCTCCTGCCAGGGAGAATTACTTTGTCACATCCTTGGGACGAGGCTTTGATCACACGCCCATAGAGTCGAAATGTCGATGTCTATCACAGGTGGATATGTGTGTGTGTGCGCGCGTGTGTTGTATGGTCCAAGTTTGTGTTACATCACAAACACATTGTGTGTGTGTATACATGAATACATGTTGTGTCCCATTTCCTCTGCGCAAAAGCATTCAATCTGTTATTTCCCTCCCTTCACTTTGCTTCACTTTTTTTCTCTTGTGTAAGCATTGAGTTAAAAAAAAAATACTGTATTGACCTGTAAAGAATTGTATATCAACCAATGTTAACTTCCCAAGGATAAGAAGTAAGTAGAAATGTCAGTACAGAAATGATTGAGCAGTGGACTCTCGTGCTGTCTGAGGTGAAGGACTGGAAGTAATAAAAAGGAAACCAGCCAGCATGCAGACATTTCTGGCGAAGCAGTTCTAAACAATGGTTAAGATTCGGATTATTATTATTATTAATGTAGAAAATACTAAAACATAACACTGAGCTTTGGATCTGCTGCCTGCTAATTAGTCAGTTAATTGATTTTAAATTCAGTATTTAATCAATCATCAGTCAGTCCAGATTCACATCAAGTCCTGTACTTATTTTGTTCTTTACTTGAACTCCATTTTATCCAACTGTATGCTTCTACACTACATCCCAGAGGCAAATACTGCACTTTTTAATCCACAAAGCTTAAAAAAATCGGTTTTCTGACTTTTTAGAGATACGTGGTTCTCACAGGACAGTGATGCTACAGACATTAGATGGTCTTATAGACCATGATGCATTGCTGCAGCCAACAGTGGCCTCTAAATTAGTTAAAATGCTCAGCCTTAAACATGTACAGCAGTAAACAGCAGTAACGTTAATACAGTAATATGAATCCAAAAACATCAGACATAATAAGACTGACAGAAACATTTTACTGCAACATGAATACTTTTACTTAAAGTACATTTATCTGATAATATTTCCCATACTTTTACTTCAGTAAGGTTTTGTGAATGCAGGACTTTACTTGTAGTGAAGTATTTTTAAAGGATCTGAATACTTTTTTACATTAATGGACACCTCAAACGAGGAACATCATGTCCATATATTGTCTACAGACAGACAGAAGCTGCTGCAGGAAAGTGTGCACACGCATATGAACACATATTCACATGCGACGTGTTATCTTTTCTGAGCTACAGATTATAAATGCTGCTGCACGTTGGCACTCATCAAACGTGATAAATAGTTGTATTTCATTCTCATTTCTGTCAGACACAAAGTCACAGAGCAGCTCTGGATGTGACTGTGAGCACGACACAGACAGACAGGCTGCAGCACAGCTAACATCAGACAGACGACAGAGGGAGGAGCACCATGTACTGCAAACTATCACATCAACTTGTTACCTTGTTGCACAATTAATCAAAATTTTATCAAAATCGAAAATTGGCTTTCTGCAGTTTTCAAATAGTAGGAGGTGCATTATTTGTCAAAGGCAAAAGTGCCAAAATGAATGAATGTGGTGAGGCAGAGACGTTCTGTCCTATAGATTCTACAGACTTTAAAAAAGAAACATCTTTTGTCACAGATTCCTGCAAAAGAAATCACACCATAGTCATTTTATCATGTTTTTTGATCAAAATAAGAATAATGATGCAAAAAAAATGATCATTACCTCTAATATCACAAATAATATCGCAATTGCAATATCAGTCAAAATCATCGCGATTAGATATTTTCTCTAAATCTTTCAGCCCCATTGGAAATCCCCACAATAATCACACATCATCATTTTCATGTGTTTCAATTCAAATAGGAATAATACAAAATCAGTCCTTCTAATACCACAAGTGCAATATGAGTCAAAATAATCAAAATTATGTATTTTTTTTCAAAATCATTCAGCCCTAACTACTACACTTCTGTTATAAAAAATCACAGGGAACCTTTAACACATTTTCTAGCATGTAGAACAGCTGTATGGTTCTGCTTCACAGGGTGGGAAAATATCAGGTCACTTTATTGTGACTCATTTTTTAAATGATTGTTTTTCTGTTATTCCTGTATCATTTTATATATGCCAAATAACTAGCTTAGTTCATTAGCTTGATGCTAACTCATTTGCAATATTATCTTGGCAAACGTGTGCTTAATTTTGAGTGACCATTAACGTCATTAGGCCCAATATATCTGATATTGCAGTGAGCAGCAGCCTCTGATCGCGAACAGAATATGGCAACTGTTTCGGCTAAATATTTATGACTTTGAAAACACCAAATACTTGCTTTAACAAATTTCACGAGTGTATAATATGAAGAATTGTAAAATGTCACATCCATGAGGCTGTTCAGTCACACAGTGACCAGATCACAGGAAATAAACTTTCATCGTCACAGCTGTAGTGAAAGTCAAGCTGCAGTTTAATATGTGTATTATAATGTTGATTTATGTTGAAATGGTGTTCTTCAGCCCTAATAATTATTAATACCACCAGAAAATAGACTAAAGCGCTCAGGTTTGGAACCCACATACATCAGGATAGTGTCCTTCTGTTCCCAGGATGGAAAATGTGTCATTTTCAGGAAAAATATTAAACCCCACTCCTCACCATCTAACATTACACAGTCTGTGATTTTTTTTTTTTTTTTTTTTTTTGTGATTTTCTGAATAAGCCAGCACTAGGTGGAGACATGGCAGAGGGGCATTTCGTGGTTTGAATCCTGGTTTCCTCTGAGTACTCAGTTTTTTTTGTTTTTTTTTGTTTTTTTTGTTTTTTTTTTTTCTTCATCTCATTTATTATTCTTACAGCACTGGCTCAATAAACAGGAACAGCTTAATGTTGTACTTCACTTCAAAAAGTACTTATTTCTTATTCATTCTATTATACATTTTATTTAAGTGTTCAGGGTTTTGAAAGGAATGTTTTCATGTTCAATTTCAGATGTGAAGGATGTTCATGTAAAAACTCACAGTTCTGCTGTGAGCAGTTTTCAGAGGCTTTATTAATTTGGCCTAACATCTTTTTGTATTTACTACTTTCTTATGGCACTAGCTTACTGAGTATGAGCAGCTGAATGTAGCAGTTTAATTCAAAGAATATTTTTTAACCACTTATAATAGAGCTGAACAATTTAAAAAAAAAATCTTATTGCGATTATTTTGGCAGACATTGCAATTGTGATGTGATTTGCAATATTAGAATTATTATTATTATTATTATTATTAGAAGAGAATTATAATTTCTACAGAAATAATCTAATTTTCACTGAAAAACATATTAAAATGAATATGGTGTGATTTTTGCAGGGATCTGTACCAAACAAAGATGTTTTCTCAAAGGGATAGTTCACCCAAAAATGAAAATTCAGTCATTATCTGCTCACCCTCATGCCGATTAAGGGTTGGGTTTATGTTGTTAGTCCACAAAACACTGCTAGAGTTTCACAGGAAAACAGTGTTGCAGAAACAACTGCAAAAAAGAACATAAAATGCCTCCATACTGCTTGTGTGGTTCAATCCAAGTCTCCTAAGTCCCAGTATGCCGTTTGCAAACCGTCCACACTGCACACACCCAGTTCAGACAGGTGCATGTGCACATGAATGTGGCTCCAAACTAAGATTCTACAGTGAAGATTCAGGCTGTGGAATCGCAATATTTAATAATCATAAGACGTACCCAATCGGCACCCAAGTATCATGAAAGCATTGAATCTGGAGATCAACATATCGTCCCAGTCCTAGTTTTCTCCACTGGAAGGGTACCTCACGGCCACTGCATCACATTTTTCCATTTTAAGGGCACCCATTACTGGTTGATTTCACTCAGTCCGGCACATATGTGCAATGGAGTGTTTTGCCCACCTAATTATGTTCTCTTGCTCAGATTTTGTTGATTTGGTCCTCTTTCCTTGGTCTTTGTGTTTCGACCATGGATAAGAACACTATGTAGTTAAACAGTTTCTTTTCTTTCTGTCTTTATGATCGTGAGTCTGCACGGGGGCTTTTATTTTGAAAATTGACCGGATTCTCCCTAATTTTCTACGTCTCACTTCCTGCCTGCACAGTCTGCTCTATGCAGATTGACTTCTGCAATGCGGCCGTAGACGACGCAGCCATGCCTGGTGGAATTTAGCCATTGGTGCATGACATTACATTTTTGTAAATGGGAGGGCACCCAGCAAACAATTGAAACATTTTCATTGCATATTGGGCCACCATGGAGGGCACTTTTGCAGAGTTTTTTCATTTTAGTTTTTCTATGTTGGAAACTTCAGCAATACAATAATGGACAGACTTATAGTCAGTTTCGCAGTATATCATTATCAGACATATTTTATACAATATCCCATATATTCAGGGCACGAAATATGAGAAGCGAAAGTCTTGAAAAGCCATAGTCTTTCAATATGCATCTATATGAAAACAAGTGCAGCCTTATGAAGGAAGTGTCTGCATCAAAAGCTCCACTCCTGCACTTCATCTACAGGGAATATTAAAGCATGATACAGCTGAACCTCACTGTCTGTCAAATCCTCACTTTGAGATATTCATATTGGCACACTGCTCGATAGTTAAATTCCTATTCTAACCCTCCAATCACCACCTCCACCTCCACCACCACCGTCATCATCCCACCAGTGTCCCTCCTCAGATATTATCCCTGTCGGCTGAGGACATGTGGCTGAGCCAGTTAGGCTAAATCCAAATCAATTCCTCTCCGATGGCCGTAGAAAAGTACCAAATCGAGTTTATGCTCGGCTAATACAATCAGCCTGTGGGTGGGGAGAGGATGACTGTGCCATCATGTCTTCCCTAATTTCATTTCGCCAGGCAGGCAGGCAGGCAGGCAGACGGGCAGGCCTGCTCAGTGGGGTTGGTGCTGGAGGGATGCCCACTGCCACCAGGCATGGCTGCATGAGCTCAGCGCCAAATACCATGGCTGTCAAAGGTTTCACAGGAGAAAACACTGGGCCAAAACCCTGGGCTGGAGGGACAGAGGAAGAAAGAAATGAGGTGAGACACAAAGAGTTGGATGATGGGAAAACAAAGAGACAGAATAACAACTGAAGTAAAACCCTGGATTATGAAACAGTACATCATTGAGCAAAGAACCTGAACTCTTCAATTTGGGTTCAAGTTCCAAAATTGTTCTCTGGTAATTGTTACCTGAAGCTGGTTTACCTCCACTAACCTCAAAATGCTAATGTTTGCAGATTATTTAGGATTTTGGGTCTTATTTTTGTAGGTTTGGCCATTGTTTCGGTTTGTTAAGCTAACATTTTAATTATCAAAGTAATTGTGTCAGTCTGGAAACAGCACCACTGTAATTTGGCTTAGGCTAAAACTCGCATCATTTAACCCATCACCCCAGTTCTGGTGGCCTGTCCCGGGCTGTCCCTGGCAGGAGCTGTCCTGGGAAATGTCCTTGTGGTAATGCTTAAATTTTCAGGTCCCATAATTTCATGGCAAATAGGTGGTAATTATCAAGTAATGTATTTGAAATGTGTTATAATTTACCTTCAAATTACCCCCAAATTTCATGGTAAGTATGTCATAATTCTCATGAAAATGACACATGCGAATTATCACATAGTTACCATGAAATTTGGAGGTAATTTGTGGGTAAGAAATTAAAAATATGTTACTTGGTCATTGCCACGTATTTACCATAAAATTATGGGACCTGGAAATTGAAGCGTCACCATTCTTGTTTCTAACTGTGAGTTAACAGCAAACAGCAAAGTGAAATAATATTTTACATGGCAGGAAAGACCAGGCAGTGACATCTCAATTGTGATCATTTTGGCCAACAGAGGGGGCTGCTCACTACAGCAGCTTCAAATCGTTCTTCTTTTTTCTAAGAACTACTTGCTTAAGCTAGGTTTAGAGAAAAATTGTTGTGAAAAAAATGAGTGTCAAATTAATCCACAACATCACTACAAATGTATTTTCAAGCCAAGCAGAGTGGAGAGGATGGACAAGAGGAAGACTGGAGAGGAAGAAGAGTGAAGGAGACTGAGGAGGAAATGTAAGATATGATTACATAGCCTGACAATTTATAATTCCAAACAGTGTTGAGATTGCCTGTATTTTTCTTCTTAATTATTTTGACTAACCTGGGAGGTTAGTTTAAAACCAGTATGTAACTAGTTACTAGTGATGCAAGGATTGACCCACAACCCATAGACGGGCGGGTTTGGATTGACTTTCTAAAAAATACCACAGGTTCGGGCAGGTGGGTCAAGTGACAAAGCAGTGGTCAGAGTAAGGTATTAATGAGTTGCTGACGCAGAAAGAGAGGAAGAAAGAGAGCACTCTGACAGCTTATCCCTCTAGAGACCATCACAGTGGCAAGACCCTGAAAATTGTGCTAAGTCACTGAGTGTAAACTTGGTGATTTGCGGTTCAGGTTGTTGATTAATGCATAATCCTGCAGGATTGGCTCTCATGATGGGGCAGCTGGGCACAAGTTTTAATAAACCCATGCAACACTAAATATCATTTGATGTAGATTAGCTAGCAAGTTAGCAAGCATTTGGCTAACATTAGCTAACTTACAATGCAAGTATATACTGTATATATGTTTCTTTTACAGATCTTTAGCAATGTCTTTCAACTATCTTCAAAAACTGTTTTTTCAACATAGATGAGCCCAGCATGTTGCATATCTAAGTACAGGAAACAGGAAAGGAGAAAGCTGACCGTGGTTCCACTGGGTACAAACTGGAGAACAGAGTTAAAAGGACCGGGACTATGGAAGGGTCTTACTATTTATGACGTACCAACAGATAAGATCTCCAATAAGTTCTGGACTAAACTGGAAAAAACGCTCCTCACTAATGCCATCACTGCATGGCTGGCAATGTCATTCAGCCCGAATTGTAATAACCTCAGTGATCCTTTGACTATGACATCTCATACCATCAGGTCAAAAATGATTCCAGTGCTTTGGTTTAGGCTCATGGTGGGAATGTTTTTTGCTGGACTAACTTTTGCGCTCCTTTGCATTGAGGTTTGGGTCCCTTGTGATATGTTATGCATGTTATCCATTCTCCCTAATCCATAGGAATAGGTAGTGTGTTAGTCCAATCTAGTTATAATAGACTCCCAGTTTAAGGAAACCCTCTGCGGATCCTACAGAAAGGAGGGATGATGTGAATCTTTACATTATGCATTTTTGCTCCTTCCTCCCATCAAACAGTCGAGCTGCGGCAGCATACAGCCACCGGCTGTGAGCGCAGCTGCTCTGCCTGGCTGTGCTGGCTGAAGCTGTGGCTATGAATATGGTTATTGGCTGCATGTAGGGTTATATCTACATGCTATGGATGTGGCTACAGAAGCTGTACTCTGGCTGCTCTTACAATATTAACATCCTATTAACATTGAACCTGAGGTGCGACACCAACCTGACTTTTCTGGGGGGTCATGTCTTGAAAAGGTTGAGAACCACTGTGCTAGTTATCTACTTAATTGAACTGATACAGATGTGCGCCTGAGCCAGACACAGCTGGAGGTTAAATAGCTCCAGAAGTAATGACATACATTGATATGTACCTGTCTACAAGCCATTCCCATCATGTATATACATTTACTACATTAGTCTACAACTCAGTTTATTCTTCTTAACTATTACTCCTTACCTGGCTACCACACATTTCTATTATATTGTACTATATTGAGGACTATGAATTTCACTGCCAACTGCTGCTCTACTTTAATTGTGGTACATATAACAATAAAGAACTTAAGCATGAACACTCTCTACACAAACTAGAGTACTGCTCAGGCCACATATTTCCATCCGTCTGAGAAAGTAGTAACCAAGCCTGACCGGAACCCGACAGGCATTCTGTTTCATATGCCCAATGCAGTTATTGTAAATTAAAGCACTGACTTTATTATATTGCTATCAGATGTGTCTCACCCATAACATATCAACTCTGTAGCCCTTCTAAATCAAAGCTAAATATGAATTATGTGTATAATGTGTATTTTGATTCACATTAAGAGAACTCTGAGACACTTTAAAATATAGAATGACTGCTCACTATGTCTATGCTCTAAAATGAAAAAATGCAACATTTTGTCAACTCTGTTAAACATACAGTACATTTAATAAAACATTTAATCATTAGGAGGTTGGCCCATTACAAGGGTTAATTGACAAGAGTTTGATCTTTTAAAATATATTTTTCCAGCATAATTGAAAAGAAAAAAGCAAAACACCTTCAAAATATGGTTTTGTCCCAATTTTTAGATTTTTTAACCACTGATGATTATCAAGTCTTCATATTCATATACTCGTGAACTCAACTGAATTACATAATCGTAATCATAATCTGTTTTTACATAATCACAGTTTATCTGGAGGCCATCCTTCTTGAATATTTACCACCTGACATAGCCTAGGTGTTGCATTTATGCGTTGTCACGTACATAACAAACCCCAGCATTGAACAGGGAGCTGACGTGACAGCACCCGACGCAAAACTGAACATCATTTCTAAATTCTGGTACAAATTTCCCATCAGGCTTAGGTCAGGTATCAACCTTCTAATAAAAGCATTTTCACACATACCTGTGGAATCTAATGTAAATGTCTCGGTCCAGGTAAAAATGGTAAAATAAAAAATAAAAAACTGTAATCATACTCCTTGTATCAAACCTAATTGACAATGACTGGCTGGTATATGATATTATTTTATAAAAGGACAGCCTTATCAGTAAACAAATAGAATATCAGTATAACCAAATGCAGGTCCATGGCACCATAGGACTGTAGGAAAAGCCTTTTAACCACTAATACCCCGATGTGGCCCAAAAGCCATCAATTAATACTCATGGAGCCCTGGCACTCTTTCATGGAGCCATAGAGCCAAGAGGCTTTCTCTCTGTTTCTCTCTCTACAGGAACATTTCGCCTTTTAGCGTGTGGATGCCAGCATAAAGCAGATGTCAGTAAAGTGGTCCCTCGGTAGGCGAGGCTGATGAACACTAATGGAAGTGGTTACCTCACCAGGAAAATGGACCACTCAGTGATGGTGCTGGCATGGTCCATTTGTACAGAGAGCGAGCAGGTGGATTGACTTGAATCAGGGGAGCATTGAATATTTACTCCCTTGGCCTGACCCTGTGTTGGCAGACAGAGCGCCCTGAAATACCAACTGGAAGTTTTAGACCCACTGTAAGGTCATTCCTGTTTGTTGAATTCTTTCATTTATGCTTTAATGTTCCGTTAAATGCCTTGAATGTTAAATCTAACAGTTTTTACAAGTATGAACCACAAATTAATACATTTGTAAAGCAGCTTTACTACACAACAGATTTGTAGTGGTTCAATACGAAGCAGGGACCATCTACACTTGCAAATATTTTTTAAATGCCACTATCTTGTGATCACAGTGAAATATTTTATCTCGAGATAGCAAAGCTCATTTTCTCGAGAAAACAAAAGACTGATTTTTTCAGATAACAAGATAATTCATCATGAGAAAATGATCACTGAAGTTCACTTCTCTCGCCAGTGAAGTTGCAGAGAGAGCAAGAGACAGTGCACAACTGTATGGCGCTGTACAGATCTCTGATGAACATTATTTATAAGAGGGAACAACCTTTTATTTTCTCATGATAATGGGTTGATTGTCTCGTTATCTTGAGATAACGAAGTTCGTTTTCTTGAGATAATGAGTTAAGCTCCAAAAGCGAGAATTCTGACCAATGGTGTTTTGTGCAACCTCATCTCTCTTTTGAGAGGCTGCCCGGCTTCACCTCTATGTTAATACGTGGCGGACGAACCCTCGGCCTGCTCCATTAGATCTAATCCTAGTATTGCAGGAATTAAAACTGGTAGCAATGAACATCAGGTATAATTATATGTTGATGACCTTCCACTGTACATTAAAGGCTCACTAACTTTTTTATTTCCACTGCCACTAGAATGTCTGAGATAGCAAGATGGATTAAGTCCTTATTACAGGGAAATTTAGCTTAGTTATGTATATAAAATAATTACCACATCCTTGTTATTTCAAGATAACAAAATAACTCTTGATCTTGCGATAATGGCATCAAAAAATATTTGCCAGTACGGCTTTTCTCGGCTTCCCTAGGTAAATATCGATACACCTGCCTATTTGGTGCATCTCTGAGCCAGTATATAATCTAAACCCTCAGCCTGAGAGAATCTTTATTGTTAATGCTTGTGGAAATTTGTCTTGAGTGGTTGTGGGTGGTGTTGCACCCTTGGGTGTCTTGAGGCCAGGCTAAGGGTGCTGCAAGATTTATAACATTCATTTACTGTTTGTTTTTAATAACATTACAAAACGTAAGCTGTTTTATAGCACTTCATTTCAAACATATTAAAACAGAAGGAAAACGCATCGTATAGTCGGTGTGATCAGGCCCTTTCATGACAAGAAGCGACCTGTCAGTGGAGTCAGACCTACAGGCTGTGGTATCCCTCCTAGAATCAACAGCCTTTATTTATTTTGCAGTATGTAGCATAAATCAATGCCACACACCACAGCATTTATAACCTTAGTTAATTTGCGATGCCCATCCCTAGTCGGGCCTTAAAAATAGATAAGACTCACCAATCAACTTGGTGACAGTGCCTGCAAAAAATGTTTTTTGTTGTTTTTGTTTTGTTGTTTGTCCCTAACTGTAAGCTGATTTTAATTGTGGAACAAATTAGGTAAATACAAGTGTCATATTAGTGTATTTATTTGTATTCATTGTTTATTTGTAATAATCTGTAAATCTACTGACTTTCGTTGTGAGGGATGGGGCTATATTATTCACCGGTATAGTATAATATCTTAAATTGTTAAAACTGATCCATGTACGGGCGGTGCGATGGCGCAGTGGTTAGCGCTGCCGCCGCACAGCAAGTAGGTCCTGGGTTCAAATCCCCGAGCCGGCAGGGCCTTTCTGTGTGGAGTTTGCATGTTCTCCTCGTGTCCGCGTGGGTTCTCTCCGGGTACTCCGGCTTCCTCCCACAGTCCAAAGACATGCAGCAGGTTAATTGGTGACTCTAAATTGCCCGTAGGTGTGAATGTGAGTGTGAGTGGTTGTTTGTCTCTGTGTGTCAGCCCTGCGATGAGCTGGCGACTTGTCCAGGGTGTACCCCGCCTCTCGCCCAAAGTCAGCTGGGATAGGCTCCAGCTCCCCGCGACCCTCACGGATAAGCGGTTACAGAAAATGGATGGATGGATGGATGATCCATGTACATGTAAATGTTATATTGGGTGTTGGTCGCTTTGGTCAAAAAAAAAAGAAAAAAAAAGGGAACTCCTGGCTCAGGAGCTCACAAGGGGCACAGTATTGGGGGGAAGTATTTATTGTTAATCAGCCTGTTTTCAGCAGAAAAACAGGCATTTAGATGGTCTTTAACATGCAGCTTATTACTATCCATATCCAAGTTTATTATTAGGCAGCGACCTCTAGTGGCCATAGTAATTATGTCTGGAGACGTATGAAGAGCAGGGAGCAGAGAGTATGAAGTCCAGCTATGTCTGCAGGCAGGTATGTATGCAGGGTTGGTGATAGAAGTTTCTTAAGTTTCATCATGTACATGATTTACGTCTATGGTGACCAGATTCCAACAACCCAAATGTGGGACAAAGAGTATGTTTGTGTGAGACAATGTAGGACACATTAGCCATGCTGAGTGATTGAGTGTCTAAAATTTAGATAGTAGAAACTGAAACATTTCTATCATGTCCTGTAGCTTGTAGCATCTCGATTAATAGATGAGTATGTGTCCCAGTCTTTGTTGTAGCTGCGTTTCCTTTTCTATGAGGTAGTTTCCATTATCTACTGCCTAAATCTGCATAACTTGTGGCTTTGGGCAAAGATGGTGACGAGTTAACCTACACTTGACCCCTGTGTGCACACTTTGATTGACATCAAACAGCCCGGTGATGATAAAAGACAGATTTTAGAGACATGTCTGTCCTGCAGTGGTTAGACTTTTGAAAACTAGAGCAAATCAAAATGTGGGACTAGGTCTCAGTATGTGGAACGTGGGATAAGGAATAAGAATGCTGTGCAGTCCCATACAAAGTGGGACACCTGGTCACCCTACTTCTGTCACGAGACATATGTAACATACTTATTTTACCCCATTCCAGGACCTTTTCCTAAACTTAACCAAGTAGTTTTGTTGACTGTTGCTGGTACTCAACAGTCATATATGATGGCAATCAATCTTTTCTGAGGTATTAGGATGTGTTGGGTCAGCCCAGGCATCCTGACATACCTCCCAGAGAGACATTCTGGTAAAGGATCTTTTTTTTTTCTCTATCTTGGGCCTTAAATTTTGAAGATTCCACTGCAGCCTGTTATTTTACTGGTGCTCTCTTTGCCCTCAAACTGGCATCTTTGCAGCTTTACCCACTGAAAACGGCGGTGTTCTCTTCTGCCTAGTTTTTCCCATCAACCTCTGTGATGACTATGAGAGCTGATGGCTCTGTTAGTCCCAGCTTGTCTCTGCCTCTCTCTGTCCACAGCGACTGCTGTGGCGGACCCCACATTTTTACGTGTCTCGAGGCGGATCGTTCTGTGAATGGTATAGGCATAACACTAATCTGTCTAGACTCGTCTTGCCATTCAGCACAGACAGCAGTGGGAATTCAGGCTCCCAGCCTGCCTTGACTGAGACAGACACAGAGGACCAGAGGGCCTCATCTCCTAGTCGTGGGAGTGTCTAACTCTAATTGTCTCAACATTTCATTCAGGTACCTTCAAGAAAGGTTGCATCCAGTCACAAAAGGGGGTCAAATTCCTCCTCACAGGTCATCTCTCTGCGGGAGTCCAGTACAAGTGGAACAGAGTGTATCTCTACAGACGAGTGTGTCTCAGAAGCTCAGCTAATGTTCTTTAGGATTACAGAGTAAGAATTCTTGTCTAGAAGCTTTAGACAGATTCATGAAACAGATTCGTGGCGCAGCCTTGTTTCGTGACCAGTGTTGGGAAACTTACTGAAAAGTTACTCAAAAAGTAACTGAATTACTAACTGACTTAGTGCATTATGAAAGTAACTAGTAACTAGGAAAAGTAACTTTTTTCTTATTAATGCACACATTATTTTAGTGTTGCTGTGGCCCAATGTGAGACAAAACAAATGTCAACTTATCATTGTACCCATTGTCACAATGATAAAAGTAAGTCATGGAACAATGAAACACAACAGATATGTTTTAAAACTTGTATATATTTTTGACAGATTTATTGTAGCCTCAACGGGCCTTCAAATCAAGCATTAGCATTAGTAAAACTGCCTATCTTAGCAATCCACGCTAATCTTTAGCTAAATGATTCACATGGTTTTATAAACTGGTAAATCAACAACATGTATAATACACATTTTTTTAGACTAGGATGAATATGCTTTGACTTAACAGTTACTATACCTGATTTCTATCCATTGCAGCCAGATTTATGACAACAAATGTGCACAGTTGCCAGGCAGGGTCAACTATACCCACTGATTCACCTTGCCCCACTCTTCCCTATCTTAGAAATTCAAAGCATGTACTGTGTTATCGTCACTCCTTTGTCTATTAGCACACAGTATCAGCACTGATTAGTTGTTTGGTGTGTGATTACTTTAAACAAGCTGTTGCAGTGCAGCATGAAAATATGCCACAGCATCATGACGCATCGCAGAGCCTCATATGCGCCCCGGTCGCGCAGCACAGTAGAATTTCTAACGTTCTCCATTAGGGGATGAAGGCTGCGAAGAATAAAAGCTTACTGCGCTGAGAAAGCACAGATGAAGGTTACACACTGTAGCAGTCCAGCAAAGAGCAGAGTAAGAAAAACGCAGCTCTCCATGCGCCAACAGAACGGAGGGAGAGCAGAGCACACAACCAAATGACCTGATATCACAAAACACTCTGTAAAGATTGAGTCACAGAAAGACGAAGACATCCCACAGATAAAAGCTAATGAAAGTGCAGGAGAAGACCAAGAAGCCGCCATCATTCCTCCGTGCAAAACCAGGGAAGATCGAGTTATTTTACAGTCTTCAGCAAAGTGGTGTCTCTGCGCACAGGTGCGCCAAACAAACACTCAGTCAACTTTGCAAAATAGCAAGCTGTCATGCAGATGATCATACTGAGCCAAACATGTTTGCTAACCATCCACAGGCGCTAAGATTAACTTACAAAGTGACTCACCATCCAGGTGCTCCTGATAAAGTTTGAGGAGGCTGATCAGCATCTGTTCTCCCTGCAGATGTTACATTTAGTGATTCTTTTGTTTGGGCCTTGTGTGAAGTTATTACAGCCAAAGGTTGTGACAAATGACACAACAGCTGCAGGTGAGCTTGCCACAATGGCGCTGCTGCAGCAGTTATCTGTAACTGTGCACGCCAGATCGGTATGGTTAGGCATGATAATAAAGGTCAGATGATAAAAAACCTTAAATCCTTTTAAGTTGTTGGCTTTTTTCACATAAACTAATGAGCCCTTTTAAATTTCAGTAATTGTAGCGGCATTGCTGAATTTGAAAAGTAACTAGATACACTGCTAGTTACTGCAAAAAGTAGTGGAGTCACAGTAATGCATAATTCCCAACACTGTCCGTGACACACGAGAGCTGTGTCCATTTGACCTGACCGTCCAGATCAAGTGACCATATAAACTGATCAAGATTCACCAGTACAGACAAGCACTGTTCATCACTACAGACCTGTCAGATCATTATTAACATGCCTTTGAAGCATGTTGCTTTGCTTTGGGAGTAGCCAGCAAGAACATCAAGTTAATCACAAGGTAAACAAAAAAAGTTCCAGTACACACCAGGATTCTTGGTTTGACACTATGTGTGACAGATTACACCTGTAGGCACAGAGAAACAATGTAGGTTAAACATACAAGCACAAGCACAAAAATGTACTCAGGCTGTACAAGGAAAGAAACCATGGTTCTGCTGCTTCTTTTAAATTTGTAGGTAGGTGTGGAGAAATCCACTCCTATCCCTTTAAAGCTGGCATCAGGTAACATATTCTCAATTCCATGGAGCCACATGGGTTGAACAGAACAGCCAGATTTTTACTGTGATTACTTGTATCTCATTATATTACAAAAACTGAAATGTAGTATTTCCATCTAATTTAGCAGAATTATAGTTGTTATGACCTATTATTGTTGACTTTTTGAAGTGCATTTTTATTGGGGAATATTAATCAGCACCTGATTATTAAAAGGCACACCTGATGGCAATCAAGCACAGAGAGAATCTGAAACAACATGCAGAACACCTAGTTTACTCATTTTTTGTTTTCTGTTAATAAAATAATGTCCGTCCAAAAGTCTATCCTGAAGTGCACTGGAACTTTGATTTTTTGGTCTACTGTGGTTTACCCTTCACCAGCTGAAACCCAGGAGAGGTACTGCTGGGTTCAGGGTATGTATAGTTTTTATTTCATAATATTAAGGTAAACCCATGTCCATGTATATTTTGCACTTTTTTTCATGACCTGATCCACGACGTGTTTCTCCAGGCTCACTGGGGCACCTCTGGTAGTTCACTGAGTGTTTGAATGGGTGAATAAGAGGGAATTATAATAATGCTATATAAATATAAATGCAGCCATTTGCCATTTATTTGGAAATATTTAATTGTATATTTAATACTTTTATGTATTTGGATCTCAAGAAATGATTAAATCGAAGGCAACTGGACTTGTTTATGTGTCATAGAAGACGTTTCGCCTGTCATCCAAAAGCTTCATCAGTTCATGCGTGTCAGACTAGTCAGAGCTAGTCTGACTGTCAGGCTAGCTCTGACTAGCTAAAGCTAGAGTCAGAACTAGTCTTGTCAGCCCCACCTTCTCCATATGTGGACTTTGTTGCTCTTTTACTACATCATCTGAATTTGATGGTACATCAAAACATAATCAATTTAATTTTTAGGAGTCAGGGTTGTCCAGTCTGTTCCATCAGTTGTTTTTTTTTTTCTTCTATTTTTGTTGTTGTTGTTTTTCTCTATCTGTTATATTGGTTGTCCATGTTGAAAGATACCTACCGTGGTTGGACTTAGCAATTTCACAAATACCAGATAGTGACACAGAGCAAAGGTTGAGCATGGAGTAATAGTATAAATGTAGGCAATGAAGTAGTACTGACATGCATATAAAGTATATGCGTCTCTCTCTCTCTCTCTCTCTCTCTCTCTCTCTCTCTCTCATCTCTCTCTCTCTCTCTCTCTCTCTCTGTGTGTGTGTGTGTGTGTGTGTGCGTGCGTGCGTGCGTGCATGCGCGCGTGCAGTATTTGTGTGTTTCTGCCTTGTATTTGTGCCTCAGTGTCTTGCTGCTTTTTTCCTTACTGCTGTGTGCATTTGTCTGTGTTCCCTCCTGCCTTTATGTCTACTGCTTTGTTTTTTCCCTTTTTTTCCTGTGTGTGTGCGCTGCACAGAGGAGAGCGGGCCTAGTGGAGTGGAGCTGGCCAATGTAGTGTGGAAAGAGCTGCAGTCAATGCTGTGGAGTCAATGACCCCTGAGCCGGTGGGAAACCCTGCAGGAGAAAACTCCACAAGTACCCAGCATCCACTGAGCACTGCTGGAGGCTGCCGCCGCCGCGCCACACTCCACTCAGCCTGCTCAGCTCCCAGCTCTGCTGCTGCTGCTGCTGCTGCTGCTGCTGGGACTGAAGGAAAATCAGCCACCTCAGGTGAAGCACGCTGGAGGTACTCAACAACTTCATTACATGATTCACCATCATTTCTATGTTAAAATGACAATCTTAACATTTACACTGAATATTCCTTTAATATATTTTAAGAGCTTCAGTTAACTCAGTTATTCTGCAATAGGATATAAGGACATAGGACATAAACAATTTGTGCTGTGTAACATTAACTTGAATAATACTAAAGGTTAATATATACAGTAGTGGTATTCTAATCCTTCACTTAAAGGGACAGTTCACCCAGTTGAGTTTTTCAATTCATTCACATTCTTCCATGATGTGAGCACAAGAAAAAATCACATTCACCTCCATTGTATCAGTGTTGGCAAGCTGTGAACCCCCAGAAAAGTTGATATAGGATGATTCAGCAAAACCAAGATCGGGTTCAATAACGATGTTTTTACATCCTGTAGCAAATTGTTTGTTTCAAAAACATCTTTAATTTGTGCTTCCCTCTGTTTTCTTCACTGTTACCTGGTTTGATCAGTGCTTGGTTCTCAAAATCCTCAATTTGATTTGAGTTTGATTTAAGTCACGATTTTGTCCAATATTCAAATATAATTTTTTTTTGCACTGACGGCTATGCCATTGTTTGACTATCTAGTCATTGCTTTTATGTCCTGACAGCTGTCATTTACATTTTAAATTCTTCTTTAAAAAGATAGCCTCATGGTATCAAGTGTGATAAAACAGACAGTAGGCTATGCTGTCTTGTCTTTAAAGTCTTTTTTTGGACATGCGTCAGATGCTGCAAGTAGAAGTGGTGGGGGAGAGAACACATATTGAACTTGAAAGCTCGCTACAATTGATTTTTGATTAAATATTGAAGTTGTAACATCCCTATTGCTGGATGTCTCCCCTTCAAACACAGTTTGTCTCTGCAACATTACAGTTGTGATGTATCATTTGTGACACTGTAACAACATTACTGCAACATTACAGTTACACTTACATTGCTGCTCCACTGAAATGTTCAAATATAACAGGTATTGTGTGGTATTTTTGCAACATCTGTTCAACATCCCTTGAATCACACTTCCTTTACTCTATATAAAGACGTTGCTGCCAGTGGTGGAAAGAATACTGAAAAACTCTACTCAAGTACCCCGAGTACTGTTACATTATTACAGTATTACTCAATTACAAGTAAAAGTATGGTCTAAAAGTACAAAGTCTTCTCTGAAAAAGTACTTGGAGTATTAGTTACTTTTTAACTGTTGATGTTTAATACATTATCAGTAGCAGCCATTCAATCAAAGGAGTTTCTGTTTCTCCAAATCTTCAGTTGAAATTACTTCAAACTCCGTCTCTGTTCTGCTCAGTGGTCACAGTCCTCTCTCCAAACTAGGGTTGCAAACTTTGTGTATTTTCCTAAACCGAAAGTTGAAAATGGTAAAAGTCAATTAATCAATATTAATTAATAAGATTTAAAAAAAAACACACACATTTCCTTGTTTTTCTTTTTTTTTTTTTCTTTTTTTTTGTCATTTTTCTCATTTTGAGTTTAAGTTTCCTTTTTCAACAATTGGCTTGGCGAGACAAAACAATGTCAAATAAGGTGCACTTACTGACATTTCTGGACTACTGATTAAATATCCATGAATTTTAATTGGTTAAACTCTCAATGGCGCTTAACTGATTATTAACTAATAATTAACATCCTCACTCCAAACCTGTGCTGCTGCAGTGTTTAGTTTTTGGTCCATATGTCCTGTTTTCATTGGACCATTTGCAATCACATAATTACTGACAAAAATACAAAAAAAAGGTTTGGATATTAATTCAAATTGTACTCAGTACTCAATTCTGATTTTAATAGTAACTAAGTAGATTACATAGTGTAATGTGCACTTAAGTACGAGTAAAAGTACAAACTTGAAAATCTACTCATAAAAGTACAAGTACCCAACAAATAAGTATTTGTAATTAGTTACTTCCCCCCTTGGTTTCTGCAGTGTTACTAAAACTTCTCAAAATCTTCAGAAGTGGTGGAAACACTGGGACAACATACTCGTGACTACTTGGTAGGTCACTACAATGTGCTGTTTTCCAAAGGTTACATTGCAACTATGTACCCGCAACATACTGGAGATATTTATAATAACATGCTGGCGATGACACTAGAATTTCTCTTGCTGCACTTGTTACAACCTCACATTTTGCAAAAGTTACATTCTAGGTACCTTCCTGTAACTACTTTGAAATAAATCAGATTCGACTTAGTCTGATCCAGCTGTTTGAAACACCCTGGTTCAGTTTATTTCAGGAATAGATTTCCACAATAAGCCCTGCTGTTCTGAGTCACCTTTACAAAACACTGCTCTGTCTACATCTCTTGCCCAGTGCATGCTGGAATAGGATCCAGGCCACTGCAACTGGATAAGAAGTTTAGAGAATGAACAGATGATCCCTCACTACAGTGAAAATCTTGATTTTTTCTTAGGTAAACAGTAAAATGTTCTCAAAAATCTACAGTAAAAACATTATGAAGAATGCTGCCTGTCAGAATATCTATGCATGAGTGTGTAAGGAGCATTTTAAATGTATTGTATCTGCCTGTCAACAATATTTTATATACTGTTGGTGAGTTTATCTGCAGTAATGCATCATGTCTGGTGCATATTCTGTGTATTTTACTTTAATCTACAAAGTAAAAACACCTGACTGCAGTGCACTAAAATCAGTCTCCTCAAATGGAAATAGTTGAGCAAAATGCAAGGACAGCAAAATTATAATAACTATATTAATTCAGTTCTTCTGCAAAGTATTCAGTTACTTCACAGACATGTTTAACATGGAGCATGACTGTGAGTTAAACAGTCAAAAGAAAGAGTAACTCTACTAATTCTGATTTGAGCTCCAAAATGCATAAAATTGATGATAAAATCACCCCAAACAGCTTGTGTAGTATCCTCCGAGTGATATGAAGCCAATTAAAAGATTCTGAGATGAGTCCAAAAGATAAATTTATACCACAGTTTAACTCAAGCCCTTGTTAGAACCACTGCTTTCAACACCCACACATGACACATTGTGGATCTGCTCCATGTTTCCAGACATTTAGGCTGTTGTGGAGAAGGTCTGTACCTCCACTGAGTGTCACAGACACACAAACTTGACCGGTGACTCATCTTACATGAGAGTGTGCATAATGACTAAGTTTCACATTTTAGGAAACTGTTGATAAGTAAGACAAGAGACTTTAATTTTTTTGAAAACAAAAAAGTGCAAAAGAAGAAATCTCAACAAAAACGGGACATATTCTTAAAGTAAAGTTACATGTGTAAAAGTAAAAGTCTGAGCCATGTAAAGCAGTAGTTTGGGTATTCTGAAGTGGGGTTGTAAAGCTACAGCACACCAAAGAAATGCTTTTCCTTTTCCGGTGGTGCTGCTCCACTTGAGCCTTACTGCTGTGTTTTATTCATTTTATTTACCAGACTCCTTTGACAAAAACAGTACATTTATCACACAGAACTTGGGAGTTGTTGGTCTGTCACATCACTGATAAAACATTCATCAGTCTAACAGGATCCTGACAAAAGTCCTTCTGACTTCAAGTGTTTTCAGTGTTTTATCTGAGTTACATTTTTACCATTCAGCAGCACCTGCTCTCCCTGCTGCGTCACTCAGTGTCTGAATAGCGTATGCTGTATAGCCAGACCTGGGTGTGGCCAAGTCTGCAGTTGGGGGGAGGAAAATAGGAGGAAACAAGAGGCAGATCCTTTGAGAGAGCTCATGAAAGGAGAACATGTCTGTCACTACCTTCCTATACCAGTACTCCTGCTGTTTCTCCAAACTTGGGGGGTGTCAACCACCATTTACTGTAGGTAACACACTGACTGTGGATCACTACTTCACACAACCACACTTCAATAAACCTCAACTAGAAGTTGTGTTACATGGTATATCAATACTAGAAAGGTATCACAGTACCCAGCTGTTAAAAATTATATAATACCACCTTTTATTAGTACCAATACTTAATGAATGACTGTTTTAATAAGAGCTGTCTTGTTTAATGTGCAACAGCAGGGCTGTTGTGTATGCATGTTGTCCCACACTCTGCTTTCACTCCCTTCCCATTGTAGGCGTGACAAACATTTTCCTACTTTCATGGTGAGAAGCAGAATCAGAGGCTGCTAACATTACAGATGCTAGTCCTGCCGACCTTCCACTGCTTGTTGACAAAGCAGACGCACGGAGCTATATATGGCATTATTTCACCTACATATCCGACAATCAGGGCGCCTCCATGGACTTAAACCGATGCAGACCGAGGGTGCCAACATGTCCAGTTTGGCAAAGCATCTCACCAACAGACATGCCAACCTGTTCAAGGAATTCATGGAGTGTCAGGTTGGTTAGAAAATGTGATAGATAATATAATAATATGCCCCTAAATATAAGTCAAACAAGTGATTTATTTGGTGACAGCAAACCTTTTCACCATCAGAGTTTGATGTGACAAGTAAGGATTTGGCTTTAGTCAGTCCCTCCAGAATGTGGTGGACTGTTTTGGAATTGTTGCAGCTAAAATGCTTGATTTCATGTCAGCTTTTCTATGGAATTGTGATGCATGTTGCAATGTCTCTAGACTTTTTTTTTTTTTTCAGTGAAACTGCGGGAGCAAGTAAAATTGCTGAAGAAAGTTAAGTTTTTTGGGTTTTTTTAAAGTTATTTTTTGGCCATTTGTGCCTTTATTGGACAGTGCAGCTGAAGAATAGACAGGAAAGTGGGCAGAGAGAGAGGGGACGACACGCAGCAAAGGGCCACAGGCGGGAGTCGAACCAGCGGCCACGGCAGAGGACTAACAGCCTCCATACATGGGTCAGACGCTCTGCCAACTGAGCTAAACGTCTGCCCAGAAAGTTCAGATTTTTTTTGTATAATTCAGTAAAGTCAAAGGAAACTCGTCCCATGGAGAACAAAACCTGCACTCTGTTCTGAGTGTTCTGTAACCTCTCCAAAAAAGCTCAGGATTACAAAAAGTTGAACAAAATCTGCTTTATTTGTAGATGAAAAATTGCACTTGGTGGGGGGTGCTGACACCAAAAAACCAAAATCTTTTAGGAGCTCAAACTCAGTCAAAACAGCAAGCACAAGGTTATAAAATGGAAGTTCACAGAGCATCATTATCCCTCAAACTCTGCTTACGACGAAGCACAGCCATTTTATCCTGCTGGGGTTGAAATTCCACCTTGATTACATCCAGCCCCCGTCCTCTTGGCTTCATCCACTCCACATTAACGATCTCTGGTACAGGATCACAGCGTAGCCCCTCAGACAGAAGATTTCACTCTCTCCACAGGGTTTCCTCCTTCAACAAACAGAAGGACCACAGTTATGACAGACACACCAGACTGGAATTTGAAAGCCCGGGCGCTTTGCTTCAGTCAGATTTGCCTCCATCCTATCGGTCTTGCAGAGAGCTGCCCGATATCCAAATCAAGGTTATCTTGAATTTTTATTTTAATGTCCACATCAGTTTTCAGCTTCTCTCACAATAAGTCGCTCAAGACACTCCACTTTACAATCCAAAAGTTTTTTGAGGGAGGTATGCACCTCATTAATCTGTGATTTCACTGTCTTGAACTCATCACATTGTGTCCTGAGTTCTGCCAGGATAGCGTTCATGTCGCTGTTTTCAGCTTCTTTCTTCTCTTTAAACCCTGTAGAACGGTCTCCATTATCACTCATATAGCATACAAACATTTGACTGAGTTTAGCACAGGATTACTCTGTATTAACTTAGAATATTTATTTTCTCTGCCGAGCTTGTGGACAACTTTTCTCTCACACACTGCAACGCCACGCATGCACAAACTAGAGTTGAGTTTATAAATGTGCATAACAATGACAAACATGTTCTTTGCAGTACCCGTGACAAATTAAAAAAATATAAATGCATAAAAATAGCGAATAATAAAACAAAACATTGAGTTGAGTCTTTAAGCCGTACATGCATGATGTTTGTGCAGGGGACTGCTATGATTGGTGGAACTTGCAAGAAGCAATGATGATTGGTCAAATTTGTTCAAAAGTTGCACAGTTTGGTCAAAATTACAAGGTCATGCGGAATTCAAGGGGATTGTTTGAATTTGCAAGATTTGTTGCAGTTGCAGCATAGCAACTTCCTGGAGGGACTGTTTAGCTTTTCAGCTAGTTTACCAATGTGGCAAACATAGCTAAAGTTAATGCATCATTCATACTTGTAATGTTAACTTTTCCATAACTTACAAGTTGCTAAAATCACACAGCTGTGCAGATCAACACTAGTAGATGATTTCTATGCAGTCAGTAGTGGTGATGGTAAATGTAGCCCACATTTGTGTACACACAGAGCAGAGACCTCTGTTACTAAGGATCTGTGTTTTGTGATACTGTAGTGTGCAGGCTAATAATCCTGGTTTGAGCTTTTCTCATCATGAAGTACCAGATTTACAGTTACTGCCATTTATGTTTATTGTTTTTATAGGCTATCAAACTGAAACATTAAATTTAGTATTCAAGGGAAGACAAAACTGATGGCTAAATCCAAGATTCTAAGTTCATTTCTAGGATAATAATATTAAAAAATTGACAATAAAACAGCTCAAACTTAGTGTAAATACCTATCCTTTGTTGTCCTGTTATGTCAGGATTGTCAGCTTATATATAATTCCACTATTTTTCCTGGTGTTTAAGGTTTATACTGTGGTATCGTTTCAGTGTTGGTATCATGATATTTTAAGCAGGTACCAAAGTCATCATTTTGATACCGTGACAACACTAACTAGAAGTCCCATGATGGTTTAAGCCAGTTTGAACATACATACTTCCATGACAAGCTGCTGATGAAGATCATGTAATATGATTGAAAGCTCCAGAATAACTGTAGAAGAAAAGAGTTTTTTTCCAAGGAAAGTAATGCATGATGTAGTAACTGATGTGTCTATTTTACAAAGACACAAAACTGAACCACAGTAATGAGACACGGTTATGTGTTCCTGTCACCCTCGGAGAGAGTGAGCCATGGCGGCTGATGGGAAACGAGACAGAAAGGGAGAGCTGGAGCTGATGTGTGTCATGCTGGTTGATCCATCCCTCCCTGCAGGCAGTATGGAGTACCACAGGGATTATCCCCCCTCCTCTCTTCATAAACATGGAGCCACACATCCACCATGTTGAAGCGCTCTCCTACAGCTGCGGCCATGTTGGTGCAGACAGTGCTGACAAAACACCGAAACAGCAGCACAGCTCCGTCCTGTGAGCCGTGAAGAGCAGCAGGAAGGAAAAGCAATACGTTAAACACACTATTTACCACATCGAGGGCCGCACACACTGATGTGTACAATATGCCTCAGCCAGCGACTTTTCACCAGCTGAACCCTGATCTGCCTCTGAATTCCACGTTTTGGCCCTCACATGGAATAGTGCAAAACAGAATGAACAGTGGTATCTTAAGTTTTTGTCTTGGAGCCTGTTGAACACTGTATTTTTTGTGTTTGGGAGCTCAGGCACTTGCAAGTGATTGTGAGCACCAATAGGGAATCTTACTGTGGATAGACAATGGACTTTCAGACTTTTCAGTTTGATCCGGACCAAAATTACAGTTGTGAAACCTCACCCAGACCATGGTCTGGACCGAAAAGCTGTCAAATGTGACAAGTGGCTCGGCCTGGATCAAAATGAAACATGGTTAGTGACATAGCAGGAGCATCACTGCAACATTATGTTTTAAGTGCGATGTTGCAGGTAAATTGCTGCAACATTTTGAGTGTAATATTCCAGTAACGTTTCTGCAATAATAGTGTTTAAGTGAGCGTTTGCAGTAAAGTCATTGCAACATAAGGTTGCAACATGTGGCATTGCTAGCAGTCACATGTAATGTTGGAGCAACCTACCAAATAGCTGCAACATAATGTTTTATGATTAATGTTGAAGTAAAGTTACTGCAACATAATGTGAGATTAATGTTGCAGTGATGTTGCTGCACGGTAAAGTTTTAAGTGTAATGTTGCAGTGACACTGCTGCAACATAACGTTACAGGAATATCACTCCTATCTTTTAAGTGTAATATTGCAGTAATGTTGCTCCAGCATAATGTTTTAACTGTAATGTTGCAGAAACATCCCTGCAACGTAAAGTTTTAAGTGTCGTAGTCATCATAAATGAGCAAACGTCAACGGTGTTGCAGAAACATACTGTCTTTGTCAGGAAGGCTGTGTTGAAAAGGTTAAGAGCTGTTTCTGATAGTGATATCTGAAATGAAGCTTGTAATATTCAGTTGATCTTGGCAGTATTCAGTATCTTTAATGAAATTCCAAAATTTCCCAGGAATTGGCAAGGTGTTAAACCATCCAGAGCATGCCAACTTCCAGTGTTTATCCATTTGAACAAAGGCCTGTGCTGTGGGACTGAATGTGTACTCGCTGTAGTGTGAATGCCATGTGCTGTACAGAATGTGTAAGAGCATTTATATCACAGAAATTCCCATCCCTCAATAACCTTCTCACATCTTTATCATCCTCTATTCATGGATGGAAAAGATCTTTTTCTCTAACAGCTGTGGGACTTTGCATTGAGTTCCCTCTTTTCTCCCTCTCGGCAGATCAATCCATCTGCCCTTCCTCTGTAGAACAAAGATGCCGCGTCTGAAAGAGAGATAAAACAAACAGAACAAATGCGCTACCTCCGGAGCATGGCGTCACATATATTGCTAAATCTATGATAAAGTCACAAAAGGAATCCCTCTCCCTTGAAGACTCAGAGAATACCCTCCCCTCCCTGTATCTGTCGGGCTGAGCACACAAAGAGAATAAATCGTCCCCGTTCATGTGGGAGTCAAGCTTTGAAAATTCACGTTTCGCTCCTGCTAACAAATGCTACTCAGATAGAAGCTGTTTGGAGAGGAGTGTTGCAGGTAGTTCTACAAAACACAGATGCCTCTCTAGTCTCAAAACTAAAAGATACAGAAAGTTTCATGTGGAGGAAGTCCAGCCAACCTGAAGATGCTCTTGAGGCCTGGTCACACCAGAGAGAAATTACATACGTCTTTGCAAATTGTTTGCTTCTAGAAGCTTGGTGATGTAGTGACTGATAGCCCAGGGTTATCCTTAGCCCAGGGCTAGGGTTGACACTCATAAATTTGCCCCTTTTCACAAACTCATTGTTAGCCTAGGGTTAACCTTAGCCCAGGGCTGTATGATTCACACTGTATTTCTACAAGCCTTGGGTTAATGGCAAACACACAACTAATTTAGACATAATAGAACGACAAGTGACTACTCTTCAACAGCCTCGTATCACACTGGCATCTTTTAGCCTCGTGTTTAGACAGTTTTTGGGCGATGAATCTGCAAACTCAGGGCAAACTTGGAAAGTGCCTGGATACATGTTGATTGGGATCCATAACAACGAGGATTAAACAATTATGATCTTTAACACACAAATTGGCCCCAGCTGGGGCGAAAAAGGTCTTCGTGCTTCTGTCAGAGCCTGATGCTGGTTGGATACCCGCTGGATAACCTGTGCATAATTTTACACACAGGTTATCGGTCTTCAGAAACGCTTTCTGATTCTGATCCTGTTTCTGTTAGGGGGACGGGGGAGCCAGGATGGGAAGAGGAGATGAGGATTGAAAGGCCAGCTTTGCGGCCAGACAGGGTCTGTTCACCTGTCCTCTCGGCCACACCGTCTCTCCCCCACTCTTCACTGCTCTCCCCAACATAATTTCAAGGTGCTTTAGTGTGAAACATAACCAGTTACATATCTGCATGACAATTGCAGTTCATTTATGTATTACTTTTTGCAGGCATTCATGTAAAATAAATAAAAAATACATTTCCAGATGAAGCTGCTTTGGAGACATCCTGTTGTCTCCATTTATTCCGTGCTCTTGCGCTTTCACTTCTCGAACCAGGAGATCTGTCTCCTTGCTTAAAAATCTCTTCTCTTTGTTTCCTCCTGGTAAATCTGCTGTCATGCTGCTAACACTTGTGCTCCTGGCACACTTGTATTAAATGTGATGAGAGCCACTTTCTGATTGGTTTATTGCATGTTCGGCCTAAACTCACCCATGAATTAATCGGGTGCTTGGGTGCAGCTGATAGGTGTATCCCACTGTGCACTGCTGGCACAAAGGGCTGGACAGGGCATGATACCCCTGCGCCACTGGCGCAAGATGGCAAAGGTAGATTTAGACACACCTTGAATAAATTAAATCCATTGCAGCCTCACACTTTTAACTTTTGCTTTAGATCAGTGTAAGATCGGCCCTGAGTGCGTTTGATCTATCCATTTACCTTAAACACCTCCTTATGTGGACTCTCTCTTTATACTATGTCTCCAAGTTCCTCTTTTGCTTCTGTCATAATTACTACAGCCACTAGATGTCACTGCCTAATAAATGACGTAATAAGTGCTTAAACCAATAACCTATATGTCCCACTTTTTTGGTTAGAACAGGCTGAAATTTTTCTACATTAAACTTAATAGTAGTGTAATTGAATTGAGAGGCTGGTTGTGTTAGAGTTCCACTGGCAGAAATGATGGGCTGCCTGACGATTTGTCTTTTGGTTTCATTATTTTATATATTTTATGAAACTGGGAAAAATAAAATGTTGCCAGGATATTCACATAATAAAAAAACATACTAGTTCTCATTGATTCAAACCTGACTCATCCATTACCCAGCAGAGCTCAGACTGTACTCTGCTCTTAACTGGAACTCAAAGTTCAGCAGCTCTGAAATGAAATTATTACCCTTCGAAATCTTCATGTTGATGAACTGGACTTGCCATCAGATATTCACTCAAAAAAGAATCAGAAACTATTTTGTTCTTGTTTCTAACGAGAAGAAGAACTCCCAGTGCCGTGATTTGGCAGCAGGTCAGAGTCGATGTGCTTCATGCGGGACGATTAAGGCAGCTGAGAGAGTTAATTGAGTTTTTCTGCCTGTTGACTTGTTTCAACGCCTCCTTAAAAAAAAGTGATGCAAATCCTGCAGTAGTTGGCGGAGCTGGAATGAGGAAGATGCTAGTTAATTGTAAAGCTGTCTCATTTGCAGATGCCCTGCCGGTGAAGACTCCCAGACTCACCTTCTCTCCTGTCAAACAACCCAACTGGTAATTATGAACAAATTACACACACACCACGCACACACACACACGTGGTGAGCCTCTGAACAAGAGATTTCTGTAGAAAATCTTCAGGAGAAATTCAATCAGGAGAGCCGGCCAATCAGACGCAGAGGACGGTGGGTCATGCCTTTGCCATCCTAGGGAAAACACTGACCGATTTAAGCATGAGGAGTGTCATTGGGTATGGTTGGATAAAAATATTTGGGTAAGTCAATCAGAGCCAGAGTAGGGCAGGTCATGCCTTAGTGTAGTGTAAGTCAATCAGAGGCAGTGTAGGGCAGGTCATGCCTAGGTGTAAGCCAGTCAGAGGCATAGTAGAGTGTTTCATGCCTTAGTGTAAGCCAATCAGTGCCAGTGTAGGGTGGGTCATGCTTTCACCATCCTAGGACAAAAACATCGCACCCTGCATTGATTTAAGCATGAAGAGTGTGATTGGGTAAGAGTAAGGTAAAAATATCAGTGTAATCAGAGGCATAGTAGGTCATGCTTTAGTGTAAGCCAATCAGAGACAGAGTAGGGCGGGTCACGCCTTTACCATCGTAGAAAAAAAAAATCACACCTTGCCCTGATTTAAATGTGGGATTGGGTAGGGTTATGGTAAAAAATATTAATGTAAGCCAATCAGGGAAGGGTGCGATAATCTTTTTGCGATATTGTTGCTTTTCCTATGATGGTGAAGGCATGATCTGCCCTACTCTGCCTCTGATTGGCTTACACTAAGGCATGACCTGGCCCACTTACAATGTACAGACATACACCTGAGAGCTGATACAACACAAACAAGGATCTAGTCAGAAGAGAACAACATGAGTAAGTGACACAAAGCAAAATCCAAGTCTGGCAGGATATAGGTGCCTACAGGTGGTGCAAGTGGCAATGCATAGTTGTTGTTTTGTTTTTTTGTTTTTTTTTTAAAGCATAACTTTTGCAGTCAGTCAAGTGCAAAGGTGCTCAATTGCTCTGCCTCTGACTGGCTCACAGTGATAGTCTTACCCTAATGCTGGACATACATAGACTGTATATTAAATATTGATGTACAGTTGTGGTCAAAAGTTTACATATACTTGTAAAGAACATGTATATCATGGTAGTGTTGAGTTTCTAATGATTCCTGTAACTCTTAATGTTCTATGATGGAATGACTGAAACACGTGTCTGTCACAAAAAAAAAACAATCATGCACTTTGGTTCTCTCATAAATTTATTACAGGTCTTCTGGAAATATGACAAAATCTGCTGGGTCAAAAATATACATACAGTGATGCTAATATTTGATTAAATGTCTCTTGGCCATTTTCACCTCAATTAGGCTCCATTGATTGCCATCCACAAGCTTCTGGTTGTATCTTTGACCGCTCCCCTTAACAGAATTGGTATAGTTCAACTAAAGTTGTTGACTCTCTGACACAGACTTGTTTCTTCAGCACAGTCCACAGGTTCTCAGTGGGGTTTGAGTCAGGACTTTGGGAAGACCAGTCTAAAAGCTTAATTCTAGCCTGATTTAGTCATTTGTTTACCACTTTTTATGTGTGTTTGGGGTCATTGTTTTGTTGGAACATCCAACAGCATCCAAGAACCAACCCTCTGGCTGGTTACAACAAGTCAAACCCTCTATTAAAGGGTTATTAAGCGGGTGGAATCATGCTGTTTGTGTTTAAGCTGAGAACCTCTTGGGTCAGTGGAGGGTCTCTGCTTTGTGAACAGATGACACAGTCTGATTTGTGTTTTTTGCCACAATCAAGACACACAAACAAGACTCCTCACACTTTATGTAATAAATGAAGGAATGTATTCAGTCATAACCACAAAGCTGAGACACAATTCTTATAAAAACAGATCAGTTTCATCACAAATGAGAAAAAGACCTAATTGTAAAGAGTTTTCTATATCCAGACATGTCTGACTCACTGAGAGAAATTAGACTTTTCTTTTTCCTGACACTATTTTGAACCTTGACTAATTAAAGTGAGTGTAGCTCAGCTTTAAACACATCAACAATTCTTATTTTTCAACAGGCTGTTTCCTGGTCATCACTTCTCACTGACTGAAATTCAGTGTGACCATCACAGTTCAACCGTCACTCAGAGATGCAGTGATTGGCTGTATTGTTCTACATCAGCCATTATCTAGTGAGCCACGGAGGCGGGGGCACTGCCAAAAGGTTAGATTAAAATTATCATTATTTTGGTCACTTACAAAGCTACTTATTCTTATATCTAAATGTACTCAAGATTTCACAAACGTAAAAACGTCAAATTAAAATGTAAAATTTCAGCGACCTGTTATGTTTGAGTATCAGCACACCAATTGTGACACATCATCAGTAGAGACAATGTGTTTTGCCACTGTTAACTAGCTAGCATTCTCTTGGATGCAGTGACACAAAGTTAATCAGTTTTTGAAACTAAGCAGTGACAAACCTGTGCCTGTAGAAGCTCCAAAGTGTGTGATGAAGAAATCTGACACTGAATACATTAAATTTGTTGTTTTTTTTCTCATATTTTTGGGAAGGATGTCCTCAGAATTTTTTTATTTATTGTAATTATTTATAAATGAGAGGCAAAGCCCACTCATGCCTTTAAAGGTGCTTTGAGACAGCAAGTGATGCAACATTGATCGCAGCAAGGCTGAATTCCGTTGCTGCAGTGTTGGGCAATGTTACTTCAAGTGACAGTTCACCCCAAAATCAAAAATACACATTTCCCCCCTGGCCTGTAGTGCTATTTAAATATCCATTATTTTTTGGTGTGAGTTGCAGAATTTTGGAGATATCAGCTGTAGAGATGTCAACCCTCTCTCCAGTATAATGGGACTAAATGGCACTTTCTTTCTAGTAGTTCCAGTAGATTCTACTGCAGGAAGAAAGTGGTTCCTATATGAAACTGTTCACAATAAGGTCTGTGATTTTATTTTGAGCAACCAGGTCATGATTTTTTTTTGGAAAGGGACCTGAATTCTTCAAATTAATATTTTGGTGCTTTGAGCACCACAAACTGAGTGCCATCTTAAAAACTCTGCAGCTTGCACCTAAACTATCTAGATGGATAAATAGCTCTACAGGACAGGGGAGAAATATGTATTTTTGATTTTGGGGTGAACAGCCAGTTTGTTTGTTTTTTCATCAGAGTGCAGAAAGATTGACTTCCAGAGAGGAGAAGGTGGAGGAGGTTGTTCCCAGGGTGTGATGGATGACTGGTGTGCAGTGATGTTTTCCTGCCCGGTTTCTGACTCTGGACATAGACCGTACATTAAATATTGGACGTGGCCTCCTGGACTGGAAAGTGAAGCCAATCCCAAGGTGCCTTAAACCTTTATTCTTACTCATGGCCAGCAGGGGGCGACTCCACTGGTTTCAAAAAGAAATCTGATTGTATCTACCCTGCAAAATAACCCTACTTCTCACTTGATTTACGACCTCAGTTAGCAGTTTCCTAATGACTTTATAAGCTCAAGTGCTATTTTGCAGTCTTCTTCTATACAGTGTGATGATTCAGTAAATTATGGTCACATTTATAGTAAAAAAGACAATAAAATGGAGCATGCTTTAGGGTGGAGCTACCATGTGACTGAATGATTGAAGTCATTCTCAGTGAGTCCATCTAGTGCAATGCACCAAACTCAGATCAAACTGTCAAACTAGGCAGTGCTGATCAAATATGGATCAAGATTCTGTTAATGCACTGCCTTTTTCTCGCCTAATATGAAACATAGGTTAGTGCACTATTTAGCTGTAATACAAGAACAATCATGACCAGAGTGGCGTCCATTTTTTCCTGCTTAACAGATGAGCCAAAACCAAGCAACACCCAACTCGCAGTATCTCACTGCATATGGGCTGCTTGCAAAAAAATGGCAACCACCATAATGCCAAACTCAAGGCTTCAAAATGGTCATCCACAAATCACTGAGTGATGTCACAATGGGTTTGCATCTGGTATAAGTCTTGAATGGAGGGCAGGTTGGCACCAGTGATTTTTTTCTGCAGTCCTGACTGTCGTAGTCTTTTCCTGTGCAGTTTGCTGGCCAACCCAAATGAGACAGTGAGGAATTTGCAAAGAAACAGACTGGATGATTAAAGAGTGCATTTAGCTGTTGCTTCAAATGAAAATCTAATTAATTGTTTCATAGTTTCCATTTTTAATTGTACCCTTCTGCTCTGTCTTCTCAAACTTCTCCCTCCCTGTTTCCTTGTTGTCTTTGTAAACAGTATTATCATCATGTTTTGGCAGCCCACCACGGAGCTCAGCATCCACCTCCAGTCTGTCTGTGAGCTGCCTTGTTATCCCACGTGCTATCATCATCAGAGCCCAGCTCCCCATTCAGCCCAATTCATGTGAGCCTCCAGCTGCTCCTTCCACGGCCGTACATAATATTTACTCGGCCTGGCCCCGGTCCAGCCGCTGAATGCAAATGATAGATGTTGTGCTCTGTTGAGGGAAATATCATCCACATTTTGCTCAACATGAGGAAGTGGCGTGCCAAGCTGGCTTTCAAGGTCAGAGCTCGGTGCCGTCGAGAGCCTCTCGCCCATCTGGAGAGAGAAAAGCGTAGTGTCCTTCACACAGAGCTGGCTGGCTTCTCCACACTGCAGCTCTGCTCTGTGTGTGAGACAGATACGCCCATGTGATCAACAGGTGGCAACTAAGAACAGTTACTCAACTGCTGAACTCTGCTGTGCTCTTCTTAAAAAAATCAAATTAAAAACTTTATTTTTTGTTTTTCAGACATATCACAAACCAAGAAAAGAAACAATTCCTACATTCTGACATCAGTACACATGTAGAAACTCATGATGCAATTAGTGTGCATGATGTATTAAAAACTGCTGTGTACCTCAAAATATTATGTACAACCTCAATTAAAAAAAAAGTTGGGATGTTGTGTAAAACTCGAATAAAAACAATTTTTTACTTGTATTCAGTTGAATATAGTACAGAGACAAGATATTTAATGATCAAACCAATACACTTTCTTGTTTTTTGCAAATACTGCAACATGTTTAAAATTATTTTGGATGAGTGACAAAAAACTGGGAAAGTTGTGGAATTCTCAAAAAACACCTGTTTGGAACATTCCACAGGTAAACAGGGTAATGAATAACAGGTGACAGTATCATGATGGGTATTAAAGGGGTGTCCTTGAAAGCATAGGTTGGGTAAGGTTCACCACATTGAAAAACTGCATGGATGCTCCAAACATTTTGAGACACACCACAATGACATAAGAATATTGACACCAGTTTTGTCTCCTTTGTTTTTGATACCCAGGACTGAAATTTTGTTCCCCCAGGATGTCAAAGTCAAGACCTGCCCGACTCTGACTCTGATTGGTAAGTACTCATTGCCTTCATTGGTTTAAGGTGTTTGGGTTGGGTAGGTTCTGGGTTGGTTTAGACATGAGGAATTTAATTGGGTAGGGTTAGGTTAAGAATATCAAGGTAAGCCCATCAGAAGCACAGTAGGGCAAATCATACCTTCACCATACTGGGAAAAAAAAAATGTGTTGAGTACATGTTTAGCCTAGCTTAGCACAAAAGGTGGAATCAGTGCTAAACTGTCTCTGACAAAAAGGGATGAAACTAAATATTTCTAGCTTCTTTGGGTCTGAGCAGGAATTCTTCTGTATGCCACGGTCAACAAGCGTATAGACAGGGAGCCAAATATTGTTCACCCTGAATCTGAGCAAAGCAAACTGTCAAGATGAAATAGAAACCAATGTTGGATATGAGAGATTGGTAACCCAGTGACAGCATTATGGATATTAAAGCCGCCGCACTCTAACTCTGATTGGTTAGTACTTGTTGACTTCATTGGTTTAGGGCATTTGGGTTGGGTTAGTCTTGCAAAGCCAGATGTTTCTCCACGGCGCTCAGTGCAGGAGACAGGTCTGGCTCCACACATACAATACACATTCTGATATAGAGGGAAAAACACCCTGCCTTGTTTGCATTTCTTTAAACCAATCACAAATGTATTGGGTGGTGCTAAGGCCAGGATGCAGTGATGGTGCTGCAGCAAAATAGTGTCGAGGGGGGACTTCTTTTGGTGTAACAACTGCATGACAGGAGGTGAGATCTGGCATTAGAGTGACTGCATCACTGCAAAAGAAATGGTAACAGCTGTTAGCTCGTTTATGTTCATACTATACATACAGATGCTAATTTGCTGTTTTCAGCATGTAGGTTGCAGCTGGAGGTTGTTCTTGTTTCCTGGGGACTTTGATAATGTAGATAGGGACACTGCAATGCTGCTTGGAGCAAGCAACAAATGACAGGACTTCTACCAGCAGTGTGCATCCCGGGAGTCAAACTAGGGTTGAGTAGGTTCTGGGTTGGTTTGGGCATGAGGAATTTGATTGGGTAGGGTTAGGGTGAGAATATCAGGGAAGGCTAATCAGAAGTACAGTAGAGCGGGTCATTCCTTCACCATACTAGGAAAAAAAAATAACATCCAGGGCATGTTTAGACTAGCTTAGCACAAATGGTGGAATCAGGGCTAAACTGCCTTTGTCAAACAGGAACAAAAATAAGTGTTTCTAGCTTCTTTGATTCTGTATGCCATATTCAGTAACTGTGTAGACAGGAAGCAAAATTGTGTAGAGAAATTAAAGGTTTTGCATAGACTTCAAAATAGTGGCAAACTGTCAAGATGAAATACAAACACACATTGGATATGAGAGAAAAAGTTTCTGTTCCTAAATGCCACCATCTGGCTGCGTGGGTTAATTGTTTTTTTGTTTTGTTTTTTTTCTGTAGTGATGAGGATTATAAAGTTATTTATCAAACATGACTGGTTTAACATGAGGTATTTAGGAGTAATGCCTGCCTCCGGCTGGGCCATAAAGAGAAAGATGAAGGAGAAGAGGAAGTTAGAATGTTAGAATATGCTTCTCCCCTGTGGGCCTGAACCCCTACCTGTAAAAGAAATGAAATCCTTTTAAGTAAATTGAATGTCTGTATTTCACACCACACTAAATTCTGATATCATTGATATTGAGGAAGTGTTGAAAATCCAAATAAAAAGACTGTGGGCAGTTGTTAAAGTCTGCTTCAGGTGGTTTTAGTAGGCAGCACGTAGGTTTTAATTAATGTATTTTAATGTGATTCCTTTGAAGAGAATGTTAGCTTTGACCACAAGCTGACTCCTGCATAATCAAAAGGGGTTTCCAATGTTGTGTACATCAACTCAGTGAGGAATAATATGAGGACTGCTTATGAATCCAGATCAATTAGGTACATGGTCAACACCAGCGGAAAAAGGTCTATGTGTCCCAGTATAGGCAGGAAAACAAAAGCATCTAACATCCATCACCAGAGGGATGTGGTCTTTGAATGACCTGGCTCAACAAAACCTAAAACTCCAGTCATGACGGTGGTGATCAACTTGCTTTGTTCACTCCGCTTTTCTTCTTCAGACTCTGTGCGCGCTCACATAAAAAGCTGCGTTTGGTGCGTCATTTGACTCTTCTTCTGCTCAAAGTGAAGCGATGATGAGCCGACCCACTTCAGTCAAGATGAAGACGTTGAGTGAGAGCTATAGAGAATATAAATATCACGGCAAAAGCAACAGTACATCTGTTCACCCATCCATCCGTCTTCATCCACATATACAAAGTCAGGTCACAGAGGTAACTGTTCCAGCAGTGGACCCCAGACCTCCCTTTCCCTGGCTACATTAACCAGGTCTGACTGGGGGATCCTGAGGAGTTTCCAGGCCAGTATGGAGATAAGCCCTCCACCTAGTCCTCAGTCTGCCCCATGGCCTCCTCTGGAGCACCTCCCTAGAGAGGCGACCGGGTGGCATCCATACGAGTTGCCCGAACCACCTCAACTACCTCCTTTCTACACAAAGAAGCAGTGGCTCTGCTCCGAGTGATGATTGACTCACCCTGTCCCTAAGGGAGATGCCAGCCACCCTCCTGAGAAAACCCATTTCAGCCGCTTGTATCCGTGATCTCACTTTTTCGGTCATGACCCACACCTCATGACCATAGGTCAAGGAACATTGTTATTGCAAAAAAGGGAGGAGAAGAAAAATCAGTCTCTCCAGGATTTCGTGGGCCTTTTTGGGGATCATTGCAGCCTAAAATGCCTGATTTCACAGCAGCTTATCTAAAAATTGTGATGCATATTACAATGCTTTTTGGCATTTTTTGCAATGAAATTACCAGACCATGAGAAAATTGCAAAAGAAAGTAGTGATTTTTTTTGTATAATTCATTAAAAATCAAAGGCAACTTGTTCCAGGGAGAACAAAACCACACTCTGTCCTGAGTGTTCCAACCAACCTTAACAAAAAGGCTAATTACAAAAATTCTAAAAATCTGCTTTGTGTAAATGAAGAAGTGCTCCTGAGGGGTATTCCATAAAGAAGTAAAATCTTTTTGGAGCTCAAACTCAAAAACAGCATAAAATTAGAGCGCTGATAAATGTTAATTACAACAACAAATGTGTTCTTTTCAGAACCCATGACAAAAAAAATATTCATGCAAAAAATAGTGAATAATAAAACAAAACATTGAGATGCTTCATTGAGACGTACGTGTATGATGTTTGCACGCGGGACTGCTGTGATTGGTGGAACTTGCAGCATACTACAATGATTGGTCAAATTTGTGGAAAAGTTGTGGAATTTGGACAAAATTGCAACTTCCTGGAGGGACTTCGGAATGCTGGCAGAAAATGACTGATGGACTGAATGCGATCTTAATGCAGCTGTTAATTTCTGACAGCTGCACATTAAACAGTTGAACTTCATACAGCAGATTTAAACATGATGCTGTCAGTCTGACACTGTCCCATGATGACAGAGATGTGCAGATCACTTCAACTTTTGGCCAAATCAAAGTAAAATGATTATAACTGATTGAAAATTTTCCGTGATAAAGGATAGACTGATCAATTTCTAATCAGTGTTCTGAGGTGCAGCATCACAATGCAGAACGGACTTTAAATAGTATTCAAAGTGTAGTTGCGCCATCATTCTTACAGTGTATGGATGATACACTGTGTAAATTTAAAGTGTTAATATGACCTAAAGCAAACGTGAAAAAATGACTCTGCATCACCAAACAGAGGTTCCTGTGACAGCGCAATACAGACAGTTTCTGCTGCTGTTACATTATGTTACATTTCTATCTTAACGGCTTCATTGGTGATATTACATACGTACAGCTCAGCAACTTTTCATTTTTAACGTCTTGCTTCAGTTTATAATCTGTATCGCTCATTAAGAACTTCTTTAGGAAAATAATTCACTAAAGAGCGGCGCTTTTAACAGCTGATTTAATCTGAAACTCCGAACATAACCTGCTCCCGACCAGGTTATGAATTCAGCATCAGTTACCATGGTGATCTAGCCAGGTTAAAAGCGAGCCACCTTCATGACACTGAAGACCCTGGTTTTAGACTCAACATACCTCACTAACACATTAATCTCGCTTCATAGTACAGCTGTGTGTCAGTTTTTTCAATGCTTTAGGGAAGGAACTGAAAGAATATTGAGGTTGCATGTTTTCAGTTTGTTTCCGCTGTTTCTGCTTGTTGCTACTTTAACTCTCAGTGGATTGTAGATTAATTTAGTCCATAAATGTTTCTTCTAAGAATGTCAATAACATTACTCTCAGAGACAGAACTTATGCAAGATGCTTTAACAGTGGTGCAACAGATCAAGCAGATGAATCGACACACTTTAAGCAAGTCAAATACAGCAGCTTGGTCAGTGGTCCTACACTTCAAACTATGATGCTATAGTTATCCCTCTCATGTCAGTTTCACATACAGGCCATAGTAAATACTGGTGCAGTGCCTGTTCAAAACATGCCTGTTCAGATTTAGGTCTTGAGGACCACTCATCGAAACACTTCACACTGACTGCATAGGGTTCTCAAAACAGTAACATTAAAACTAAAAATTAGTCAATCCTCATTGGGTATAAACAGCACTGTTGAAGGAGAGGGTTAACCCTAACCCTCTGCTTTTATTTGATCATGCAGCCAGACATAGACAGGAGAGGGGTCAGACAAAGAGGAAGATGACACGTTCTATCAGGACTTCCCACACATAGATGAATTTAATAAGTGTATGTCAGAGCAGCCCTTGCCCTGAACTACTTTTACTCAAGTACTTGACACGGTCATGACATGGATTTATGTAACCGCTGGAGTAATATCAGGGTTCAACATTAATGTTTTTTGTGAGTCAGAAATCTACTTTCCCAAAGTCTATGTTTACTTGCTCGTGTGCAAATTAAAGGGATAGTTCATCAAAAAAAGAAAATCCAGTCATTATCTACTCACCCTCGTGTCGATTGAAGGTCGAGTTTAGTTTTTTTAGTCCACGAAACACTGCTGGATTTTCACAGGAAAACAGTGTTGCAGAATCTCCAAAACAAGGCAAATGTGTGACCAGTTTTCAAATGTAAAAAAACTATAGAAAAAAAACACATGCAAGTGCCTGAAAACTGAAATTTTTCTGTTATATGAATCAATTCTTTTTTACCATTTGCCTGGAAAGGCATATGCCATGTTGGGCAAGTGGATATGCCCAACATGGCATTTTATGTGCCCTGGTCAAGCGTGTTGGAGATTTTATCTTTTTACCCATACATCATAAGAAGGAAGTACACAGGAGTCCAATATGTCTTCGTTGAAACTGGTTTAATAATACTTGATCAAGGAGAATGAAGGAATAACCAGTACACAGTTGGCATTGATGTTCCCTTCCATTCTGGCGTTTCTGTCCTCCGGGATAGTCTTTAAGCATTTCACAGATAAGGTCATGATGAACCTATACCCAAATATGGTCAGACCCAACACACTGAGTTAGCTTATTGGTCTGTAAATCCAAACACAGGAATTATGAATACACAAGGTCTGAGACCACAGTTCCACACCCCTGGCTCCAGAGCTGAGGGTCACTGTTATTCAAACCAGATTACAGTTACGTCTTCTCCGTTCAGAGAGACAAGACAACACATCTCCAACCTCAGCTGCCATAGCAGCACTATCAGGTTTGTTCACTTGTTTATCTGAAAGGAGAAGACAGCTGCATTTACTGTTCCAGAGAAGAGACAGTATGTCTGTTAAAAGTTAGCGTAGGTATCTCAATGGCATGGCTCCAAGGCCTTAGCATGCTGACTAGAGAATGGAAAATTCTCTAACAAAGCGGGCTGACCTTGTTGTTGAGCCCTGGATATAGAGATAAGATAATCACTGGTAAAGGTATTTTTGCATCAGTGTGGGGCAAGAGAAATAACTGAAACAATTTACAGACAAATAACAGACTTCAACATTAGTTGAATACATACATGACAGTTAAAGTGAACAGAAAATATAAAATAGCCAAATAAACATTGGATGGCACATCAGCAGCAGTGCAGAAATGACTTTTGCTTTGGGGGTGATAAAGAAACATTTAGAAAGTCAATTCTAAGTGATAACAAACAGAAGTCAGCGTGTTGATAATAATCTTCATACTTGGGTGAGGACAGACAGCGGACAACATGACGGTACCATCTTCCAAGTGTTCATGCAGAGCATTTGTCCTGCTGTGATAAGACACATCCAGTTTGCAGATCTCACAGAGCACCACATCAGTTGGTCCTCTGTCATGTGCTATTGTCTTAAGCTATGACATCATTACATTTTTGAGTCCCAGCCCCCACTGCTGCTCATATTGTTTTTGCCTGTTTATTCAAAATTTATTAATAATTGCACCAAATTCAGCATTGAAACACACCCCCCCCCCCATGCCCCAGAAGACACACCTCCCAATTTAAAGTAGAATCAGATGAGTGTTTCTTTACAAATTAAGTTAAATACACACAGACAGAGATTCAGTGCTTTATAGTTAGATGCAACATCCAGTCAGACTTTCAAAATAAAGGCAAAAAAAATACTCGAGCAGGTTAAAGCAACAAAACAACTCAGTTAAGTTTAGGAAAAGATAATGGTTTGGGGTTAAAATAAGTATGTTTCTTACATAAATTTGCTTATGTTACAGAATGTACATTACGTATGTGAGTGCATAACACAACATTATGTAAGTTACATAAATGCGTGATGTTACATAAGTTATGTACATAAATTACATAACTTGCATGACGCCTTAAAGATTGTGTAAAGCAGTGGTTTGCAAATGTTTTTTTCTGGCATACCCACCTTTGAGAAGCCAAAAAACGTTTGCCCCCCCCACCCCTCACAATTTTGATTAATCATTAACAATAATTGGGACTGGAACTGATAAAAAAGGATTTAAAAGTTGAATTTTACTGAAATAAAGGTTAGCAGGATAGAATCAGCAAACTCTTGTTTGTTTATTTCCCCTTCATAGATCATATTCATTCAACTTTATTTCACTCTATATTTCTCCCCTGGTCTTCTGCATCCCCCCAGCAGTGGCTCTGCACCCCCCAGTTTGGGAACCATGGTGTAAAGGACCAGTAAATGTTTGTCCTGAGTTTGTCACACCACAGAAACATGTGTTATTAACCACCCAGCCAAATTTGATTGATTAAATAAATCTCTTAGTATCTCAAATTAGGTCTCAAAATCGTGAAAAAATGATCAGTTTTCTCTGCTCTGAAACACTGGGGGTGTGTCTGCTCCACTGTCTCAGTGTCAAACCCACTATGACCTGATAACCACCTGAAACATGGACGCCCCATCCAGCATGCCAGAGGACGGTGACAGGATGGTATTTGTTTTTCTTCTGTGTTGGGTTGTTGGAACTGAAGTGAGCTGAAGTGAACTGCTGGGCTGATTTGGACTGAGTCACTGAATTTATGTTCGTAAGTGACTGTTAGGGAGGGTGGTGGTAGGTGAAGGCAGTGTCATTCATGGGGCTTATATACTGTTGGGAGATCATGTCCCCAGCACGTCAACTGAGCCATGTTTCAGTTCCATCCAGTTCGTTCAGTACCTGATGAACAACAGTTTTAACACTCCAACTCCACAATTCAGTCCTACATAGTTCTCAGTCTTTTCAAGTTTTCAGCAACTTTTTTCTATTTTACTTCTATTTTATGTATAATGTGTTTGTTCCCTCCAGTGACTCTCACTAACACCCCCCGCCTCCGGTAATGACACCAGAGGGGTACCTACAGCGTCATAGTTTGAGGCAAAGGGGCACTGACCAAGCTGCTGCATTTGACCTGCTGGGAGTGAGAACAGGCTGACTGCTGACAGCCCACAGAGAAGGGCATGAACTAAAAAACAATATTTACATATCTAAATATATTTGTAAGATAGCCAGCTAGCCAAGTAATTACTGAAAATTGCAGAAGATCTATGATCTGTGCCGTCTATTGAAGCTGCAGTTGAAAGTCCAGTTTGCCCCCAAGGGTGTGCATAAATGTCTTCTATTGAGCTCAGTCTGTGTGGTATGTTAATTTCACTTACAAAAACACATAATATTAATTTTAGTGTCCCATCATCTTAATGCAGTCCCCCTCAGTGCAGGCAAAGAACCAAATCCTTGGGGAGCACCCTGATTCTTCTTTTTGTTCTAATTTCCCAGCACGGATCCTGATTGAATTTAATTATGCAGCACAACATATCAACATTAAACACTGAAACATCTTTGAACCTGAATTATTAGAAGACTGTAAGTTTTTAAAAGTAGATCGTGTCACATTCTGATGTGGACACGGATTGATGAAAGAATATGTGAGAGATGTGCGCTCGTTTCAAGCAACACTTCCATAACCCTGTGATGGCCACATGTTATTTTTAGAGCGCTGACGGATGATAATGAGCATGTAAATGTTTGGTTTCCTTCCAGCACAGCAGAGAGAGCGAGCCAGACTCTTTCCCCCGTACAGATTTCTCTGGTTAAATCATCCCAATTAGCCAACAAACCCAGACGGTGTCTCTTGGGAACATGCTCCCTGCAGGAGGGCCAGATTAAATGAATCAGACTGTGCAGCAACGCTTGTGTTCCTTGAAAAAAAAAGAAAACAACACTTTTCTTCTTCTCAAAGTCTTTGATTCCAGACTGAATGGATTTCCAACAGATACATATTTAATGATTGTGTTTTCCACACCTTTGTGACTCCATATAGGGATTTGAATTCTAATCTTTGCTGGAACATTTGGAACATTTTCACATGCTATAGTCCCTGTGTATTCTGCTCTGAAGTTTTTAACCTGATGTATAATGAGGATCTCCTCAGCTACCTAACAATCACACACTATGAAAGTCACAGTGCAGAGCTTGAAATCCTTTTGTTCACTACAAAGAACTCTTTTAATATCTTATTTTAATACGACTTTCCATAATTTAAGCTTTTGTTCCACTTGACTGTGAGAGGATATCATCACAGGAAGCACCGACTCAACCTTTAGAGACTAATACATCAATGCTCACGCGGAATTTCTTCTCTTACTTTTGATTTCTAAGAACGTTTAATATCTCATATTTAACTACTTTGATCGTGGCGCTTTTTTCTGTCTAAGTGCGTCAAATGGAGTTTAGTCAAAGTTTAATCAGGGAGACTATATCTGCTACTTCTATCTCTCCTTCTTCATTCACCACTAAACTAAGCCCTGTCTCCTGGATTTTCTCACCTCCCTCGACAGTATTTCAAACTTACTGCAGTTCAAGTAACTGATCAGTGATGTGATGACAGCATCTTCTGGCAAAAAGTGTGGACTCAGTCTCGAGTCACAAATTTGATGACTTTAGATTTCGTTGTTCTTTTTTTTTTTTTTACTTTAGACTTGATGAAATCAAAAAAAGGCTTTTAACTTGACTCTGACTTGAGTTGCATTCGAGCCTTTTGACTGGAATGTACTTAATATTGACACAAATCAGCTCATTTGCTTTCATGTCCCGAATCAGCTAATATTACCATTATTTACTCCCAGCAAGACAACACTTAATTTCCCATATTCACTTTGTTTGAACCAACCTGAAGCATCCAATCAAGTTGCAGGAGAAAACCATGAAGAACTAATGTAACTGTTACGTTACTGAGCCCCAGTTGGGAAAAAAAAAAAAAAAAAAAAAAAGATAGCAAAGATAATTTCAAGGTGGTCAACAAAAAATGAAAGTAGCATGCAAAATGTGCAGGTTGGAAAGTACAGAGGGAAACACAACAACTTCCAACTTTGTTTGACATTGGAAGTTGCACAAAGAACTATAATCACACTCTGTTGGCATGACATTTGGTTGAGAGGACTTGTTTAGCAGTCCAAACTCAAAAGTTTAGTGCTTGAGATTTGACTCGAGACCTGTCAGTCTTGACTCTGAAACATGCCTGTCTTGACTTGGGACTTGAGTGCATAGACTTAAGACAAAGGGCGTGTTCACAACACAACGCTGATAGTCCAGGCGAACCAAACTGTGGAGTGTTTATCCTCAGTGGTGTAGTTTGTTTGGGTTGGTGTGAACGCTGGACTCAAACTCTGGTCTGGACCAAACAACCACTCTCTGGTACATCTCAAAGTGGTGGTCTTGGAACTGTTGGTCTTGGTGGTCAAAGTGAACTCTGCAGTGGTTCTTTTCCATTCAAACCAATCACAGAAGCATAGCATTGTATGTTGCCATATTGGTGTTACATAGTGTTTACTTTTCCCATTTTGGTGACTAATGAACTAGAAACCTGTTTGCTACCAAAATGTGGACTGGCAGGGGACAAGCCTGGACTCATTTGTTTTAACTTAAAAAAAGTTAGTGTCTGAGCTGCCTTTTTAAGTTTTAAGTTGATTGAATTTGAAAAGACAAGTTGAGGTAATTTTGCAATTTTCAAAACAAATGAAGTTTTCTGTTCAAATAATAACAGATAATAACAGATTCATTTGAGCTAACTAATGAGTCAGACCAACAGACATAACCAACAAATTTGATTTCCTTTTACATTTTCTCAATTTGAAATTTCAAACTATAAAAAAGAAGGCTCTCAGGAGAGTTTTAACTTTCAAACAATGTATACTCAGAATTCTGCTAAAATGATCATGTTTTTTTTTTTTTCAAAAATGTAACTGAATGAGTTGGTTGCAGTACATTCATTCAACTCATCATTTCAAGCTAAAAGACATTAAGTTAAGAAGAACTCCTGGTTACAAGTTCTGAAGTTTTCTGAAAAAGAAAGACTAGAAATTTCTATATCAGTTAACTAGAATAAATAAAAGTTGTTTATTTAAGTTAATGAGAAACGATTGCTTTATTCCACTAAATGCCAGTATCATTTTCTACAGTGCATAATTGATGCTTCAGCTGCCACAATCAGATATTGTGAAATCACATTATATATATTCATCATTATTGCTATATACATGCTCTCAAGTTATCATGTTGATTTAAAATAAATAAATCTGACATTATTTTTCTCTCAAAGCTGGTTACTGTTGCTGATTAGTACAGTAGGATATAAAAGCAGTTTCTAGGAGACAGGGTTGGTTATTTTCTCTCCTCATATGCTAATGTGCTAAACACGAAAACCTGAGGACATGCTAATTTTTTCATTCCTTTATTTTTCTTCTTTTTTTTAGTGCCCTCATCAATACTGAAAGAAAAGGGTTAAGGTACCACTCTAGGAGGCTTTATCTGGTATGAGAGTATCTTCTCAAAAAGTGTTTTAAACCACCCCATTGATGTCTCTGCTGTAGACAGCTACTGATGTGTAAAGCCATATGCTAAACTATTGTTATTGTTGATAAATCTCATGAATGTATCCTACCGACAAATATTGTGTTCGTATCAAAGCCTGATATATCCTCTTCCTCTGTTCTGTAGAGCTCCATTGTTGTCTGTCTGCTGTATAATTGATATGTGTGTTTCTGTTTTTCCCACATAATGATTTTGCTTGTTTCAGGCATAAAACCAGGTTTCACCTACAAAACCTGAATGACTCTTGTGGTTCCATAAAAGAAAAATGTTCCCCTCAGGTACGCTTATAATAACACACTCTTAAGTACTGTGTTTTATGGTAATTATTTCTTTTGATGGAACAAAGGAGCTTCTCCTGGAAGCAAAATGAGGTTCTAAAAAGTATCTGAACAGAAAAATCACTGTTTTTAAAATGTTTATAGTAGATGCTCATTGTCTGTGATTGTTCTGTTTCATTTGATCTTTTCTGAACCTGTTTTCAGGTTTAAGTGTTTTTATGAGATGCTAATATGATGCTAAGATGATATTAAGAGACAGGGTGTTTCAGTTAACCCCTTCAGATCCCCCATGCATGCCAATGGACATAACTTTTCTAGGATGTCTAGATCTATAATTACTGTTATCTGACTCCATCCAGCTACAAAAAAAATAAAAAAAAAAAAAAGATTGGATGTCTGTATGCAAATCATGTGCGCCACATCATCGAAAGTGGACTGCAGTAAAGCCACGCCCTCTTTTTCAGCAAGCATGGCCGACAGCGAGGCACATTTTTGGTCTATTAATCATATTGTTAAAGTACAGAATTTGTGATTAAACTGTGTTTAAATGTAACATGCAATATTATATTACTTGCATGCATGCATGTCAAAATATCAGATTTATAGCCTTTACTAATGCTTTATCATAAAAAGAAAAATAGTTGATTGGAATGGACAGGGGATCTAATTTCACTGAGGGAAATCAAATACGGGGGGAAATACTGTTTTGATATATGCTGACTGTTCTGATTAGATTTTCTAATCAGCTTATTGATAATGTACATTGAATATTCAGCTCAGGAGACTTTCTGGAGATAATTTAATTTTAAATATGTAATTTTGTTAAAATCATACAAACTGAAAAATGAATAAAATCATGTTTTATGTTGGAAAAAAACACCTCTCAAGACTATTTATATTCATTTTTACTACAGTTTTAAGTGGTTTCTCGTGTTCAGATTCTCTGTCCATTAGAGTGGACAGTGTCTTTAGAATAGAAATCCACCATTACAGTATTTTTTGTTTGTGTTTGGAACATAATTGGCTTCTGAATTGGTTAAGAAAAGAATATTGAGAAGGAAAATATTAATAATTGAGTCTTTAAAAAAGTTCAGCCCTTTTGCCCACCACAGTAACCTTTGTATAGTCCCTTGCAAAAGTTAAGAAAATACAGTTTTAATGTGGAAAAATACATTTGTACATTTCAAATCAAGTTTGAATTATGAATGTGTTGGTTACGGAGTAAAAACAAAGGCTGCAAGTTTCAAGTGGATTATACAGAAATGTTGATGTTACTCCAAGCCTATGTGTTTGCTATGAAAATATATATCAAGTAAATATCAGTTTATCAGTCCTGTGATCTGATAACATATAAAATGACAACACAATCTCACTCCCGATTGATCAATTATTGCAGCTTGGTCAGTGGCCCTATGCTTCAAACTCACTCTCTAACCCTCCAGATTAGACTCCACGGTCAAGTTAGCAATAATAAATATGTAACTTCTGGGAAGGCTTTCAAAAAAAGGCACCAAAAACTACTTTGTTAGGTTTAGGAAAAGATTGGCTTAAATTAGTATATTACTTACATAAGTTTGCTTAGGTAATGAATCGTACCTACATATGTAATATAACTTACATCATGTCTTCAAAACGTTGTCTGTTGATTTCACATGGAACATGAACCTTGGCCTCCGGTGTAAGAGTCCTTTGTTTGTTTGACCCATCTATCCACCCCAACTCCTCCATACACAAACTTTATCAATTTATATACCACGTCACCTGACTTTGCCAGCAAATCAAAACATCACGCGAGATTGACGCCTCCAGAAATGACACTACATTGGTATCTCCAGTGTCATATACCATTTTTACATCAAAATTAGCATGTATATATGTGTTTTTTTTCAAATGCAGGTAAACCATAGACCCATTGTTTTTTTCTGTGTTGCTATGAAAGCCCAGGCTCAGATCATGTCTGCAGGACAGCAGAGAGAAAGAGGTTTTTAAAACTGTCTTTGTGTTCATCTCTCAGTAATTTTGCAGCTTCTAACTAAATCTTTGTGGTTTGAAGTCCAGTTTCTCTCCTGTTTGTACTTCCAGGTATCTGCTTTATTTGACTGTTTCATGTTTGCTCTCAGCCGAATAGGAGTTGTGTTAAGTTACTGCCGATGAAAACCCAACATTTCCTGATTTGCTGCTTCATAATAAAAGCTTTGAGATAACAAAATAACAGGACCTTTATTGTGGAAAAAATTATGGGAAATGAAATGCACCACCGTTTTACAACCGCTCAATGAAAGACGAGGACTTTGTCAGTTAAACACACCTTCAAATGGGTGCAAAGTCTGTTTTCGATCCATCACTGTCAATCACAGTTGGATCTGCAGAAAACCACACAGTCAGCCTTGTAACTTATCCTCGTAGAAATGAAACTTGCTTACTAGTGTGTAAGAGGCATTTCTAAGAATTCTATAAAAACAGATTTTCACTGTGACAGTTTGACATCATGCATTTTTTCCACTGTCTCTCTGTTTGTCTCTCCGTCTGTCTCATTATGGAAGCATTAACATTAATTCCTGCACCTCATCTCTCTGTAAAGGAAGCATCTGTTTTCTGTCTTGGACCAAAGCAGCCAACATCAGATCAATCTGCTTTAAGCTGAGAGTGTAATTGTTTTTCTATTGACTGAAGGAAGATATGTTAAAGAGAGTTATGCTTCCATGATATACATTTCTGACTACACAAACCGACAGGCACTTTGATTTTACATTATTTGAAAGTCTTCCAGAGCACATTGAGTCATGTCCATATGACCATGTTCCAGCGTTTCACACTTCTCTGCACACACATGACTGCAGAATGCTAAATGAGACTACAGTATTCATTAGAGAACAAAATATGTTGATTCTTCAGAAGGATTTAGAGGCCAAATCCTGGGCAACAGGAAATTGAAAATCAAGTCACACCATGCTAAGTAACCTTTAAAACGACAGACTCTTCCTTTGATCAATCTCTTTCTCTAATATTCCCTTTGCAGCTTCATTAGCACAATGTATTCTTCATTTAATTTCTCACAAAAGCCCTGGGAGAATACAAGACCCCTCTGAGCTATAATAAAGGCACCCGAGCATGTGCCTGAAATAAACTTATTAACCAGCGCCAATTAGGCCAACATTTTGTTTTGGATTCTATTGCCGAGGAGACCTTGTTAAGACATCGCCAAACGAGCGCAGAAACAGAAGGCCTTCAGTTTGTGGTGGACAGCAGACACGGCTCCAAGAGTTGAGGAAGTGTGATCTCGGCTTAGGCCAAAATATTTATTGGCCCTTTATTACATATTTACTGTTGCTATGGTAAAGGCAGCCCTGAACAACACTGATTATAATAAGAACTGGATCAGATGCCACATCATTGTACATTAAAGTATTTAGTGACACCTAGTGGGAGCCAAAGGCAACTACAGCCTATTAAAATGCATGTTATCATCACAACCCCACCTATTTTTTAAGCTACCTCGATTAAAGATGCGCAATATTGGATTTTTGCCCATACCTGATGCCGATATTTTCCAACTCACTATGGCAGATTTTTGATACCGATACATGCACATATTATTTTTCCACCTAATTGAAGAGAACATTAAGTCTCTCCTGTTGTAGAATTAACATATTATTCTGCCTGCTCTTATTCTGATGGCCCACTGGCAGATACAGGCATAAAACACAATGCTTTTCAAAATGGACACATTCATTGGTGCCTGTTTCTCTTTGTTCTTCATCGTAATGATTGGGTTGATGGTTCTTAAAATGGGTACTTAAATGTAAAAGTGCTGAAGGACCATGATTTGGTTCCTCTTCACTTGATCATTCAGTCATTGCAAATAACAGCTTTGCTATCTTTTTCATTCATTCATTCATTCATTGTCCGCTTAGTTGAAATGTGCAATCCAGGACAATACAGATATTTCATTTCAAAGCCTTTATTGGCCAATACCAATAACGAGCCAATAATACTGTGCATCAGTAACCTTTATGTTAGTTCATTTTTGTTGAGTTAATGAGGGATTGCCATAGCTGAGTGGTTATGACGATGGAATAGAAATGCAGTTCTCTCACTACAAACAGCTTAGTTGGTTGCTAAATCATCTTCATATCCACATCTACTATGTTCATTTGTTCAAAAGGGTTTATAGTCAGTGATAGTGTTACTAATTAGTTTCAGGCAAGTTAATCTACATCCCTTATAAGTACAGTGCTGTTCTTAGGTAACCTGACAAGCCAAATGGTTTGTTACACATAACCATTTTGGAAGCTGTCTACAGGAACTGTTTGGAAAAGGGCGGGTGTGTCAAAGAACACTTGGCAGGTGATTGGATGAACCATCTGTCATGTCTAACATGGGCTAACTTCAACCAATCAGATCAACTCACCCAACTCAGAATCAGAATCAGAATCAGAAATGGTTTTATTGCCAAGTAGGTTTTCACCTACAAGGAATTTGTTTTGGCATGTTGGTGCATACAAATATAATATCAAAATATAAATAAAAAATGAGGCAAGTGCTGTTGGTGAACAGCATAAATAGAAATTTTTAAAAATAAAAAAAAGATAAAAAACGAATGATAATAATAAAAAACACGAGAGAAAAAGAAATGTTTCTTGTGGGTGAGGTTTTGGTCCTGATGGACCCACAGCCTCCTACCGGAGGGGAGTGTCACAAACAGTTTGTGTCCAGGATGGGAGGGGTCGGCTACAATCTTACCTACACGCCTCAGGGTCCTGGAGGTGTACAGGTCCTGCAGGGATGGCAGGTTGAAGCCGATCACCCTCTTGGCAGAGCGAATGACACACTGCAGTCTGCCCTTGTTTCTGGCAGTAGCAGCAGCATACCAGGTGGTGATGGAGGAGGTGAGGATGGACTGGATGATGGCAGTGTAGAAGTGCACCATCATTGTCTTTGGTAGGTTGAATTTCTACAATTGCTGCAGGAAGAACATCCTCTGCTGGGCTTTTTTGATGAGGGAGCTGATGTTTAGCTCCCACTTCAGGTCATGGGTGATGATGGTGCCCAGGAAGCGGAATGACTCCACAGTGTTGACTGGGGAGTCACACAGGATGATGGGGGTGGGTGGGGCTGGGCTCTTCCTGAAGTCCACGATCATCTCCACTGTCTTTAGAGTGTTGAGCTCCAAGTTGTTCTCACTGCACCAGGTCACCAGAGGGGTCGATCTCCCACCTGTCGGCTGACTCATCCCCACCAGAGATGAGTCCAACTGAAGCTGAAGCCAGCTGGAAGGAGAGCGAAAACATCTTTTCCATCGTTAAAAGCCTTTAGTGTCATTCTTTGCTCTTCTTTCAATGAAGAAATACTCTCCAGTTCTGACTGATGCCATCACAGTATCTCAACCTCTTCAAGAGCTGCCATGGTTTGTTCACGACGAGTCATTTCCATGGATGCCAAAACCACGCCTGTAGCTGCCAGTAGTCCCTCCAAGAATGCTGATTGGCTCGCACCACCTCTGGTGCAGACAAAAACGGATAACTCTGAGCCTGGCAAGATGGAGTCTCACATGACCTTGTGATCTTGCAAATCCAGATGCCTGCAAGGGAAGTTCTTAGGTACTCTGTGTGGCTCTGCTGTTCTGTTGCAGTTGTAAAGAGGGGATGTAGCTCAGTGGTAGAGCACATGCTTCGCATGTATGAGGTCCTGGGTTCAATCTCTGGCATCTCCATCAGCCCTTATGTTCATGATTCATGTTCAATAAATAAAAAGCAGTAACTCTTGGGGCATCTCTGTGCAGGTTGAAATCCTGCTGGCAACAGCTAATGCTGTGAATTTGTACAGTTCTCTACTAACAGACTTTGCAGAATTGTGGAGAATACGTAGTTTAAGTAAGGCATCTCAATATGGACTCCTATTGCTTGAAAGACAGCTGGTGCACATTTTTTCTTCTATGGTGGGTTGTCGTGGCCGAGTGGTTAAGGCGATGGACTAGAAATCCATTGGGGTCTCCCCGCGCAGGTTCAAACCCTGCCGACAACGACCGCTTTCATATTGTGTCCCCTGGTGTGTTTAAGCTTAATCATTACAGACAGCTCAGATGCTTTCAAAGTTGTCCTCTTATCCATTCCCTGGCAGTTCTTACACCATTTCACACCACTATTTATGTCATCGACAGAAAATTAATCAACTATTCAAATACTGACCAACTAATAACAAACTATTATTTGAGCACACAAAAAGTGTTGAGGAGTTAGTTCTGAGCTGTGATCAAACTTCTGTTCTGTCCATTTAGTTTCCACGTTTTCCATACATTGAGTTTAAATGTTCTTCAAATATAGTCAAGGTATGTCAGTATTGCCTATTGCAAATTTTGCTTGTGCCTAAGGTGATGGACTAGAAATCCATTGGGGTCTCCCCACGCAGGTCTGAGTCCTGCCGACAACGGCAGATGTTGTCTTGGCTAGATTGAAATGGTCACATCTCAATATCTGCACTGATGGACTTTGAGGATGCTGATTCTGTAGTAAGCTCTGTAGAACTTATGGACACTGCACTGGACACAGTAAAAAAAAGCGCATTTGTTGATGATGAAGTGTTGCATTTGCCAGTGACTGTAATTTTCTGTCATCTATGTCATATATTGGCTTAGATTTCATTACATGGTGACATGGTTTGTGACACAGAAAGGCAAAGATTGAACAGCAGTGAAGAACCAACCAATGGCAACCAATATAGTTGTTGTGGACGAGTGGTTAAGGCAATAACCTAGACATCCTTTGGGGTCTCCCCACACAGGTTCAAATCCTGCTGACAACACCAGTTTTGAACAGTAGGAACCGGAGGGAATTTGCATAGTTGTCTAATAACTGACACTGCTGAATTACATTATATTGCCAAAAGTATCAGGACATCTGCCTTTACACGCACATGAACTTTGATGACATCCCATTCTTAATCCGTAGGGTTTAATATGGAGTTGGCCCACCCTTTGCAGCTATGACAGCTTCAACTCTTCTGGGAAGGTTTTCCACAAGGTTTAGGAGTGTGTTTATGGGAATTTTTGACCATTCTTCCAGAACTGCATTTGTGAGGTCAGGCACTGATGTAGGACAAGAAGGCCTGGCTCGCAGTCTCCACTCTAATTCATCCCAAAGGTGTTCTATCAGCTTGAGGTCAGGACTCTGGTTAGGCCAGTCAAGTTCCTCCACACCAAACTCACTCATCCATGTCTTTATAGACCTTGCTGTGTGCACTGGTGCGCAGTCATGTTGGAACAGGAAGGGGCCATCCCCAAACTGTTCCCACAAAGCTGGGAGCATGAAATCGTCCAAAGTGTCTTGGTATGCTGAAGCGTTAAGAGTTCCTTTCACTGGAACTAAGGGGCCAAGCCCAACCCCTGAAAAACAACCCCACGCTATAATCCCCCCTCCACCAAAATTTACACTTGGCACAATGCAGTCAGGCAACAAGTCCTGGCAACTGCCAAACCCAGACTCATTCATCGGATTGCCAGACAGAGAAGCGTGATTCGTCACTCCAGAGAACATGTCTCCACTGCTCCAGAGTCCAGTGGTGGCGTGCTTTACACCGCTGCAGCCGACGCTTTGCATTGCACTTGGTGATGTAAGGCTTGGATGCAGCTGCTCGGCCATGGAAACCCAATCCATGAAGCTCTCTACACACTGTTCTTGAGCTAATTCAAATGCCACACAAAGTTTGGAGGTCTGTAGCTATTGACTCTGCAGAAAGTTGGCGACTTCTGCACACTGCGTGCCTCAGCATGCGCTGACCCCGCTCTGTGATTTTACATGGCCTACCACTTCATGGCTGAGATGCTGTTGTTCTCAATCGCTGCCACTTTGTTATAATACCACTAACAGTTGACCGTGACCGCACTTGAATTCTGTGAGCTCCTGAGAGCAACCCATTCTTTCACAAATGTTTGTAGAAGCAATCTGCATGCCTAGATGCTTGATTTTATACACCTGTGGCCATGGAAGTGATTGGAACACCTGAATTCAATGATTTGGAGGGGTGTCCTGATACTTTTGTCTATATAGTGTATGAAGAATGCACCTTTCTGCATCCGAAAAATAATTTCAATGAAACAAGTGACTTCATTGACTTGCTGAGATGATAGTTCATGCTCAGTGTGACCGAAGAGGTAAATTATGTTCTATACCGAATTGTATAAACCCCTTTTCTGATGATTTATTTCTTATGTGGTCTAAATCCTCTTTCATACAAGAGAGATCTTTTAAGGTCTGCAGTGCATTCATTACTTTATTTTGTCTGGAAAAATGCAAAGAACTAGCATTTCAAAGAATGCCATAGACTGGGACCAGGGTCAGTTGATAGCATAATAAAGTGACTTTACATAGTCTATAATAACCCCAAAAGTGGATTTACTAAAGTACTCCTTGATTAGATAATTTATTGCAAAATTATTTTCAATTTCAATGAGACTTTTTTGAAGCAGATTTGAAAGAAGAGCCCCTGACTGTCTGCTACAGTATGTCAGATTCCACTTTAAATTAATGGCATCAGTCTTCCAAAAGTCCAAACCGTGGTGTGAAATAACCCCGTCAGATGACCTGTTTTAAACAGAATATAAAGCCGACCATACAGCTTTAATGAGGACAGAACTGGAAAAAGTTTCACACTTAACTAATGGTCAGATATATACCGTATATGGGTAACGGGTACTTTCAAGCCGGCTAGTGTTGTGAAATCACATGTTCACAGAGTAACAGATATGAGCCTGGAGCACACAGCGCTGTGCATCTGATGCTCCGCAGATAGCTAATAAAGCACCAGGTATCCACGATGGAGCTATGGATCCAATTAGAAGAGCAGTGCAGTGAGATGGAGAGAAATATTAAAATGTGATAATATCAGCGATGTGTGCCTGTGCGGCTGCTGTTTCTTTTTTTTTTTTTTTTTTCCTCTTAGCCTCTGTAACACCTCTCTACAGCAAGGTACATATCCTGACTCTAAGACACAGGAAATTAAACTTGTTTTCGTTCCCCTGATAGTTCCTGCCAGGAGATTAGATCACCATGGTGAACTCACCTCAGTCACCCCCCTGGTGTCAGACTGTCCCTCAGAGGCCACCGTAGGGGCCACATGTCTTTCCTGCCAATAATCACCCCATTAAAATGAATGATTTTGCCCAGGCCGTGTACTGTACATAATCGTCAATTAGCCACTGGCGTCGAGATGGCACCTCTGCTAACCTCTAAGAGTCTGCTGGAGCCTCATTATGGGGAGTGTGACTCACTCATGATCACAGCCGGTCTCTGGGCAATAATGGGAATTGAAACATCAGCTTCATGTTCATGAGGTTCACACAGAGCGACGAAATGAACTGCGTGCAGCATCTTCTCGCCGCTTGATCATCTAAATGAGAGGAGGCTTCGTTAGATTTGGTTTGTTTTTTAATGATACAATTAGGAAATTACGAAGAGGGGGGAAGGGGGCAGGAGGTCATGCGTAGCAGACAGACACATGGCTTAAAAGCTTTTTCTAATCTTGTATCTCAGCACCTTGTCTGCACTGGATGTCTTTCACTTTTTTTTAGTCGTCCATCTCATGCATGTCTGATGAAACACATCAGTTTTAATCACTGTAGCTGTCACACGTTGCATAAGGGCTCAGACTTCCCACTTCCCCTTCCCTCCCCCATGACATAAAGTGTATTTGGACAGTTCCAGTCTATTTGGCTGAAGACACCAGTGGTAGATAAAATGTGCTTAAGTGCTCTTCCAATGGAGAAAACGTGATAAAGTGCCCCTCTGGTGGAAAAAAATGAGCTAAAGCACCCTCTAGGGTGCCCTTCTAGTGGGAGAAAACATGCTGAAGTGCCCTGTAGAGTGCCTTTCCAGTAGAAATAATGTGGTAAAGTGCCTTCTTAGGCTACCCTTCTGCGGTCAACTGCCCTCTAGAGCAGCGTTTCCCAATCCTGGTCCTCAGGATGAACAGGTCATTATCAGGCTTCTGCAGATGCTCGATGACAATTGGATCATTTTAATCAGGTGTGTTGGAGCAGGGAAACACCTAAAACATGCAGGGCAGTGGGTCTTCAGGATTAGGGTGCCCTTCTAGTGGAGAGGAAAACGTGAGAAAGTGCTCACCAGGGTACCCATCCAGTAAAGAAAACTTTATCTCAATCTAAACTAAGGACTAGAACTGCTTCAGCACAAATACATCACAACTTTTGTCATGCTGGTATCCCGCTACATACAGCTGGTTCCACTTTTTATCTTATTTGTCTCTGCCCCTCAAAACAGCCTGAGTCCGTCACTGGCTGAAGACAATCCAAAGTCTGTCCAGGGTACCACTTTTTGGGTCAGACATGTTGTTATTTTCTGCTGCAGAACCATTACTCCACTGCCATAGATACACTGGGTAAGTTTTTCAGCTGTGCACACATCTGGTTGTACTGCCCCTCCCTCTACCACTGTATACTCCACTCTCTCACTGGCTGCCTAAGGGGAGATGAACATACATGCTGTAAGAGAGTTTCGCCAGCGCAGAATAGTCTCTTCTGGTAGTGTAATGTTTGAAAGACATCTGAAAGATGTTTTATTGACTGTTCTATTCAACTGTTTCATGGATTTATTTATTTAATGAAGAATGGGTAGCTTGGAGCATAACAGGCATAAAATAGCTTGTCTTTTCATGAGGCTGGGATACCTGCACTGAGCAAGATCTGAGTAGTTTTCCACTAAACTTAAAGGCCCAGTGTGCAAGATTTAATTTTGAAAGGTAAAGGCCAACTTTATTGTGATCATACAGAGCACAACTATTGCTCTACACTCAACCCATCTTAATATTACGAGCAGTGGGGGGCCACTGTACAGTGCCTGGGGGTTGCAATCTGCAAGTTCACTACTAGATGCCTTTAAATGCCACACACTGGTCCTTTCAGAGTACTCCTGAAACCTAATCTAAAATACCACCACCTGCAGAAACACACTTTGATGTGTAAAATGGATTAAATTCCTATTAACACAACTCACTGTTTGTTTCTTTCGCTGCCATTCCTCTCAATGATCATTAAAACTGATCTGCTGACAAACGTCCAAATTATCCATGTCTTGTATACAGACATTTGTTTCTGTCCAATAACATTTGGCACAAATCAGTGACATTAACAATGCATTCCCTGTGACTGTCTCACAATAAAAGCCTTCCAATTTTTTGCCAGTGGAATGCTTTTATTGTGAAGAAGGAGCAGCAGGAAATGTTGGTGTCCCTCAGAATGGCCAGCGGCCATTGTGCCACAGTGATGCTAAAAGAGATTCGGTTACAAGCTATATGTACTGAGAGTTGTACTCAGACAAAAAAAAAACAAAAAGGTAAACCAATTTTGGCCACAAGCAGACATCATCCTCTGTATAACACCACACTGAACAGAAAACACTAAACAACATATTGATTTCCATGCCATCCCAAGGTGAGAACTGGTCCCGGCTCTGCCACTGGTGAGCACTGTCTAAACACTGCTGAGCACACAGCAGCACTCTGGCAGTCAGTGAAAAGCATGACAGCTGACTGCAGCTGTGGATGAGCTGCTTTCACTACACAGCCAGTGTAGAAAGACTGTAAGGCTGAGAGTTTGTCAGAAGAGCAGGATCACAGGTTGTCCCCTCTACTGGTGAAGATTTGCTGGTGTCCACTCTGCTGTCTCAGTGTCGAACGCCACTACAACCTGAAAACAACCTGTGGATGCTCCATCTAGCAGCTCTATTGGACATGTCTAGCCACCAGAGTGACTGTGACAGGATGATGTTTTTTTTTTTTCCTTCTGTGTCGGGTTGTTGGAACTGAAGTGAGCTGAAGTGAACTGCTGGGCTGATTTGGACTGAGAGATTTGCTGAAGGTACGTTTGTAACTGACCGTTAGAGAGGGTGAGGGGAGGAGGAGGCGGTGACTTTTGAAGTTCAGTTGCAAATGCATGCAAGACACATTGGAAGGTGGCCTCAGCAGCATGTGACCACATTCTTTCAGCAGTGTGTACACAATGCAGTAGTAACTACAATATCACCAGACTCCCTTAAAAACTTGACAATTTTGAGAGTTGTTGTGTGAGGTGATACTTCACAAACTTTGTGAGAGGTTGTCTTCAACAAATTCTTAATTATTTGGGCCTTCTTGTAAATTCGGCAAATGTTACATTTAGTCATTTCTTTCTTTGTGTAAAAAATAGTGTGTCCTTTTGTCTCTGTATTTTGGCTATGGCTATTTAAAAACAACACATTTTTAAAATGTGTTGGGTTTTTTTTTGTTTATTTGTATACAGACCAGGGAAGTGAAACTCATTTGGTGAATTCTTAATTATTTGCACCTTCTTGAAAATTGGACATTAAATCTAATACATTATGTTATTGTTCCTTTCCTTGAAGAAACATTGTGTTGTTGGCAGGCAGGAGAGATGCTCTGTGGTGCACTGGGACTCACATTTTTACTATCTCTGACTCTGTCATTAATGCCTCTCTTAGTCATTTGTGATGTGAAAACATCAGATTTCCACACAGTCAGAAGAAATTAAAGCACACACCCTGCTCATATTTCATATATAAAATCCTAGCGCACTGTGGAGCATCTCACCTGACAGGCAGTAAAACATGAGGCTCATATCGGCAGATACAGGAGTTTAACGTGACACTGAACTGAGAAAAAAAGAAACGGATAGTGGCATCTTCATTTTAAATGGCCAAACGGAAAGTATTAGACATTCCTCTGACAAAATATCCTGCATACAGAGTGGGGAAGTGAGATTCAATCTCAAGTGTGCACTTGAGATGCATCTGGAGATGCATTATAATGCCAGGTGTGAACTCACATACCCAGAGCTGTCCACTTGTGATCAGATCACCAAACATTAGTGCCATCGTTGTGTAGGATAACATATTGTACATTTTTGTTGTCTGTCAATTACTTTTTGGCAAGAAAAATATAGATATATTTGTTCATATATTTATAGTGCAGCCAGCTCATGCTGGTGCACTGCAGTTTACCATCTATATCATCACAGCTTTAAGCCTGTCAGCAGACCTTTAAGAGCCCATTCAAATCACTTTCTTGTGTGTTTAGCAGAGACAAGCTTGATTTGTATAGAAATGAAATCTGATGGAGGGGGTTTGTCCTTGTCATCACATTTAGCCACGGCTGCTTTTAAGTCCGTGTTCTGCGGTGGGGGGGGGTTGTTTCTGCAATCAGCAGTAATATTTTAGACTTTTTTTCTGAAGCTCTTACTTTGCTGCTCAAATGGAATCTAAGCTGCTCCTGTTTGTTCTACTCATTGTGAGCCCCTGGATTCTCTAAATGGTGACAAATTTTGTATTTAACAGACGGTACGTGTCAAACATTAATGGTCAGTAAATGTGAATGATGTAGGCTACTGCGTTATGACCTTGTGCTTTGTTTTAGTGTTTTCGTTGGTTCTTCAGTTCAGTTACAGGCTCCACATCATACAAATATCTTCCTTCTCTGCAATGCAGGGGATGTTTTTTATGGCAGAACCTGGTGTTAACCTACCCAAGGCTTTAACCCTCAAGCACCAGAGATCATGGGCATCACATAAGCCAAATTTTTGCTTGTTATGTTAAAATTTAGCAACTATCAGAGGTCACTCAGTAGAGTGCAGATCCCCGCCAGGCAACAGATGGTGAAGCACCTACTGCAATGCCTCCACAACTGCCAGATGCAACCAGCGGAGATTTGTAAAGTACCACCACCATCAACATGACCTCCACATATGTTGTCCCGAGCTGAAAAAAGATCTCGCACTGAAGCAGTTCTTGATCACTTGCGGCCCCTAGTGGACGGTTAAGAAGAGTGAGAAGTCGGCTGTCTATGGTCATATAAAACAGAGCAGTCAAAAACAGAATTACTGCCTCACGGTTGTTTGTCTCCAACAATTTGTCAAGTTACAGTTTACATCCATGTCTGTCCAGATTCATATAATGTCTGTTGTGAAGACTTTGAAGGAATTTAATATGGAACTTACCACTATACTGACCTGTAACTTTGAACAGTGAAGATCAGATTGCGGTGCATGCAATGCATTTGAATGTCGAGTACAGTTTCTTTTACAACTTTATTTTCCTCAATAACTCTCTAGTAGAGAAAAATTGAGGAAAAACTGGCTGGTAAAGTTGCATGCGAGCAAACCTTCCCAGCTGGTATCTAGCAGCAGTGTGCCACCATTGTCACGGATGATCAATCTGCTCAGCTCTGCCTCCTCTTGGAGTCTTGGAGAACTGAGCTCAAGCCTCTCTACCATGAGTGGATGCACGCTTCCTTCCACATGATGATACAGTTAGTGAGTGTAGTTTGGTAAAAAGAAAATAGTTCCTACATGAAACTGCTCACAACAAGGTTTGTGGATTATCTTGAGTAACTGGGTCATGATTTCAGGAAAGAGACATTCCTGTTGAGTTTTTCAAACGTATTTTTAGTGAGGTTTTTTTTGCACTGCAAGCCAAATGCCATCTAGTTCCATTATATTGCAGAGAAGGCAGACACCTCTACAGCTGATATCTCCAAAACTCTGCAACTCACACCAAAACTATCTGGATGGATAAAAATCACCACAGGTAAGAGGAAAGGTGTGTACTTTTGCGTTTGGGGGAGACTCAATAAACCAAATCTATAGTTTATTCGTATTTTCTAGGATGGCCGAGGCCCTTCAGTAGCAGTAGTGTCGGCAGGGACAGGGAGGACTGAGATGTGATGAGGCCACATGATAATCACCAGACACCGGAGCCTCTCTCATTCAGATCAGCCAACGGCAGACTGACAGCTCAGGTATTGAAGATGCAAGTCACAGCTGATAAGAAGCAAGAAATGACAACGAACAGGGGCAGCATAGGAGATGAAATTACCAGCAGCAGCAGACTGATGTCTCAATGTATGACATTCAGCTGGACTGAGCACGGAGGAACCCGCCGCACCTAATCGTCACTGCACTCAACGGCGAAAAGGAAAGAAAGGAGGACGGGAACGCCCATGGGCTGAAAACGAAACCAGGAAGCAGGGCAATAAGCTGTGAATGTTGGCTGCCCTCACTGCTCAACCTGAAGGGAAAGCTGTCGATGTAATTGAAAGAAATAAAGAAGAAAAACTGAAATGGAAGATGAAGGGAAAAGGAGGAGGAAGGTAATAGTCTCCTTTATAGCATAACTGAGTTATTTTAGATGGAGAGGAAAGACACTCACTTCACTTCCCCAAAAAAACCTTCACATAAATTATTCAAATAGGTTGTGGGAGGGGGAGTCATTTGCATATAGATAAAAGTCAGTTTAATATTGTAAATTACCTTTTTATATGGCAATCTGGAAGATTTGGTTTTAATCTCCCAATAAATGTCTTGCTGCGTGTTTTCTCTGCCTACCTGGAGTGTGTGAGTGGGTGAGGAGGGGGAGGAGTAGCAGTGGAGGATGGGGGATGAGATGAGATGTGGTGGGGAGGGTGTGGGTGGAGATATCACAGAGGAAAAGGTTCCCCATTCGTTTTGCTGCCTCGCCTTTAATTAATAGATTATGTACACATGCACACTCCTGTCAGTCTCTCTCAGAGCTTCCCATTACCACTGTGACCTCTCTTTCCGCTGCCCGGCAACCTCTACCACACACACACACACACGCATGTATCAGGCACAAGCATGTGGGGATTGATGAATGGGTGGGTGAACGGGGGATAGAGAAGTAAATGTGGTGGATGAGGACAACCATCGATGAGAAAGCAGAAATCCAGGTCTAAAACTTCTGAAATTCAAAATACCAGAAGTTCTCAAATAAAAGCTGGGATTCAAATAAAGGCCCCATCTCCAACCAGAGGTAGCAAACAAAGGTAAGATGAAGTAAAAGGGGGGGTTGGAATTAGCTGTCATGGGGAGATGTGATATTTAAATGTGGGGTCAAATGTGCATCAAATGTGGCAGTTTGGTCAGTACCCCTATGCTTCAAACTATGGTGCTATAAGTACCCCTTTAATGTCATTCATGGAAACACTCTCTAGTATTATTTCTGATGACCTGTCAAAGTCAGGTGACATGGTATTACAGTTTTCTCATTCATTTTGGCTCAGTTGTCAAATAAGTTCATATCTCTGAACAAGTAGTTTGTTGATCACAACAGATTGGAATTTTTCATTCATTAAAGCAAGTTGCACACAACTTGGCACATGTGCATAAGAGTAAGTACAAGTGACCCCTTGCTAAGCCCCACCTCCAGACAGTACCTGTACAATCATAGGTTAGCAACGTAAATAAAGCTGTCAAGCTTTCCATTTCTCTGCATGTTGAAGGTGTGCAGGAGGCTCTGAGAAGTGAGACATTTTTATAGTCTCTCAAATACATGTAACACAAGAGCACATGTGGGGAAGTGATTAAACTCCGTCTTAATCTGCTCTAACATAAGCTGCAAACGTGAGCATGTCTGGCTAACTAACACTAGCTTACTAACTGCAGTAACTTTTCCTACAGACAGTCTTGTTAGACACCACTGCATCTGTATTTGTTCTGTCGGGGTTTGAGGAGGAGGATGTGGGCTGACGCAGAATCAAAGTGGGTCAAAGACGATGCATCTCTCTCTGGCTCGCTGTCTCTAAGCTTAGATAGCTTACCTCTTATCCCGGCTATCTTCCGCGATCGCAGTCCAGCTCGTCGGGTTGCGTGACCCATCTCAAGGTCCGCTGCACTAATTGAGTCCCTGCGCTTCCTTTTCCCACATTAATGAGTGTATTTCTCTCATTATCATGTAGATATACCTGCCGTATTTCACCATCCAACCAATGTTTGCTGAGATGTCGTTTTAGCTTCAGTCTTTAGCCTTAATGTTATATCCCATGCAGCTGCTAGATAACTGTACATTTACACTTTCACAGTTCTTGCTTTTAAAACGTGTCAGATAGAAACATTAAAACGTCAGCTGGAGACTTCTCATCTGACAAGTGGAGTTAACATTAGTTTACACCACTTTGTGAGTTAAGTTTGCTTTAGACGCCAAAATCCAGAACTGTCAGCTAGAAATGAGAAGCTGCTGTTGTTTGCGTCTCTAAGGATTCACAGCCTCCGTGTTTCAATAATTATTTGAAATTTCAATGTTAAATCTGCCCCATTATCACTAAACTGCATAAATGTAGCGCAAGAATGGAAAGTTTGGAAGGCGTAGCAACAGTAACTAAGGAGGGTGGGGCTTAGTGAAGGTCAATTGTCCAAAATTTGCACAATCACCACTTACACATGACTCGCTGATCAAAATATGATTGATCAAATCAAATCAAATCAAATCAAATTTATTTATATAGCGCCAATTCACAACAAAGTTGTCTCAAGACACCTTTACAATAGAGTAGTCTAGACCACACTCAAAAATTTGTTTACATCCGACAGTTGAAACAATCCCCCATAAGCAAGCACTTTGGCGACAGCGGCGAGAAAACTTCTTTTAACAGCAGAAACCTCGGACAGAATCCATGATCAAAAAATGGTGGGGCGGTGATCTGACGCACCAGGTCGGTTGAGAGGGAAAGAGGAAAAGGGGAAGAAAGAGGGGAGGTGGGAGGGGTGGAAGAGAGAGAGAAAAGAACAGAGGCAGAGAGAACAGTAGTAACAGAACATCAATAGTAAAACTACAGTATGTGTAGGGAAAAGTAGTACATATAAATATGTAAGCTGTATGTAAATAATAATACTAATACTAGATGTTACAATAATGATAATAAAATAATGATAATAATAGTAACAACAACAATGTGATGAATGTTTGATTGATGAGTTGAGTCTCAGTGAAATTGTTAAACCCTTTCCTAACTTCTAAACATTATATCATAATATGAGCCATCACATGCAAATGATTCATTCAATTATCAAAACCTGTTATATTCTCTCTCTCTGACATATTTTGTTTGTGATGCCTGCTAAATTTGCTAGTGACCTCCCAGGTGACAGTAATGAACTAGGAATCACATAGAGGTGATTTTGTCGCAAAATTGTTTATTTAAGACTTTACATGAAAATCAAAGGTGAATTTTCTGTTCATAGTAAAAGTAATCAGAGGTGTACTGGGGGGTAAACACAGGTAAACTCAGTTTATCGCCTCTTTGAAATGCAGCTGAGAGTTTACTCATCTATTTTCAGATCAACTGGATCAATGAGGAGAAAATATGTGGATAAACTCCAGTTTACACACCTCTGCATTTACCACTACAGCCCTAACACATTGTTAGACAAATGCATTTACTAAACAAATATGTATGAAAGTTTGTTGGCTAGAATGTGTGTATCTTTATTCTGCGTACTACAAATTGAAATTTGAATTTGAAGAAAAACCCTCAGCAATCAGCTAGTCAAAACTTAAATTCTTGTATAGTACGCTAAGCATTTGATACTAACAAAATAGTAGAACAAAAAAGAGATTTGTATAGATAAACATTTGCAGGGTTGACTGTCATGGTGAAAAAACAGTTAAAGTGATATTCCACCCAAAAATGAAAATTCACTCAATAGTTTCAGCAGAAACAGGTTGCAGCTCATCCGTACAATGGCAGTGAATGGTGACCACGGATAAATGTAAAAAAAAAAAAACACAAACAAACAAATGTCTCCCAGGTAGCATGTAAACATGGCACCGATGTATTGTGAGACTTCGTATATCTCTAATGGATGCACTGTGAAAATATCGCGAGATCTCTTGTGCATCTGGCTCGATCTGAGAGGCTTACAGTTGACATTTCGGCTAAAAACATGGTGTAAATGGTGTCTTTTGTGGTTAAATTTTAATATCGCGGCTCACGGACACTTGGATTACACCACACAAGCAGGATGGAGACATTTTGTGTTTGTTTTGTGTTCTTTTTTTTTAACATTTTATCTGTGGTCACCATTCACTGCCATTGTACTGGATTTGGCTGCAACCCTGTTTTCTGCTGAAACTCCAGGATTGTTTTGTGAACTGAAGATCTTCACCCATCCTCACATCAGCATAGGGGTGAGTAGATATTGAGTGAATTTTCATTTTTGGATGGAATTCCGCTTTAAAATATTTGGAGCAGTACGGCTCAAACTGTGACTAAACAACTTTTCATTTTGGTGGCATTGGCCAGATAATTAAGTATGTTTTAGTTAGTGTATAATCACCAGAAAATAAGAATCATTAGGTGCGTTTACATGGACACTTTTCCTCTTTCCGATTAAATTCATTCTGAATGAGTCTTTTCGGGTTAACTGTTTACATGTGACATGATCTAATCCGATCAGGTGTTTACATGAGCCACTGCATTTATTCAGAATAAACCGAATAAACTCGCTGTGACGTTTGCAGTCAACTTTTGGCGGTCAAATTTGTTAAAAACAGTAGAAGAAGAAGCTTTTACTTCCATACACAACTGTCAAAATTCTCCTTCGTCTCGTCCGTCTCCCAGTTCTTCTTCCCTCTCCTACGTACCTGTGTCAGAATGGATCCATATCGTGTGCTTCAGTCTTTAGTTGTTTTTCTTGTTTTCTCTCTGCTTAAGTTACAAGCGCAGCAGTTTCTCCTCCTCCTGCGATCTATGCGAGGGGATCGGCTACAGCAGGACCCTCACATAGTAACCGCAACAGTTCACTATATTTATTTATTTATTTTATATTTATTTCTATATTTTTATATAATTTTGCTTTGCAGCCGCCAGTTACGTCATCACAGAGCATGCGCGGTAATGGTGCAGCCGCACAACAAACCGATCGAGTGTTTACATGACATTTCTTTCGGTTTAAAGAAAGGTTTATCCACCTCTCTGAAACCGAATGAAATTTCATTCGGTTTGGGCATGTTCCTTCCGATTGAGGTGTTTATATGGAGTAGTTTTATTCGGTTTGGGCTTTTAAACCGAATAAAACTGGAATATTTGTGTCCATGTAAACGCACCTACTGTGTGTTAGTATGTGAGCCCTTTATATCTACAGAGGGAGCAGGTCCTCTTCCATGTAGGCCACCATGTTGCACTGCCATGTTTCTACAGTAACCCAGAATGGACAAACCAAACAATTCAACAATTCACATTCACCATACATACTCCTACACACTTGGAAGGGAAGGGTGAGGCAAGCAGTCTTCAGTTATTTGCAGTCTGTAAGCTTGCCATTTGATGGTTCTGAATCCTACACATTGGTCCAACTGAAACAGGATAGACAGGTGGGACGTAACGTTTGGAGGAGTTTCATTTGAACATTGAAAAGTGGGCGTGTCATAACAAACAATGAGAGCATACCGTGCCGTTGCTAGCTAGCTAACTAATGAATCATAATCTAAACTTACTACCATTATATTAGCTCTGTGCTGCTAGAAGTTAAAGACTGATTGATGTCATGATCTTATTGGTTGAAGCCTACATAACACATGTCATACTTTGTTTTACAGGAAGAAAACATGGCTGGAGTTGGGTATAAGAACATGAAGAAATTAAGTTTTTATTTATTTATTTATTTTTTTTGTGTGTGTGTGTGTGTGTGTGGTGTGTGTGTGATGTTATCTCAAAGGGTTAAAAAGGCATTTTTCATTTTTCATTTCATTTAGACTTTAAAGGGAAAACAGTGTTACAGAATCTCCCAAACAATGTAAGTGAATGGTGACCAGTTTTTAAATGGAAAAAACAACCAAAAAACCCATCAAATGCCTCCATACTGCTTATCTGGTGTAATCCAAGTCTACTAAAGCCCCGACATACTGTTCACTTGCGTGTGCACACATCACATCACACACACACAGGTCAGACAGTGTGCACGTGCATGTGAACGTGGCTCCAAGCTGACGATCTACAGTGAAGAATCAGGCTAAAAACATGGTGTAAATGACGTCTTTCAGTCAACTTAGCATGTCAGGGCTTTAGGAGACTTGGATTACACCAGATAAGCAGTATGGAGGCAACTGGAAAACTGGTCACCATTCACTTCCATTGTTTGGGAGATTCTGCAACACTGTTTTCCTGTGAAACTCTTTCCTACTGTTTTGTGGACTAAACCTGACCTTCAATCAGCATGAGTGTGAGTAGATGATGACTGAATTTTCAGTTTTGGGTGAACTATCCCTTTTAGGGATACTTACCCTTACCTCATCAATGTGTAAATGAAGGGGTAGAACTTTCTTATTATTTGATATATATATTTACATTTCCTTTATCTTTAAAACCTGCCACATATAAGTAAATCTCACATTACACACATTTTTCTTAATTTCTGAATTTATGTAATCTATTATCAGCACTGATCATATTAACAAAAAATAATATTACTGTAAATAGTTAATAAAATTCAAAACCTTGTCCACTTACATAACCTACATCTTAGTTTTAAACTGAACCACACAAAGATCAGTGCTAAGGAGCCTCCTACACACAACACAGTATCTTCTCTGTGAGGAGGAAGAAGACAGAGGAAAGTGCAGCAGGTCTTGAGGGCACTCAACTAAAGACCAAAACCAACACCACTACCACCAACCACTACCATCCCTGCACTGTAAAAACATCCTGTCAGAGTCCAGGACAAGGAATCAAGAGTTACAGCAAAGCATTCAGCACCTTAAGATGTCTGCTGCTACGCTGTTGAGAGAGACCCATGATGATGATGGCATCACCTGAGATACTACCATCATCGAAACAGACTACATTATCTGTCTGTGAGCGTCAGAAAAACATCCAGGTGGGAAGAGGTCAAAGGTCATGGACCAGGAGTCAGTGGATGACTGGAGAAAAATCAAGGAGGACATTCACACCTGACACCAGAGACCATCTGTGAACAGAGACGGAGGTTACAGCATCCACCCATATACAACACCATTAACTGTGACAGCAAATTTTGATTTAGTTTTAGAAGGGCAAAGCAATATATGATATTATATTGTATCATGATATGAGACTGGATATTGTCTTAGATTTTGCATATTATTATGTCGTCAGCATAAGTGTTGTCTTTTCCTGGTTTTAAAGGCTCATCACAGTTCTAGTTCTTCTATTATTTGTCTTTATTCAGTCATTATATTCACAGAACAGATGATTATTTATAAAAAATGTTATTGTGTTAATGAATGTTAATTATTAATGATTAATTGCTGTTAAACCTTTAATCAATAAAAGATGTATTACTCGATAATTAATAGTCTATAAATGGCAGTAATTGCACTTAATTTGAAATTGTTTTTGTTGAAAAAGGAAACCTAACCTTGCAATGAAGGGCAAAAAATAGAAAAAAGTGAAAATGACAAAAATATCTGTTACGTATCTTATTAATCTGATTAATCAAATATTAGCATTTTCAACTGCCGATTAAGGAAAATACGCAAAATTTGCAACTCTACTGTCATTATTTTGTGAAAACACAATATATAAACACAAAAATATTGTGATTTTTAATTTTGTCTATATCAGCCAGCAATAATACAACAAACTTATTTTATCACTGTAGTTGCTTCCATCCTTTGGAGCACACAACATGTCATCAGTTACAACCTGTATGATCAATAATTAGCCACATCAACCAATATGAAACTTCATTATCATGACAGGTTTTTCAGCTATATCACCCAGGCCTAAGTTTTAGTCTTAGGGTCCTGTCTTACACCATGCACGTGATTTTGCTATCTTACACCAGCTTAAGTGCCATTTTTGCCATGCCTGCAAGATAGCAAATGCACTTGCGCCTGGTCTGTTCCGCTGTGGGCAAAACGAGGCCGTGGCCCGGCGCATTTGCTATCTTGTACTTGGCGCACTGGAGTAAAAACCACTTGGGCCTTAGAGCCCTATCTTACGCCGGTCTGAAACACAATGGATTTAATTTATTCAAGGTGTGTCCAAATCCTCCTTTGCCGTCTCCCCCCAGGGGTGCAAGTGATATTTTGCCCTGCCCCCGCCCCTGCACCACCAGCGCAAAGTGGCATACGCCTATCAGGTGTACCAAAGTGCCCTCATTAATTCACCAGCGAGTTTAGGTTGAACATGCAATAAACCAATCAGAAAGTCAGCTCTCATCACGTGTAAGAGGCAGGTGCGCCGATAGCGCAAGCAGTAGCGGATTTACAAGGAGGAAACAAAGAAAAAAGATTTCCAAAGCGAGGAGACAGCGAGAAGTGAAAGCATGAGAGTGCGCAATATATGGAGACACGTCTCCAAAGCTGCTTCATGTGTAAATATTTTACATCAACACCTGCAAAAACCATTACAATAAATGAACCGCAAATGTCATGCAGATATAAATAACTGGTTATGTTTTACACTGAAGCACCTTGAAATTGTGTTGTATTTTATAATTTATTATCTCCCACCTAATCCTCATCTCCTCCTCCAGTCCTCCTTCTCTGTCCCGCTACAAAACAATCAGAAAACGTTTCTGAAGTTTGAAGTGTGCAAAATTACACACGGATATATCCAACCAGCTCCGACAGGAGCACACATACCTTTTTCTCTCCAGGTTGGGCAGGACTGTGCGGTCAGATATTGTGTCTTGTATGTTATAGATCATAAGTGTTTAATCCTTGTTTTTCTGGATCACAACAAACAGGCAGACACTTGCTGCTTGCGCTGCTGGCGCACCTGCCTCTTAGACTTGTAGTCAAGACCGCCTAAACCGAGACCAAGACACTACCAAGACCAGAGAGTATCAAGACCAAGACAAGACCAAGACCAAGACTAGTTCAGCTCAAGACCGAGACCGAGACAAAAAAAACCCCTAGTTTTTTGTCATCTTGCATGAGTTGTAGAACATAAGCACCATACTGGGTTCAGCTGCTTAGTGTGCTATTAAGGACTGACATGACTATTAGTCATGTCAGACTAGTCCCAAAGTCATCTAACAAAATAACAAGCCTCCAACACCACCCTGCACCTCAAAAAAAAGTCTAATGAATGGTAAATATGTCACTGATTTAAATTGTACTTAATTTGTAGATGAAACGTGAATTTTAAATATTAAAGATACACACAGTTATCAACTTGAAATTGCATTATTTACCATTATAGTAGCCAAATTACACTGTATAATATCAGCATCACTGAAATGGCATAGGCCTAATGCTTAATCAATCACAACGATATGCAAATATTATTCAAAGGCCAATGATGCCATATATTTATTCAAACAAGGCCATTATAAGCACAATACTGTAATTAAATACATAGACACACATGCAGGTGCACCAAAAAATGCATTAAATCAAATGCAAAATACAAATAAAAAACTGTACTTCAAATTGTACAAATCCCTTCGAGACCACTCGGCCAGTCCGAGACATTGCGAGACCGAGAGACCCGAGACCGAGACAAGACCGAGACCAAAGACTGTTGAGGCCGTGACAAGACCAAGACCACAAAAAAGTGGTCTTGAGACCGGTCTTGAGACCAAGGCCGGTCTCGAGAACTACAAGTCTACTGCCTCTTCCACGTGATGAGAGCTGACTTTCTGATTGGTTTATCGCATGTTCAACCTAAACTCGCCGATGAATTAATGAGGGCACTTGGGCACACCTGATAGGTGTATGCTGCTTTGCGCCGGTGGTGCAGGGGGCGGGGCAGGGCAAAATATCACTCGCACCCCTGGGGGGGAGACAGCAAAGGAAGATTTGGACATACCTTGAATACATTAAATCCATTGTGCCTCGCGCTTTAGACCGGCGTTAGATAGGGCCCTTAGTCTTTTGACTAAAATACCATTTAGATTTAGTTATATTTAGTCATTCTGAATTTTTAGTTTTAGTTGATTAAATATCATAAGATTTTAGTCGTTGTGATCTGCAGTAGATTTAGATGACTAAATTGTAACATATGTTTCTCTTGAATATTTAAACTCATACTCCTGCAGAAACATCTATTAACCTGTTATAAACATTAAGTATACAACATTTCTTCAAACACGCATTCTTCTTTTTCATACATACTTATTTCAAACATACAGAAAAAGAGCCCTGAAATGGCTTGCTACACTGTATTAAGCACAAATTGAAAATACACAACAAAAAAGTCATGTTCATTTTGGGGGCGGGACCTGGCAGAGCAGAGGGACAAAGCCGTCGCTCACCCACAGGGAGCTTTGGAGGAGACAGCCAGGGGCAGAATGGGGCTTGTGGAGGAATACATACCGTGAGTCCTGTTAGACTCTGCTCTGACCTGATGTGCTTTACTTCATCATCGCACACAGATGTACAGAGAGGGGAGGAGAAAGACGAGAGAGTGGGCATCGCTGCTTATGATATGTATAGCACCACCCCCTCCATTAATGGGATTGGTTCCTGAGGTTTATGACATCATATACCCAGCCTGACTGAATCTGTTTTTTGTTTTTTTTTTGGATTGCTCTTGCTCACTATAGTTTCAAAGCAAGAAATTCTCAGACTTACTGCTTATTTCACTCCACTCCTCTATGTCTTGTAACATATTAAAAAACACCACATGTTAATAGGGTTAAGGACACGATTTTCACTGGAGGGGGTTTTAACATGTCATCACATAAGTAACTTCAGTGTTCACGTGTTGACAGCTCGGCCTGACGACTCTGAGAAGGAGCGAGTCAGTGGACCTTACCTGTTCTAATGTTCAGTTCACACTTGACTCCCCTCCTCAGAGTGCAGGCCTGAAGCACAGCATGAGTCAAATTTGTCACTCATCTGTTCTAATGAGAAAATTGCTGTTGATGATTAGTAAATCAAGAAATCAGTCACTCAACCGGGATCAGCTGCACTCCACTTTAAAGTGCAGTTGACATTTAGTGTAGTGATTTTTGATCGGTCTTGGACCACCGCTGCTCATCTTCCCCCTCTGTACACTGTAAACTGTGACAAAAAATCAGAGCAGATTTACAAGAATCCACAAAAGGAGCAGTATGTAGCAATAGCATGTCAAAAATGAGTATAGCAGTCCAAATGGTGAGTTGGAGCCACAGACCGTATATTAAATAACTTGAAATCCTACTTACCCTCCTCCCAAGATTTTGGGAAGCTCAGGCAGGCTGCAGAAATGCTACAGGAGTGAAAGACGAGGCCAACATTATAATCTGGCAAGAACAAGCAATGGTGAGCCCTCTACTGTAAGCTGATCAGCTGCTTCTAACTATGAATTGACTGTCAATGTGAAGTTCAGCCTGTTATCCTGAAAACAAAAGCCTACTGCTCTGAAATAACACACTGGAGCTGGAGGTCACTGACTGCCTGTCTCACAGCTGCCAAATTCCATTAACATTTTGCTCAATTTGACTGTTATCAACATCTACACCCTACAAGATTATTAATGATTTCTGACAACCCAGAAACAGACACTAACTTATTCAGCGAACATTTGGCATTAATTTGAACTCTAATTAACATGAAATGAGTAAAAACAAACAAACAAAACACAAGAATTATTCCAGCCTGGAACAAAAAATTTCAAAGGAGGACACTGCAGCTGCAGTGTTGTTGTCAGAAAAGCAAGTGTTTCAACTCAACATGTTTCCTTGATCTATGATGACATACCATGGTCATTTTATGATTTATTACAGAAAAATATTCCAGATTTCTCCCTTAATCTTTTTTAAAAATTTGTTTGGAATGGAAGCATCTTGCATTTATACTTTGCTACAAATGTCAGCAGTGTGACAAGTTGGTCAGCGTCTATTTCTTCCTGCTCATACAGCACTCCTTGAATCGGGCTCAGCCCAACTTCAACTCTGAAACCAAACAATAGTACTTTCCAAGATGTGTCCTCGCCAACAAAATCTCATGAACCCACATAGACTGGATGGTCTGCCCTCTCTCCCTACACTGCAAAAGTAAACCATTTGTTTCAACTTAAAAAAGTTATTGCCCATGCTGTCTTCAAATTTTAAGTTGACTGAATTTGAAAAGACAAGTCAAAGTGATGTTGTAATGATTCAAAACAAACTTTTCTGGTCAAATATTAATACACTTGCACTTGAGAAAACATGTTCAATAAGGTTACAACATTAAGTTGAACCAACAACTTCATAACATTTAACATTCACTGCAATTATAAAAAATATTATTCTTTAATGAACTTCTGGTTCTGTGTTTTCATTACTGAGAAAAGAAATGATCATGACTGATATTAAAGTGTAACACAAGTTTTCATCATAGATGTTTTCTTTAAAAAGTTGACTGAACTCTGTACAGTAAATTTAAGTAAACTTGAGCTGAAATGACTTGAATAAATATATTTTCTTATGTGAAGTTAATGAGAAAAGATTTGCTGAATCCAGTAAACTCCTGTATATGTTACGTTTGATGCCAAGACAACGAATTACTCTGGAGGTGGTGGACCCAGAAATGCAGACGGGAGCACTGGTGCAAGTTCAAATGATAATTTAATGTAACAAACAAAGGTAACAAAAAACACCGGCTTACATGAACGAAGGGATCCAAAAGAAAACAGAGCCAGGCAGAAGTCCAAATCCAAAAAGGGGAAAAAACACATCCAACAAACACTGGTGAAACAAAAACCATCCAGAAAGGGAGAAAAACAAAAACACTGGAGAACACACTAGAGAACACACAAGAAACTGAAGCACCAACTCAACGCGACGAACTGACAAAGACAAAGAGAAACACAGGGACTAAATAGACAGGGAGGTAATCAAACAGGTGGGTGGACAACAGGTGAACCAAATCAGTAGTCAACCAAGGGCGGGAAAAGGACAAAGACAGGAAGCAAAAGCAACAAGGACACACAAGGGAAACCAATACTACAAAATAAAACAGGAAATGACCACGAAAATGTCCAAACCATCACAGTACCCCCCCTTTAAGGGACGGATCCCAGACGTCCCAAAAACAAGTCCAAAACAAAGTCACAAGGGTCCACAAGGAACTGGGTGGGTGGAGGGGGTCTGGAGGAGGGACAAAACAAAGGCGTCACTATGCTCAGGTGCACAGCCTGGCAACAAGGGAAGGCAGAGTCCAAAAGTCTGTTCACCCGTGGACGGGCAGGGGCCAGGTTGAAACCTCAGGCAGAGAGCCTGAAGACAGGGCAGAGGCAGAGTCAGAGACCTCAGGCGGGCGGCCTGGAGGCAGGGCAGAGGCGGAGCCGGAGACCTCAGGCGGGCGGCCTGGAGGCAGGGCAGGGGCAGAACCAGAAATCTCAGGCGGCCGGCCTGGAGGCAGGGCAGGGGCAGAACCAGAAATCTCAGGCGGCCGGCCTGGAGGCAGGGCAGAGGCGGAGTCGGAGACCTCAGGCGGGCGGCCTGGAGTCCACCCAGGGGAGCAGAGCCGATCAGGAGGTCGACAACGAAGGCGAGACCCCTCAGGGGGACGAGCAGGAGGCCGGCGGCGAAAGCGAAGACAAGACCCCTCAGGAGGACGAGCAGGAGGCCGGCGGCGAAGAAGAGACCCCTCCGGGGGCCAAACAGGAGGCCACAGGCGAAGACGAAGACGAAGGCGAGACCCCTCAGGGGGCCGAGCAGGAGGCCACAGGCGAAGATGAAGGCGAGACCCCTCGGGGGGCCGAGCAGGAGGCCACAGGCGAAGACGAGACCCCTCGGGGGGTCGAGCAGGAGGCCTTAGGCGAAGACGTAGGCGAGACCCTTCGGGGGGCCGAGCAGGAGGCCACAGGCGAAGACAAAACCCGTCGGGAGGACGAGCAGGAAGCCACAGGCGAAGGCGGGACCCGTCGGGAGGCCAGCAGTGCTGGCGAAGATGAAGGCGGGACCCCTCTGAAGGCCGGCAGCGCTGGCGAAGACGAAGGCAGGTCCCCTCTGAAGGTGACTGTGGCCCAGTCAGGACTAGGAGTGGCTGCGGCGATGTAGACGGCCCAGCCGGAGCAGGAAGAGTCACTGATGATCCCACCAGAACAGGAGGAGGCTGCGACCCAGTCAGAACAGGAGCAGGCGCCGACGGTCCAGCCGGAGCAGGCGATGGTGGCGACAGTCCCACCGGAGCAGGAGGTGGCGGCGACAGTCCCACCGGAGCAGGAGGTGGCGGCGACAGTCCCACCGGAGCAGGAGGTGGCGGCGACAGTCCCACCGGAACAGGGGGAGGCGGCGACAGTCCCACCGGAACAGGGGGAGGCGGCGACAGTCCCACCGGAACAGGGGGAGGCGGCGACTGTCCCACCGGAGCAGGAGGAGGCTGCGGCCCAGCCAGAACAGGAGGAGGCTGCGGCCCAACCAGGACAGGAGACGATGGTGATGACCCAGCCAGAACAGGAGACGATGGCGACAGCCCAGCTGGAACAGAAGATAGCTGCGGCGGCCCCATCTGAACAGGACATGGCTGCGGCCCAGCCGGAAGAGATGATAGCTGCGGCCCAACCGGGACAGGAGATGGTGACGGTGACCCAGCCGGAACAGGATATGGCTGCGGCGACCCCACCGGGGCTGGAGATGATGGCGACAGCCCCACCGGAAGAGAAGATGGTGGCGACGGTCCCATCGGGACAGGAGGTGGTGGTGGTGACCCAGCCGGAACAGGATATGGTTGCGGTGACCCCACCGAGGCTGGCGATGATGGTGACGGCCCCACCGGAAGAGAAGATGGTGGCGACGGTCCCATCAGGACAGGAGGTGGTGGCGGTGACCCAGCCGGAACAGGATATGGCTGCGGCGACCCCACCGGGGCTGGAGATGATGGCGACGGCCCCACCGGAAGAGGAGATGGTGGCGACGGTCCCACCGGGACTGGAGATGGTGGCGGTGACCCAGCCGGAAGGGGAGATGGCTGCGGTGACCCCACCGGGGCTGGAGATGATGGCGACGGCCCCACCGGAAGAGGAGATGGTGGCGGCGGTCCCACCGGGACTGGAGATGGTGGCGGTGACCCAGCCGGAAGGGGAGTTGGCTGCGGTGACCCCACCGGGGCGTGTGATGATGGCGACGGCCCCACCGGAAGAGGAGATGGTGGCGGCGGTCCCACCGGAAGAGGAGATGGTGGCGGTGACCCAGCCGGAAGGGGAAATGGCTGCGGTGACCCCACCGGAGCTGGAGATGATGGCGACGGCCCCACCGGAAGAGGAGATGGTGGCGACGGTCCCACCGGGACTGGAGATGGTGGCGGTGACCCAGCCGGAAGGGGAGATGGCTGCGGTGACCCCACCGGGGCGTGTGATGATGGCGACGGCCCCCACCGGAAGAAGAGGTGGTGGCGGCGGTCCCACCGGGACTGGAGATGGTGGCGACGGCCCCACCGGAAGAGGAGGTGGTGGGGCGGCGGTCCCACCGGGACTGGAGATGATGGCGACGGCCCCACCGGAAGAGGGGATGGTGGCGGCGGTCCCACCGGGACTGGAGATGCGGAGGCGCTGGGCAGCAGAACCTCCGTGGCGCTGGGCAGCAGAACCTCCGTGGCGCTGGGCAGCTGGGGTTCGGGGACGCTGGGCAGCTGGGGTTCGGGGACGCTGGGCAGCTGGGGTTCGGGGACGCTGGGCAGCTGGGGTTCGGGGACGCTGGGCAGCTGGGGTTCGAGGGCGCTGGGCAGCTGGGGTTCGAGGGCGCTGGGCAGCTGGGGTTCGAGGGCGCTGGGCAGCTGAGAAGCATGGCGTCGGCGAGAGCTACGCTTGCGTCTGGGGGGCTTCTCAGATAATGAGTCCAGGGCAGGTTCAGGCAAAGAACTGGCTGGCAGAGGAGCGGGCTTAGCAGGAGGCTGGTGGCTTAGCGAGTCCTTGCTGAGCTCAGAATTGGTAGCATCCAAGTCAGCCTGTAATTCTCGCTTTAAGTCCGCAATCACTGTTAGGACCCGAGTTATTGGAGGGAAAAAACAAAATCTTGGGCCTTGCTAAAAGAGTCTTTTCCATCAAAGTATACACAAAAAATCCTCCGCTTAAAATCTGTGCAACCTTTGATGGCTGAGTTCAATTGCTCAAATTCAGAGCAGGCCCTTTTCAGCTCCTCTGAGGCCAGTGCAAGGTCTGTGGGGTCCATGGTTTTGGTCAGTGCAAGGTCTGCTGGGTCCATGATTTAGGTCAGATCGTACTGTTACGTTTGATGCCAAGACAACGAATTACTCTGGAGGTGGTGGACCCAGAAATGCAGACGGGAGCACTGGTGCAAGTTCAAATGATAATTTAATGTAACAAACAAAGGTAACAAAAAACACCGGCTTACATGAACGAAGGGATCCAAAAGAAAACAGAGCCAGGCAGAAGTCCAAATCCAAAAAGGGGAAAAACACATCCAACAAACACTGGTGAAACAAAAACCATCCAGAAAGGGAGAAAACCAAAAACACTGGAGAACACACTAGAGAACACACAAGAAACTGAAGCACCAACTCAACGCGACGAACTGACAAAGACAAAGAGAAACACAGGGACTAAATAGACAGGGAGGTAATCAAACACAGGTGGGTGGACAACAACAGGTGAACCAAATCAGTAGTCAGCCAAGGGCGGGAAAAGGACAAAGACAGGAAGCAAAAGCAACAAGGACACACAAGGGAAACCAATACTACAAAATAAAACAGGAAATGACCACGAAAATGTCCAAACCATCACAGTATAATTTTTTACAGTGTATGAACTCCAGCCCTCCCCTCCACCAAAGCAAGAACTCTACCTTGTTCCGACATTTTTACATTCAGTAATTGTTGGTAACACAAACTATCTGCAAAGTTAGGTAGGCCCACTTGTGACTCATAAAATAAGCTATGATATTCCATATCATAGAAAAATAAAACATGTCAGCTGAATAAAAGCTGCTCCTCCAGTGTGTTCTAAAGTGCTCCCAGCTGGGCGTTTTCAGAAGAGCGCCTGGTGTTTTCAGCTGGGAAAAACACTTCAGTGGACACAGTCCCTGAGTGTGTTTCCAGGTGTTGGGGAATATATCCCGCAAAAAGTTATATTAAGTTTTTAGAGTCTCCAGAGGGAGCAGTGTGAAGTCTGATAAATGTCCTCAGGTGATGTCACCTGAGTCAGCATTAGCTGGGCCTGAAGACTACAAGTTTGAAAATGAAAAAAAAGAAGAGGTGGCGTTAGAAAGAAGTGAACCAGACTTCTGTAGTCCGCTGCTCACCTCTGCTCAAGTCTACATTAGCAGCCACTTGTATAACACATCCTGACTGAACTGAAATACATTTCTCTCAAACTTTGTTAAATTAGATAAAATTAAATTCAAATCTGTGTTGCCAAGATAATCTGTCCACCTCCCCGCCCACCCACATGTCCTACTCTGCTTGATTGACCAGCACTTGTTGCCTTTGTTGGCTGGGTTGGTTTGGTTTAGGCATGAGGAGTGATTGGTTAGGGTAAGAATATTAGGGTAAGAGGCAGAGTAGGGTGGGTCATGACTTTGCCCTCCTGGGGAAAAATGTGTTATCTGTAGTCCTATATGATAGAGCCACACTTCAGTGCCTATTAAATGTATTGTTTCAAGATCAAATTTCACACTTTAGATTGTCTTTTTATTATGACCAATAATCAGGTGGATAGATTTTCTTGGTCAAGAAGTAGAGCTCACCAACACCGCTTTTTACAAATTTGTGAAAAGAATGATAGAAATCTGAGATTCTTTTTTTTTTTTTTTTTTTTTTTTTTTTTTTTACCTCAGCTCGTTTAAAAATGGGGGCAAAAACAAAAGCATTGCATTGATATTTGTTGGGTGTACTTTCAGTGCATTTTAACACTTTTTCTTAAGTATCATTCTAAATTCAGACATGTAACTTGTAATAGAGTATTGTTACAAAGTGGCAAAGAAAGTGCTCAGATCATTTACTTACTGCTTGTAGGGGGATTTTTATATCTTTTGACAGAGCCTAGCTGTTTCCCCCTGTTATTAATCTTTATGCTAAGCTAAGCTAATCAGTTGCTTGGATGGGTTGCACCAACTGGTCTTTACTGAGCCTGGTCCGAAACACTAAATCAGTCTTTGTTAAGACCAGTCTTTAGTTCAAAAGTTCAAGTTCAAAGCATTTGTTGTCATATGCACAGTTAAAAACTTTCCCTGGACAATGAAATTCTTTCTTTGCCCACCACTCTGAATGTTGTTGAACACACAAAGAAAAGTGAAGAAAATATAAAGTATAAAAAAGTACCAATATAAAATATAGAAATACAAGAGAGACATAAATAAAGATATCAGGAGAATATGAGAGAAATAACATAAATAAGTAACTGAGGAACAATAAGTATACAAATGTCCAAAATACAATAACTGGTTCAGAAACTGTGCAAAGCAGCAGAATTGTAGGAAATGTAGCAGCATGAATGTAAAAGTCTGTCAGAAATACTGTGCAAAGTATGAATATGAGCAGCATGAATGTGAACATCCATGAATGTGCAGTGAGTGTGTGTGCAAAGTTTGTGCGTGCAAAAAACTTAAAGTGCAAAGTGAGCTTCCTTTTGGTGAGGGGGTTCAGGGTTGGTGCAGGAGCAGTGGGTTTGATGTGTTGATCAGTCTGACGGCCTGAGGGTAGAAGCTGTCTCTCAGCCGACACGTCCTGCATTTCACACTTCTGTGCCTCCTGGCAGAGGGCAGAAGTGTGAAGAGTCTGTGTTGTGGGTGGGTGGAGTCTCTGATGATGTTACAGGCTCTCCTGTGGACTCTCTGGTGGTAAATGTCCTGCAGAGACGGTGGGGGCACCCTGCTGATGTTTCCAGCAGTCTTTACCACACTCTCTGCAGGTGTTTTTCAGTGCATGGCGGTGATGTTTCCACACCACACAGTGATGCAGCTGTTCAGGATGCTCGCTGAGGATCTTCTGTGACCTGCTGAACATCCTCAGCCTCCTCAGATAATTCAGCCGCTGATGTGCTTTCTTGACCAGTTTGTGAGATGTTATGCATCCAGGTGAGGTCATCACTGATGTGGACGCCCACGAATTTAAAGCAGCTCACCTTTCTACCTCAGAGTCCTGGACTGACAGCAGGCGATGAGATCTCATCTCCTTACTCATGTCCACAATCATCTCCTTGGTCTTGTCGGTGTTGAGGGAGAGGTTCTTGGCCCCACACCATGTCACCAGGCTCGCCAGCTCTCTCCTGTATGCCGTCTCAACTAGGGATCAACCGATATGGATTTTTTAGGTCCGATGCGATACCGATTTTTTTCCATCACCCTTAGCCAATGACCGATTATGGATTATGGATCAATCAAACATTCATCACATTGTTGTTGTTACTATTATTATCATTATTTTATTATCATTATTGTAACATCTAGTATTAGTATTATTATTTACATACAGCTTACATATTTATATGTACTACTTTTCCCTACACATACTGTAGTTTTACTATTGATGTTCTGTTACTACTGTTCTCTCTGTCTCTGTTCTTTTCTCTCTCTCTTCCACCCCTCCCACCTCCCCTCTTTCCTCCCCTTTTCCTCTTTCCCTCTCAACCCGACCGGTGCCGTCAGATCACCGCCCACCATGAGTCATGGATCTGTCCGAGGTTTCTGCCTGTTAAAAGGAAGTTTTTCCTCGCCGCTGTCGCCAAAGTGCTTGCTTATGGGGGAGTTGTTTCAACTGTCGGATGCATTTTGAGGTGAGGTCTAAGTACACACTACTCTTTGGTTAAAGTGATTCGAGACAATGATTTTTGTGATTGGCGTCCATATTAATAACATATGATTGATGATCTGATTATTGACTGCCGATTTTCTTGGACCGATATTTGTGGCTGATACTGCTTTGGCTCCCTCAATTTACATCAAAAAAATGACACAATGATAACAAATATTACATGTCTCAAGTTTAAACAAACAAACATTTATTGAAAAGTAAAAATTTAACAATTTAACAACTTTACTTTAACTTCAACTTCAACTTTACCACACACCGAGCCTTCCCAGAAGTCGGCTCACTAAAATGTTGCCATACCGGGTTCTTGCGTTCAGCCATCTGTATAAAGAATAAATAAAAAACACAGATTAGTATCAATCAGTATCAATCTTTTGGCATCATCTTACATTCATATCACCCAATATCATCATCCTTTCATCAATATCTACAACACAGCCTTGATGATGCATTGCTTGCTGACATACTATAAGGCAGGTATAATCTACTCATCAGAAAACGTTCTTTGTCACACATTTAAATAATTTAAGAGAAAACAATAAACCTGAAAAGCAGCCATTAACATAAAGTGCTTGATTTGTAACTTTGATTTTTTCAGCACAATAATAAAGTGATCATGTCCTAGGCTACTATGCTGTCAGGTTTAACACCAGAACATAAATCAGCAGGAAAATAACCATGATGTCAGAAGCACATTAAGCAACAAATTGTTCAAGTTTAAGTTTTAAATCGGCATTATCAACTTTAAAAGGAATAAATATTCAACCATGTACAAAACATTTCTCTCATAGTTTAAGTTTTATCTCCCATTGATGTGATGGCTGCTCCTCCCCAACTACGTCAACAGCTCCCTAAATACAATGGTAAGCAGTTTTAAAGACGAAGCATTCAGCAGCATTCCCGTTTTTCTGACCCACAAACTTAACTATATTTGCAAGCACGTGTATTACATGCACTTGGCATTCATGTTTCCTATTTCAAAGTGGGTGGCAATATTTCAACTAAGTTTAACAGTTAGAGGCTAATTGAAAGTTTAAAACTTACCGTTGTTCTGAAGCAGCCTCCGGGGGAATGCTGCTTTCACCACTCTTCCAGTGGGGGAGGGGTAATGATCTGCATGTGAGGAGGGGCTTCCAGGAACACAGAGCTGCCCCTGGATGCCTGTCTGTAAATCATGCCGCGGAAAAATACATCGGCGAACCCACGCACAAATCGGCCGATGCCAATTCAAGTAAAAAATCCAAATATTGGCCCGATATATCGCCGGCCGATGTATCGGTCGATCCTTAGTCTCAACACCTCCAGTGATCAGACTGATGACTGTAGTGTCAGACTGTGGTGTTAGACTGGAATCTCCATCAGCTGCATCAAGTACTCATTAACATGGATTTGAACAAATCTGAAAACAACATTTGAGAGAAATAGACCTGTTGTGTTCACAGAAGAAGTCTGAGGTTTTTTTTAATTTCAAAATGGGAGCAAAAACAATGGTGTAAGTATTTTCGTCCAGTTGTATAATTAAGACCTGAATAAGGTGTCCTGCTCAGCCTTCCAATTTTTCCCATGGCCACTCGCAGTGGCGAGTGAGAAATTTTCCCTTGCATTTTCCCCATAAGCCACCATTATAATCTAAAACTGCTGACAGGTCACCTGGAAGTGCAAACAAGATCAATTACAGCTTTTTCTGTTATGAAGTTTTGACCAAACTAAAAAACTTTCCTCAAGCCAAGAAAAGTGATTTAAAAATCTATGGCGTCTATGAGCCAAGTTGGAAGTCATGAGCTGAACCAGCAGGAGAATATTCAGTCGGCTACATGGATGAGAGCACACAGAAGTCACTTCCTTTGACCACGCCCCCTTTTGGTTGAAAACAAGCACTGCTCAAGTGACTGCGCCAAATTGGAAAAACTAGTGTCATTTGCATGCATGCTAATGTTTGTGATGTAATTCATTTACCATAATTCCACAGTGGACAGACTACTGAAACAGCAAAATTGTGTCTTAAAAATTAAATACATCAGAAATACATCACCTGGATGTACTTGAGCCTGTCCTCCAACAGAAAATGACCAGAGAGGTTGTTTTTGACAGCAGCTTTATACGACCTATACGTACGTTTACCCTAACCCTAACCCCCAAAAATAGATACGCAGTCAGACTCAGCCTTGCCGGGATTCGTACTCGGATCTTCTGTTACGGGGGCAGACGCCCTCCTTGATGCGCTGCACCACGCCACTGTTCTATTGACTTTTGCTTTTCTTAATGCAGCCTGTTCTCCAGCAGAAAACGACCAGAAACGCTCTACTGGGTCATATGTCCACATACGAACCTATCTGGGCGTATGATTTGGAGGATATGTTGATGTACTTGTATATGTCAGGATGTCCCACCTCTGGCCACTTGGTGGTGTCGTTCTTACACTTTGGAGAAGGAAGATTGAAAGGACGCTTATCAATCCTTTTTCTTTATTTTTTACGATGTAACGCTGATCGTTGATCGGCAAAGACATGGCAAAATTGTTCAGCCAGTTGGCCAGAAGATGTGGGCTCCCAATAGCTCAGAGGTGATGCGCTTTTCTATGTATTAGCATATGCAAACACCTTGTAATTTTTATTGACTGCCAGTCAAATTAAGCAGTTGTTTTCACCCAAAAAGGGGTGGAAGCATGACACAGGAATAAAGTATCTAGATGGGTTGCTCTCATCTATAGCCCAGAAGTAAAAGTAAAAGTAAAAAAAAACTTTTTTGGTGAATGCGAAGGCGAGCATTCCTCTTGGACTGAGTTGGGATCCAGTGGGTTTGGGTCGGGTTGGGCCTTTTTTCTCACATATGGGTTGGGGACTGTATTATAATTATAATTATAATAATTATTAATTAACTAATTTATTTATTTATTATTTTTTAAATTAATATATTTATTTTTAATTTTTCTCCCCAGTTTAATCGTTGCCAATTCCAGTTCCCCTATTATTGTCCCTGTCACTGCCAACATCTACTGTTTGGTCTAATTATTATTTTTTATTGTGTGTCTCCATTATAAGCAAAGTCTTGTCTCAGTCAGGATGCATAGACGGAAGCTTGTTAATAAAAATGTTGGGCTGTTATCGGGTATGGGCTAAAATATGCTAATGAGGGTCGGGTGCGGATCAGGCTTGGGCCTTGTCATGCTCAACCTTTCAGGCCTGATTAAAGCTCTCAGTCTGATATAAAGTCTGTAATACGTCCATGGCTTTGATCTATATTTGCTAAATGTCGATTGTAAGTTTGACAGCATCATGGAGGGGCAATGCTGTATTAGCTGGAGTACTATTTTATGAAAATATACAAGTTGTGGGAGTTGAATAATGGTGTTTTTTTCTCTCCACATGACTTCTGAGTTCTGTCCCTCTTTATCAGCTTCTCTTCAGTGTGTATCCAGTGGCTGCAGACAGAGACGGAGATGTGAATCAGATGTCTCTCTATCCATGTCCCGTGGCAGCGGGGGGAGGTGAAAAATGTCTTGACGATAATGTACTCTGTGCGATAATGGTTGTACACCTTGATGATCAATGTAAGTCATAAAAGGCACGGTGACATAAAGAAGTGATAAATCTCCCAGGTCCTCAGTGAAGCAAGACACATAAAAGCAGGCGGCTGTGGGTTTTCATGGCTATAGCCGGATTCCTCTCCTCACCTCAGGGGCGAAAAATGCAAATAAAATAGAGATTATAAAAAAGGATAATGTGTGGGCTTTGGAAGATGAGGAATGAAAATATCAGCGGGCCTCTTTTTGATTTGTATGTCCAGCGGCGACACTTGAGATGAACGAAGCATGTCTTAAATTACCATGTAATAAAATTTTTACCTCAGAAGGTGGGGTGTCTCGCACAAAAAGAGCATTGGCAGCTTAATGGTGCCAGACTGTGGGAAAAAAGACCATTATATTTTCCCATCTGTGACAAATCCAATTAGTAATGTGGCATGTAAAGATGGAAGTGCGCTGATGTTATGTCTAGTGGACATCTTACTCTGTTGATTTGATAATGTAGATCGATGGGAACATAAAAGAGAGCAATCTGCATTAAGTTGGGCTCGTTCTTTTGCTGTGAGTACGGCGGGCTGACTTAATCACTGAGCTGGCCTCTGTGCTGCCACTGATTCTATTTGTCATGCAGATAGAAACATGAGCATCTCTAATAAATGCAAATTCTCTTTCATTTGACGCTCATTGTTCTGGTGATGTGATAAAATCATGTGTTTATTCTGCAGGTTTCAGGTGATATACATCTTTAAAACACTGCTTTTAAAGGTCAAGTGTAAAAGTCCAGATTTAGGGGGATTTATTGGCAGAAATGGAATCTAATATTTATAAGTATGTTTTTATTAGGTGAATAATCTGTTTTTCGTTACCTTAAAGCGGGGTGACAAAATTACACACATTCTTTACTCAAGTAGAGGTACAGATACTTGTGCAAAAAAAGACTCAGTAGAAGAAGTAGAAGTGAACAAGTACAAGTATAAAAGTAAAAGTCCTCTGAAGGACATTTCTGCTGACTGTGAGAAAACATAACTGAACCTCACCTTTTCTCCACCATTGAGTTTTTGTTTCTTGTCGTCTTGTAACATTGTTTTTTGTCCTTTTACGTCTTTTACGGTGTTTTTGTCTTGTTACATCTTTTTCTTTTTTTGTCTTATTACATCTTTCATGTAATTTTTTGAATGTCTTTTGCATCATTTACGTCTTGGTATGTATTGTCATGTATTATAACATTGTTTTTGTTGTTACGTCTTTTATGTCGTGTTCATTGTGTTATAGCTAGTTCATTATATCGTATTCATTTTTGTCCTGTTACATCTCATTACATGTTCTACATTTTTGTTTTGTTACATCTGTGGTGCGTGAAATGCACTGATAGAATCATCATAGAATTGTCTTTTCTATGTGTTATTGTGTTATTTAGGTTGGAATCACTCTTGACTTTAGGAAGGTGGTGTCTTACGTCAAAATAAAGATGATAAATAATTCCCCTCAAATGTATTAAAACTAAAGTAACAAGCTGTTTTGAAAGTGTAAAGAGTAGAGAGTACAGATATTTGTGTTCACATGGAGGGAGTAAAAGTACTGTGGATGGGGAGAATGAGATGAGTGGTGTTCAGCTGGTCCCAGTCTATAAGCTCATCACTACACACTGGTCCTTGAACTGTAGAAAAATCAAAATGATGTTTTGGACATTGAGCGGTTCCCAATCAACAGAACTCGAAGCAGAAAATCCAGCCTGTTCTGTGGTGTTTGAGATGTTTGGTAGCAGCAATAATGTCAGTGATAGGAGCAGGAGTCATTTCATAAAAGCTGGTTCTGTAAATGGCACGGCATGATTCACTCATTTTGGAGAAAGAAGAAAGGAGAAATGAACCAGATGAAGGGTTCAGGGTCCTCTCTGCCAACAGCTGGTAAATTTAAAAAGAAGCAAACCAAAAAAAAAAAAAAAAGAAAGAAAAAACTAATTACTGCAATCAATAACAGCAATTAAAAATTTAAGCTGGAAACAGATGAATGGACCCTTGCACCCCAAGATGCTATGACGATGACTGAATGTTATTATAATTATTATTATACTATTATTATACATTCATTATATACTTATGCTATCTATTGCTCTACATATATTCATTATTATTATTATTATTATTATTATTATTATTATTAGCTATTAGCATTATTAGCATTATTATTAGCATTATTATTAGATTATTAGCTATATTGATTATTGCTGTCAGTATCACTCTGGTGTTGCACACCAGATTCATTTAGACTATGTCCAATGTCTGTCTGTCTGTCTGTCTATCTATCTATCTATCTATCTATCTATCAATCTATTCAATCTATTCAATCAATCAATCAATCAATCAAATCAATCAAAGATTAATAACAATCTGTGCAGTTTCAATAGGGAGATTGAGCCCTGATACTGTGCAGTATTGCACTGGTCAGTGCAGCTGACTCTGCAGTCAGTAACATGATATGATTGGTCAGGACTTTGGTTTGGGCACCTTGTGTAAACTGCATGTGGATTTGATGTCAGATGGATCAGTGATTAACAGCAGTCTGTGCAGGGCTTCGCAGTGTGGGGCAACTCCTACACACTCGTCCTCCGTCACCTCCTTAGAACAGACAAAAAAAGACCCTTCTCAATTATATCAGATTACTCTGGAAGAAACAGGCAATGCAACATATTTTTCGGTTATGGCCATTATTGGGTTTTTCTGTCGTGCTGGGAATGACTTTCACCCCCAGAGCCTCCTTCCTCATTATGTTCTGTGGCTGAAAATGAGTTAAAGGAGGAAAAATAAGATGCAATTATAAGTTTAGGCAAACCCAAAATCACACATGTAATAAGACTAATTAAACATTTGGTTTTGTTGTTCATCAGTCATTATGTGTAGCGCCTAAAACTTGTAAAAGTTCTCAGTCTCCGTCATGGCTAACTGAATGAACCGAGGCCAGCAGAGAAAGCCATGCATTAAAAAAGACAAGTCCTGTCTGTGTTCCAACACAGACACACAGACAGAAACAGAGAGGAGAACAGAAGCCGAATCAATACTGTCATTACTGCCTGTGTAAGACTGAATTAGATGTCATACAGCCTCGAGGTTAAAGAGGGGATTTGACATGTCTGAACATTAAGAGTGCTGTGTGATGGATACAGCTGTTTGTTCGTGTGTGTTTGTGCATGTGTATAGGCTCATCATCTCTCTACAAGCAGTTTGCACACATATGGACACACTTGCCTTTGCTATGATCTAAACATATCATCCATTAAGCTGAGTCTGCTGAGACACAGCGGTCAGCATGTGATGAGTCACTGCTGGATTATTCATTCATTCCTATGAATCAACTGCTCGCTGGGTGGAGCATGCTCACTACAGTGTTTCTCTGAACTGGCTGAAAGCAGCAAAACACTTGTGTCTAGATAAAATCCCCAGACCATCAAAAGATCTCATGAGAGTGACCATTTTAACCCACACCATGATCTTTCCAAAACATGACCAAGTGGTTTTTGGCTCTGAACGTACCCAGATCTTAACCACAGCACAGGTACATTATAAGACATAACATGTATAACGTACACAATTAAGAAACTGTGAAAATCTTGTGAGAGTTTTGCAAATCTAGGGTTTACTATCAAGAAACGACCATGCAAGACTTCTACTGACTTCCAATTGGCACCCTGCACACATGAATGATACAAAATAATTTATTGATACGTCTCTTCAAGACCTTGGGCCCTTTCACACCAACCCTGTTTCGTCCAGACTTTCAGACATTTCAGGTTGATCTGAGCCAAAATTGCAATCTCCACCGGCCTAAACATCCAAACCTCGGTCTGACTGAAAGAGGCACTGGTTCAGTTTGATTCATTTCAAAGAATTGAATGAAACTGAAACCATGTCAGACGTTCGGCCGTCTACAAGCCAATCATATGCAGCAGCTGTACTTAACTTGATTATGGGACTCTGATCAAACAAGTCAAACTTGGGGCCCACTGGACAACGTATATTTGAGTTACAACAACTTCCTGTTTCAATCTTCACAATACAGCATCATCAAAGTCTTGCAGTTTTTCTGACCAGATGTGAAGTGGATCTGGTCAATCAGCTAGGAGCAGCACATCAAACATGTCACTTCATGTTGCCAGTAGGTGGTGCCATGACTATGACTGAACATTGTCATGTAGATGTGTTCAGGTTGAGACTTTAGCAAAAGTGAAGTTTGAGGCAGATTTGACCATGTGCTCTCAAGTTACAACTTACTGTTTTACACCGAAACATCAAAATTTGACATTACATCACAGACAAACAAAAACTAAAACTTTTCATCTTTTCATCAGGAAACGTCTTTAGATTACTTTGACCCAATTCTAATCTGATTAATTCTGATGATTTGATCTGATTCATTCTGTTGGGTGAGTACAGTGCCTGAAAAAAAAAAGAAACAAACCCAACAACCAAAAATTGCACGGTAAATTCAAAATGTCAGACTTCCTGTCGTAAGTCTGGAAATGATGCACACATCTTCCAAATTTCATACATCTTCATGAAACATACTGCAGCTTCTACTTCGTTAAAATTTCACGAGGCCCCTATCGAGCCATTTTTCCACACCCATGTCAAATACAAGTATAGGGAGACGCAGCTCACATACATGACATGATTATGACATGATGTAGGTATATCAAGTATAGGTCTTAAGTGCACTTGAATAATTGCAATGTAAAAACAAAGCTAACTAGATCAAATGTAAACAATGTAACAAAAAGGTGAACCATGGTTTGGACTTTTCTTAATGTACCTCCTGATAATACAAACAGTCATTTATGAGTTCATTATGAGCTGTTCCTTTTGTATTGTTTGTGTGTGCCAGTGTGCATGACGTGATGCTGCAATACTGAATGTTGCCACAAGACCAAAATCCCCTCACGGCCTACAACACTTCCTAGCAGCTTAGTTCACACATAAGTCAGCTCCCAAACAATCCTGGGTAAAATGGGCAGGGCAAGAACAGTTCCATGTTCCTTGAGAACATGAGTACAGACAAGAACGCGGATTGATAAATACTGACCTGTTCTCACATGTGGTTAACGTTGAGAAACGGTCACACTTTGGTAAGTTTCACACACCAAAACTACTTCAGAATCAGAAATACTAATAATACGAATAATGTTAATTGAGGTATTGAAAAAAAAATTTATATATGAGCTTAAAGAATTATAAGAATAATAATAAGGATGTACAAAATATGTAAAAATATGTGCTACAATATATATAAAAGAAAATATAACAATAACAATAATACCAAATATTTACAATAAGAATTGTGTAAAGTTGCATGTGCCTTATCTACAATATGTAACAGCAATACGAAAATATAAAACTACAATATGTAGAAAATGTAAGATGAACAGAAATACGATAATGGGTATAAAAATTGTGTACAAAAATGTGCATCAAGCTATAATCATATATAACAGTTTTGTATATTTTCACACTGAGTTATTGCACAAGTTATTGTAGATTCAAGTCAGTATTGCACACGTGAATTATTACTGATTTTTTTCATTTTTTTTTTTTTTATCATTATTGTATAACAGTTGGAACTTGGTTAGGTTTAGGAAGTAGACTATGTTATGTTAATGATGATGTAAGTCACATGACACAAGTCGTATGTCACATGATGCACGTAACATTATGTAATTTAAAATTCCAGATTCTGGATTTTAGTTTCACATGGACCCCAAACCCAGGCTCCTGGATGAAAGTCCTGTGTTTATCTGACCCATCAGTCCACCCCACCTTCTCCACATGTGGACTTTCTCGCTCTTTATCAAAAGACCTTAAGTTTCTAGTTTCTGGTGAGCACCAGTTTTCCACGAGTTTCCCATGTGCTCCAGGAACTTGGAAGCTGGAATGCCTCCTCAGGGTTTTGGAACACACACCTGCACACTGACTCCAAACCTAATTATATTCATAACCTACTAATTTGCAACAGCAAATTGTTTTTTTTTTTTTTATCAACATAATGAGCAGTTGTTTTAATGAATGTATCTGCAAAGTCACAGAATGTTTATACAGAATGACACTGCAAAATATTGTGTGACTTTATATTTTACTTTTCATATATTAGGTTCTCTCAATATCTGCAAATACAGCAGCATTAATAATTTATGGCTGTTTAGACAGACACAGCACTTAAGGTTAGGAGACATGGTGGTCTTGGTTATACAATAAAATGAAGCAGAAGACTGTGCTGCATATTACAGCCCAACCCTCTGCCTCTGACAGTAGTAATCCAGTCCATCCTTGACTGAACAAATGTTGACAGTGAACATTTGCAGGCAACAAAAGAACAAATTACAGTAATTTTGCGTTAGCCACAATTTTTTCTTTTGTAAACAATATTTTGTCTATTTGTGGTTTGTTTGCAGGTATTACTTTTTCATTTTTCTCTTACTTTATTATACAGGCTCACTCCCAATTCATCAAATACAGCAGCTTGTTCAGTGACCGAGTGCTTCAAACTATGATGCTGTAGGTACTCCTCTAGCTTCAGTTTTTCACCTGCAGGGTTCCTCGGTCGTAATAGCAATAGTAAATATGAGGGGTCTGGATATGCTTTCAAAATAAAGGCACAAAAACTGCTTGTGTAGGTCTAGCAAAAGAGTTAAAATATTTTGTAAGACCCTTAACATACCTTACGTGATGCCTGGGGTACACTGCTTACCTGGGCAGTGTGCGTGCATTGTGGACCCTCTTGCTTTTCATTTCACCATGTACTATTAACAGGTTAGAGCAGCCACACAGCCGTGTGAGCAGCTTGTGACTCACTTACAGCTACAACGCTTCATATAGAGATTTAGCAACTCGACTATTTTTTCCATGTGATGTGTGACAGTGACAGTGATCTGTTGAAGCGTACCTGTCCACCTACATTTTATCCATTTTGACTGTTTTCATATGTGTAATAACTTTGTTGAATTGAAAAACACAATGTTGCTGGTGCCTGACTTTTGGTTTTGGTGCCAAGTGTCTGTATTTTATTATAGAAATTAAACAAAAGACAAAGAAAATGTGATCATTTTTACCTATTTCAGCCACAGGCGGTTATACTGACCACACAGAAATTGCCGCTGTTACTTTTTGCACAAGTGGAGATGCAAAGGGTATTATTTTTTCAGTGTGTTCTCTTTTTCTCTCCAAGAGTAACAATAGTCAACAAAATTAACTGACTGCTTTGTGGTTACAACTCTTCACTACTCTTGACAACTCTTCTGCACACTCAATAGAGAAAGATACGGGTGACAACCACAGCTGATACGGGTTCAGCGAGGTTGCCGTGACATACGGGTGGAGGTAGACAGAGTGTCAGTTATGTAAGTTAGAAAGAAGTCAGTGTCGTCTTATGGTTTCACAAAAGTCTTGTATTTGTTTGACTTGTCCGTCCACCTCACCTCCTCCATATATGGACTATCTCACCAACTGTCTCAACAAAACAACATTAGAGGGGTTCCTACCGCATCATAGTTTGCAGCATAGAGTCACTGAGCAAGCTGCTGTATTTGACACATTGGGAGTGAGAACATGTCACTCCATTTCAGGGTTGGGAGGGTTACTTTAAAAATATGTTCAGATAGAGTTACTAATTAACTGTTTAAAAATGTAATCAGTAACCTAATCTGAGTATCACAATGTTAAAGTAATGTAACTTGATTACTTTCAGTTACTTTGAGATTGAACTTCAGTACCAGAAGTAGTAGTTGCAGTCTTGACAGGTTAGCTGGCTATAATTGGATTTCTGTGTAGTTGTTCTATGTAGCTAAGATTAGCAGTTGGTCTGTGTAAGTAATGTTAGAAGTTGTTCTGTGTAGCTTCCGTTGGTGGTTGGTCTGCGTAGATAACGTCAGTGGTTGCTCTGTGTAGCTAACATTTGTGATTGTTTTGTGTAGCTAATGTTAGCAGTTGGTCTGTGTATTTAACATTAGAGGTTGTTCAGTGCAGCTAACACTTGTGGTTGTTCTCTGTAGCAGTTGGTCTGACCTCTAAATGTTTCTTTAAATTAGCTGTTGATTCCTTGGAGGATGACAGTATTTTCAGTTTAAGGCAGAACTGTCCCTGTACTGTGATGTTGTTCTTCTTGTCTGATTTAAAGACAAAATATGTTGAAATTTCCACAGAGGGAAGTACTATTTCCTCTAGAGGTCATGATAATGAATCGACTGTAAGATTAGCTGGTTTCACTGAGGCCAGAGAGGTGTGTGAGAAGTGCTGTAATGTGTGCACGCTTCTAATTATTTATGTTAAAATACATTTTAAAAGAATTGTATCAGTATGAGATATGTAATAAGGAGTTTCAGTATCTCCCGTCAAAATATGCTGAATATCAAGAAAAAGAAAAACATCAGTTATCAGTGCCTTCAACACCTAGTTTTGCCCCGAGGAGCTTCTCGCTGGTTGTGTGATTGGGGAACAGAGACAGCGACATCCCTACACGTTAACACGGAGCATCTTCCAAAGAGAGAAACATTTGCTGCATTTTCAATGTTGCGTTTAATATTTCAGCATGTCAGACACACTGACAGCAAACTGTTGGCTGGTTTGATTCCTTCTCCGAGGGAAGCAGCAGACGTTCCCCTTTTATGAGAGCAGAAATAAAGAGATAGTGAAAGGAAAGTAACATCCCCTCGACATACTGTAGCATGAAGCCCATGAGGCCAAATGTACTGACTGCATTCAGACGTGTTAACATTTGGTGGAATGTGAGAGAACTCTGCATCTACTTTGAGGAAAGCCTTGAGGGAGCACAGACACATGGTGCACTCTGAGGAACACAGATGAGATGACACAGTGTTTATTATCTGCTCTCATCACTTCCACTCCTGTTTGCTTTTACTATTTACTATTCACTCCACTGTTCCGGCCCCTGCTAAGCTTTTTAAAATGGATCCGACGCACCAACCTTTGTTAAGTGTCCTACTCCTATTCAGGATGCAGATTCATTTGTAGGAATGCATCCTATAATTTCACACCTGCCTGCCTTGTTGTGATGCTGACAGTGAGCCTACTCGTCATTTGCTTCTGGAAAATGTAATTTCATTTTGCAGTGGAACTACTCTGTTAGTTGTCTGCTGCAGTAAATATCATATTTTTGTTGAGACTGAGGCGGTGTGATGACTGACCTGGGTGTGTCCTTTGTGTGTAAAAAGGAAGTTATTGCAATAACAAAAAGGAAAGTAAAGACGCACACACCATAGAACAACATGATCAAAGTGTCTGTGGCATTATGTTTCTGGATGGACTTTTTAATTATGAAGTGATCGTGTAATCGCTTCCATGCGTGGTGAGTGTGTGTGTGTGCGTGCATGCATTATCACTGCACCTATCTTGTCCACAGCTAATCTCAAATACAACTGGACTGATCAAACTATTTATTTTTTATTTTATTATTTTTTTTTTGATGCACATTCATGTTTTTGTGTCATTTATGCCTTTATGTTTTTATGGCCAGAGCCATTATGTTTTCAGGTCATCCCAGTTTTGTGAACATAATATCTCAAGAACATCTTTGTGTGTAATTTACTCATAATTGGTGTATGAAATCTTGAAAATGTGTTTAGTGAGGTCAAGTTTGAAGAAGGTCCCGAAACACCCAATAGTATAGAATGGATATAAATTACAACTTGACTGGTTGGTGGAGACATACAACTAAAGACAGTAATTGGTCATTTTGACTCTGTTTTGTATGACCATATATAAAACAGAGCTGACTTCTCACTCTTCTTAACTGGCCACTAGGGGCCGCAAGTGATCAATAGCTGCTTCGGTCTGAAATCTTGTTTCAGCTCAGGACAACATATGTGGGGGTCATGGTAATTTTGGAGGATCTCCGCTGGTTGCATCTGGCCATTGTCGTGGCATTGCAGTAGGTGCTTCTCCATCTGTTGCTTGGTGGGGATCTGCACTCTACTGAGTGACCTCTTCTAGTTAAAGCCTGGCCTCTGTTTTTACTGGTTGATTTGTCTAGAAGTTGGTTTATTGTCCTGGCAGTTTGATCCAAAGGGGAAGAAATTTGGGTGGTTGTGATAGGCTGAGACTCTTGTCAATCAACTAAATTGGCCTTTTGGAAGGAATAGTTTTGGAAATCTGGTTCTTAACTTCCTTACCACTCTCATGTCTGTATGTGAAATATGAAGATACCACCAGGGGCCAGTTGCATAAACAGGGCTTATGACTGGTCTTAATCTAAGTCATTACTTGCCATTCAAAATCTGACCTATGCTGGTTGTGACATCTAGACTTAAGCATTCTTCTCACTAAGGAGCAGAAATAAAGTCAAAATGTAACAAAAGACCACCGGTTTGATGGATTTTTCTCATTATTCTTTGCCTTTCTCGGGAGGTCTTTTCCATACATGTTATTTGTCTCTAAGATGACTGCTTCTTCTTCGGGATGCCTCCAAGCAGTGGCCAAGGCCACCCTGAAACAATCACAGCTTTTGTTTTACCTGCCATTTTTCATGATCTCTGATGAGTGTACATGTAAAGTGTACTTGTTCTGCAGTAATCCAGCTATATTACTTCTGACACTGTTAGATTGTTTATACCAATGCATTAATGTGAATGGGGACATTTTAGCAGCACCGACCAACTACAGCTTTGTAGCTACTCAAGATGGAGATAGTTTTAAGGATTTATAGTTAAGCTGTGTTCCCACCTAAAGCAGGGGATTTTGGGGGGTAATGCCCCCAGAACTTAATTTGGTTAGGCCCTGGTCCTTCAGTGGAAACACACCGAGTTCCTCCAAAGGTTCCAAGCCACTGGGATGGAAACGTAGCTTTAGATATATACATGTACTAGGGGTCGGGCCCCCCGAAGGGTCACCAGATCAATCTGAAGAGGTTGTGAGATGTTTAAGGGGAGGATAAAGATGAGAAAACCAAGTTCTGATACCCCAAAGCTTAAGGTTTTTCTCTAATGTGAAATATTGGATAATCTGTCCTCACTGAGTCTCAAATACTTATAAAGGTTAGAGAACTATTTATTTAATGGAACTGCTACCAATTCATATCAATCTACCATAGATATATGAAACATGACAAGCAGCCCTGAGTGGACACTGTCAAGTCTAAGAAGCACAGCTTTAATCTTTAACTGTTGGACTGTATAAACCTATTATGTTTTTATGTAAATTCTTTATCTGAAAATAAAGAAATGTTTTGCTTTTTATCTAAAAATTCAAGCTTATTAATGCAAATACAGAAACTAAATGCACTTAGTTACTTTCCACCACTGGATGCCACATAATTAAATATAATCAGATAAATAATTTGTATTGTCATACAGAAAAGCAACTTGTAGAGGAAAGGGATGCATTTTTTTTATCTCCAAATAGACTATTTAGGTCCACATACAAACACAAGTGAAAAGCCAGTGATAGTCAAAGGTTTAATAGTGAGGAGGCCATTGAAAGCCACGAGGGAGTTAAACACAGGAGTTCCATCGTCTATGAGCAGAGTGATGGAGAGCAGGATCACAGTGTCCTGCCCTAGTGATGCATTGGCCAGACTAGCTATTGATTGGCTCTGCCCTTCTGCCTTGATACATCATGTCATCTTTGTTTAGAGAGTGGGATCCAGGACGCAAGCACTTCCACTGAAAGCTTGCAAAATAAAAGCCCCTTCCACTGGTTGTAAGCCGCGGCGTGTCTGTGTGATGATGGATCAGGTCATCTTGCCTGGTCCCAGGGCCTGACTGTGGAGCGTCATCTTCATCAGACAACGCCTGACAGGACGTCCATCATCACAAAGTCATGCCGATGGGCCCGGTCCCTGATGGAGCAACACCTGCTTACATCAACACATCGGCAGCAACTTTATCATTCTCAGTCATTTAGAACTGGACACAAATTGAACCTCTGTGGTTGACCGTAATCATCAGGGGTTCAGGCCTACAGGGTCCACGCTGGTGTTTATATACGAGTTTATTACTGGACTGTTTATTCTGCCAGATACACCGTGCTGACAGTCACGCACTATGACACTTTAAGGAATGAAGACTGTAATCAAATTTTATACAGACTGGACATGGAGGCTGCACTACAAGGACAAACTGCACAGATTAATCAAAACATGGGAATGAACAACTTGATTAGATGACTGGGTCAAAGCATCTCCAGAACGTCTGGTCTTGTGGGGTATTACAGTATGCAGTGGTTAGTACCTACCAAAAGTGGTCAAAGGAAGGAAAACCATTCAACCAGCCACATGCAGGGTCATGGATGAGGAGCGAAGGCTAGCCCATCTGGTCCAATCCCACAGAAGAGCTACTGTAACACAAACTGCTGAAAAAGTTCATGCTAGCTATGACAGAAAGGTGTCAGAACACACGGAGCGTCACAGCTTGCTGTGTACGGAGGCTGCCTGGACACAGACCAGTCAGACCGCCTGTGCTGACCCCTGTCCACCACCGAAAGCTCCTACAATTGGCACATGAGCATCAGATCGGGACCATGGACCATTGCTAGTGGCCTGGTGTTTACAAGGTCCAGATCTCAATCTGATGAGATGTTCTGGAACAACAAGTCTGATCCATGGAGGCCCCACCTCACAACTTGGTTGTAATAAGCATTAGTTAGTAGGTAATAAGGCCCTCATAAGATGCTTATTAACGTTAATATCCCTCAGTAGCTTAGCCGTCAGAATACATGCCTCATGTTCAGAGTGTCTTGGGTTCATATCAAGCCCAGGACATCAACTCTTACTCTCCCCTTCCTCTACTTCTCTGTACCTGTCACTGTCCAATAAAGGCAAAAAGCCTCAAAATAATAATAATCTTAAAAAAAAAGTCATGGTTAACTGCTAGTAAGTGCATAATAAAGGATTGCTTAATTTTAATAAGGATTGTTCACACTTTAGATCTAGTACCCCCCAGAAATGCATAGTTAACTGTTAATAAGTGCATAATAAAGGATTCATTAACCTTAATAAGCATTGTTCACACCTTAAATCCTGTAACCCCAAAATGCATAATTAATTGTTAATAAGTGCATAGCAAATGATTAATTAATCTTAATAAGCATTTTTCACACTTTAGATACAGTACCCCAAAATGCGTAGTTAACTGTTAATAAGTGCATAATAAAGGATAACTTAACCTTAATAAGCATTGTTTACACTTTGGTCCTGTACCACCAACATGCATAGTTAAATTTTAATAAGTAAGCAGTTAGCTGCTAATAAATGCATAATTAATATGTAGAAATCTTAATAAAGCAACAACAAAAGCTTAGTAAAGGTTTAACAATGATATAATAGGTAAGTTAGTTAAACTCAATAAATATATTTGCTATTATGAACAACTAGAATCCCATAAGGCTTTTATTAATATTCATAAGCAGTCTATGAACTGTTAACAAGTTACTTATAAGTGCTTATTAACATTTTATAATAAACATGCTTATTATGTTATTATTAACACTTAAATACTCTTATTAATACATTAATGTTGATAAACATCCTATAAGGCCCTTATTACCTGTTCACTAATGCATGCACCTTAATATAAAGTGTTGTCAGATCTGCTGCTAACATTCTGAAGTCATATTACAGCTTCACAGGTCTTGTGGAGTCTATTTTGACAGCATGAGGGGTACCTACACAACATTACAATACCAGACAGGTGGTTCTACGGTTGTGGCTGATTGACATATATTGTTTTTCTCTATATGACCAGTCAGAGCTCAGTACTGTACAATGATGGCAAAAGACACTTTTGACACTCCCCCTCTCATGATTTATGGTCACTGGATTTGTATGACTAGTCTGTATTCTGCAGTATTATACCTTTTTTTTTTTTTTTTTGAAAGTCTAAATTTTCTAAGAGTGATATACATCAAATTTATTTTTGGCCAGTAGTAGCACTATGGAATATTGATTTTATCCCTGTGTTAGACTTCACCCTGTAGGCCTACTTTGTGGAGTGCCAACATACAAAACACAAGAATTGGAATTTGGAATTTGCATGTGCTAGAACATAACATTATCCACTATTTCACAGGAAACCAGTGAATATGGCATATTAATGAACTAGCACATTTAATTTTTTTGACCTACTTTGTGAAAAAGCCGTGTAAGATTATACTGAAGCTACCAGGGTGAGGAGGTCATTTTTCATTACACTGTGATTACATTTGTATTAATTATTTATTGATTAATTTATTTCAGTGCTGCGAGGCGTGCCACATACAATGAATAAAGCTGTCAACATCACACGGTTCAATGATTAGTTTCATTTCACTGAAACACTTTGATTGGCTACCGTCTAGTGCAATTAATGATTGACATTATTTTCACTCATCTGAACTGATGTATAATGTCATTTTGTCTGAGACTGAACTTACTCTGCACTAACACTGTGCTCTGTGTTTAAACTCCAGCTACCATTACTGCCACACTTCACACTGATAGGAAGGAAGTTCTCATTGTTCCATTGTCCTTATATTTACATCAAATAACTAAGTACAATTACTTAGTTATAGTACTTAAATAGATATTTCAGGGGTCTGTACTTAACTTGAGTATTTATTTTTTATTTTTTTACTTTTACTCCCTACATTTGAACACAAATATCTGTACTCTGTGCTCCTTACATTTTTTAAACAGGCTTGTTACTTTAGTTTTAAGGCGTTCGAGGGGAATTATTGATTATTTTTATTTTCGTCATTGTACGCCTCTTTCCCAACATCAAGACCTAAATGAATGGAACAATAACACAGAAAAGAATATTCCAAGGTTTATGCATCAGCGTATGTCACACACAACAGACATACAAGATGAAAGCAAAGTAAGACACAACCAGCTGTAAGTCAGATGTAACGAGATGAAAACAATGAAAAAGACATAAAAAGGCAAAGACAACAATACTTTATTTAAAACAAAAATGATGTAACGACAAAAATGAAATAACTATAACAGGACGAAAACTAGACACATGAAAACAACGTAAAAGGTGTAACAAAATGCAAAATGATGTAAAAGATGTACAAGACAAAAAAGGTAAAGAAGATGTAACAAGACAAAAAAAAAAAAAAAAAGATGTATAAGACTTAACAGGACCAAAAAGATGAATAAGACAAAAGATTATTTTTAGACACAAACGCAGCAATGAAACAAAAATGATGTGAAAAGACGTAACAAGATGAAAATAGCAAAAAATGTTACACAACAAAAAATGACTTACAAAATTTAACATGATAAAAAACATGTAAAAAACATAAAAGGCGTAACCAGACAAAAACACCTAAAAGGCGTAAGACTAAACAGACAGAGAGGGAGACTCGGCCACAGAGAAAAGGTGAGGTTCAGTCAGCTTTGCACAGAAACAGTCGGTAGAAATGGGCAACTTTTTACTTTTATACTTTGAGAACATTTCAGAACCTGTACTGTTACACTTGTTACCGCAGTAAATAAGTTATATCAGTACTTCTTTTTTCACACAATACTTCTACTTGAGTAAAGAATGTGGGTACTTTTACCACCTCTGTGCATCACACACATCAAGAGAAACTTCAAGATTTGAAAATAATGCACACCACACACCACAGGATATTATCAAGGTTATCATGCCAGAGGGAGAACGATCTTTAATGAAGTTCTTTGAAGAAGATTGATGTGATCTTAAGCAATTTCATGTGGAAGCAGATGTAAACAATGGTGGAACAACTCGCTGCAGTAATTTGAATGCTTTGCAGTGAGAAATAATAAAAGCAGAAGTTAAACCAGTCTGGATGAGAAAATGTTTGGGGAGACACGGTCAACACAGCATTCTATCTCATGAGAACTGAGGTGAGATTTTAATCATTTTAACATCAGTTAACAGTAGTATGCAAACTAACGTTAGCCACAAGGGCTGGAGTTTACCGTTGCTTGGCAACACCTCTCTTTCACCTCTGTACCGACATAATTATCCAGATTTTAAATTGTAAGTATCAAACATGTTTATGTTATTTGATCCCACAGACACTCAAGCCTAATATTGCTGGTTATCATAACTTCAGACTACACCAAATAGAAAAAGGTCTGTCCATAGGCATTTATTAGTTTCTGACTCTGAGAAAAATGATAAAACTCCCTGAAACTGTCTCTTAAACCAAATCACACACATCCAGGCTATCCTATGTGATCTCCTTTTGAGAACTAATATAATATTTTTTCACTTCCATTCACTGAGCCTCCCCAAAACTGTTTGGAGCTGGTAAACATTGCTGTGGCTTTTAGTGAGTATTTCTAAATAAATTTTGCCTTTGTTATAAAGAAAATCAGCATTGCAGTCCTCAGTGATCTAAGCTGAAAGTTTTTGTTTCATTTCAGGCCACATGTCAGGCACATAAAGGAAGATCTTCTGCATTTAGCAGCAGCAAAGTGACCATCCTGAAGTCGAGGTGGATTTATTGTTAGATGCAGTCCACGCAGCACACTTTCAAACCTACAATATTTTATATTGTAGTAGGCAGAGAACTGGCTAAAACGTGTGGGATGTGCATAATTTAAATCACAGAGGAAGCCAACATCTAGCTGGAAACATGCAAAGATTTCATTTGTATTTGATTTCTGCATAATGGGACGACCTTTCTTACAACTCTGTTATAAAGTTTAAAAAAAAACAAGAAGAACAACTGGGGGTGAAGTCAAGGCCGTAACCAGAATTGAAGAAAGAGGTCATGAGTCGCCGCTGCAAGGAATTTTTGACCAGACAACAAAAGGTATCTAAAACTGTAGGATTTCAAAGCTGTATTATTCATTTTACTATTCTGTTATATTGTGCATGCTTCTTGTTTTCCCAACATGATCTAATGCAGCCTTGTCCACTTGCAAGAAAAACATTTCTTTGTAACGTTTCCGTACTAGACCTTCATCAGGCAGTGATGGAGGTCTAAAACATGGCAAATAAATGTATCGCAAGTTAGACAGTGTGCGGGAGTCCCGCTCTTACACACTTGTCTAATAGATGTTCTAAATGTTCCTGTGTTCTGTGATGGGTAGGTACATCACTGTTCTCCTTAAAGCTGCTTTAAGGACATACATCGATCAGCCACAGCATGAAAACTACCTGCCTATTGTAATATTGTTTAGGTCTCTCTTATGCCACCAAAACAGCCCTGACCTTTCGAGGCCTGAACAAAGTCCTGTAAGTTGCAAGGTGGGGCCTCCATGGATCGAACTTCTTGTTCCAGCACATCCCACAGATGTTCGATCAGATTGAGATCTGGGGAACTTGGAGGCCAAGTCAACACCTTGTCAACACTAGGCCACCTGCTTCCATCACTCCATGGTCCAGTTCTGACACTCACAGGACCATTGTAGGCACTTCCGCAGTGGACAGTGGAGGGATCAGATCAGAGGGCTAGCCATTGCTCTCCACACACGACCCTGTTGCTGGTCCACTCGACTGCCCTTCCTTGGACTACTTTTTCCTGTTTCCAACACATCAACTTTTAAGAACTCCCAGCTTGCTGCCTAATATATCCCCCCTTAGGTGCCATTGTAACAAGATGATCAAGTAATTCTCTTTACCTGAGTGGTTGTAATGTTGTGGCTGATCCGTGGATTAGCGCTTCATAACAACACATCCTCATTACCCATATGCCACAATAGGCTGATTGTCAGTTACATCCAAAAAGACATATATTACCAGTGGAGAGTACTGGCAGTAACAGCCTTACTGGACCTTACATAGGTCATGGTTCCATACCTTTTTTCCTTGGTGCCTACACTACTTTTATCTAAAGAAAGCTGAGCCCTGATATGCCCATACACACACGCACACACATACACTGGTCAAAATAAACATTAATTAAATTGTTTCCATTCTTAGAACCTTTACATTTCGAAAATGTGTCTTTTCTAGTATAAGCTTAACATTTTTTCTTTTCAACACCCAGCAGAGTAGGCCTATACACACTCCTTACCAAAAGAACAATAATGATTCACGATTGCAGAGCTTGAGGTCACAGAGTTGCAGTAGAGTAGCCTACTGTTCTTAACAGAGGACAAAGAAATGAGATCCCAGGTTGGGAACCAATGATGTAGGTCATAACTGACATAAATCACATGGTTTATGTTGTAACACGGTTGTGGCTTGGTTAAGTTTAAGCAATAAAACTACTTAGATAAGGTTAGGTTAAGTTTATGGTTTGGGTCACGTGACGGAAGTGACATAACTTGCACAACAACATAACTCACATGACACACGTAGTTTACAATGTAAAATGGTTGCAGTTTGATCAGGTTAAGGTACAAAATTACTTGGGTTGGTTAAAATAACTACATTATGTATATGCCACACAGCCATGATGAAATTTTACGTTGCTCAAAACTTTAAATAACTTGAAATTAACTTTTTGTTCCACACAGGACTTGGACTCTGGTGTCCTGGTGAGGGTCCTGTGTTTGAGCCATCACTCCACCACACCCTCTCCTCCAAATGCGGACTTTCTCACTCTACTTCTTCTGTTATACTTGCTATGACCTGTGACAACAATAAATGGACATATCAGTAGGAATGAGCTGCTTGCACTTTTGCCCAACATGCACGTTTTTTCTTGTGAGGGTGCCTCATAAAGTCAACATGTCAATCAGTTGCCTATTTATGGAATTGGACTGTAAACTGCATTAACACATACCTTCATCTTTAAACATCCACGAGGTACAGAAAAACATTAGCATTCATCTGGTGTCATGTCTGTGACCATCCAATAAATTAATGTCCACTGTTCAGTCTCCTTTCAGCTCTAGTTTGGTCTCCACCAACTTTTCAGAAGAGAAGTTTGGCCCTTAAGCTGGTAAATGCCCCACTATGTTCACCAGCCTGTGTACACTACTGAAACCAGCATGATGAGAGACTGAACCAAAACAGTGAAGCTGCAGGCCGTAAAACTAAAAGTATTATCTGAAAGCCACTAAAACGCCCTGTAGAGCTGAGGGGAGACTGTCTCTGTAAAATGTTCACTCCTCCAGGATGCTGAAACTCCCCAAATCCCAGAAATAATACCGGGGACATGACCTCAGTATTCTCAATATCAACTATGAGCCCTGGGTGCAGTACGTGTTTTAAAAAACTGGAAGCATTATGTCTCTGTGACCATTTTTAAATGGAGTTTTGGAAACCAAGGGAGCGTATGAGTACAGGGGGTACTGTTGAGCCTCGGCTGTGCCATAGCTGAGAATTCTGGCTGTGGAAAGAACATTAAAAGCCTCGATTTTTTTTTTATCAGACACAATGATAAAAAAGAGGTAAAGATATACTGTTGTCCTCATAGGCATGTTTTCATTACTGGATAATCACCTGAAAATAAGAATCGTGTTTTCATTACCTTAGAATGAGCTGCTTAGGCAAGAGTCCTCTTCCACAAAGGCCGCCATGTTGCACCATCATGTTTCTACAGTAGCCCAGAATGGACAAACTAAACACTGGCTTTGAAGAGGGCCTTTCATTTTGTTCTGCAAGCTCACCACTAGATGCCACTAACTTCTACACACTAGTTGAGTTTGTCATTTCCTGGAAAGCAATTTAAAAAAATGCTGTCTCACCTGACAGCTCAACTTTAGCTCTCTGCAAATTACAGTTTTCTTAATAGACAGATAGATTTCCCTGTTGCTAGATAATTGCTAAACTGTTACTGTTGTATGCAGTTAGCGGGCAACAGAATTGGCAGCAGGATCAGGACTGAACACAGCCATAGACTGACAAGAATGGAGTACTGGTCATTTCTGAAGTTTTATGATGGAAAGACAGTTTTTCTTGTCGTTAAAGTAGCTAACCACTAATTGCTGTTAGCTCAGTTAGCCATGCAGCTAGCTGACTCAGCCCCGGGGTGCCAGGAGCCAAACCTGGCAAGAAAATCATCATGGTAGAGTCCTGTACCAGGTCGGGTGACTAATGGGTGACCCGCAAAAACATTTGTAAAGGGTGGAAAAAATATATTTATATAAATTCACAGGTGAGGGCATAGAGGGTAAAAGTGAACCAGTTGCGGGCAGGTAGTGGGTGAGAACAGTAACATAGGCTGTACAAAACAATAACATGTTTTTTGGCTGGAGAAATCTGAAATAAAAATGATTGTGCAGTATTTTTAACACTTACAATGGCTAATACTGGTAATATCAACCCAAATCAGTGTTGTGACAGTCTACAACTCGACCTTTGACCCCACATCCTGCCAAACAATGGGATGTGTTTGATCTGACGGCGATGTAGGCCAGCTAAAACTGATGACATAAAGGTGATAATAGCCGTGGAGGGCACCAAATTGTGCCTCACGTAGTCAGATGTTTGTGAGGATTTTGGTGCACTCCGAAAGACTGTGAAAACAATGTTAGTGACTTTGCTGCTTGCAAAAAGTTTAAAATAGCATTAGCTTTTGATAGCCGCAAGTTAGGCTCACCGTCACTACAGAAGCACACGGACAACTGCAGGAGCACAGGCGCTTGCCGCGTTCAGAACAAGAAGTTACCAAGTAGCATGTGAGTGACTGTTTATATGTATTAAACCATGGGTGCGGGTCAGGTTGCGGGGCTCATATTAACCATTTGGGACGGGTGCAAATTTGAGAGAAAAGTGCAGGTAACAGGTCGCTCTGGTTCTGAGCTTTGCAGGTGCGGGTATGCAAAAATGGACCCATGCAGGAATCAGCACTATGCTACTGCATTCTGTCGTCAAACTGTTCACAATTGCATATTCAGCACTACTTACTATTGTAATGCTAATCAGTATCTATGACAAATTCCTCCCTAGCCGCCTGTTTTTGCAGGAAACATCTAAGCAGTAAGCACTCCGTCTGCATTTTCATGGTAAGTTTAAGACTTTTTTTTCTACTGTCAGACTGAATACTGGTTAAGGTCAGTCATTTATATTCTTACCGACCAAAGCTGTGTCCAAAACACCTGAGATTCTGAACACCATCCAATTCTGGTGCTCAAAAGCATTCTGCAGTAATACAATGTGGCTTTAATTGGCTTAACTCATGCCATCATCTATGCTTGTGCCTGTAGCAATTTTACTCAAAGATGCTCCAAAGCTGGCAGTAGCGTAAAATGCAGAGAGCTTGGAAAAATGACAACCGAGGCCATTTATGTAATTGATAAAGGTGTGAGAGCAAGTAGATAGATCAGATAGACTGTTAGGAGGGCAGAGGCCCTCAGAGACTGATTAGAAAATAGGCAACTACCAGAGGAGAGAAGAGCAAGACATCAAAGGAATAGATTGTGTCAGTTGGCAGGGTGGGAAACGCATCAACAAAATGTACTTCTTGTCTTGTGAATTAGTACCATCAGAGGGCTCAATCTGGCTTATTAGAGCTTGTTTTCAAGTGGCTCCAGAATGAATTTTGGCTTCCTTCCCACCCTGGGACTGAAGATGGTTTCAGAAGTGAGCGGAGCAGACAGAACAGAGGAGAGAGACAGAGGAGGTGAATGCAGAGCTACAGAATCGTTTTATTAGGCATGCTACAGACGTAATGCAGAATACACGAGAGAGACCATGAGAGGGGAAACTCAAAAAGCAGGAAACCAAGTCGCACCTCTCCTTGTTAGAAAATAATTCATCCTTTAATTGTGCCTCTTCAGAGCTATACCAAATCCTTACATTTTGAGCTGTATAAAATCGGACTTGGAAGAAAAAATATACAGAACTATTATTTCTGAGCAAACGCCTCGAGTCTGAGGTCCTGTTGGGTATTAAAAAAAACGGGAATAAACTCAACACTTAAAATTCTGAGCATTTTTCCCTGAAATTCAACATTTCAGTGTCTTCAAATGCTTGGTTGTTTTTTCTTAAAGTGGCCATATTACGCTTTTTGGGTTTCTCCCTTTCCTTTGATGTGTTATATAGCTTTTGGTTCATGTAACAAGTAAAAGTCACAAAAACTGAAGTCCATGCTAAAGGGAGTAACTCACTCCTACAGAAAACACTGCTCCTGACCTGCCTGAAACACCTCGTTTTTAAGTCCAGCCTCTATTCCATTACATGGTGACATCACACTGTCACACATTAGCATAATGTGTGGCTAGTTTGGAACGAGATTTGGATTGGGCTTGGGGCAATGGATTTATTATAAAAACAATAAAACACCAAACACAATTGAGCCTTCCCAATCCAATCCCTTTTCACTCTATGCTCCATTAACAGTTCAGTAAGTTTGGTCGGTCAACTTTCTCCTTTCTCCTTTCCTGACTGCTGTACTTAGATATGTTCTGTGCGATGCTGGAAAAAAAAAAAAAACAAAACAAAACAAACAAACAAAAAAAAAAAAAAAACAGCTAGTTAACCAGTTAGCTAATCTGCACTGAACACATTTCTATATCTTAGCATTTTGACAGTTTTTTTCTTGCCAACTCCACATTATTTTGGGATTCAGACCTGGGATTGTTTAGCCCATGACTATGGACTTCTGATCAAGTGGAGCTGGTGATCTGCTAGCTAGCCTAGCCAGTTAACTTAGCTTGAGCCTCGAACGTGCTTACCAAGGCTTTGCTGTAGCTAACTGCTGGATGCACAGGAGGGGTCTGGCTGGTTCGACTCACAAGGCCTCTGGACCAAAGAACAATCCGCTGAGAAGGAGTTAGAGAAGATCACAAAGTCTCTCAACTTTATGTCAGAGGAAATAAGGAAGGTGGCTAATGAACAAGCCAAACTGCTTGGACTAATGGAGGAGCTCAAGTTAGCACTCAAGGAAAGGGACAGGAAAACTGCACACCAGGAGTAACCCATCGATGATCTGGAACAATATGCTCACATGGATGATCTGATTATAACCTAGCTAGTTACATCTGATACCTAGAAAACGCTTGCTAACTACTTCGCTAATCAATGAGCCTGGCACATATACGTACAAGAAATGGGAAAGAATAAAGCTGACCAAGGTATCACCTCGTACCAAGCTTGCCTAACTGTTATTGGAGCTCAATAAGTTTAATTTCAGGGAATGCAGCACACTGAATATGCACAGCCGTGTTCCTCCTGCGGCCCTGCCCCAAAGTTCCTACTCGGCCCACAGACTTTACATTTTGATGATGTCACAGATTTTTAAATAGCTTTTGTTGGCTTGTGTAAAGTTTTACAAATATAAAACCTCCATGGATCAAAGCTTCAAATGAAAGAGTCATTACTGACCTTGTTTGCAGTTTAAGGTGTCCTGGCTATGGTTTTACAGACGTCTCTTTTATAATGGTTGCTTGTGGGGAAAATGTGTTTTGGGCTTAAGAGGAATTTTTTGCTGCAATACTGTGAGTGGCCACTGGACAAAAGTGAGAGAAAAGCTGAGCCCGACGCTCAATCTAGGTTTTCTTAATACATTTATGGCTTGGGGCTTAAAGAGTGTTTCAGACAGGGTGAATGGTTTGAAAAAAAATTATGTTTTTGAACAGAAAAACCTCTACTAGTAGAAACCCAAAATAAAAGAATAAGCTTGACAATGAGCATAATATGGCCACTTTAAAATGAATTAAAGGAACACTAAAGGCACAGAAACTTTGGTCCAACTGAGTAGCCCTCTCGAGTAAACTGTCACATGACAATGAAATCACAGTGGACTCATCTTCTAACTGCTTCCACAGCATGCAACACATTCTGATGTGAGATCCTATCATTACTATACATGCTTAGAAAACCATTGTCACTGACAATTACACCTCACTGCTATGGAAAAAAGCATGGAAGGCTTCAAAAACACGCATAAAGAAATACTTAGCCACAAGCCACGTTATGATATGTGAAATCAAAACCGAGGGAGAACAACCTTGCACCGAACAACTGAACTTGTGGAATAATGGAATTCAAGTTAAACCGCCTGTCGCAGGCTGCTGTAAAAAGTCTTACACGTTGCCTCAGGAGGATTCTCTCCTGTTGCTAAACTAAAAAGGAAAAATATGTTATGAATCTAAAACTCTGGAACAAAACAAAAAAAGCTACGCCTGGCTGATGGCACAGCTTCAAAAACTGTAATAATGTCTAGAGGATGACAAAACGGCTTGCATTCTCACTAACCTCCAAAAATATCCAATACCAATGTGCCCCAAAAGCATCGCAGGGTAATTAATGAACATGTCCAGCTGTAGAAACAGTTGATATTGTCAAGTAAGGCACATTTACTGTATCTTTTCAACTAAATCAAGAATTAAACACTGATCTACATCAAACTATCATACAAGGGGACAATCAATCATGTCAATAGTTCGCTTGACATAAAAATACAGAGGTACAGTTAATAGCTGGGAGGATCCAGTATCTGCAATTGTTCTCTTTAAAAAAGGATGCAAGTCAAAGGTTTCAGTCTCTCAAGGAATGACAGGATCAACAAAACCCCAACAACAAAACCGATTCAATCAACGTGGTCCCCCCAGTGTCCAGACACAGTCTCAAAGGGTTCTGACAGTAAACCCTGTCCGGGTGCTGTCAGGAGTTTGTGGGTCAGATTCTTAAATGGTGGACTTGGAGAAGGAGACTCTCAGGTGCTGGTTGCCTCCCATGTTGTAGTTGTGAAGGTCGATCAAGGCCTGGATGGCCTCCTCCACTGTCGACATCTGGATCAAAAGCCATTTTACGATCCCTGAGAAATAGGACACAGCAGTAAGAACCATGCAATACAACTGCTGTTGTTCAATGCAAACATATCGTTTAACTAGAGTAAGAATCACAAACTGTTCCTTAATGGATCCCATCTTTAACAGTAACAAGCTGTAGTTGACTCATCTTACTGTGGACAGGGTACGTACTGGAAAAACTTGAATGCTTTCACAGTGCCTCCAGCGTTGGAGAAGAGCAGCCGCAGGTCTTCTTCCGTCACATCTTGTCTATGAAAATAAAGGTCAGAGATTACAGTCAGGAAGGAATGTCAGGGAGCTTTCAGAGGGACTCATTCTTATTCTTGCAGTCTCAGTAGTTCTTTGAAAAAACTGTCGACAGTCTGTAGATTATCCAGCATAATGACAATGTTTCTGGTAAGTGTAATTTTCCCTTCTCTCAGCATCACAAAAATCCATTCACCTCCATTGTCTTGGGGCAGAAATTGATATAGATATCTAAAAACCAGGACAAATAAAACCAAAACTATCTGCATGGACAGATACCACAAGAGAGAAGTGAGAAAATAGGTCAAGACTTCCTCATTTATGGTCCAATTAGCAACTTGAGGCGCAAGCATCGAGTTGGAGTCTAATCTCTATAAACAGATATCTGCATATATATCTAGATACATTACAAAATCAAATAAAAAGCTTAATTGTTCTAAGATATACCAGATGTACCAGAACCTTGACTAAATACAGTAACAGAGCCTACAGGTCTAAGAAGTTGACTGTTTCCCAGTTTAGTACCTGACACTTTACTTTTCAAGGAACTAAGAGGTTCATTCAGCCTGCTGTTGTCTGTTTCCACAATGGTCTAAAGACCCACAAAGATAGGAAAACTAGTCACATGGAAAAGTGACAACTGTTAATACATGTAATGTTTTTTTGCACATAAATCAAAATGAGGCCTTGACTTTGCTGGCAGTCCGTATGTTGTATGCCTTCTTCTCCATGTTGATGAGTCAAAGCATAAAACACAAAATGGTTTGTAGCTGCAGATGTTTAAAGAAAAGGTGGTTGAAGTCAAATGTCGCAAGTACTCAGAAATGTCTGGCGCTGAAGGGATATTGGAGACACAGACAATCAGGACTGACTGATCCTGAGCCGACTGTTGCGGTACTTACGGGATGTTGGAGAGGTGGAGGGTGGCAGATGGCGGGAAGATGTTCTGGAAGTTCTTGGAGCCAGGTTTCTTGAAGCGATGAAGTGGGGAGTTGGCGTAATCCTTGGTCAGGCCCTGGTCATCCAGACCGTCACGAGGCAGCGCAACCGTCTGGTGCTTGGACAGTGTCACACGGATGATCTTCCCGTACATCTTTTGTCCATTCAAGTGGCTCATTGCTTTGGCCATGGGGAAGAAAAGGAGGGTAAGTGGTGAGGATGCTGCAGTCTGTCATGTGGTAATCACTGGCTGTACTTACTAAACCCAATGATAAGAAAACTAGAATTACCACCTTGCAGTCGCATGTTTCCGACTGCCAGTCTGTCCAGGCTTAAATAAAATATGAAGACTTTGAAGGAATTTAATGACAGGTATTAAGTGTATTTTTTGACAAACTGGAAGGTATCACTATATTGACATGAATGACGCCAGTCAGGGATGCCCAATATGGATTTTTTTTCAGCCGATACCAATAATAGATGACTGCCTGCTTCTCATGGCCGATACCGATACCATAACCAATAATTTCACATTTTTGTATTTTCAAAATAAACTGACATAACCTGTAGTTTAAACCTGCCTGAGGGTAAGAAAGGCTCAGATGTAGCGAGCAAAAGACATCTGAGCCAAGTTTGAAGAAATTCTAGCAACGCATTCTTGAGATATCACGTTCACAAGAATGAGACAGATGGACAGACAACTCGAAAACATGATGCCTCCAGACACAGCTGTCGCCGGCATGGAGGCATAAAAATGTTAAATCCATACCCAGAAAATGAAAAACAGTGCTTATGTTTATGTCATCTGACTTGTGAATACACTAGGTGATGACAGTCCTTTCACTTATCAAACAACAACAAATGGGAGCAGTGAACTCTGCTATCTAAAAGTGTTTTTCAACATAATGAAGGGCAGTAGAGTCACAAAAAAGACCTGTCCATCTATTTGGAAGCGATACAAGGTTTAACATAGGAGTTTGAAATTTTGGGTGGCAAAACTTAAAAATAGATTTCAATGTTGATATTTGGCCAATAAATCAGTGCATCCCTTTTAAATCAGTTGCAGAACATTGCAGCAGCTTGTCAGTTTGTGAAGCTTAGTCATGATTTTAGCTTGGGCTGAAAAGATTCCTTACTAAACTTGAGTAATTTGATTACCAAAAATCATCAATGCAAATTCTTAGCATCAAAGCTTTGTTTAATCCAGATTTACAACACAGCCGTGCAAGAACATAGTTGATTTGTGATTGTGGACTAAATGTTCCCAATATAGTGTGAAATACAGTTTTACTGCCCTGTCACTTTTTAAAGTAGTAATTCCTTAAATCTCAGTGCAGAGTTGCAGTGAAAAGACGAGACAGACGTGTGCTGTGTTTTACCCTGAAGCGCAATACTGTATGGCACAGTGTCGCGTGTGACACGGTAGTAAAATCCAGCATTACCTGATTTGATTATTTGGTTTGATATTGATGGTATTTGGATTAATATCAAACTGGTTTGAAAATATTACATTGGTCCAAACCTTCTTTGAAGTGGACTTCCAAGTAAAATACTAAGTAAAATATTGATTAAATTATTTGTCAGTGGCACAATAAAGCCCAGGTGAAACAAAGGGGTAAGGCTGGGATGGATCATCATTGATCTGTGGTCCATATGGAATACAGAATGCAGCAGTGTATTATAGACTATAGTATTCAGTATACTGTATAGTATCATAGTGTAATTTTTATTATATAGTTTATTATTATTACTGTTATTATCATTATTATAGTTATTATACATACTATGGTGATGACTACAGACAGAAAGAGATCCAAGCCATGTGCATGTTTAAGATAATTTAACCCTAATCCCAACTGATCTGAAAAAAGAAGTCATCTGTGACTTTCTGTGATCTGTTGCACCCCTACAATGGGCTGTGCTTTATCTTAAATGTTGTCCATTTTGAATTATTTAAAATGGTGTTAGGTATCTGTCTAATATCCATAACAATCTGTAAAATTACTATTCAATATCAACTGTAGCACTGAACAGGTATACAGATTTACAGTATAGTTTATGCACCCCTCGGCCTCCCTTCTAGACAAACACTGCCTCTAGCCTCACAAGACAATTAGCCATGGATGACTGAACTGCGTGGTTACGACGTCTGCTCACCTAGCTGGGCCTGGTTAGCATCTGACATCTGAATGAGGGCGCTGTCCTTCTTGTTGTAGAGAATTTTCACCCTCTGGACATCACCGTACACTCCTGCATTGGAGTCACAGGCAGGCAGGAGGAGAAAAAGGTGAGGTGGAGAGAAAGCAGACAGTTAGAAAAACAAAAAATCAGTTAACACTGGAGACAAGGATATTTCAGGACAAGAAAACAAAGAAGAGAGAATAGCAGAGTACACACAAGAAATTTACAGTGGAGTGAGAGGTGTGTAGAAGGAACAGGTAAAGAGAGAAGAGACACCCTCTAAACAGATAAGTTATCAAGCTGTGTCAGATGGCTATAAAATAAATCTGCATGCAAAAATAATGACTTCACCGTGCATTAACAGATTACTGTGTAGTGAATTTTAGGGCAAAGCAATGAACATTAACCCAAACCAATAAACGGGGCCAAAATGTATAAAATGTATTACAAATTACCATACAGGCTAGTGTGCGCAAACAAATATTATAAGCTTGTAATAATAGTAATAATAATAATAATTATGATAATAATAGTAATAATAACAATAATGACAAATGTCTCAAAGATAGAATGGATATAGAACAAAAAGAAAGAAGGTAGAAGAAAGAAAGAGAGAGAGAGGAGACTGAGTGAGAGAGAGTGAGAGAGAGAGAGAGGGAGAGAGAGAGAGAGAGAGAGAGAGAGGAGAGAGAGAGCTAACGATAACATACCGAAGAGGGTAAACAGACTTTGGGGCGTAACCATCTTTAGAGGGAGAGAAGAGCAACAAGCAGCGTGAGACAGGTAGAGAGGTAGAAGAGTCGGAGCGGAGCGGAGGTAGAGATGGACAGATCGATCCAGAACGGAGGTAGGTAGGAGGAATGGTGGTTTTTGTTTTCCCCCCGGAGAGTGATGGAGGTGGTGGGTCATGGAGGGGAGCAGGCGGTGGAAGAGGAGTCATGGAGGGGAGGGGGGGTTGGTTAATGTGGGAGGAGGAGGTGGAGGAAGAAGGGGGTGATTCGAGGGGTTAACAGTCCCCCCATCAGCACATGGAGCAGACGGGGGAGGCAGGATGAATGGAGGGGGAGAAAGGAGGGGTGGGAGTAAGAGAGAGAGATGAGAGGGGGAGGAGATGAAGAGGGAGGCAAATGCAAATTGGGGGGGAAAATAAAAAAATAAAAAGTGAGGAGGGGGGAGGGACAAAAAATAAAATATAGGTCAGTACACTGGAATAATGCAGGTAGTTTGGTCAGAGATAATGGCTTGGATCAATGTTTTCTTTAGTCAAAATACAGCAAATAACTTGCGCCAAAATGTCTTTCACCCTGGACAAGCATGGGGTAAAGGTACATTCATGTCAAAATCATAATAAAATCAGCAATATAAAGTCATAACCATGGGATAAAAACAACATGCAGCAGGTCGGAAATCTGAAGATCTACAATCTTTCAGTGAGGGAGGATGGTACTACAGGAGTGTGAGAGGCTGAGGGGGAAAAATTAGTTAAGAGACCATGCAGTTAAATTATTGTTTAAGCAGTACAATTCGGCATGCAAGAGTTGATGTGAAGGCCACTCGAGTAAAACGTGGTGTTCACACAAGTCCAAGAGGCTAAAAGAAAGCTTAAGCACAGTATCTTAAAGGGATAGTTTGGATTTTCTGAATAGGGGTTGTATGAGGTACTTATCTATAGTCAGGGTATAACCTACAGTAGATGGCTGTCAGCACACACCAGGTTTGGAGAAGCAGCAGGGTATTGCTTAGGGTTATCAGTCAATATTGGCCTGGCAAAGCTATGTCCGTCTATACTGGTGTCGTCCTCTGTGTTGTCTGCTATGTTTTTTTATACTAAAACATAATAAAGACCCTTTTTGTGGTTTTATAGGCAGCATTTTATATATATTTAATGCTGTTTCTTAATTTAAGTTGTTATATTTGTGTTTTTTTATTTATAGCAGGGGTTAATATTAATGTTTTTTTTGCACTTTTTTTTTTCATGAAGTCAGTTTTACTTGCCCCTGTGCAGATAGTTTATTTATTACTGATTATGAAATAACAACAAAGACTCAAAACTGCAACATTCATAAAATGTCAGAAAAATAAATAATGAAAAATGTCTACACAAAGTCCAAGGTGATATCTTTAAATGTCTCTATTTTGTCTAAAATCCAAAGCTGTTCAGATCAAAATGATAATAAACGAATAAAGGTGGTAAATCTCCATATGTGAGTGGCTGAAAACTGCATTTTCAGCTATTGTGCATGAAACATTACTCTAACAATTTATCAGTTGTCAAAATAGTTTAACTCTTTTTACCATTGCCTGGTCAGTCAAGTGAGATGCCAGATTTACTTGCCTGATATGGCATTTAACTTACCCCAGGCAAGCCTTATTGTTGACCCCTGTATATTTATTCTTAATTATTAAAAATACCAGTGAAAGTTTACCATTTCAGCACCCTGATACCATTTTGGATTTTGGACATATATAAAAATATGAAATATCAAGGAATTTTTCACTCCCTGATATCTGTATCTGTCGGGCTCTAGTCCCAGTGTAGGAAGCTAATGCAATGTACTTCTGTGGACAGGGTCATCAGTAAAACATAAGTAAGAGTACACTACACTGAGAATATTTTCACTGCTTTACCTTGCTGTCAGAAAGCCCTTCCTCATGGGAAACCGCTAAGCCGAATATCTCTCTCTCCAAAGCAATCAAACTCCTTAAGAAAAAAACAGTCATTTTACCTCACAGAACATTGGGGTTGCTGGTCTGATCGCTGCATCAACCGGTTAGTTTGTTATTGTGTTACTACAGTGTTTTAAAGGGTTGGCTAAGGCTCGGGCGATTCAAGCCCATAAAAGGACACATGCATTCTTTTTGTGCTCAGGACAAGAAAAAAAGGAACTGTATCATTCGACTTCACTGTCCATTAATCTGTTGATTATTCTCACAATTAATCAATTAATAGTTGTTTGTCTATAAAATCTCAGAAAATGGTGAAAAATGTTGATCAGTGTTTCTAGGATCCCATGATAACATCTTCAGCTGTTTCATTTTGCCCACAACTCAGTGATATTCAGTTTACTGTCAGAAGGAATAAAGACACCAGAAAATATTGACATTTAAGAAGGTGAAATGTAGAGTATATTAATTTAATAATCAATCACAGCAGCTCTACTTCAATTCCTTGTGATATGTGATGCCCACTACCACAGCACCTACAACCCAGTCTGGGGTGTGGTGAAGTCGAGCGTGGGTTATTTCAGAGTTGGCAGTTCAGCTTGCTGAAATGCCACCAAAACATTGTGAAGTATTGCTACACTACACACCTATGACATCTGATACCCAGCCCTAGTCAAGGCTGTCTAATGGCAGGGTAAGTGGTGTAAATATTCTAAATATAGTGTACATTTCAACTCAAACTGATTTTTTTTGGTGGCCAAAATACACTTTTCTAGTGACCCTGCCCACAGCAGTACACTGTATAGCTTTTCCTACACTGCTGCTTCTCCAAACAGGAGGCGCACTGACCGCCATTTATAATACACTAACTATGGATAAGTACCTCATACAACCCCACTTCAAATAATCTGAACTATCCCTTTAACATCAGGGGTTCAGGTTTGAATGGTTGAGATACTGTCAAAGGCTCCGCTATGACACATTCATTCACAGCCAGAGAGAACAGACTGATGAGAAGAGAGACAGAGACATTAGGTGAGACAAATTAGATGCTATTTGAGTCACAGTAAGAAAAAAAACTCAGAGGAAGAGGGAGAGAAGACAGCGAGCAAAGCGTTTCAGAGAAGCAGGTATTTGTTCCCAGAAGTGAGACACAGGTTAGGAGACCACAGAATGATTTCATATGAGCTTTCATATGAGCTGAGGAGAGGTGAGGAGAGCTTAGAGAGGAAAAACAGAAGAGAGACAGTTAGCCGAGTTAGATACAGTTTGACAAGAGAGGGGAGGGCAGAACATCGGAAGAGTAAAGAGGGGAGGGTTTTTGGTGCGGTGACAGAAACAGCAAATCCCCTCTCTCTTACGGGGACATAATGAGTCTTGACCAAAAGGGGTAAAAAATAAAAACAACAGCAAGGCCCTGGGCATGTAAAGGACACTAGAAAATACAGCAAAGAAAAGAGTTAGACAAAAAATTTTGCTTCATATCAAACCTAGGTGGAATAACAAGAGGTCCAGTCCATCTCTCGTCTAAAAAGCTTTGGCTTCCCAAGGTGAAACACCAATTTTGCCTTGGGACAGTTCAGGGATTAGTGACTCTCAGAACAGACACCATAACTGAAATTACACACAGCTCATCTGTTCTGTAAATACTTTAAAAGAGACAGATTTTCTAGGGATGTGGACTAGTTTTCTGGCTCAGATATGATCAGCCTGACTACAGAGAGACATTTTGTCAAATAAAAAGCTCAAATACTTCTGTGGGTGCTCAAAACCACCCTCTCAGTCTCACTGAATCTCACAGAAGAGTTGTTGCTCTCTGCTTTCTACTTTTTAAAGAGTTTCAAATACTTAAATATATACATAAAAACTGAATTGTCTGTGTTACGGTTAGATAAGCCAAATGAAGTGTTTTAGAGTAAATCAATCATGTTGAGTTCTTAGGTCAAACATGTACAGAAAATCTCATCATGGACATTCTACATGGATCCTCTATGACAGACACAAGACAATGAATGAAAATGGTGGCCCAAGAAGGACAACTGGCCACAACCAGCAAATCAAAAAAGAACAGAGGGATGAAGGTGGTGGGTAGGGGTGGTGGACTTTAAGCCTTAGATGGTCCATCTGACTGGTGTGTTTGTGTATAGATGTGTTACTGACCTCCTCGTTGAGATTGCTGACCAGCAGGACCCCGCTGGACCCCGACTGTCCAGCTAGGGCCACCCTGCCTGCAGCAGCAGCAGCCGCCGCTGCTGCGCTCAGAGGGTTCAGGGCTCCTGATGGGAGGGAGACAAGACAATCATGGAATGGAGAGCAGCACTGAAACTAACCACAGCATTACAACACTGAGAAAAGATGAGACTTTTGAACCAGCCAAAATGGCTGAAACTGTCTTTTTAGGACTGAAATCCACCAGCAGCCTCCATTCAGTATTAATTAATGGCAGATGCTATAAGCACCCAGGTGTCAGGACCAAATGATGCTATTTGCACCCAGAGTGAACTGTTGATGTGGCTATTTATACCGTGTGGCAGAGACAAACCATGCCTAAAACTAACCAACTAGTTTTGGTGCTGAAACCTAAAAAAACTGCAATTGGTAACAGAAAATAATAGTAATTAAATACAAAACTATCTCAAATGGGGCTTAAACCCCAGTCTCCTGGATGAAAGTCCCGTGTATTCGCCAACAACAACCTCTTCCCGATATGGACGTCACTCTTTATAGATAAACCAGGGGTCCGGGTTACATAGCCAAACAGCAGTCGTGGGACTCTCCTCAGCCAGGTGCAAATAGACACTCCATTTATGAATTCCGCTTAAACTGTTGAAAGCATTAACTAATTCTAACTTGTTCAGAATCTGATTAAAATTTCTCATCTGAATGAACCCATACCATGTGAAATCTAATCACATGGCCTTATAATTTAAAACTATCTGGTCATAACCACAAATTAAATAGCCAGTGGATGAAAACAACAAAAGGAAGAGAAATAAAAGTGTGATCTACCTGGGATCTTACCGAGGAGGGAGTTGGAGTCTTTGCTGAAGGCAGCGGCCACCGTGGGGTCAAGGCTGGGCTGGCCATCACCAGCAGGCAGCTCGGGTCGCGTGTAGTCGCGACTCTTATCATTGTTGTACTTGACATTTAGGTTGACCAGCTTGGAGAAGTCGATACGCAGCGTGCAACATGAATTGTAGATGTTCTGGCCATCTAGTGCCTGGCAGGGGGAAAAAAAGACATAACTCAATGTTCAACTATTACATCTGGTATTACAGAACACTGAACTAGACAGCAGGTGATTAGTTGTACAAAGTAGACAAATAGTGGGAGTTCTATGTAAACAACCTCTTACCAGTTTGGCCTGCTGTGCATTAGCAGGATCGCTGAACTGCAGAAGAGCCTGGAATTGATTGTTCTTGGTGAATGTGATTATCTTCATGACTGTGCCAAACTTAGAGAAAATCTGTCAAAAAAAGAAGAAATCATTTTAATATTTCAGTACAAACAGTGGGTAGTATGTCACATGACTACTGAACCATTTGTTACTGTGTGGGGTCACTATAACTGTTGCCTGCCTGTTGCAGTACGTCCAGCGTTACAGGGTAGAACATGTTGTCAATGATGATCCGCAGCACAGGACTGGAGGCTGCGGCGAGAGCCTCCTGTACATCTGAACTTGGTGACCCACCAGACTGGACTGCCGACACTGCCTGAAGCACCGCCTGGGTCCGCTACGGCCAAACACAAGCTGTTAGTCACTATCTTTAACAATAGAGTTCAACAGACAAGATGGTGACCCATTTTACTGTAGATGCAAGAAAACAGTACAAGCATTGAGATCATGTCCTCAGAATAATGTCAGTACTGTTCCCAAACACAGTGGTCCATTAGTCAGACTCTACTCACCTGATTTCCAGCATCGGTTTTGAGTTCTTTGTGATTGGAGTACTGAATAAAGACAGGGACATTGCGAACGTGAGGAGTCACAGTGGTGTAGTAGTTAACCATAGTGATGGCCGCCTCTTCTGTCCCCATCTCCAAGAACGCCTGGGAGAAGAGAAAAGAAAAAACAAGGCACTGATAAATTCCCAACACTGTTACCATTCAAGAAGTGATTACATGACTATGACTATTTAGTTTCCACAAAATGTGGACAAACATTCTACCAATTTTCATTGAAATAATTTTAGATACCCTGCAAGTAAGAGATAAGTGCATAAACTCTATGCTGGAGGTCTCTGCTGCAAAATGTTCACCAGAGTGAGTTGTAATCCACCGCTGTGGTAACAACTTTATCAGACCAGCACAGATGAAGTTGTCTGCACGTTGAGATGAGGCAGCTGCTGATCGATCAAGACTAGCCAACACACCAGCATCGGTACTGTGAGGAGAACAAAGCAGCTGTACTTGACAGGAATCTAAGGGACAAATGCCAAGTACTTCCTACAGCCTCCTCAGCAGGCAGACAATAGGCTTTTGTATGGACATGTGGGCATGTTTCAGATGCAGTTCAAGATAGAAGAACAGAATGAGCCAAAGTACTCATGTGACCCTTAATCATTGGCAGGTCAAGACAGAAAAGGAAACAGGATTTGACCAATGTCCTCCAGGAAAAAATCCACCCATTATGCCTGTGAATTAGTCTGTTGTATAAATCTGAAGGTTAAGAATTATTTGTGGTCCGTAAAAATAGGCCCACACTGTCCATCTGTCCCCTCCACTCACCTGGTTCTTCCCCTTCAGTGTGAGGATATTGGTGACTTTGCCAAAAGGTAAGCCAAGGGCGATGACTTCAGTCTCTGACGCCTCGTTGGGCAGTTTCCTGATGTGAAGCACACGAGATGGTGGGGCCTCCTCCACCCTCAGCTTTTTACTGTCACTGCCATTGGAAGCTCCATCTAAAATTTTAGCATAAACACTTGTTAACTGTGCTTATCAATGCAGTGCCTGTCCCTTTGCTGGTTATGTTCTGTATTTTTAGAACTGTCAACACATCTCATGAAAAAGTTAAAACTAATAATGTGTTTTCATCCCATCTCTAAATCTCTCTGGCTTAAAGGGTCTTTTCACATCAACTTTGTTTGGTTTGGACTTTCAGACTTTTCAGTTTGATCTGAATCCAAGTTACAAGTGTGAAACCTCCTGAAGGTTGAGGTGAAGTCTAGACCAAACAGCTCAAACTTTGCTCAACCAAAAATATGAAAGAGGTGGTATGGTTCCATTGAACCATGGTTTGGCTCGTTTCTAGCATGAAAACTCTTCTTTCACACCACTTAAAAGAAGTTCTGACAGGCTATCATCAGAACCAGAAAAAGGAAAAACAATCACATAAAGCAAAAAGAACCATGGTTGCACATGGAGAGAGGAGACCAACTTAACTGATACTTGATCTGACGATTCTATAAAGAGTCCGTTGGAAAACACACAAAGGTTAAGACACTTTTCAATTATTGTCCAGGAGGATGAGAGAGAGAGAAGAATTGAACTGAACTGACAACATGCCAATGTTAAATGCATGCCCATCTATAAACCAATCAACTGTAAGTAAGGGAGACACGCTTCACGTAGGTGATGGTGATAAGTATGTCAATGTGAAACCAAAACTCACCGGATTAAATGAATATAACAAAAACACGAACAATGGTTTGGACTTTCAGGTGTGAAAAGGCCCTAAAGAACAGGGTTAGAGTTACTCTACAAATTTGTCCAAGAGACCAAAAAAAGCAAAGTGTTAGTCTGTCTCTCTTTGACTTCTCTAAACTTTATGTGAAACTCAGCCCCAAACCCATTGGTTCCTGCTTACTGATAATTCTTTGAAACACAGTCATGATTATTCCACTTATGAAAACAAGGCTGAGTAATTTCCTAAAACAGCTGGTCACTGTAGTTTTCAGCAAACATGATTCAAACAGGAGGGAATAGTGTATTAGTTGGGGGACTATTTTCAGATGGCAACAAATACTAAGTAAGTTATGATCCACATTTGGTCCTGAGTGAGTATTTGGGACAGCAGGATGGTGTACGTGGGATTAAGTCAAAATAAAGTACAGCGTGTGTTCGTGGTAATGAAGGAATGTGTCACCCAGTGCAACAATGTGACTCACTGATTTGAAAGAATATCTGGGCCTAACTGCAACGATTTGTGATGTAATAGGGAAATTTTACATCTTTATTCTCATTTCCATTGAAAAGCATATTAAAATGATTATGGTGATTTTTTGGAGGGATCTGCACCAAACAAAGATGTTTTCCTAAGACTGTAGAATATGATGTGTGGGCCAGGACACCTCTGCAATATGACAATACTTGGGCTAACTTAAAATTATATTTTGACACACATTTTGCCTTCAAATAATACTGTGCCTCCGGCATATGAAAAGTGCAGTAGGCCATGTTATGATTTTGGTAAAACTTCTATGAATTGTTCAGCCCTACTCTATGGCACAGAGGAAATAGACACATCAGGCATTAGATGCACACAATACTTGTTAGTTGGTTTGACTCTACACATGGCATTTGTTGACAAAAAGAAAAATATAATGTCACCAACTTATCATGGTCTTGAAGAAAATTGTGAGATTTAGGGGAACTGTTGGGTAAAGGATAAGATTTTCAAATCCAACTGTTCATGTGTTGTTGTTAGGTGCAATATCAGATATATAATGTCAAGGGATGTACTATATTTAAAAACACAGCACTCCATGTTTGCTGTTTGTTTATTGCTGTAAAAGTAATTCCCTCTTCACGGGAGGGGGGGGTATAGAAATGTTTCTGTTTTTGATCATGCTTTAGGACTGGTGATTGCACCAAATTCTGTCCCTTTACATTTGTGTAAAATGACGTTTTTGTTATGAAAGATTTGATCTTGACATCTTGTTGCAACTAGTTGACCACAAAGGCACTAGCATGAAGGGATGGAAACACCTGGTCCTCTTTTAAAAGCAACACTGCTCTGACAAATCAAAACAGACCTGAATAAATGGTATCACACCACTCCAGTTGCTTCATGTTGCTTGTGTTCTCTTCAGCTTTCAGTGGAAGACTGCTACTGGCTAACGGGAGGCCTGGAGTCTGAATTCTTCTTAATCTACTTAAGCACTCAGTCCATCAACAGCCCTTTGTTATTTTAGCTTGTTTGGATGCAATGGAAGATGTTGACTGCTGACATAGGTAGGATTCACCATGGCAGCTTATGTGTATAGTGACATTTGTGTACCATCCATCAATACTGTCGTTTCAGTTTTTGTTTTTTGTTTTTTTGTTTTTTACCTCAACTCTCAATTCTGAGAAACAGACATTTCTCTTACTGACAAAAAGCAACAGGTTGCTAATTGCAGCTTAAATAGCAGGCCCAGGATACCAATCTCTTGTTCAGCAATCATTTCATTCAGGAATTGTGAACCAATTAATCTGACATCACCCTGCTCACATTCCTCTGTCCATGGCATCAAACGCCAAGCAAGTCCAAGTCTGTCTGAGCATTTGCATACTGACGTGAAACTCTGACTACACATCAAACTGAGCAGAACTGAAGTCTTTTAGTTCGAAATTTAAGAAAACACACTATTCAGTGTTAGATTCCATACAAATACAATGGAATCCCATCTTTCACACGCATAAGATACCAGTGACTGGTTCTGGTTTGTTATGGTTTTGGTCAGTAATGTGAAAAGGACTGAGAAATATGATTGCTTTCCTCATTGAGCAATCACCTTACAGCTTAAAGAATATATCAAATAATTAGTAATGGCTTACATTTTCTATGACTGCAGCCCAGAAAATGTGCAGAAATATGTATATATGCAACATGCTGACACAATGATGGAACGCATGGCCACTGTGGGTTAATGACAGGGTACTAATGACAATTTATTTTGAAGTAACCACCGTGACATTTGTGTTTAGAATTACATGTAATCGTCTTTGCCAGTAAAAGTACTTCAAGGTGATTAATCAATCTGTTTTGTAGCACAATACCCGACCATTCATGTTAAATCTTATTTATCTTTATGAATTTATCTGTTACAAATCCTTCTTTCTTTTTTGAAAGCTTACAGCCAGACTGGGAAATCCTGACTTTAAAGAACACTCCGTCCACCTCTGCAAGACTGTTTATTCAGGTAGCTACACAATATCAACCTTGGGTGATCTTGAATAAAGGCAGTCTAGAATCTTTATCTCACTTATTAGACAGGTCCCTGGGGTGACATTAGCCTGGATGTGGGCGTTGTGTAGCAATGGTAGGCTGGGACTTTGATTAAAGATCTCACAAAACCCATGTGTATGCCTCTAACATTGTTCTCATTTTGTTGGCAGAGTGCTTAATAGCCTAACTTTGTCCGTCTTCTCTCTGTGGCGGCAGCTCTTTCAGTCATCCATAATGCTGCAGTTTTCTCTGCTCCTGATATCGTCTGAACAGTGAGGAGGCATTAAAATGCAGTGGTACCCACTATGTCTGTTCCAGTCACATGCTGTGGTGTGTGGGTGCCCACCTACTGAGGAGCGTGATGTTATTCAGACACTAAATAGCTCCCATGAGGGAACGGTTCAACTCACGCAGCCCGTTTCACTTTTCAAACACCTATTTATTAATCCTTCCTTTTAATGCCGTCTGTCACTAGCGATCATGCAAATTCCGTCAAGCCCCTCCCTATTCAGGGGTGGTCGGAACGAACTCACCACTGATACTGCTCATGCCAGAGTTGGGACTGTTGTACATACTCAGCTCGTCTGATCCTCTCTGCGGAAAAAAACAGAAAGACAGGCAGACGGTCAGGCTCAGTTGTGAAATAATGGGGGAAACTATTTCCATTTTCCAGACAGGCCCTCAAACAACAATAAAACAGAGGTCTCTGAAGACAGTTTAAAGTAACAAAAGGAGGGTCGAGGAGTAGGTGGAAAGAGACATAAAGCAGCAGAAGAGTGGTCTGGCTCCTCCCTTTCTGGTGTGGGTTTAATCTTGTTGAATTTAAGATGTCAAGATGTGTCATTTCATCCTGAGCTATACGAGGTCCCAGAAGGCTTGCTGGGGCTGATGGGCGCCCTGTGCTCTTAAACCTGACTGATGGGATGAAGAGGAACCTGGCTAGGGACCCATTACACACACAACTTTATAATAGCTTCATACACCCCTCCTTGTTTCTGTCTGACTGAATTTGAACCAATTGTTCTTTTGTCACTAACATTCTTTATGGTTACGATAAACTAGACGGTGCAAGCCCTGCTACAGCGACATGACACAAATAAATTGAACGGGTAATAAAGTTGTCTGACTTGGGCCAAAATGTGAGCACACAGAGCACGGGCTGCAAGAATCGGAGAAAAGATTTCTCTCCCAACAGCTGGCAACCCTCTCTGTTCTGTCCATGACACTGAAATATTGATAAAATAAACAGGATGGCAAAGACCCGCCATATCAGAGGAATCAGTATTTTATGACTGTTCCATTTCCCTTTGAGAGAGGACTTTAACTTTGTTTTGTGCAGACAGAAATGCAGCTGGCACTCAACAAATCAGGTTAGGTAGCCAGAACAACAATGCGCTTACACAAGGAAACAGGTTTGTTTGGTGATCAGCAGGGACACAAGCCCTACCCATTTCATTAAAGCTATTCTCATGCTATAAAAGCTCAAAACAAATATTTTAAAGAAATCTGATTGTTCTGGTGTTACACAACAGCACAATGTCGAACAAAGGATTTTAAAATGAAATGTGGCCTAATCTTTATGGCATGTGTTTTTATATTTATTTCCTGGATGTTGGTTGTGTTACATAAGAGGTAGAGTACAGCATTAACCTCAGGATAAGACGGGTCTCCATGATAGTTTTTTCTTATTTTTGTTTAGTAGAATCTCATGTAAATGCATTATAACCAGGGTCCAAAATTAACATCCACCAAGCACCATATGCAGTTAAATTTTGGGTAATATGAAAAAATAAATTGAGGTCACTGTCCAGGTGAACAGTAAATCCTTTGAAAAGACAGCACAGGGCCATGTTTACATTGCTGTGTTTTTTATGCGCACCTGCTGAGACTAATGTGACGCTCACTGTGCACTGTACCTATCACAACACCAGCTAATCAAATCAAGCAGCTTACTACCATTTGGCACTTTCTACACAATGTTTGTCTATGTTTTTGCATGAAGGCAAAGAGAAGAATCACAGATCTCTGCATTTTTGCAAGAGGTGGCTTCTGAATGACGCAGTAGTCCAGAGATCCTGGCTAAAATAAGAACCTAAAAACCACAGTATGTAACATTCTTGACATATCAATTAATTGGTGTGGTTTTGCACGAAAAAAAGTCAAAATTCTCTGATTTCCGCTTCTTAAATGTGAACATTTTCTGGCGTCTCTGGTTACTCCTAGATGACAGTAAATGGAATATCAAGACATTTAAGGATGTCAGCTTGGGTTCTGGGAACCACTGATGGACATTTTTCATCATTTTGTGACATTTTATGGAACAAACAACTAATCCGATTAATCAAGAAAATAATAAACAGATAAATCCATTATGAAAATAATCATGAGTTGATTGTTTTTTTTTACTGAAAAAGTTCAGAATAGAAGTTGTATATCTGCCGTTATCTATTCAGAACTGCCTCTTCAAAGTGATGCTACAGAAGAGTTTGCATATTCAAAACCTGATGTAATTATTTTGTGTCAAATAATGAATTATGTAGTTTTATGACTAGTTAAAAAAAATGTCTTGGGCTGGCAAATTTTCAAAGTTTACTTGCCACTGGCAGAACAGCTAAAAAGTAAATTTTGGACCCTGATTATAAACATCAGCTTAACAAGTCAAAAACAAAAAACAAAAAACAAAAAAAAAACACTCTTTTAAATATGAATATTTACTGATTTTCTTGTATCATAGTAAAAAAAATATTTTGATACTCTTTTTTTAGTTTTGTTAGTTAGACAAAATATGCAATTTAAAGAAGGAATTTTTCACTATTTTGATATTTTATAGAGCAGAAAATAAATGTTGATAATGAAAACCACTGTTCAAACTTGGGCCGCACAATAAATCACAATATTATTGAAATCACAATATGGCTAAGTGCAATATTTAATCACAGAAGCAGATCCAAATCGCAATTATTTGAAAGAGGGGAAATGTGTGAGAAAGTAGCATTATAATGAAGTACTATAGTCCTGCATAAAATCCCTGACCTAAAAAATTGTGCTCTCCAGTTTAAAAGAAAAGAAAAAAAACATGTTTGTTTGGTACAGACCCTAAGAAATAGCACACCTTCATGATTTAAATCTTTTTTTCAGTAAAAATTGCAATCAAAAATGATCATTCCCACTAATCGTATTGCAGTCAAAATACTTGCAATACAGCATTTTTTAAACCATATCCTGCAGCCCTAGTTCCAACAACAACCAACCTGGTTTGATAGGAATAACCCCATAATTCACTGAGTTGGATGTTAAAATACTCTGGCTCCACACGCTTTTCCCTGCTGCCTCTCCCTGCTGTTGCTGGTCTGTTTGTGCCACTGGGTTAGCTGGCTGAACAAGAGGTTCACTAAGCAGCGGCTTTCAGTTGTTCTTCAGAGGTAGCCAATTGCTGATAATAATCATCCGATCGCCCAACCCTAATCCATGCTCGACTGCACAACAATGGAGCAGTGCAAGCAGTGCACACAACCATGTTGTCAGTCAAATATGACTGTGATTTGTGATTGAAGTGCTAATTACCTTGGGTTTGGTGGGTGCCAATCCATGAGCAGTTACAGTCAGCTAAGTGTAAGATAGTTGCATGAAATATAATAGGTTACACTGAATGAATGAATGTATGGGTGAAAAAAAGCTTTTCTGACATTTGTAAATGAAAAAAGGGTTCATCTGTATTATGTAAGTGACCACTCACTTGACAAAACACCCCTGCATTTAAGGGTTAATGCAAAAATATCTATTTTCCAGTATCATTTTTTTCTAAACTTGAGCTGTTTGTTTTGCAACTGCAGCAGTATACAAGCAGTAATAATGTGCATGTTGTTTCATAACGCAACAAGAAACACCTACAGTGTCCAGGGCAGGCTAGTGTGATTTGTGTGGTGAACACTAAGCAAAAACCAAAGCAGAAAACTCACCTTCACTCCAACCGCAACATCACTGATGCTGAAAGAGAGACAAATTTCATTTGGTCAAAATAAAGGGATTCAAAATGGAAAACAAAAACAGATGCTGTCAGTTACACAAGAATCAGATGAGAGTCACCCTTTCTCTGAAGAACAAAATAACTTGTTTCATATAGCCTATATCTTAAAGGGATAGTTTGGATTATTTGACATGGGGTTGCATGAGGCACTTAGAGAAGCAATAGGAGTACTGGTGTAGGAGGCTATGCAATATACTGCTGTGGAAAGGGTCAGCAGCAAAACATTTTTAGCCACTTAAAACAGTGTCAGTTTAAGGGTATGCTGTATTTGGAATATTTTCACTGCTTTAACTTGCTGTCAGTCTTTTCTGTAGCCATTATAAAAGCCAAATATCACTCTCTCTAAAGCAAGTGGACTCCTTTGGCAAAAACAATTTTAACTGGTCTACCACTGTCGCAATTGGTTAGTTTGTTATTTTGTAGGGATGTAACTATACATCAATCTGAGTCAATATATCGACTTTTGTTCTGCAATCCAATATGATTGATGCAAAGTGAAAATATTGACCTATAATTGGCATTTCCCATGGCATGCCTGTGTCACATATGTCTGGAGGAGTTTCAGTCATAAAATTATGATATCATCATTTATTTACACTTAAGTTGACATAAATGTATCTGACTATGAAAAATGGACATATGATATCATCTGACATCGATCTCAGTCCCCTGAATTAAATCAAATTTAAATACTATTGTGGCAGACTTCGTGATATCAGCAAATATTATGTCATTGTCCAAAGAATATATATATGTACATATATATAAATAATTTTATATTGGGAGGAAAATTGTGATTTACACTCCTATCATTTTGTGCCTTCCGTGAATATGAACTAACCCTCTTAAAACACTGAAGCAACCTCTGTGTTCTGTGAAGTAAAATGACTGCTTTTGCTTAAGGAGTCTGGTGGTTTTGGAGAGGGCAATATTAGGCTTATGTAGCAGCAGTTTGAAAACATTCTAAATGTAGCAGACACTTAAACTGATATAGTTTTCTTAGGTGTCTATAATACATTTAGCTGCTGACCCTGTCCACAGCAGTACATTGCTTAGTTTCATACACTGGCACCCCTCTGCTTCTCCAAACTGTGTGTGTGTTGTGTGTGTGTGTGTGTGTGGTGGGGGGGGGGGGGGGGGGGGGGGGGGGGGGGGGTTTGTAGGTACAGACTTCAAGAAATCTGAACTATCCCTTTAATGTGTCTCATTACAGCAAGTGAAAGAACACTAACTATTATCAGCTGTCATTCACTGATTAAGTTCACTCACAAATGCAGCAACACCACCATTAGTCCCTCTGAGAACCAAAGCTGTTTAGTTGTATATTGTTCACATACTGAATGCCTGTTAATACATTTACCTCCAGTCATTCATTCAGAATGGCCAATGCCTTCTGGTACTTGTTCATTCACACCCCCTTTACACACTCTGGTTACAATGTGTTATGTATGTATACTACATATTCAGCTTTGTTCATGTTAACCACATGAACATGATCTGGTTTCATGATGTTATGCTGTTGCAGCCAGCCTTTCCCAGGGGGCTCATTTATGATTCATCACATCTTCCAGTAACGTTTACAATGCATGGTCAACCTACATCTTTGAATGACACACCCAAGTCCACTAAATCTAACAGTCGATGTTACACACTTTACAACCAACTCAGTGTAAAACTACAAGACTAATGTCGAAGAGAGTTGACATTTTACATTTAAGCTTTGCTCGATAACAGAAGTGTGTGTTGAAGCACAAACTGCTTTAAAACCAGGACACGTCTCATGCTTATCAGAACACCCAGCAGATGTACTGGACCCGCTAGCCAGTTAGCTACAACACAAAGGACCACCGTTACTGTACATTAGTTAGCATCACGGTTTGCTAAACTTCACTAGCCGCTATGGTAGCACCCTGCTGCAAAACACTGTCATGAAGAAGAAGTACATTGTAGAACACTATGAACACGTCTCCATAGGACGCGGTCACGCACGACGAGTATTTTTTTTAATCAAAGATAAAAACAACGCAGCAAATGTAATAAACAGCAAGCGTTAGCTAACTTATGCTAGCATGCTAACATTAGGCACTTCCTTAATGGAAGAGAGCGCGTGGCTATGGAAACCCGTTTACACAAGCAGGCGGCTGCTCCATAACGTGACGCATTCACACACTCCGCGTTATGAGCCGCTTCAGCCTAAGTTTAAATGGCATGCAGGCTACTTAGCATCGCTGTTAAAATATTACCCGTCCATTTCTGTAGAAATATCTCAGTCCCTCCGCTTTCGGTCCTCTTGTCTCTCCAGTTTACACCGACACTGACTGTGCACGCAAACGTACACACGAGAGCAAAATGGAGGCAGTGTGAAGTTGCGAGGCGATGCGATGGCGGAAATGGCCGGAAAGTGCCGAAGCTGTTGAGCTGAATTACTATAATTATAATTTATAATAATATATAACATTGAAATCTGATTTTGCGTACCCATCTTTCTTAATTCCCACAAAAACTGACCCACAAAAATTGACAAGTTTATGAAAAGGAAAAGAGCTGACATGTAGATCAACTGTCCAGCTGACAAAAGCACAACTGAAAAAAATCTGAAGAACTCCTGGCCAACCAAAACTTGCAAGTATGATGCAGCATACATACAGTATAGATTTTACTGCTTGCATGCAAGAATGCATGCAAGAGTGCCCCAAATGTGTTCTCTCCCTCTTAGCCCTCTCAGATGAGTGTTTAAGCATCACTTGAAACAAAAACACCCAGCAGAGGCCAATAAAACAGTAAGATTTCCATCTGAGAATGTAATCACCAGGAGGTTGCCTATGTTACAAGGTTTAATACCCAAGAGTTGGATCGTTTCCAGCATAATCAATCGAAGAGTAAAAATCAAAAAACCCTAAAAATACGGTTTTGTCCCACTTCTCATGAATTAGTGAATTGTTGAATGGATACATATGTTTTCTATTTAAAAAAATACGAAGTCAGTTGATCATTAAGCAAGAGCACTGTTTTAAGAAAATCCTTAAAGGACAAGTTTGTTTGGATTTAGTGGCATCTAGCAATGAGGTTGAAGATTGCAGACACCTCGCCTCGCCCTCCTCTCCCGTGCTGTTCTGGACTACTATAGAAACATGGCGGTGCAACATGGCAGCCTCAAGTGATTATACACTGATGAAAACATACTGATGAATATTATATTCCATTCCTAAAATATTCTGCCAATAAATCTCCCTAAATCTGACACACTGAACATCTAAGATTTACTTAATTCATCTCATGCAGCTTGTTTTACAGTCCAGTGACTGATGACATTAGAAATACATAAACCATCTTATTTGTCTTATATGTTTTGGTAGCAATGCATTCAGATCATGCTCCTTGGATGTTATTTTATGGTTGTTTTTTGGCATGGACATTAAAGGGACAGTTCACCCCATATCAAAAATACATACTTTTACCCTGACCTGTAGTACTATTTATCCATTTAAATAGTTTTGGTGTGAGCTGAAGAGTTAGGAGATATCAGCCATAGAGATTTCTACCTTCTACCTTCTCTCTAATATAATGGGACTAAATGGGACTTGTGGTGCTCAAAAATTTTAAAATTCAAAACCTGCGTCTCTTTCCAAAAGTCATGACCTGGTTACTCAAAGTAATCCGCAGACTTTGTTGTAAGCAGTTTCATGTAGGAATTACATTCTTTCTGCAGTAGAATCTGCCAGAACTACTTTAGAATCTAACAGAACTACTTTCTTTTCCACTAGACAGAAAGTAGTTCCTACATGAAACTGCTCACAACAAGGTCTGTGGATTATCTTGACTAACCTGGCAATAATTTTTGGAAAGAAACTCTAGTTTTGAATTTTTCAAAGGTATTTTTTTGGGAGGGGAGGTGCCATTTAGTACCATTATATTGGAGAGAAGGTAGACATCTCGATATCTCCAAAACTCTGTAACTCACACTAAAAAAAATCTAGATAGATCAACAGCACTACAGGTCAGAGGAAAAAATATGTATTTTTGATTTTGGGGTGAACTGCCCCTTTTAAGATGTAGCATACTAAATGGTTTCTTTGGTCACATGTTTCTTTCTTTGGTCACATGTGGACTTTGGAACATTTGTTTGTGTCCACCTGATGAATGTAAGTCCAGTTTTCTCTCTCTTTTAGCTCGGTTTTGGTCTCCACCAACTCTTTAACTGCTAAATGCTTCACCATGTTCAACAGCTTGTCACTGTAAGTAGGTCTAAGCTAGTAAATGTGTGCGGAACTACTACACTGCCCTACATCCTATATTTACTCTTTATATCTTTATACACTGTAAAAAAAAAAAAAAATACACACACGCACAACTCTTCAGTCTTGAAATAAACTTTTTTTTTCCAACCTATAATCTTCAATTGAGATAATTATTGAGATAATTTATTTTTTTCTTTGATAAATTTGAATCATTTAGTTGTCAAAACAAAAAAAATGTATTTCAAAAACTGGTCACAGTGAGCTGTGAACCTTAGTGTCATTATTTGGGTGCATGAAAATTAAATAGTTTTAATTGAAAATATTAAAATACTAACCATTACTCACTTTCACTTCAAGGAGTTTACGCAGTCATTTTTCAAATACATTTCTGGGGGGTTCTAAAACTCAAAGATTCAACTTTAACTGAAGAAGAACAGTAAATTATCTCAACCAAAGATTAATGGCTGGTAAAACCTTTTCAAAGTGTTGTTTTTACAGTGTACATCCTGTAACATTGTGATCAATTCACAAGATGTCTCTTAGACATTTAGAACTTCCTGAAAATGTCTGATTGACATTTTGAAAAACATTTCCAGGACGTCGAGGGAACCATACATGATAACACAGAGGGACTGTTAATTTGGTCTTTTCAGATGATGTTTTTTGTTAGCTGGGCAGTTAGGGACTCCCTCTGCATACAAGGGGAAAGGAGACAAGGAAAAAAAAAAACAGGGCAGTTTTTGCATAATGATTAATCTTGACAGACATACGTCATGCTCCTGGGCTCCTGACAACGTCACGCCCTAGGTGAAATTAACGCCTAACTGCTTATCTTAAAGGACCTGGGATTTAATTAAAAATGACATTTCCCCAAAGACTTGTGCTTCTGAGGCTGCCATGTTGAAATTAGCTGATGAGGGGCCCTCTGAGCAAAAGGGAAATAAGCAAACTGTCAAACGCTCAGCAAACCACTGCCGTTTATCAGTCCTGCTCGCTGCTCAGGAAATAACAGTGGACTGACATCTTGCATGGCGCCCGCTGCACCACGGATACAAGTCATATTGTTATTAACAAGAAGGAGGGGGGTCAAAAAAACAAGCCTGTCAAATGTGATATGGAGACAAACAATGTGGTCGGGCTAAGTAGGGGAATAGGTTGCTGAAATGAGCTCTTAAGTCACCACAGGCATATTTTGCCACTGACAAAGGCATACTTTATGACTTGAAATTTCTGTATTTTGTAATGAGTGCCACTCAAATAGTGAGTCCTCAACAGAATTAAACAAAATAGTGAAGGAAAATGAAATGCTACTCAACTGAAAACACATGGGACTCTGCACCCAGGGACCATATTTATCAGATGTCTCAGAATTACTAGAAATTACACTAAATGTTCAACTAGGACCGAAAACACTCCCAGTACGAACAAGAGTAGCTAAGAGCACAGGTTGTAGAGAAAAAATAATTATAATGGGACTGAACATTTTGCAGAAACTTGGACGATATATTCCTCAAAAATATTTCCTTATTACGTTGAGTAAAAACCTGATTCAGGGAGCCTTATATTTCTCTAAAAACATATTTGCTGTTGTGGGTTGGAAGCAGTCAACGTCCTTACAAGGTTCTCATAAAGGTCAGAGATTTCCAACGTTTTTGCATCTTTGCATCCTGCAGAAGGACCATCAGAAGTATCTTTTAATCAGCTCATTGTCATCAAAAAGTATCTCTTCTCCTGCTAATTGTGCTTCATCTCTCTACCAGGTTCGGACTCCCCTGGACCTCTCTACATATAAGCAGAGATAGAAGTCATTCAAGCATACATTTCACGCCAGAAAAAGAAAAACGGATCATGTTATAACATGAAGACTTCATTGCTACAATAACATGTTTTTCACATTTTAACAAGGCATTTTCATGTTAAAACAGATATTGTAATGCTATTACAACATACAAACTTATAACATTATAACAAGAAACTTTTCATGTTGATATATGTGATAACTGATGTTGTTAGAACTTGATAATTTATATTCTTATATCATGTTATTAGTTATTATGTTATATCCATGTAACATCATATAATGTCACATCATAACAATATTTGTTATCACGTTTTAACAATGTAACATCATGTTATAACTATATAATGTCACATTATAACAATATAAGTATCATGTTATAACATGAAACATTTCTTTATAAAGTTAAAAAACTTTTACTCCTATTCCTAAAATTTAGACCATCACTCTTTTCAGGCAGTTAAGACTTATTTCCTGAGACCATGTATACACACACAAACACACAGTTTCATCCCCTCGTTGACAGAGCTGTCACAGTGAATGCATCACTAGGAGGAGGGCCGTGACAGGCTCAGTCAGAGGTGATGTCATCATGGTGCGACCTGAGAGGACGAGAGCAGTCCGATGCGGCAGGACTGTCTGGACGGTGTGGGGCCGAGGGGCTGGATGTGTTGCTGGAGGTGCGAGGTGCGTGTAAGCAGGTGTCGCCTCCAATATCTCCCTCACCTTTAATCAGCCTAACTTATATTGTTATAACATCATTTCATAACAATATACAATATAAGTTATTATATCATGACAATGTTACGGCATGTTAAAACTATAGTGGGACATTTTAACAGTTTGAGTTATCATGTTATACCAATTAACGTCATGTGATAACAACATAAGTTATGTTTTGACAAAGTAACATCACGCTATAACAATATTAGTATCACATTGTTACAATAAAAGTTATCACCTTAAAACAATGTACAGGTAACATCATGTTATATCAATATTAGCCGTAATGTCATGCTATAACTTTATTATGTCACATTCTAACAATGTAAATCATTACGTAATAACAATGTAATGTCACAATGTAACTATATAATGACTCAGTATTACAATATAAACGTAATCTTATAACAATATCAGTTATCCCGTTATAACAACTTAATGTCACATTAAAACTATATAATGTCACATTAAAACTTTTCTATGAATACCATGACCTGGATGACTGAGAATTTTCACAATGTAACATCACATTATAACTGCATTATAACTATGTAATGTCACATTATAACAAGATAAGTTATCACGTAATGACAATGTAACATCACGTTATAACAATATAAGTTATCACATTGTAACAACATAAGTTATCACTTTATAACAATTTAATGTCACATTCTAAATACATGATGCTGATGTTTCTTGCACTGGAGTCACTGATTGAGAAACGAAATTTTGTTCTCTTGTGTATGTAAATGCACAGTGAAAATGACAGTAAAAACCCTTGAACTTGAACCTTGAACATAATTTCACATCATACCGATACATATATATCATGTTATGACAATGTAATATCATGTTATAACACTATTTGGACAATTTTTGGTCCTAAACCATAAACTCTCTCTCTTACATGGTCTTACTGTCTAAAAACAGGGTAAAATCTATGAATGCAGACCCCTTGTGTGTCTAACACACACAAACACACAGTTTCATCCCTCGTTGACAGGGATGTCACAGCGAAAGCATCACTAGGAGGAGGACCGTGACAGACTCAGTCAGAGGTGATGTCATCACGGTGCGACCTGAGAGGACGAGGGCAGTCCGATGCAGCGGGGCTGTCTGTGGTGGCGCAGGGCCAAGGGACTGGATGTGTTGCTGGATGTGCGAGGTGCGTGTCAGCGGGTGTCACCTCCAATATCTCCCTCACCTTTAATCAGCCACATTAGTTTTGAGTGTGAGTTGATATGCGGTCGGACACAGACACAGAAACACACACACACACACACACACACACACACACCACACACACGCACACACACAGAGGGAAAGTAGGCTACAGTGGAGCTTCCTGAGTAAGCCGTCATTGCTGATGCACAGTTGGTATTCAGGTTGGTAATTTAGCCGTGCACGTTTGAAATTGAAACATTTAAACAGAGAACAGTAATGTCATCAAATGTCATTTGTGTCATGGCAACCGGCAGGGAGATAAAATGTCATCTTGTCTGAGAATGACTATTTCTGCAGGGTCGGAGAACCCGTTTATTAAAATCACGGCGCTGGAGCCCCTCTGTGCTAAAGAGACAGTATTCCCTGTCATGTTTCACAGTGACCCTCCAGCTTGACATTTTGATTTCTCTCATTTTGTCCTTTCCAGTTTCCTCTCAGAGTGACATGCCTGTGCATGTGTGTGTGTGCGTGCCTTTAAGTGTAGTAAAAAGCTGCCCGTCCTAAAAGGCAACACAAAGTGAATGTCAGAAATGTCAGGACGGAGACATGGCCGGCGGTGACATGGGGGATTGGCAGATGCACCAGACATCCTTGGAAGAACATGTCCCCACTGCTGCTGGAGACTTCACTCTCATGATGTTTGATCTCTCCTCTCGCTGCTTCTCGGCGGAGATTTCAAGGCTGAGACTTCTTGAAGACAGAGAAAATATCGACTCCAAAATGCTCTTTTCAAAGCGTGTTTCTCCGTGTCTACACGCATTTGAGCGATCCATCATTTGCTGACAACAGCTGTAGGAAGAATGTCATTGTGATATTATGCAAATGTATTCAGCGGAATATCACAAACATTCATGAATTGCGGTGCGTTGCAGAATGTGAATTTTATGTGCTTTGACACTGTGCTGAATAACTAATGATGTGGGACTGACCTGTTTGCTTGAATGCCTGCCACTAAAAACTGCACTCTAAGCTGCAGAGTGAGAGGAGGGAGCGGCGGCAGACTTCCCCACTTTATTTGATCAAATCCGTAAGTTACTGTCACAGCAGACTCATTCATTCTGACAGGGAAGGCGAGGAGCCTTTCAGACCAGCTCTGACTGATATGCGCTGTGTGGAGGGCTGACACACACGCCTATTTTTTTAAAGGCTAAAGCTGCTGATGCTGGATAATTTGTGCTGATGTGACTGTCTTAAAATCAGATTATTAATTAGCCTACAAACAAATATTCAAAGCAAGACCATGTAACTTTGGAAACAAGTAGTTTCTTCCTCTTACAATTGAAAAGTTGAATTAAAGAAGAAATATGTAGCACATGCAAAATCAGTACAGCGGTCCAAATAGATAGTTGGAGACAGACAGGCGGAGACAGGCAGGCTGCAGGAGCTCTGCAGAAGTGCAGGATGCACACAACCTCGTAAATTGACAATAACAAGCAATGATTAGTCCTCCACAGCAAGTTGATCATCTGTTTATAACTGTCAGTTGTATGTCAATGTTAAGTTTAGCCTGGTATCCTGAAAACAGTCCACTGCTCTGAAATAACACACTCTGGATGATGAGTTAAGTGGCTGCCTGTCTCAGTGCTGCCAAACGCCATTAATATTTTGCTCGATTTAACAGTTACAGACATCTACTCCTTCTACAAGATTATTAATGATTTCTTATGACTCATAAACAGACACTTACTCATTCGGCAAAAATTCTGCATTAATTTGAACTCTGAGAATAACATAAAACAGTTATTCTGGTATGGAATCAAAGTTTCAAAGGAGGACTCCGTGGCTGCAGCATTCTTGTCAAGCGGAGTATTTTATTTATTACAGTAGATAAACGACAGATTGCTCCTTTAAAACCCTTACCCTGCCAACATATTTAACATACAAGCACTACTGACTGATCCCAACACATTGGTGTTTTTTAAAAAGCACTAATTTAAACAGAAGTAGAAAACCCTGATATGAAGTCATTAGGAACAAACTGATTGACAAAGTCAGGAAAAAAATTGTAATTATGAATGTAACAAAAAGAAAACCTCTGGGGTCTGCTGTCAGGTATTGAGATAAGGGATAAAATGGACCCCTTTATTCAGTATTACTCGGGGGTTTTGCTGCTTTATGGTTTTATTAATGTTGTAGCATGCCATAGTTAAGCATTTCAATTGTTTTATCATGACAGAAAAAAGTTGTATAAGATAACTGACCTATCAGGGGGCGAGTTCAACTTAAACCCACTAACTGGACTCTTTTGTCGTCAGTGGGACAGGGTACAACCAGCATTCATTTTAGGGTCAGAGGACTGATTTATTGGCTCCAGCTCTGATCAAATGTGATGGAAACCCACATGATCATTTTTATCCCCTTTCTAACTGATGATGTGCTTGAGTTGATGTCTTGAGTCAAGTAGCTGTAAAATTGTTTCATCTCCTATAAATTCTTCGCAGTAAAACTCTCCCAATTGTTATTTAAAAGCTTTTATTATGAAGCAGCAAAATCAGAAAATGTTTGGTTTTCATCAGCAGTAACTTAACACGACTCCTATCCTACTGGCAAGGAAAAGGGAAAGGAGTCAGTCAGCTATATTTAGCAGGTTTACCTGTGTTTGAGGAAAAAAAAAATCATGTAATTGTTTCTGCGTGCATATGAGCATGCGTCAGTATGTGCATGTGTGCATGATGCCCAGACCTACAGTTGTCTGGACTGATCAGCCTAATTTAAATGTGCACATTTATGACTTGTATGCTGAAGAACCTCTGTAATTCAGAACTCTTGAAAACCCTTGAAGGTCCAAAGTTGCTACAGTATTTTACTTGGCACATATTTTCTTCACAGAAAATAAAGCAGAGATCTGTAACAAGTTCTAAAAATAGGTGGTTTTCTTGGTAATCTACCAAAAAGTCTTCCAAATGACCTTCTCACTACAGAGTCTTATTCATGTTATGGCTTTACAGTCTGTCAAACAGTTTTAGGCCATTAAACTCAAAAACTAAAACTAATGTGAGATCTAAACACTCCAATCACTTCAGGTTAATAAAATATCAACCATTCTTGAGAATCATGTCCTACCAGATACATTTTAAAAAATTATAACTATCAATTCCATTTTTTTTTTTGGTGAAAATTTATTTTTTAAGGATTTTTATATATGAAATTCATGTAATTTACAAAATGTTTTGGTTTGCTTTAATTTCTAAACTTGCTCTTTGCCAGAAAACAGCCTTGTCCCAGAGAAGAATTCACAACTTCAAACAATTTAAAAATGTGTTAAAAGCCTTCAAAATCTAAAACTAACGATACCTGCTGATAACATTAGGTGAAAAAATGTGCTATTATAATCATCTTTGTTTTAAAAGATTTTTTTTTTTTTTTTTTTTTTATGAAAAGTTGTGTCCCAGATTTCCATCGACTCTGTCAGATTTTTAGAAAAACATGATTTAATCAGTTATAAAAAGGGTTCGCTAAGGACCTCTGTCTCACTTCATGCTTTAAAAAAGGTGGGACTACTGCTCAAGCACTGGTAAACTTTCTATTTTTAGACAAATTCGTTCAGTAATATTGCTCAGATGTGTCTCAACCATAACATGTCAACTCTGTAGCCCTTCTAAATCAAAGTTAAATAAGAATTATGGTTTAAAAAATGTATTTTGATTAGCATTAAGAGAACTCTGAGACACTTTAAAAAATAAAATGTCTGCTCACTACCACTGTGCTCTGAAATGAAAAAATTTAACATTTTCATCAACTCTCTCAGATTTTCCATGTGATTTAGCTGACGTCTACATTTAATAAAAAATGTAATCAGTGGGAGCTTGGTCTGTTACAAGGTTTAATAACCAAGAGTTTGATCTTTCAAAATATATTTTCCAGCATAACCGAAGAGTAAAAATCAAAAACCTCTCAAAATCCTCAAGAATGAGTGATATATTATTCTCATTCAGAGAGAGATCAGGACAATGAGGAACCACGTGATCAGTTCACACAGTCATCACCGTTATTACAGTATAATCATGTACTGTACCAACATCATATAGACACAGTGCATACTTAGATACATTCGTATCCCTCCAGCCCACATCCAGTCTCAGATATTAAAACAACCTCACATTCCACATGTGATTATAAACACGTATTGATTTCCAATAAGACTGCATAGAAGTCCCTATGTCTCTCCGTGGGGACAGAGACTCAGAGAGAGCTGTCTCTTTTGCCTCCACACTGTACTGAATCAATGTGTCGCGATCCAGGCAATAGCTTCAATATTCTCCCCCGCTCTGTTTCCAATTTGGTGCTCGATTGGAGACATCATTCTTCAGTTGTCTTCACAGGGAGTGGCTGTCAGTGGGGACGTTAGTCTATCCACTGGCTGCTGGACTGTGGAGACGGCGCTGCGTTTGTGTTTGTGAGTGCATGCAGGGCCTCTGGGTACTGAGGAGTAGTGCATGCTCTTGTGTTGTTGTACTCACAGTTTCTTCTGTCATCACAGGACAATTGATTTCTACCTCTGAGATTCGTTCAAATACACACCTGTACAAAATGAAATCACAACATTTTTTTGTCCAGATTCGTACAGAAGTGGGTGGAGCTAGATGTCCAAATAATTTAAAGTTGCACTGGTCAGTATGTTTATATTCACAATGGATCAAACGATGTGAAGGGTTGCTCACAGTGTTGAACCCAAAGAGAATTATCACCTGATTCTGCCGTCCCCCCTCAGCTCTACTGAATATTTTAGTGTCTTTCAGTGCATTGTTATGGTTCAGTCTTGCCAGCTGATTCCACTGGAACTGAGCTGATTGCAGCCGCTAGTTGGTACAGCTTCCATGAAAACACAGGATATGTCAAATACATCAGTTAGAGCAGTCATTCCCAAAGACTGGGTCAGGATCCACAAGTGAGTCAAATTTAAGATTCATGTCAGCAGTACACCTTTTATAAACATTTAAAATGTGTCTATTTTTTTTACTGATGAGAGGAAAAAACAAGAACCTGTTAATTCTGTCTAAATGCACTTATTTTGTCTCATTGAAGTGGGCTAAATGTCCTATGTTGTTTTCCTGATAAGAGGAAATAAAAACCAATGAGACAGCCTGTTAACTCAGCCTTAATAAGTTTCTCTCTCATGTACATTTTTCAATAAAGCGTCAAGATAATAGAGGGTGAAGCAGAAATGTCAGTGAAAATGGTCAGGAATGTTTATTTATGCATAAATTAACTCTTCTCAGAATTTATTGATAAGGCTCATTGTGACTTTTACACAGAGATCCCACAACATCACTGCAATGAGAGTTCACCTTTATCCTGGCTTCAGTGTTGCCAGATGTACGATAATTATTGTATTTGTACAATAATTTTGTCTTTTGTACAATATACAATCAATAATGCAAAAAGTCCCATAATGTACGATAATTTGATAACTTTGTGACACTTAATATTAGTACAGGGCAACCTGTATGTGTTGCATCCCACAAGTTACACAATTGCTGCCTTCCAGTGCTGTGGCAAATTAAAAACTCACATTAGCAGTGCAGAGGAAAGGCACAACAAACTGGACAATAGCCTAAATGTCTACAGCAACATCTAAACATCACAGCAGCTTCTAAAATGCATGTTTTTTCTTCAGTATGCTTCCTTTGATAAGATATTTTACATTCAGATTTTTTTTTTTAGTTGTATTTGTGACTGCACTTCTTCAAAGTGGGACTTTACAGTGTGTCCCTGAACACAGCAGGTCCTGTAAATACAAGCAAAAAAACAAAAACAAACATAAAATGCCTCCATACTGCTCATCTGGCGTAATCCAAGTCTCCTAAAGCCCTGGTGTGCATCACACACTCAGTCACACCACACACACCCAGTTCAGACAGTGTGCATGTGCACGTAAACATGGCTCCAAGTTACTACAGTGAAGATTCAGGCTCTCTGCAGTGTCCTGTCACTGCCACCTTTGGCCGATCAGAGGTGGAACCACCCCCCCCCCCCCCCCCCCACCCCCCCCCCCCCCCCCCCCCCCCACACACACACACACCACACACCTCTTGTTTGTCTATCTGTCTATCTATCTATCTATCTATCTATCTATCTATCTATCTATCCATCCATCCATCCATCCATCCATCCGTCCGTCCGTCCGTCCGTCCATCTATCTATCTATCCATCTATCTATCTATCTATCTATCTGTCTGTCTGTCTATCTAAGCAAGTCAACAAATTGAAGCTGGCATGAAGCCGTGTGGAGGATAGAGCAAAACCACGTCACAGACGTGTCATCATAGAGCCGTGCCCAGCAGTCAGGAATGCAGCAGTCAGTTCACTCATCAAACTTGGCAGCAGGAAGCAGCTGTTTTCGGTAAGAAGCTTTGATAAACTCGCTGCACACTACCTGCTCACCACTAAACAGGAGACAGACACAGTTAGAGACGAGCTGGTGAACATAAAGGAGCATTTAGCATTTTTACTTTGGCATTCCAAATCACCACCATACCACAGCATGAGATGGAATACTGACCATGTTTGGTTTTGTGAAAAGGAAGTTTTCAGCTTGTTCTGCTGAACAAAAGTGGGTGAAAAAAAAAACAAAAGAGGCCTACAGTAAGAATTTGTTATATAGAGTATTTTGCGACTGCAACTGGTTGTGGAACCAAATTGATAACCTCTGGGTTGGAGACCAGCCATCAGACACAAATGTTGCTAATACTGTACTTAAAGTGGTGCTCATAAGGCATTACATGGCATAATAAGCACATAATGATAATTAGTACAATAAGATATAATAAACAGAATGTGCGGAAACTGTAAGAGGTTGAATGCTTTATGGGGAAGCTGTTGAGTTAATGACACAATATTAAAGTGAATGTGATTGTGTGATGTTGCTGATGATGTTCTCCCTGATGTGTGATGAAAGTTGATCTTTGCTTCTAATGCTTTTATAATCTGCTGCTAAGACATCACAGTGCACTTCAAATAAAATGTTGCTGCGGCTTCTCGTGCCACTTTATAGAAAAAAAACCAACAATTCTCTCTGAAGGAAACCCTTGCTCGTCGTCATCCCACAGCCCCGTATATCGTAAATGGATGTTGCTGTTAAGGCAGTGGATGGAACTGGAATATAAAAGTGTTTACCTGACAGTCAATTAATATGCATCACATCAGCAGCGTCTCCTGTGAGAGCGTTGACTGTGCAGAAGCACATCTAACAGTTACTGATTCAAATTTGTCGCTCGCAACCATTTTTATTTTGTTCAATTCAAAAATTAGAAACACGCTACATTACTGCAGGTTGTGTACATTAGCTTACCTACGGCATTAAATTTTAATAGTGTGAGTCCAACTGAAAAAAAACCTTCTGTTTTCATTCCTGTAAAGGCAAAATGTGTAATATGTTTATGGTAATTAATCATAAATTGACCATGATGTGTTAAGCTGAAAAACTTGCTTTTCTTGACATGAACTCTGCAGCCACTGTGTCCCATTCCAGACTGGAATAACAGTTTTGTATGTCCATTTCACATTAAGTTCAAATTAATGCAGAATTTTTGCAGAATAAGTAAGTGTCTGTTTATAAGTCGTAAGAAATCGTTAATAATCTTGTAGGAGACACAGATGTTTATAACTGTTAAGTTGAGCAAAATCTTAATGAGTTTGGCAGCAGTGAGGCAGACAGTCACTGAACTCATTATCCAGAGTGTTATTTCAGAGCAGTGGGCTTTTGTTTTCAGAATAACGGCCTTAACTTTGGACAATAAACAGCTAATCAACTGACAGTGGAGGACTTGTCCTCGCTTGTTATTGTCAATTTACGAGACTGCATGTGTTCTGCGCTCCTGCAGAGCTCCTGCAGCCTGCCTGTCTCTGCAGTGTCTGGGGAAGACACATGGTCTGTGGCCCCAGCTCACTGTTTGGACTGCTGTACTCATTTTTGGACATGCACTGGCTACATATTACTATAATAATTTTTCAATAGGGTATGCAGTGGTATTGTGAAACTGTATTTCTTAAAGGGAAGGGAACACACACATTGTAGTTCATTTTGTCACAGTCAAGAACAGTGGTTCAGGTAAAGTCAAGGCTATTTTAATTATAGGCCGATAGTCCAAATTCACAAATCATTTGCCTCAGAGGGCTTTACAATCTGTACAGCATATGACAACCTCGTTACCTTTTAAACCTGAATTAAATGATAATTTTTTTTCTATTTTATTTTTTGCTACTAAATAGATTTTAGTTCATGTCAAAGCTGCAATATCTACTTGAGACATCCTACGGTGGCCCTGAGGTGCAAATCACAACAGCAAATCAGAAAACACAACAGCAAAAGAGAAAACACACAAACAAAAAAGAGAAAACACAACACAAAAAGAGAAAACACAACGGCAAAAGAGAAAAGCACAACACAAAAAGAGAAAACACAACGACATTAACCAAAACCGGAAAAGGTAGGTGCCCTCGGAGGCGACATGAATCGTCGCTGACTGGACGAAAGAAACTGGTCCGTCCTTTGAACCGGAAAGACAACACCGCCAGACCTTTTTTTTTATTTTATAACTTTATTTAACAAAATCATGTACAAACAACATGGCTTACATCTTTTTTAACGTTTCAAAGGAGCAGGTGCATGGGGAGTATGCAGAGGAGAGAATCTACATGAGAGAATATGATCCATGAAATGAAATAAATAAATGAGATAAATGAAATAAACAAATTAAAATTAAATAAAAAGTTTAGCTAGGGCTTTTGTTTTAGATCATATTTTTCAAATAAACTGAAAAGTTTCATTGCATATTTACCTTTCATTATGTTCAGGGCTTTGGTGAAGGAAAGAAACTCATTATGAAACACATTAAACTTAGGTTTCACTTTCATATATTTACATTTGTGTATGTAAAATTTTCCAAGGATTAGAATATTATTAACCATAAAGTCCCATTCATCTGTCCATAACAACAACCATAAATAATGTCCTTTTGAGAAAAGGGTTCGAAGTCGGATCTTTGTGTGCATCCAGTCATGTATATCAGTCCAGGGCCCCGTTTCCCAGAGTCTTGTAGCGCTACGTGCTTCCTAAGTTGTATCTTAAGGTCTCTCTTAAGCTTATGGGCTGTTTCCCGAGTCTACTTAGCTAAGATATATCTTCTGAAAGATATATCTTAAGACGAGTGGTCTGAACCACTCGTAAGCTGTCTCTTAGTGATGCGCTCCGTTCATCCTAACAGTTTTAGCTTTATTAGGCCAAAATTATGCTTTTCAAATGGACAGTTTTAGTAGCAGCACATCAAGGCTACTTGCATAAATTACATCATTAGGTGAAAATTAACTTCATGAAAAACAATAATTAATATTGCATATTGTGATTATTTATTTATTTATTTATTTATTTGAGCTAAATAACTGAGGATATTTTTTTTTCTGAGTAGGCTATGTTGCTATATTATTCTTACGTTTAATTTTCATGCGGGCTGGTGTGTGTTTTATTGCTCACTATGTGTTTTCCGCCAAGCACATCAGGCCTTTAATTAAAGGACAAAGAGCCACGAAGTCAAAGGCCTGTGATCATTAATGCGTTTAATACAGTAAATTGTGTCTCTACAATCTGAATGAGACACACAACACGATGTCTGACAGCAGCTTTGTGGGGAAATACTTCAAAAATTGAAACAATGAAGATGCAAATTGTGTGCTGAGCTGGAGGAATAAAATCCACTGGACTGATGTTTGCTGCGAAAATTTCCAGGTGAAAGCCCAAAGTTTCAAGAACACTGAATTCATACTTTATCCAAAACACATCTGAGTGAAATACTGCAGCATCGATGGATTTACCTTCAGGCTGTGGCAAAAAGAGTCCCTCACTGAAGAAAGATGCCAAAATCTCCTGAATAATCCATCCAAAGCCTCACACAAAGTGAGTGAGAACTTGTTAGATTTTTACTTTTTAACTTTGAGCGATCATAAACTTTATTAAGCCGACTATGTTGAACAGTGAAGCGCACAGTGGGAGACATCTGCTGCGCTCAGCAGCTGCATGTGAACGCGAACGGAATGTAGAATTGTTTCGGCTCAATATCATGATTTTAAAAACACCAAATGACTTGATTTAACGAATTTCGTTAGTTTAAAATATGATGAATGAGCCTATTTTCAGACAATAAGAGACCACAGAGTGAATTTGGCATTTCATCCTCCATGCAGCTGCAGTGAAGGTCAAGCTAAAACAAGCATGTGCAGTTTATATATGTTCATTATAATGTTGATTAATGTTGAAATCGTGTTCTTCCGCCTCAGTGATAATTAGTAATACCACCAGATAATAGACTAAAGTGGTCATTTCCTCGAAATGTGTCATTTCGGGAAAATATGAATCCCTCCCCTCACCTCATCGCATTATATGTGCCGATATTTTAATTTAAAGACAGCCCAGTATGAGCGTGTATGGTGATATGTGTTTTGTGTTTTGACATTGCTGAGTATCTGAGTCTGTACATTGACGAAGATGGACATTGGAAGTACATTGATGGAAAAGAGAGACAAACACATATGCTGTTGTTGTTTTCAATAACAAAAACATTATCGGTGAGCAGCGATCACGTTTCTCTGCTTCATCATTAGTCTCCTTGTTTATAACGGAATGTGCATGTAAGTCATTTTTTTATGCGATATGCTTCAGACATATTAGGACTAAAACGCTGTGGAACAGGCTTCAAATAGTTCAGCAGATGAACTTTAGAAGGCGTAGCCTCATTTATTTATTTATTTTTTTTTTAAAGTTATTTTTTTGGCCATTTTTGCCTTTATTCGATAGTACAGCCGAAGTGGAGACAGGAAAGGGGGCAGAGAGAGAGGGGACGACATGCAGCAAAGGGCCGAAGGCGGGAGTCGAACCAGCGGCCGCTGCAGAGGATTTAGCAGCTTCACACATGGGTCGGACTAACGCTCTGGACACTGAGCCAAATAGTTCAGCCCCAGGCGTAGCCTCATTTATAATATAATATTTGATGGTGGTAAAATTATTAATGCAACACTTGTTATGTTACAACATCATTTATTTACCTTTATAAGAGATCAATCGATGCGTGCAGCATCGATTAATACACTTACGATGTACCTTAGCAGCTCTCCTTACGAGTTCCCGCTAGGAGACAGTTTGGGAAACACTCGCAGGAAAAGAAGTTCGTTTGCTAAAATATATCTTAGAGACCTTCGTAGAGCACTAAGATACATCGAATCTGGGAAACAGGGCCCGAGTGTTTCAGAGGCATACACTGAAAAAATATATGCTCCGAGGTTTCAATATCATCACAAAATACACATTTATTTGTTTCAAAACCAAATCTCTGTCATAATGGTACACCGCCAGACCTGCGCATAGGTCTGGCGGTGTTGTCTTTCTGGTTCAAAGGACGGACCAGTTCTTTCGTCAATCAGCAACAATTCATGTCGCCCGAGGGTACCTACCTTTTCCGGTTTGGTTAATGCCGTTGTGTTTTCTCTTTTTGTGTTGTGTTTTCTCTTTTGCTGTTGTGTTTTCTGATTTGCCGTTGTGTTTTCTCTTTTTGTGTTGTGTTTTCTCTTTTGCGTTGTGTTTTCTGATTTGCCGTTGTGTTTTTCTCTTTTGTGTTGTTTTCTCTTGCCGTTGTGTTTTCTCTTTTTGTGTTGTGTTTTCTCTTTTGCCATTGTGTTTTCTCTTTTGCTGTTGTGTTTTCTGATTTGCTGTTGTGATTTGCACCTCAGGGCCACCATAGACATCACAGTTTATGGCCTCAATGTGGACCAGAGTACAAGCTTAAATTATAAGTCCCTCATGCTGACCACAGATTAGCTCAGATTTAAATACATTTTTAGCCAAAAGAAAGGCATGACGTGATGTTACATAACTTGCTAATACACAGTGTACCTCAAGATAATCCACAGACCTTCTTTTTGCAGTAGAATCCACCAGATCTACTTTCTTTCAGCTAGAAAGAAAATAGTTCCTACATGAACTGCTCACAACAAGGTCTGTGGATTATCTTCAATAACGGGTCATGATTTTTTGAAAAAGACATTGCTGTTGTTGTTGCTCAGATTTGTCTTTTGGCGCTTTGAGCAACACAAACTGAGTGCCATTTAGTCCCATTACACTGAAGAGAAGGCAGCCATCTCTACAGTCAAAATCCAAAACTCTGCAACTTACTACAAAATGGATAAACAGCACCACAGGCCAGGGGAAAAATATATCGTTTTGATTTTGGGATGAGCTGTCCCTTTTCCATCTTTCTTCCTTCTTCTTTCTTCTTCTTCTTCTTTTTCTTTTGTCCTAGTAGAATTAAGGCTATGTTGAAAGATGGATGGCAATAAAAGAAGCTTCAGTTTCTTCTATCTCATCATGAAACCTGCAGAAATGCACCTGAAAACCCAGATTACCCAGCAGCCTCTGGTTTCATCACTGATCTTCAGAGCGTACAGTATTTGGTGATGTATGTGCGTCAGTGTGTGAACATGTGCTCGCAAGTGTCTGTGCAGAGGCCACTGCATTTCATATTCCTCCTGTCTCTTCTTTATTAGGTTGTTTACCAGTGCAGCTGAATACCGAGCAGGCGGGGGGAGCCGGGGGTTTGGGCCGTTCGAATTTAGAGCCATTTTTCAAAATTTGATCCAATTTCCGTAATTCTCAAGCCTCCTGTTTTCAAAGGTCCCTCCACTCTCCTTTCCAGTCTGTGACAGGCACCGAGGCTTATAGACTAATATAATCACCCACCCGCCCACCTCCCGCCTGCCCCGCCCGACCGCTACCCTCGCACACTGATGCGGGGCCCATTCGCACAATATTGGCACAGCTGCAGCACCCAGGGTGCCTTATGATTATGAAGATGAGGGGAAACAGAGAGCTGCAAGCTGTCTGCTGTCTCCTGGGGCCCATCATCACCTCCCTCTCTCTGTTTCTCTCAACTGTTTCACCTGATGCACCTCAAGGGTTTTTTCTAACTGTTGGTGTATTTTTAGCTCACCTCCATGTTGTTTCCACCGGCCCTCAGTATAGAGATGCGAGGGCCGATTGTCCGTAGGGCCAGAGGTTTGGACGGTCACTTTCAGTCCCCAAACATACACTGTATATCCGGGTCAGACCGTTACACGCAGCAGTGAGTTAGTATTTATGTTTATTTTTCAGCCACTTTATCATCAAACAGCTCCTGCAGCTTTTCTGTTGTTTTTTTGTTGTTTAAAACTGCTGACGCTATTCCCACTACCTTCCCCATACAAAACTCTGATAGGGAAACTGCCGATTTAAGCTAGCTGCAGACTAAGCCTTCTTTTGAACTGCATAGTGTGCTTAATGAATTTAATCATTGAGAGCTTTTTATTTTGGCCCTGTCTGCATTTTGGTTTATGTATTTTGTGTGAAGAAGTCATAATTATTTATGTCCTATGTTGTTAAGTTGTAACAATCTATGCATTTGCCCTAAGCTAAAATGCTGATTTTTCAAATGAGATTTGGTTGAAAATTTCTTGAACAACATAAACTTGGAACTTCCTGCTTGGAAGAGTCATGACCTTTGGACTCTTAACACACACTGGGCCCCTAGAGCAAATCTTTTTTTCTTTGGTTTATGAAATTAATTTAAGAATCTTCAGCTAATTCAAACAAATCCCACTTGTTACATCACTGGTTTTCAAACTTTTGGCTTGTGAATCCAAGAGTGACATTTCCTCCTGAGATCTTTTCATCAGTGTGATTGCTGCAAACAATGTTCTCTTCACTCTGAAAACACCTTTGCTATTCCTTGCACACACTGGTTATATTGTCCTTAATATTTCACAGCGGACTGTGCGGAGGCATTCCTGATAGCAGTCCACACAAGTCAGCAGATCTGCCATACTGTCTCACTCATTTCAAATGGCCTGCCTTTGGGCATCATCAAACAGCATGCTCACAGAAAACTCCAGGTGGGTTCACACTCTGGACGCGCCTCGTACAGCCTACATTCCATCATGTTTCAACACGCAACTAATGAACCGCTGGACAGTGTTGGAATATTAACTCAAAGAAGGATTTGATCATGGGGAAGTTGTTCAATACAATCTTGGGTCCTGACTTGAGATACTCAAATATACTCATGATTTTGGTGTGCCGTAGACTGTGTCTGTCCTCTGTCTCAAATGAAAAAAGTCTCTCTCCGGTGACAGGTGCAGGTTGCTGTAGTTCTTGTGAGGTGGAAATAAGGTTAAATTGTAATGGTAAAGGATCGCTTATTTGAAAACATAACTAAATAACTAAGTACTTGAAATGCAAAACTAGTTGTTACACTACTCAGGCATTAGAGGAAGTAATCAGAGTACTCTAACTCTTACTTTGTAGTGCATTACCCCCAACATTGGTAATTTCTGCTACCATGGGTGCACTTTGGATGGTTTGAGGTTTTTGCTGGCAATTTCCTGTTTTCATTTGTAGTTCTTTCCTTCCATTGTTTCTCTGACTTGACTTCCTAACTTTGTTTTTTTTCCCATCCTTTTGATTACCTTTTGTTTCACCTGTATCTGATAAGTTCCTTGTCTATTTAGTCCTCATGCTTCTCTGTTTCTGTGTCAGTTCAGCGTCCCCCTTCATGTCATTCCCCTGCGCTTTGGATTATACTTCATTTTTCAGCATTTGTTTTATGGATTTTTGTTTTGCCCTCTTTGGATTTGTTTGCTTTTTTGGATTCATCTTTGGTTTGGACCAGTCAGTCTTGTGTGTAAGTCTGTGGAATATTCTGTATCCTGCTTTGGCTCCACTCCTGTCTGCATTTTTGGGTCCAACATCTTGTTTTATTTTACTTTTTTTATTTGGGTCCCTCACATCAAAATGATAACAAAAAGAAAGAGTTTGAAGTAGTGTGGGATCATGGGAGTTTTTTTAAGTTATTTTTTTAGCTTTTTTTTTTTTTTTTTGCCTTTATTTGATAGGACAGCCAGAGAGTAGACAGGAGAGGGGGCAGAGAGAGCGGGGACGACACACAGCAAAGGGCGGGAGTCGAACCAGTGGCCGCTGCAGAGGACTAACAGCCTCCATACATGGGTCGGACGGTTCTACCAACTGAGCTAAATGTCCGCCCGTAAAAGTTTTATTCACATCACGTTTAGTCACCTTCTTTCCTCACCCTCTGAAGAAGGAAGTCATGTTTGACCTTATAGCAACAGGCGACCAAATAAAACACCCTGTTTGTTAAATTGAAGAAATTCTGAATTTCTCTGTGATTGAGCATAGTTGGAAACATTCGGGATAATTTAAGTGCACAACTTAACAAAATACAGTTGCAATTGGAACTATTCAACTCCCTTCAGCTGTAAAGGTAATTTGGTGATGTGTATACAATTAAATGAAAATATGCAACAGTTCTCAGTAAACAGAGAAATAATATTTATTGATACTTGCAAGCAATTTTAATAACACAAGTTGACATAATTTTGAGTTTAAATGAAAAACATCTAGTTCTCTGGACAAATGCCCATGTGCATTATTATACAAACCCCAACCTCAGTACTTGATAGAGCATGCTTTTGCCTTGATAACCTCCAGCCAGGTCTGAATCTTTTCTCATTCTTCTTGCGCAAAAGCTTCAAGCTCATTGAGATTTGATGGCTGCAACTGCTTTCTTTAAATCCCACCTGAGAGGGCCGCTCTAGGATATTCCAGAACTGATTTCTTAACCAATCTTTGGTTGAATTTGGAGTGTGCTGGAGAGTCCAACTTTTGGCCATATAGACTTGCAGTAAAATTTTAAAATCAGTAATGTTATGTAGGATTTGAATAATTGTGACATGGCAGCAGGGTTGGACAGTTGAACGAATATATCGCCCATTGATTATGGGCTAAATTCATTGCGAGCGATATTAGTCATTTTATTTTGCTAATGTACTGGTCTGCAGAGTGACAGCCTCTGCTCTGCACCACACTCTCATCCAGCGGCACAGTACACACCCACTCAGCCGGACCATGAGTGCTCTGAGCTGGGTGAGGAGTGAGAGGAAAACAGCCTGCAGAGTCAGACTCTGCACGGTGAATTATGGATTTTCGACCAAACCAGAGTTGGTGATTGTTGGAAGAGTGGACAGACTAACAAAGATGGTTTAGGTGAGTTTTACATGTTTTTCTGTTGAGCTTGAATGAAGAGGAGATGAGGGGTTAACAAGCCAATTAAGCTCATCTTAGTTCAGTAAAAGAGAGAAACTTGAATTCAGAGGGTGAACGGGTGTATTTCTCTGTTTAAAAAGGAAAATAGGTGTGAAAATATTAAATTTCTTGACACTTATGACTTTATTTTGTTTGTCAGGCACAGTGAACATAACATGGTTAATTCACTGCTTGCGCATATCTCCCAGCTGAAACTTGAGGACGGGAGGAGGTGGGAGGGTGAACGAAGATATCGCCAATCATTGATGGATGAGCTGACGATGGTTGATTGGAAATTTTTAATACATCACCCAACCCTACAGGGCAGTATGAACACAATATCCTGCTACTCTAAAATACTACATAATTCATTGTCTTTGTTCATTTGCTGTATCATTCAGAGGACTTGATTTGAAGCAAAATCTAGCTCTGCAAAAAAGTTTAAAGTTATGAATCCTTACTTTCTTCTTTTATTTTCTTCTTTGGAGGGTTGAATTTTCTTATTCAGGTTTAGTTAATTTTCAGATATTTTAATGTGGAAATGTTACATTTTGTGCACTATAAGGCCGTGTTATCTCCTCATTGATTGTAAAGTGTATCAACACCATGCTGCAGTGGCCCGGCTGTCACTGACATACTGTAGAAGAAAGATCGGGTTTGGATTGACTTTATTTTAACCAGTATTGATTCATTAAAATATGCCCTTTTCGACCCCAATACTGATCATTAAAATTGACTTGGGACATTGTTAAGTAATCCGTCACATTTCTTCTTCTAGTATAACGTGGTATGCAAACCTCTCTCCTTTTATTTATGTTCATATACATCTTGTTTGCTATAGCAAATACATTTCGTAGGCACCAGTATTACCAACTTTTACCAACTGTTCACAAACTGTTCAAACTGAACATAGTATCTGACAGTAGGTTGGTTATGTAATTATGTATTGACATTACAAAAAGCATATTTCATTTCTTTTAAGTCAAATCCTGCCTCTTAAGTAAAGTAAATCTCTAAATTAACACATGCTACACACACACACACACACACAGATCCATGTGACAGGTGAGCTCCAGATGTGCAGATCGTTGAGGCTGCAGGATCCTGCTGAGGCTCCCTGGGTATGCTGTGATAGCGGAGCCTCTGGGGCCGAGCGGGCCCCAGCGGTCGCAGCGAGCAGGTGGAGCCTGCTGACAGAGTGCAGACAGGCTTTTGCAGGAGCTGCTCCACTGCAGCCAGAGACGACTGAACGTGTCTTACAGAGGCACAGGATGTGATGTAACTGTCCCCGGCATCCTGGGGTTGGACAGACTTTGACTACAAGGTAATTACAGCCAGAGACAGTGACGGAGTCTGACCGACCACTCTGCACCAGTGCTGTCAGACAGTGGGAAACATGGGAAAGTTTTCCATCATTATGGTAAGTTTAGCTCTGGTTTGTAGTTGCTTGTCTTTTGTTTCACTATTGTTCTACTTTTAAGGGATAATTCTACTTTCAGTTTGTTACAACTTGGGTTTTATTTTCCTGGCAAACGATCAGATGATCAGGTGCTTTTCAAGGCAGTTTCCCTTTCCTGTAATTTCATATAAAATTAGCCTAAAAAACATATCCCAGCATTTATAAAAATAAATTGAAAGTTGTTCCTGAATCATTTGGAGTACATGTACAGTTTTGGTCTCTTTTAAAAAATTACAGTCTCTTTCATCATAACTGTTACTGGCCATGAGAAGTTTCTGAAGGTTTCTTATTTCTGCCTGAATATTTTGATCAACTTATGAGCAAGTCTCTATTTGGTTGGAGGAGAGTTTACTCACTTGTAACGTTTTCCTTCCAAACCTAGTCCTTTTTGGGAATATTCCCATAAAAATGCTGCTGTGGATCATATAACAGGTGCCACTTCTCAACCTTGTTTATTAGTCTCTTATCGTCCCTCTTGGCTGTTTTGATGAGGGGAAACAGAAACTTCAAGGATGTCAGCATCGATTTTGAGGGGATAAAATATGTTGGAGGTGAAGCAAGAGCGGGGAATTTTGCCAAGGCCTGTTCGCTGACACACAGACCAGATTAGGACATATTCAGTGAATAAACCGAAGCAATCAGCTGTTCGCTCACTCGCTCGTTCACATTGCTTCCAGTTAGGAAGCAGTGTTTTGCCCCACATCTACTAGAGTTCACTTGCATCGCTTCAATTTAGGAAGGTCCACGATCACAAAAAAGTAGTCCATTGTGCATGCTCTTGGGTCAGGGTATATTCACTTTTTTTATCCCGTGTGTGTCAGGCACAGGGCTCTATAGAGGCACGAGGCCCTGCGGGGGTGCACACTTTACACAGCTCATATGACAGTTCTGGCTGTAGTTGAAACAGTTCATATAAAAAGCAACTCCCAAAAGACTATTCAAATTTACTGCATTTCCCTGTTCTAAACTGCATATTTTTATTTTCAGGATTTGACTGGCCATACAAAGCAGCAGTCATTCGCACAATCTGTTCCAAGTGGCTCAGTCTTTACACTAGAGAAGAGGGGCAGGCCCTTCCTTTCAACCCATACTCTCATTGGCTATTGTGGGCTGTGGACAGGACAGCTGCTGTTGGCTCAAATGAGGAGTCAGTGGAAAGGTCAGAGTGTAGCTGACATTTTGACACCAAAGATATTGCTAACATCTCCATGCTAACTCGAGTTATATGAGAACGATGAAGACATGTACTGGCTAATTTGAAATGATGCTACAGCACTTTATGGGTAACAATGTAACAATGTAAATATTTTACTGTAATGAATCAACTGAACCTTTGCCAGTGTAAGATTGTAACGTGTTTGAGTTTTATTGATTAGTTTAATATGAAGCTTCATGGGTGAGTTGCCTGAATTTACCCAGACTTTGGAAGTGACTAAGTACAAATACTTGTTACTGCACTTAAGAAGAGTTTTCAGGTATCTGTACTTGAGTATTTTTTATTTATTTTTTTGATTTTTTACTTTTACCCCCTACATTTGAACACAAATATCTGTTCTTTTTACTCCTTACATTCTCAAAATAGGCTTGTTACTATAGTTTAATTATTGATTATTTTTATTTTTGCGCATTGTGCACCGGCTTCCCAACATCAAGATTGATTTCAACTGAAATGGATGGAACAATAATGCATAGAAAAGACGATTTCTTGGTGTATCCATCATGATGATGTAACAAAACAAAAGAAATAAAAGAAGACAAAAAGGACTTTGCAAGACAAAAAAAGACATAACAAGACATTAGACAAAAATAACATGACCAAAGAAAAATCAACATAAAAAGATGTTACAAGACAAAAATGTTGTAAAAGATGTAACAAGACAAAAACAACGCAACGAGAAGAAAGAGATGAGACAAGACAAAAAGACTATACAAGATAAAAATGATGTAACAAGGTGAAAAGAATGTAAAGAGACAAATCTGATGTAACAAGATAAAAACAACATAAAAGAGGTCATAAAATGAAAACGACATAAAAACACAAGACTTGAAACAAGAAAAATATTCATTTTAAATTAAAAATATGTAAAAGAGGTAACAAGAACAAACAGACAGAGGAAGACTCAACCAAAGGAAAAAGGCGAACACAGGTACTTTTTCACTTTTCTTTGAGAAAAGAAGTTGAATCAGTACTTCTACTTTTACCAAAGTCTTTTTTACACAAGTATGTGTGCTTCTACTTGAGTAAAGAATGTATGTGTGTGCTGTGTGTGTACTTTTGCCACCTCTGATTGTACCTGCTGTTGTATTTGTATCTTGAAATGTTTTGCATCCATTGAATCACAAGAATCTTAGATATGTCGCATTAGTACTAATATTAATACTAATGGAGTCCCATGTAGGAGTTTAGAGCTGCAACGATTAATGGATTATTAAATTAATCAGCAACTATTCTGATAATCAATTAATTGTTTTGAGCCTACTTTTTAATGAAAAGTGTCCAAATTCAAATAATTATTTTCTGACATTTTACTGGCCAAACCACTAAGTGATACACAAATTGAGAAAATGATCCTTAGTTGCAGCCCTATAGGAGTTATATACATAAAACAGTTGTGTACTCAACAGTTTTAAGTGATTTAAAAGAGACTAAATCACCAGCCAGTTAAAGACCATCAGTGGCCTGAAAAGCCCCATGTTCACTGAGGCAATTTGTGGTTATTTCATTAATTGTTTCAATGGTATGTTTAGGGCTATAAGGCAGGTGCATTGGGGTGGGAACCACAGCTCAATTTTTGCTCAACACAGACTTTTGCAATTAGAGCTATATGAGCTATTGTAGCTATATGAACAGCAATTTAAGGTATTATATTTTATCTCTCTGGCACATGAATGTTTCAATTGCAGCTCTAATAGAAACACAGCAGGCAAAATAAAATAAATGAAATAAGGTGAAAGATATTTTTCAATTGACATGCATCATCACAGTTTTCCTGCATCATGTTTCCAAGCAGTTTGCAGCAGTATCGATTGTGTTCCTCCAATCTGCTGAATTTTCCTCCATGTTACCACCTCTGACCCCGTGTGGCCTGAACAGCCAGTAACCATGCTTGTTGGGCTCAGTGAAAGCAGAGCGCGGCAGCATGAAGCTGCTGTACGAGCCAGAGGCAGAGCAGCAGGGCCTACACAGGAGCCATTAGGCGGTGACGGAGGCTAGATGGGGCCACTGACCTTCATAAGCTTCACTCAACACTGCAATCACATCAAGGCCCGCACTAAAATAACCAGTCCTCAGTGTGACCCGAGGCTCATTCCACACCACCAAAACTGTCTCTTTTACATGGAAATGATCAGTATTCATGTCTGAGAGCCAGCGAAATACAACACAAATCCCCCATTACAACTTCATGTGCAACCCATATTTTAACAAATAAGCTGTTTGAATAAATTATCACAGTGAGGACACGCAGTACTGGCACCTCCATGTGTCCAGAGCTGGGAAGTAAAGTACATATACTTTAATGTACTTTCAGGTATCTGTACTTTAATCATTTTTCTGACAACTTTTTACTTTTACTCCCTACATTTCAACACAAACATCTGTCCTTTCTTCTCCTTACAATTCAAGACAGGATCTTTACTTTTGTTTTAATGCATTTTAGGGGAATTACTGATCATTTTTATTTTGTATCATTGCGCACCACATCCCAGCATCAAGATCGACTTCAGCCTAAATGGACGGAACAATAACACGTAGAAAAGAATGATTTCTCTGCGCATTCATGAGTGCATATCAAGCAGGACAGACATAGCACGATGAAATTGACATAGCAACATGAAAAATGACGTAACAAGATGAAAAACAATGTGTCAAAACAAAAAAGATGTAATAAGATGGAACAGACAAGAGAGGGAGGCTCAACCAGAGAAAAGATGAGGTTCAGTCAGCTTTGCACAGAAACAGTCAGTAAAAATGTCCTTCAGAGGACGTTTTACTTTTATACTTTGAGTTCATGTCAGAACCTGAACTTTTTCACTTTTACTGCAGTAAAGAAGTTGATTCAGTACTTTTACTTTTACTGGAGTGTTTTTTACACAAGTATCTGTACTTCTACTTGAGTACAGAATGTGTGTACTCTTCCTGCCTCTGCATGAGTCCTGCAGTCAATTCAGATTAATGTATAGCCCTTTAACACAACTCAAATGCCATTTTTAAAAACTAATAAGCAAGACGTGGGAACTTCTTGGACTTTTTCTGCAGTGTTTTTATGGACAAACTGTACATTTACTGCCACTAGACAACTTCACTGCTAAACTTTAATCCCTCTGCTCTGATCACCAACACCTGTCTGCTCTGAGTGCAGACAGAAGCACGCTCTTTTTTTCTTTATCTCTTTTGCTCATTCATGCACGCTCAAACACACACTGCAGTGCTTGTGTCTGTGAAGATTCTCAGACATCCAGGTCATGGTATTCGTAGCAAGGTTTGTTGTAGGCAACTGGACTTGAACGTTTCGCCTCTCATCCAAGAAGCGTCTTCAGTTCTGACTGACTGGTTGCAGTGCTTATGCATTGATGTTATGGAAAATAGATCAGGAATATTCATGCATATCGATGGAAAACTGCACAGAAAGTTTGGTTCCATATTTGCTGTTGGACACTTAGTGCATACAATACAGAGTCTATATAGACAGATGGAAAATATAGAAAATATATTATCGGCTTAATATTAAACTGTGCGGTTGTGAACCAACCAGGTTCTTTCTTTCATGAAACTGTTCACAACAAGGTCTGTGGATTCTTTTGAGTAACCGGGTCATGATTTTGGAAAGAGACACTGGTTTTAAATTTCAAATATATGTTTTTTGGCACTTGAGTCACATTTAGTTCCATTATATTGTAGAGAAGTCAGACATCTCTATGGCTGATTAATAAAAAATTTAGATGGATAAAAAGCACTACAGGCCAAGGGAAAAATATGTATTTTTGATTTCTGGGGTGAACTGTCCCTTTAATAGCAATCACACACATCTTTAATCAGATTCTCCATTTTCTGATGAAGCTCATATGATGTGATGAAAAGCTCCAGAACCGCTATTAACTGGACCTTGAGTTGAAAAAGTGCTGTTTCCAAGAATGAATTCTCCACCACAGATATTTCAAAACAGTTTTGCTTGCATATCATTGCCAGCAGATAGAATTGCTACAATTGTACATAAAAAATAAAGGAAGAAAAAAATCAGCTCATTCTCAGCTCACTTCCAGCAGATAACAGCGTTGTCGTATTGATAAATTCTATAATAAATATACAATATTATGAAGCAAAGGTCATCATATCCATCATATTAGAGGTGAATGTCACTAACTCTCTCATATATGATTTTTATTATCAGGCGGGCTTATTGACAATCCAATATTTAATCTAACTCTCACACACGCTCGCAGAAAGTAAGTCTTGTGTTTGAGTTGTGGGTTGACAGACTGCTTCATGAAAGGCCTGATAATGACATTTTCTGTGTGTTTTAGCTTATGATCTGCTTTGAGAGGGTTTTCATCTCGAGCAGCCCGCCTGTGTGTCAGCGCACTTTTACCTTCACACTTTCTTCATTATTTGATTACTTGTAACAGTGATAAAAGGGAGACTTGGCTGTACAGTGAGATAGCCAATATTCCTCCATAATTCAATTTGATCACGCTAAACTCTCCTGCACGGAATCCTCAGAGAGTCTTAGTTTCTCCTCCTCTAACCCGTCTTAACTGTATCAGTGTGGGCAGGCTTGGGGAGTAACAGATTACATGTGACAGAATTATGTAATCTGGATACAAAAAAAGGTAACTGTATTCCATTGCAGTTACAATACAGTTATTAAAAAGATGTGATCAATATACAAATACATTTAATAAAAATGGGGATTATTTGTAAAATTATAATTTTATAATAAAGAACAATATACTGCACAGTGCACACACAGCTGCCAATTCATTATCATGGTCTCTCGTGAAAAAATGCTTCACTGGGTGGAAATTTCACCATTTTTTTGTCTTTAAATCAATCAATCAATCAATAAATTGTGCACAACAAAGGAAGGAACAGCTGGGCAAACTAATAAGCCTAACAACAAACATAAAACACATAAAACAGAGCTGTGATGATTAATCTATTTGTAACTAACCATTAAATTAATCTGCATCTATTTTGATAATTAATCATTTTGAGTCATTTTTTAAGAAAAGAATGTCCAGATTCTCTGATTTCTGCTTCTTACTGTGAATATTTTCTGCTCTCTTTACTTCTTTACTACACTGATCAACACTTTTCTCAATTTTCTGACATTTTATGGACCAAACAACTAATTGATTAATGGAGAAAATGATTGACATATTAGTTGATAACGTCCATGTGCTCCACATATTGGACCTATTTTCAACTGACAAGATTGTGACAGGATTAATTAATTGATTAATAATTTTTAGACATTTTTAATGAAGGAATGTCAAAATTCGCTGATTTCAGCTTCTTAACTCTAGAACAGCCAAGGTGATCATTTTGAACGTTTTCACATTTATATGTGCAATCACTTTGTTCAATTCAAAAATACAAAGCTGCTGGTACCTGACTTTTCTCAAGAGAGCGTGCATTTTCTTTTACAGTGTTATATATGTAACCCAAAAGGCAAAGAAAATGTGATCATTTTGACCTATTTCAGCTAGTAGGCGGTCATACTGACCACACGGATATTGCATCTTGGTTGCTTAGCAACCATCATTGTCTCTGTCAGTAAAACTTAAAGTGATATTCCACTCTTAGATAATCATCCACTCAGTATGTACTCACCCCTATGCTGATGTGAGGATGGGTGAAGATCTTCAGTTCACAAAACAATCCTGGAGTTTCAGCAGAAAACAGGGTTGCAGCCAAATCCAGCTACAATGGCAGTGAATGGTGACCATGTATTAAAATGTTTAAAAAAAGAACACAAAACAAACACAAAATGTCTCCATCCTGCTCGTGTGGTGTAATCCAAGTGTCCGTGAGCCGCGACATTAAAATGTAACCACAAAAGACGCCATTTACACCATGTTTTTAGCCGAAATGTCAACTGTAGCATGTAGCCGGTAGGATGTAAACATGGCGTTGATAATTATGGATCAAAATGATGTTGTTTTAATTTTACAATGCCTGTTGACCTTGATGTAACTGATTTATATTAACAGGGAAAAACTTTCATAACATAATGTTTAAAGTGATATTCCACCCAAGAATGATAATCCACTCAATATGTACTTATCCCTATGACGATGTGAGGATGGGTGAAGATCTTCAGTTCACAAAACAATCCTGGCGAGACTTCTTATATCTCTTAATGGATGCACTGTGAAAATATTGTGAGATATACGAAGTCTCGCGATACATCAACGCCATGTTTACATGCTACCTGGGAGGCTACAGTTGACATTTCAGCTAAAAACATGTGTAAATGGTGTCTTTTGTGGTTGAATTTTAATGTCGCAGCTCGCGCACACTTGGATTACACCACACGAGCAGGATGGAGACATTTTGTGTGTTTGTTTTGTGTTCTTTTTTTTACATTTTATCCTGGTCACCATTCACTGCCATTGTACTGGATTTGGCTGCAACCCTGTTTTCTGCTGAAACTCCAGGATTGTTTAGTGAACTGAAGATCTTCACCCATCCTCACATCAGCATAGGGGTGAGTACAAACTGAGTGGATGATTATCTAAGAGTGGAATATTGCTTTAACGAGTAGTCTTGATTTCTAATTTCACGACATTAAAATACAAATAATTAATTAATTAGACTCAGTTAAAAATAAAGTATGGGAGACCAGGGACAGTTGTAACAGTTTTTAATCAACTATTCAATTTTTGATAATCAATGAATTGTTTTGAGTCATTTTTAAGAAAAAAATTCTCTGATTTCTGCTCCCTGAATGTGAATACTTTCTGCTTTCTTTACTCCTTTACTACACTGATCAACATCTTTCACTATTTTCTGGCATTTTATGGACCAAACAACTCACTGATTGGAGAAAATGATCGACATTAATCAATAATAAACTAATTATTACAGGGAAGACATCCACGTGTCTGGACCTATTTTTCAGCTGACAAGATTGCGCCAGGATTAATGAATGGATTAATTGTTTTTAGTCATTTAAATTAAAAAAAAGAATCACAATTCTCTTATTTCAGCTTCTTAAATGTGAATATTTTCTGGTTTCTTCACTCCTCTCTGACACTAAATTGAACATTTTTTGAATTGTGGACAAAAGAAGACATTTGAGGACATCATCTTGAGCATTTTTCACCATATTTCATGGATCAAACAACTGATTGGTTAATGGAGAAAATAATCAACGGACCAATTGCTGATGCAGCCCTGAAGACACCATATTAGGCTGAACAATTTGATATTAAAGTAATCCAGAGGTAATGGAAAGTAATCAAGTTACATTACTTTAATACTGCAACACTTGGATTATGTTACTGAATACATTTTTTCAGAGTTAGTAACTGTATTGGAATACATTTTTAAAGTAACCATCCCAACCCTGTGTATGGGGACGACTGTCACAACCACACACCACACACACACACAACACACACACACACACACACACACAGACAGAGCACATTAATAATCATTAGGCTTATTTCCATGTGTTTTCTATGCAGGTGCATCCAAATGTCAATTGAGAAATCATCAGTGCAACTGCAAATTGGAGGTCTGAATTCCTCGATGTACAGAGTGCCATACGTTAATGAGATGTGAAGGGTAAAATTGAATAATGCCAAAAAGAATTCCCGCGGTATCAGCCAGAGAGGAGGAGGAGGAGGAGGAGGAGGAGGAGGAGGGGGAGGAGGAGGGGAGACAGTCATGCATAAACATTTCTCTCAGTGCTGGAAATCATCCTGAGCACCCTCAGTACAATTGGCTCCTCTTTAAACGTAATATATTCTAATAGAGAACACACTGTAAGGACGGTGGCTCCAGTGCAGCTAAAGTGATATTTGTGTTGTGCTCTGTGCTTCGTTTTTCCATAAAGAAAATTAAGGATATAAGGGCAATCTGTTAAGAAGCAAGTCAGCCTGCACAATAAAGCTTTCTAAAGTGCAATTTGCATTTCTACCTAAGGGTGATGCTTTTTTTTTGTTATGTTATTCTGCCTGGTGCTGTTTGGAACGCTTCATCTGAATTTGAACGAAGAACATGTAAATCCCTGCGCAGCGATATGAAGCACCCTCGTGGCGAGGTGCCACCAGCACTGTTTGTGTTCCTCTGGCTGCTGCCATTAAGCTCTCTTAGCAAAACAAATCTTTTCTTGTACTGCGAACGCTCCTGCTTCCATTTACAGCCTCCCAAGGCTAACACTCAACACCTGCAGACCATTACTCCAGTCAGGGTGTAAATTCTACTCTAAACGCTGCCTTCAAATGAGTTTGATTGACACTGAAAGCTGCGTCTTTAATTGATCTGTGACCATGTGTCTTTAGCACTTAGTAACAGTTGTCTGATCTATGTGTCTGTAACACCATATTTTTGCTTACAATACTTTTCATATTTAACCTTTATTTAACCAGATCAAGATCTCTTTGGCTGGAGAGACCTGAGTAGAAACAATCAAGATCTAAGAAAGTCCAGTGTAAATTCTTCATATTCAGACATTTATGTTCAGAGACTTTTATTTTGAAATGATTGTCTATATTATAGCAACTAGCAAGCGATGGCTTGCAAGAAATATATCTTTACTTATGTTTAATAAATTGCAGATTTTTCTGTGTTTGAACATTGTTGGAAACATTTGGGATGAGGTATGTACACAATTTAACAAAATATTTGACATATATCTCAAGTTTTTAGACATTTTAATGTGAAAATGTTACATATTATAGTTTTAAATTTAAAGAGCTTGCTAAGATAAGACTAATAACAGTTGTGAGTCTGGCTCATGTCCTCCACCATCACCACTAGTTGATCTGAAATGCATGCTGGGATAAACTACTAAATTTTCATATGTCTTTAGTAATTTGTGCCAATAGTATTATTTATGTCTATAACAAAATGTAATTATGCTTATAATATTTCTCATATCTAAACTTTATTTAAACAGATCAGGACCTCTTTGGCTGGACAGACAAGCTCTAAAAAAGTCCAGTGTGAATTCTTCACATTCAGACTTTTAAGCTCAGAAACTCTTATTTTGAAATGTTATTTTGAAATTATGCGTCGTTCCACTTCCATCTCATTTCATTCATTCTCTGCGCAGTTTCTGCAGTTGTTATGGTGCAGAAGTCACTGACAAGGGCTCTCTTTGTGTATTTCATGAGGTTGATATCAATATTAAGTGTATTTATTGTACCAATGTAATGTTGGTAAAGACTTGTTTCAGTAATTAGCTTGTTTGGAAATTAGCCTGGCCAAGTGTGAAGCTAACTGGCTTAATATTCACACAGTCACACAGAGAGTATGCTGATCTCATTTTACAGTCCTTAAATGCTTTTAGTTATTGCTGCTATCACTAACCAAATGGCTAAATCCAAGTGATGACCGACTTGAATCCCGTAGTGGTCAGTTTTCCATAATATAGCATAACATTGTTGGAAACATTTGGGATTATGAATGTACTCAACAAAATATATAACATAAATGTAGTTTTAATGTGAAAATATTACATATTATAGCTTTAACAAAGGGCTTGTAATGTAAGTCTGATAACCTCCAGATCACCACTGGTTGATCTGAAATGCATGCTGGGATACACTGCTAATCGGGCTGAGCTATAACACCACTGGGAATTTTGAACTGTTCTTGACTAAATGTAACCTTCTAATCAGAACTTGACTGAAGATGTTTTGATGGATATTTGAACTTTAGACAGAGCCAGGCTAGCTGTTTCCCCTTGGTTTCAGCCTTTATGCTAAGCTAAGCCGCAGCTCAATACTTGCCATACAGAAATGAGATCATCTAACTCAACTAAAGAGACAGTGAGTTATCATATTTCCCAGAAAATACAATTTCTCTGTTGTATTACACAGTACACGTCCTTCATCTCTACTGCAGCCTCCATGAGGCTAATATTCTGATAATGTTTTATTATTTATCAGATGTCCTCTTCTGTTGGGTGAAATACGGAAGGTAATTTGCAGTGGAATCTTTCCAAATTATTGTCATGGCACATTGACAGTGAGTTTTTTTAAGAACACAGAAAATCTCTGCAACTATCATAACCCAGGTCCCTCAAGTGAGTAAGACTTCAGTGAGGGTTTCTCTGTAAACAAACCTTTGTTCAGACTGACTGATGCAGCAACTCTCAAGGCAATTCACTCTTTGAATCTTCAAATGTGATTTAGAATTTTGATGTTTTTGAGGCTTACACTTTGATCTGATTTTTATCACAAACATTTTGTTTCTTCGTGATTTTGTTTCTTGTCTTAGATCTCCTTGTCTTTGTCCTGAAGCTGTACACTACTTTGGCATTAAAGGAACTGCACTAAAATGGTTTAATTCCTATTTATCAGATCCCAGTTTGTACACAGTAATGATGAATCCTCTATGCATGCCAAAGTTAGTCACGGAGTTCAACAAGGTTCTGTGCATGGACCATGTCTTTTCACCTTATATATGCTTCTTTTAGGTAGAATTAGTAAGAAAGACTCCATAAACTTTCTTTGTTATGCAGATGATACCCAATTATATCTATTGATCAAGCCAGATGAATTTTCTGCTGTTAAACACAACAAAACTGAGGTTATTGTACTTGTCCCCAAACATCTCTGAAACATATTATCTAAATATATACTCTATGTTAGTGTTTCTCAAACCTTTTACATTGTATACCACCTCAGAAAAAACTGAGCTCTGCAAGTACCACCTTACTGTTTTGCACCATTTGTGCTAGCAGGTTCAGTGAGTACTGCACTGGTGCTTTAGAAGTAGCTACTAGCACTTGTGCTCAGTTCACTGTCGTTCACTTCATTTTCATTGCGGCTGCTTGAAATATTCTTCTCCTGAGTTACACTCCTTTATGTAATAGTTCCTGTTTGAAGCCACGATTCTAGTGTTTTTGAAGCGTTCATTTCTATCACAGTATAGCTTGTTACTACCGTCTGATATTGAAACATTTCAGTGATCTTATATTTTATATTGTCATTAGAAATTTTGCAGCATTTTGATAGCATTATATGTTTTTAAATTATATAAGCAGGACTCCCTCTGCACAGCCAGTATCAGGGATCAGGCGCTGGTCGATCGCAAGAACCTCTCAGGTAAAAATATCAACATAAAACTCCACACACTGAACTGACTTTACTGTGAATTTAATTGGAATTTCCATATAAATTCACATTAAAGTCAGTTCAGTGTGTGGTGGCTGATGTTTTCAAATTAATTTATTTAATTTTTAAAAAATATTTCTGACAGTACTTTGCATACTGCTAGGGGGAGCTTGTGTACCACCGGTGGTACACGTACCACAGTGTGGAATCAAAGCACTATGCCATCTATACTCTAGATGGAATTGCCCTGGCCCTCTCTTTCAAACCAAATTGTGGCAGCAGATGGCTACATAGAGTCTGGTTTTACTCGAGGTTTCTGCCTCTTAAAAAGAAGTTTTTCCACACCAGAGTCACCTTAATGCTTGCTCATGGTGGGAATTGTTGGGTAGCTGTAAATGATATTATAGTGTACAGTCTAGAGCTGCTCTGTATAAAAAGTGCCTTTAGGTAACTTCTGATTGATGATTGATGAAGTGACTTGACTTGACTTACAGAAATTAATATTATTGTTTAAATCCAGCTTTCAAAAAAAAAAAAAAAAACAAAGCAGCAAGCCTGCTCCTCCTGATGTGTTGGAGCTGATGCAGTTGTAACGGTTAATAAATCTTCACAGCGGGCAGCAGTGATGCAGGGATTATTTACAACTCGGGAGTGTTTATCCAATAGGCCACAGAGACGGGTTAACCAGACACCATTTCTCTCATTGTCCTGTGACATTTCACTTATTGATAATTTATGTGGAAAAAGCATTGTGCTCAGATTAGCAGTGCGAAGAGTAATCACAATTTATGGCCTTAAAAGGGCAGGCCATCAGGCCACACACAGTACAAGATAAAGAAAAATGCCCAGCGGCAGCAACAAGATCACCAACACTGGGAATTCTCTATCACACAGAAGTTCCAATGAAGTAAAAATAAGAGTTTTAATCACATATGTATTGTACAATACATCACCTACACACCACTATCTGGTGCAACAATGACAAAAAAAGTCATTTTGTGGGTATTTTCAGGTATTCTTACTGATATTTTAGAGCTTGTCATTTCCTGGAAAATGATTAAGAAATATTGTTGTCCCATCGCACACATGTATATACTAAATTTGCATCCACTCAAAACGCTTTCTCACTTTCTTTCTTGTGACTGCACTGGAGCGGAATGTTTCTGGTGGTCAGGTCTCACTGTGAAAATACACACCTTCATAACTTGTAACAAAAACAACTTTATTCACTGATTTGGGTGAAAGTGGATTATATAGTCATAGAGTCCTCAGGCTGCTAAGCTTCAGTCAATGTCTATGATCTATGGTTGTCTGTGATAGGAACTAGGACTGGAAAGAATAAGGAAACTATTGATACACTTTCTGTTGATACAAACTGGCCAAATTAAATGTGTTTATATAGTAATGCATTTTATAGAGAATAAGATTGAGCATAATGATTATGGAATGTTATGATCACACTTAGAGGAATACTTTTTGGTGAAGAATTATGCTAGGACATCGATGCAATTGTCATATTTGTTGGTTAAATTTGAGGCTGCAGCCAGCTGCTGATTAGCTTAGCATAAAGACTGTCCAAAGGTAACAACATCCACCTCACTATTTAACACATTATGATATGTTTATCCTGCAATCATGTGGTGTTGGAAAAATTGGAAAAATGGGTTTACGACTGGGAAAAGTCACATGAAAGTGTTGGAACAACAAATCAGAAAGTCTGCAAATATTTTGGCATGTGACGTGCTGAGTTGTCTGTTGATGCCAAATGTGCAGAGACATGGCTGATGACAGTAAATGTTGGCTGATAACTTTTTATCAGTTTTTCACATGTAAATTGTACGATATCAACCCCTAGTTGCTGTTATCCTAGAGTGATTTGTTTGAAAAGTTATGTTTAATCATCAACCCTGATAATAAGTCAGGTGAAGCAATACTTTAATGGTTTAAGGGAATGTTCTGGTGCAGCGTCCGTGTTGTTTCCACATTATGACTTCTCTCTCTACGAAATCTCATGAACAAACCGGACAAATAACTCCCCAACTCAGGAAATAGGACCGTACTTGCTAACCCTCCTGATTTTCCCAGGAGGCTCCTGTTTTTCATTGTCATCTCTCTGTTTCACAATTTTCCTGTATTTCTCCAGATTTCTGAAATTTTCACACCTTTTTTGTTTTTCATCATCACAACATTTTTCTGGTACTGCCCAGTGTTTTAAGCCCCACAACTCCAAAGGTCCACTGTTCCCGTACTTACAACAATACAGCAACACCACACCGGACTGTCTGGAAAAGAGAATTCCTGTTTCATGAGGAACATTTTAGAGGAGAGGGTAAAATCTGCTGCATCAATTTTGTTTTAAGGGGAGGACAAAAAATAAATGAATGAAAGCAAACTAATGAATATTATTTTATACCAGAGAGTCATGCAAGAGGGGCCATTTACTAGGGCCCTTTCTTTTTGTTTGTTTGTTTCTTTTTTTTTCTTTCTTTCTTTTTCCAAATGAATCACATTTTTGAAGGTGTGGTGAAAAAATTCATCTGAATATATACATGATATAGGTTTTGATGGTTTTCGATGGGTGTGGCTAAATGGTTTGACCACACCCCTTAAACAGCAGCTGCCAAGGCATGTTTCATCTTACATGCATGAAAATTGGTAGGCACATGTATCATGCCCAGATGTACAAAAAAGCCTCTTGGAGCCACAGCTTAAACCCAACAGGAAAGTCAACCATTTTGAATTAAGTGGTCATTTTTGGCAATTTCCAGGTGTTGTTTTCTTTAAAGCCAAAATACAGGAAACAAGTCTCTGAAACTCAGTTTTTTTAAAGTCTAGAAATCCTCCCTATTTTTGAGGTCTCATGGTTGGCAAGTATGAATGAGACCATCTGAGGAGCATGTGAATGCAGCATTAAACTGTGCAAAATTAAAGTGTAAAAGCAACAATTTTACAGGGGTTATTGTGCTAAACTAGGCTAACTGTCTTCTGGCTGCAGCTTCATATTTAACATACAGATATTGTCTCTGTCAGACAGCTAATAAACGTATTGCTCAAAATGTCAAACTATTCCTTTCAAAGGTGAAGTGTGGAAATGCTGCTCTGATATATTTAACTAATTGTCTAAAGCAGGGGTGGGCAATTATTTTCCATGGGGGCAGCAGATGATAAATTGATCAGGCTGCTGTGAGCCAGACACAAATGATATAAGGTCCTAATAATGACCAAACCTCTAATAATGGAATGGTCAGAAGTGTTCTGGGTAGAGAATTTCTACTGTTGGTCACCCTCTCTGAATTGCCATGTTGAATTGTGGGCTAATATCTTGTCAATGTCCAAAACTTGATGTTTTACAGTGAACCATGCAGGCTGTGTACAGGCTGCAACAATAGTAGCAGCAGAAGTAGAACAACATAACAACATGGATGTGCAGCGCTGAGTGAATAAAGTTACAGTTTAATATAAAAGATACAGTTCATTATCATTATCAGTGAACACAGCACTGAGCCCTTTCAAAATAAAGGTCTAATAATGGTTTGATAATGCACTTTATTTTAAGTTTCAGTATTCCATGATGGCCTTAGGGGCCACGTGAAGCCTTTCAGTGGGCCGTATTTTGCCCAGATCTGGTCTAGATGATGATGTGACAATACGGATACATGTCTTTTACCTTTACCTGAGGAAGACTGTCAACTGTCAATGTAATGTCAGTCATGTCCACATGTCCCAAATTAATAGAGAAAAAAAAGCTGTGTGTCTTTATATGTTTTCTATTTCTTTTACTGGTGTTATAATCTTACTCAAATAGTTATTCAGACGACTTTAACTACTGTTGAGTACTTGTCACAACAAAGTAACAGTACTTTTTCTTACCTGAAGGCACTTTTGGCTTCCCTGCACACCTCCACACCTCTGGGTGAGACAGAGAACCATGAAGACAGAGTGAAGTGTAGAGGGATGACATGAACTGTATTAAAATCCCAACAGTGTTCACAAACAGGGAGCGCCTGTCCGTACAGCTGTACTGTATGTTTCCACTGAAACACACAGGGAGCCACCAGGCAACACTGAGTATTCAGTCTTTTTTACATTTCAGTCTGCTGCTGTGTGGAGGGTAATAAATCATGTCTCCATCTCCTCTTCGAAGGCTCCAGACACTTTAATCATCCCGTATTCTTGTGTGTTTAGCCATAATAATTTGGCTCTATCATGCAAGGACAGTCCTGCCTGTGATTTATGTGTGTGAGTGCGAGAGAGAGCGGGCAGAGGAAGGCGAGCCGGAACACGGCCACGGCGCTGCTGATGTTTGGGCTTGTTTTTCACTTCCTCCAATCGTTCATCCCGGTGTCTGTGTTATATCTGTTCATTTCCTCATTCTGTTTCCCCCTCTGTCTCCGTCACGGCACAAGTCCATATGTTGCTCTTTATTAATGCTGCGGGAGAGCTGAAGGAGACAGAGGCGGAACGAGTCACTTTTCTGGTCAGTTTGCTACAGTTTACTGCACTGTTACAGACAATGAAATTCATCAGTCACTCCAGAAAACTGCGAGCTTTAGACAGCAGTGGAAAGAAACTAAATACAAATACTTTTCATTTTTTCAGCTATCTGTACTTTTCTTTGACAACTTTTTACTTTTACTCCCTACATTTGAACACAAATATTTGTACTTTCTTCTCTTTACATTTTCTAAACAGGCTCCTTGATTTTGTTTTAATGTATTTGAGAGGAATTATTGATCATTTTTATTTTGCATCATTGTGCACTGCTTTCCTAACATCAAGACCTAAATGGATGGACAATAACACATAGAAAAGAAGATTCCTTGATGTATCCATCATTGAATATCACACACAACAGATGTAACAAGATGAAAACAATGTAAAAGATGCAGCAAAGGGCTGCAGGCCCTAATGAGATGAAAACAATGAAAAAGACGTAATAATACAAAAACAACATAACTTAAGACGAAAACAATGTAACAACACGTAACAAGTCAAAAACAGTGTAAAAGGTGCAACAAGATGAAAACATCAATGATGTAAAGGTGTAACAACACAAAAAAGATGTAACAAGAAGAAAAAGGTGTAAAAGATGTAACAAGATAAAAACATTGTAAAAGATGTAAAAAGATAAACGACAAAAAGACGTAGCGAGAAAATTATGTAACAATACGTTACGAGAAGAAAACAATGCAAAACATGTAATAAGATGAAAATGATGCAAAAGATGTAACAAGACAAAAATATGAAAAAAAATGTAAATGATGTAACCAGATGAAAAAGGTATAAAAAATGTAACAAGACAAAAATATATTTAAAAAAAATGACAACAACATAAAAGATATATGAGACGAAACAGACAGAGAAGGAGACTCGACCATAAAGAAAAGGTGAGGTTCAGTCAGTAGATTGTTTCTGTGCAAAGCAGAGGACAACTTTTTACTTTTACACTTTGAGAAGTTTAATCAGTACTTCCACTTTTACTGGAGTCTTTTTTTAAACAAGTATCTGTATGTACGTCTACTTGAGTACAGAACGTGCATATTTTTGCCACCTCTGTCTTTAGGTCACAAAAATGAATGCAATTCAGCCAATCCTATAATTCAAATCAGGAGAAAGATTAAACACTTTACTAATCACTGGATTTCTTGCTTGAGATATTCCAATTCAGAAACCTGAACCAGCTTATTTGAAAATACATTAAAATTGTAGGTTTTTCCTTTCCTGGAGGGAGTCTCCTCAGACAGAGCAGGCTGTGTCTGAATCCACCTTTTAGATCTCAGCAAAGAAACGAAAGGACATTTGATACAGTCTAATCACTTTAAATACATGCAGACAATGCCCTTTGACCTCTCACCATCAAACTCCCACTACATAAGTCAATAGATTGCTGTAAGATTGATTTTGTGCCTCACCATGACTTTCATACCTCTAGAAACTGAACACATACTACTTTCTGAACACATACAAAACTACTGCAAATTCAACACATTTGGTGCAGCAAAAACCACAACAATACAAAATAATTGTACTATATTAACTACGTGCTATATTTACATGTGATGTATGTACATATACTTACTGTACAGTATATTACAGTAAGGTCCTACTCTACACTATAATATACTACAGTACATTGTAGTATACAGCAGTATATAGAACATACTGTACCACTCTTCACTACAATGCCACTGTTTACTATAAGTCAGCTATTCCCAAACTTAAGAATGCCAAGACCCAAGCTGAAATCTGAAAATCTTTTGGGGGGATATGTTAATGATGTTAATGTAAACAAATATGGTTTAACATCTCTTAAACTAGGTCAGATAACTGAAAAATAAGACATAATTTAAATCCTGTGACTTTGTTTTATTAGTTCTGATTACTTTTTAAAATTAATTGTAAATATTTTACCTTAATGTCAAATTCATAAAGTTGAATCATTTCATTTATTTATTTTTCATGACTCTCAGCCACCTGAAGGCCTCATGGCCACCTGTGGGTCCCCACCCACACTTTGGAAATCACTGCTATAAGTTATGTAGAAAGTCATGATCTAACTACATTAGAGCTGGAAGCTGTTAGCTGCTGCTGCTGCATCTCCCAGTATACATGTGTGTCAGTGTATGTAACTGCTGCTGTGTGTGTCTTTGTCAGTCATGTATGTATGTATGCACACTATGTACTGTATGTAAAGTATGTCAGTATGTGAGTTATGCATGTAAGTATGTACAGTATGTGTGTGTGTGTTTATGTGTGTGTTTGTGTTGTGTCTGTACAAAGATAGAAAAAAACAAGTGGTGGAGCGTGCACCCCATGTGCCAAGGCTCCTGCCTCCATTCCTGCCTGCAGCCCTTTGCTGCATGTAATCCCCCCATTCCGTCTCCCCCTTTTCCTGTCCTCACTTCAGCTGTCCTATCAAAATTAAAGGCTAAGATTTTTTTTTTTAAGTTAGAAAAAGATGTTTATGCACGTGTTATGTTGCCCGCTAACAGCTGCTGACAGTTGCGGTTAGCCACTTTGGCAGCTGGGGGACATCAGAGCTTAAACCAGAAAATACCATATGATCTGATTTCACACAAACCAGTGAATTCAGTTATAAAATTGAGCTTTTTTTTTTTTTTCTTTTTACAGAGAGATCTGCTCCCCAGAAACACTCAGCTCGCTCCGGATGTACTTGTCTTCCACGCTCCGCAGCGTCATAAGTGAGAAAGTATTTCATTTGGAAGAAACTTTAGTTAATGTGGAGAGCAACTTGAGTCATCAACCATTTCAAATCATTTGGCAGGACAAAAAAATATGAAAATATCTACAAAATGATTTTTTTGCCACTGGGGGCCAGAGACTGGTATAAAGGTGACATATACATGAAGACAGATATTATAAAAACACTTAAACATTGATATTGAGTTCATAGCAACTTTAGGATGTGACTGGGATCTCACATCATGCATTTCGCCCTGGAAGCACATTCTCTCACAGTCGCTGCTTCAGTGACAGGAATAACCAGAAGTCCCATAAGTCATGCAAGTTATCAAGGGGCTTGAAATTAGGTGGATAAAACACTTAGACAATCCACATAAAGGACTGATCTGCAATCATTACGTGTGCTTTACATTTGAATGTCAATCTAACCATGTAAATACATGGAGACCAGTTAATATGCAGATCATATAGACCATGACTGGGATGGAAGTTAAATATTATACATTCGTGGACCTTAAAACACTGGTTTTGCATTTGTTATTACAATATATGTCAGTTATTACATTTTATTAAATAAAGATGCCACTGAACTCAAAATGTAACAACTTGCATAAAATTTAATAACTTATTGTATTATGCATAAAACATTATTAGGTTATTTGCTACCATTTTAATTACATTATAGGCAGATTACTTATTAATAATATCAGTTTTTATTAAATGTTTTTATTATATAAGCATATATGGAGCTGTCCTCCCTTCAAGAGAACCCATTAGACTGTGGTGAACAGTCTTCTCTGCTGTGATGTGTGGGAGCATCAAATTTGGGTGAAAATCAGTTTAAACCAGTCGACTCCCTTAAAAAATGCGGCTACTTTAGTGAAAAGTAGAAAATGGAAAGCAGAGGCCTGAGCAAATGAAAAAGGAACAGTGACAGTAAATTTCTTTTTAGTTGTACCAAACAGATGCTGCAATCTGCTGTAATGTTTTGAACAGCTGAACAGGTGATGTCTCACCTCTCACTGACTGAGAGAGAAAGAGAAAGAGAAAGGGAGGCGGGCGGGAGGGAGGGAGGGAGGGAGGGGGGTGGGGGGGTACAGGGATTGAAGAGCAATCACAGAAGAGAAATGTCATATTTGCATATCTCAAAAATACATCACAGGACAGCCATAAAGGGGCCTGTGAACACAGTTTTGCATATTGAGAGAAATTTCCACTGCTTTTCAGAGAGCGCTGTTTATGTGCAATTTTAAGAGGAAGATAAAGGTTGCATTGGAAGGGAGGGAAACATATCACTCCCACTGGTGAAAACCAAGAGCTGGAATCCAAGAGAAGACGGATTTTTTTCATAAAGCACACTATATGACACCCACACAGACAGACTCAGCGTGCCTGATGAGGCCTATCTGCAGTTTGTCAGGATGATGTGGTCCTGTGCTGGACTCCAGACAGACTGAGCGCCTCGGTGCCAAGTCATTTTCACCGATGAACCTAAAATATGAAACATGCTGGGATTCAGTGCTGGACTCAAAAGGGAGGGGGCAGGGCCAGTGCCCCATGTTTGAAAAAAAAACGACATAAAAGTGCCCTATTGGATGCCCCTATGGTAGATCATTATGATAAAGTGCTTTCTAGGGGGCCCTGCCAGCAGATATAACTTGCTAAAGTGCCCTGTGTGGTGCCCGTCTAGAGAACTAAACGTGGTAAAGTGCCCTCTAGGGTGCTTTTTCTGTGGAGAAAACACAATTCAGTGCCATACATGCTAGTTAAGTAGTTAGCCTCTACGTGCCTTTGAATGGTTAAATAGTTAACTGTTCCCTGTGTGTTTTTATTACATAGGTACAGCAGTCGTTGTTCCAGTGGACTAAATGATATAAAGTAGAGTGCCCCCTCAGTGGACTAAACATGATAAAGTACCCTCTAGGATGCCTTTCAAGTGGACACAATGTGTTAAAGTGCGCTCAGGAGTGCCCTACCAGTATATAAAACATGATAAAGTGTCCTCTCGTTGCCCTTCAAGTGGACAAAATGTGGTAAACTGCCCTTTCAGGTGGTCCTTCAGTGGACTAAATGTGACAAAGTGACCTCCCAGTGGACTGAATGTGATTAAGTCCCCTCTAGGGTGCCTTTCAATTGGACAAAACATGGTAAAGTGTCCTCTAGGGGGCCCTTCCAGTGGACAAAACGTGGTAAACTGCCCTTTAGGGTGCCATCCCAGCAGACTAAATGTGATAAAGTGCCCTCTAGGGTGCCCTTCGAGTGGACAAAGTGTGCTAAAGTGCCCCACAATGCAGTGCCATATAGGCTGCCCTACATGCTATAAATTAGTTAGCCTCTACGTGCCTTTAAATGGTTAAACAGTTCATTTTTCCTCGTGTGTTTTTATTATAGGTGTCGTACTAGTGCAGTACTTTAAGTTTCATAATAAAATAATTTTAACTTAAAACAGGGATTGAAACTATTGCACTACAAATACATCATGATTTTCGCTGCACTGGTGCCTGTACAGGTGGTGCCCTTTTAATTTTTTTCTCCCCTGCCCTTCAGACATTCTCAGTCCACCACTGCTGAGATTAAAAACGTTCCATGATGCCAGCAGAAGCGTGCGAGTTGGATTAGAGCACATTAGTATCCTCTGGTAAGCAGCGCCACTCAGGCCTAACTCCCCCTGTTAGTGGAAGTGTGCTAATGAAGAACGCTCTGTTTGATGCCAGTCATCTCTTACTTCTTTCAACCCATCTGGTTCAGTCAGACGCCGCCAATATCTCAATTAGAGCTCTCTGAGACAGGTCTCACACTGAAGCCATCACCAGCAGCCACACTCCTCTCCAAACAATAGCGCCGTCTTGTTTTGATTTGATTAAAATAGATTAATTAATTACCGTGCGGCCAAAGCTGTTGTTTGTGATTAATGAGCCAGCAACACCCAATCAGCTGGCAGACGGAGGAGCCTCATTGGCCGTCCCTCCTGTCTCACCTGACTGTTTATTACTGGACTAAACTAAACCTCGTTGGAGCATGCAGAGACGGTGTTAACTGGTTCCAGATACTGACGATGTCTCGACACGCTCTCGTATGCTGAGGCTGTTGGGAAAATAAGTGATAGTTTTTGTCCCTTGAGGATTTTTAACTATGGCCAGGAAGTGTTTAGAAAGAAATGACAGTGACAGGTAGAGTAAAACAGAACAAGTGTTGTAATTAGAGACAACAGACTGATGCAAAACAACATATTAAAGTTTTCACTTTTCACTGACTGAAACGCCTTGTGTTAAATTTAAATGTCTGTTTCATTTCTCTTATTTTGCACACAAAGCTATTGCCTATTATTTTAACACAGCTATATTATTTTAGTATTGTTGTGGCACAGCTGTCAAATTCTCAATCATTCTACCCATTTTCAATCAGATTTCTGACAACCAAAGGGCAGCAGTGACTGGTGTTCCTTCCTGTGAGCTGCACTTGGTTAGTCAGTAGGATTTGGTAGAAGAAGACCCATATGATGCTGGATGTACATGTACTTTGTTACAGTAGTTATTAAATAATTATATGATGGAACCCAAATTTATTCAGTTTAAGTCTGAAACATTACAATCACCATGATGAAAAGCAAGTCACATTGTACATTGTCTTGTGCAACTGTAATTTAGTATGACCTCAGATCAAAAAGACAAAAATCTGGGAAACAGACTGTTTGCTTGCTATCCTCTTCAGTTGTTCACTAGTTTTGGGTAAGATAAGAGCAGCGTAATGAGTAATGAGCCCATTTGAATTTCAGTAATTGTAATTGCATGTTTAATTTAAAAATATAAAACTAATTTGTTACATTCTAGTTACTGCCAAAAGTGATAGAATCACAAAAATGTGTTTTTTCACAGTTACTTTGTAAAATGTTACTATGTGGCAGCAGTTTAGAGAGCAAGAAACTGTGCAAAGCCCTAACCCTAACCTGAGCCCATGTCCACCAACAGTTGACAGTGGTCAAGACAGTTTTATTACCAAATCATAACAGAAGTTATCTCAGGTCACTTTTGATATGCACCATATTTTTTATAATATTACTTACAGAGATCCAACACTGAGAGTGAGCACTGAGGTGACAGTGGTGAGGAAAAACAGAACCAGACTCCAGGGTAGGCAGCTATTTGCATGTGACCGCCAGGATTGACTTGCTTCACTTAACAAGCATTTTTAAACTGAAACCATGATCCTGCTCTTGTGCTCTTTTGCTTTGTCTGTCCAAGCACTTTGTAAACAGTTTTTAAGGTGCTAATTAAAAAAGTTAATTATTATTATTATTAAATTATTATTACATATATTATCTTTCCCTACACTTAACAAGCAGTTTGGGTGCCTAAATCTAAAGAAACGTAAGCGGTCCACAATTTTAATCATGTTTAACAGGTCACATAAGTTATGTCACATAACATACATACATACATACTTATTTTGACCCAAACCATGATATTTTCTTGAACCTAACCATGTAGGTTCTGTTATGTAAGTCTAACCAAATTGCAGTCATTTTATATTAACCATGTGTAACATATAATTGATATACTTCACGTAACTTAGGTCACATAACATACATCACTTAATACATGTATTTTAACCAAATCCCTGATCTTTTCTGAAACCTAACCAAGTAGTTTTCATCGTTAACCACGTTAACATCATGTGACTTAGGTCACATAACATACATCACTTAATGTACTTATATTGATTCAAATCCTGATATTTTCCTAACCCTAACCATGTAGTTTTGTTACCTAGACCTAACCAAACTGCACCATCATCACATCACATAACTTAGGTCAGTAACTTATGTGACTTTACATACTTATTTGAAGTAACACCACAGTTTTCCTAAACTTAACCAAGAAGTTTTTCTGCCTAAACCTAACCAAACTGTAATTCTATCATTACTTTAACCACCTGTTTAACATCATGTAACATAACATATTGTAACATTATGTAATGTAACATAATGTAACATAACATACTTATTTTGAACATCGGTGCTCAGCGGCAGATCTGTGGGTCAGAGAGCATCATGACCCCGACACAGAGCGGGGCTGCTCGCGGTGCAGTCCCTGGACCTCCACAGCAGCCGGGACACAGCAAGGCTGCTCAGACTGTAGCCCCTGTGTCTCACACTTCAGCTGGTGCAGAGAGCAGTCCAGCCCCTGGGCCTCTGAGACAGAGTTTTTCAGGTGAAGGGCAGGGGACACACACAGCTAACGTTAACCACACTGTTGACGGTGATGTCACACACGTAATAAAAAATAAAAACGTGAAGTTGATATTCAGCTCAAAAATGTCTCTTTCACAAAACGCTTTTTTTCCCCTTTTTTGTCTGAAAAGTGGATTTTTTGATGCAACCAACCAACATTCAAGTGCTTATAAAAAAGAATGAATGAAGCTAGAACAAAATGTTTTTTGTGTCTGAAACTATCAGATCTGTTCTTTCTTTTGATATATTCCATGTTAACATATTCACAGAAGTGAATATTCTGTGGGTGTTGAAAAATCAGTGAATTTTGTCAAAAATGCTGCTGCTGGCTGGCAACTTTTTAAAAAAATGCTGGTGGGGGAAAGAGTTAACACCACATGATGTAAGACTTACAGAACATACTCAAAGCTACTCTTTAACAGTCTTATATGTCCTTTTGGGAATCATTGTCAATCAAACTGTTCTGTGTTTTAGGTGTGAGCGTGCACTAAGTTTATCAGAACTTTTTTCCCTGAAAACAGCTGTTTATATCAGTGTTTCATCAGTGGGGACCTGCTGTAACCTTCTCCAGCTCTACAGCATCATGTCTTGTTCTTTTATTGAATAAAAAAGTTGAATATTTGAAGGATTAACATTGCCTCTTGGTATTCCAAAAATATCTCAGCACAGTACAGTGTGTATGCCTGGACAGCAGAGTTTGGCTTTCACAGCTTTATATGGCGTCCAGAGAGCTTCTCTTTACTGGACGTGTACCAGAGCTGTTTGTGCCTTGGAGATGTTATTAATTCCCTGCCAGGGTTTTAAACAGTACCGCGTTACGCTGCACGCGGTGACCTCCGTTCGCTTTCACTGTAGCTTCTGAGGGGAATACAAATAAGGTTTCATACAGCCGAATAAACAAATACTTAGTTTAACTGAGTGGCCTTTTACAGGAGGCTCAGTGCCCTTCTTTTTACAATTTTCTCCGTTTCTGAAATGTCAGCTCTCCTCTGCACGCTGTTTATCTTACCATCTAATTCCTGTCACAGAGAGAGAGGCAGAGAAAGACGACGGGTTACCAGCCGCACTGTTTTTTATAGAGCAGTTATGGAGCGGTTGGCCTTTTTGGGGGTTTGAACAATGTTCTGGTAGCACTCTGTCATTTCTCACTCTGTGACTTTTAGGAGCTTATGACGGATGGTTCGCCGCCTCCCGCCTCTTCTACATTAAACTGAGAATGGTATCGCTCAAAGTGGGCCTGTAATGCACAAATAACCGGCAGCCATTTTAGAATAAATGCATGGCGGTGGCAGCGGGACGCGGCAGACCTTTGGGTGAACCCCAGATGGAGCCTTCTGTTTCCTATTTAGCCAATGCCTGTGATCCGTCATATATACATATATGCAGACTGCTCTCTACCCACTCTGCCACTGAAAGCTGTTTCTGATCCTGGGGGGGGGGGGGGGTGGGGGGAGAACAGCCAGCCTCGTCTAGTGCTACAGCAATCTAGTGGATATAGCAGATATATAGGCTGAGACTGGCCTTCAGATCCAGTCCGGTTGGTTTGCTCTCCCTCTGAAACAATGAATATTATGCAGTTTTATAGAAAACATTTTTATTCAGTCCACTGAAATTGGATGGAGGTTGTGTTTTCTGTTTGTCCGTCTGTCTATCTGACTGTCTGTGTGTGTTTATTAGCAAGATATCTCAAAAAGTTAGAGAGAGATTTGGCTGATACGCGGTGGACAGAGCTCTCAGTGCAAAGATCACTGTATTCACATTTGGTCAGGAGCCAGATCTGGGATGCCTGCCATCATAAACTGTTTTTGTTAGCAATATTCTCTAAGTACTCTGTTGTGTTTGCGAGAAACTTTCGAGGCTTTCCCTCTCTGAATAAAATATGGAATGGTTTTTGGCAACTGTAATAATGTTGAATGCACACAAGTCTGTCAGCAGCTTCAGTGCAGAGACACTGGTATCAAGCCAAATCACATCACATGGACACATTTATTCCCACTCAAAATTGGTCAAACTATCTGTGCCATGATGGGACAACCAAAAGTCCCAAAATGTCCTTCATGTCACCGTCAATGTCTTAAAAACCAACTTTAAAACGCAACACACCATACAAACAGGAAGTAGTCAAGCAACAGAAGCTGGAATGTGATCAGATGAACAAATCTGGTAACATTACTGCTTTTGTGGTAGCATCAACAGCTGAGAAATAGTCTTTATGATATATGGTGTGTGTGTCAAGACTGTGTAGCCCAGTTTCTGTCAAAATGCATTGCAAATTTTAACCAATAAAGTTAATCAGCAAAAGAAACTGCAAGTGAATGCTTGTTTCCATCTACTACTGTTATGTGATTAATAGGAGTTGGTTCATTGCGATAAGCAGTAGGTGGCGCCAATTCTCTGGTTGGAAAACCATTACACCATTGCAGAGGAAGAGGGAGCAACGAGATGACATAATTTAAATAATGCCAGTGAAAGAGGGAGGGAGAAACCTTTGTCCAGGATGCGTGGAGAACGTCGGGGGGAACATGATCAGACGTGAATAAAATGTCCGCTATGTCAGAAAGTTAGGCAACATGCAGACACTTCTGAAAATGTCTTTCACTCATGTCTCCTGCACAGACATGAGTTGAGTCTCAACACATGCTTGTCTGAGGGGATAAAATGAGGAGGTCATCACAGGTTTTCACCTGACTCCATCTTGGGCGTGACTCGGCACAGCTCAGCACGTTATTAGTAATTGCGTGGCCAAAAGTGAGAATGGAAAAAACACCTAATGTGATGTTTCCATCCACAGTTTTTATAAACATTTTCATTGGAAACACCAGAAATTTGGAAAAAAAAAAAAAAAAAAAAAAAAAAAAAAAAAATAGGAAGACCACAAAAATAATTTCATGCTTAGCTGAGGGGAAAATGATAAAAACAAAATACAACAAAGTGCAATGGAAAGAGACTCAGTGAACACATCATGAGGCATCTAATTTCACATCACTCATCACTGAAGCAACAAAAAATTGCACCAGACACTTGGCAGGCCAGGGACTGCTGTTGTTCTACCCTTCCCTTCTATTCGGGGAGGGGGGTATGTTAAAAAAAAAAAAAACATAAAAAGTGCCCGCTATGATGCTCCTATGGTAGATTTAACATGATAAATACCCTGTAAAGTTGCGCAATGTCCAAGAAAATGTGAGTGCCCCCGAGAGTGCCCCCCAAGTTGTGAAAACATGCAGTGCCCTTTAGAATGCCCTTCTAGTGGACAAAATGTGGTAAAGTGCCCTTTGGAGTGCCCCTCCAGTGGACAAAATGTGGTAAAGTGCCGTCTAGAGTGCCCTCCAAGAAGAGAAAACATGGTAAAGTGCCCTCTGGAGTGCCACATGCAACTGGTGCCCTGTTTATTTTTTCCACCCCTGCCCCTCAGACAGCCTGAGTCCACCACAGCTGCCATCTCTCTGCTGATGATCAATGAAGGCATAAAATGCCCCCCAAAAATAATATTTCAGTCTGAATAATTTGCTCCAGTGCTGTGTAACTTCATGGTATTACTGTGTGAGGACAGGAACCGAAATGAGCTGGTCTGGATAACAAAAACGAAAAGCTGTAAGTCCTGGTATGTTATGAGATGTGTCTGTCTGATCTGTCTCACACAGAGCTGGTGTGTAAACTGGTCTTTTTGCTGCACTGACTTAAAAAAAATCCTCCAAATACAGTACGTGAGCATAGAATGAAAATAAAAATTCACATTTTGCACTTGAAACTGACATCAGCGGTGAGCAGGGGGGACATCTGGGAATTGGAAAGGTTCATAAATAAAATCAGGGAGTGAGTCTTTATAACATTTACTGGAGATGAATAAGAATGTATTTTCCACTGCACACACAGCTCCGGTGTCTTCTCCTTTGCTGCTGCTTACTATGCATTCATCCTGGCAACTGTTAACATCCCCTGCAGGCACTGAGAGAAAGGTTCAGATGTGACTGTAACAAAGCTGGAGGACTCTGTCTGGGGGAAAGTAGTTCTGGGAGTCATTACAGCCTCTTCTTGTCTTGTCTGGTATGATCACTGCTAAAATGTTTTCCAGGACTACATAATAAAATTCTTTGTAGACTCACAGTATGTAGCTATACTGAATCCTTTATGAATGAAGAGAATTGAAGCAGGAAAAAAACAGAACAGAGACTAGAAAAATGGCAGCATTGGCTGTACTGTTCAAGTGTATTAAACAACCTATTTTTTATGTTGTTTACAAGCCACCTCTTGTGGCGGCGGTGGACTCAGGCTGTCTGTGGGGCAGGGGTGGAAAAAAGCAAAGAGGGCACTAGCATTGCACCAAAAGTCGGCATGCACTTTATCATGTTTTGTTTACTGGTAGGGCACTCTATAGAGCATTTTATCACATTTTATCCACTAGAAGGGCACTTTATCATTTGTCTTGGGCACTGGGCCACTCTAGGGGGCACTTCATGACATTTTGTCCAGTGGAAGGGCACTTTAGAGGGCACTTTATCATTTGTCTCAGACATTAGGCCACTATAAAGGGCACTTCATGATGTTTTGTCCACTCTAAGGGCACTCTAGAGGCTACTTTATCGTGTTTTATCAACTGGAGGGGCACTTTATCATGTTTGTTTTTTCTACTGGAGGTGCACTGTAGAAGGCACTTTATCATTTATCTTGGACAATGGGCCACTCTCGGGCACTTTATGATGTTATGTCCATGGTAAGGGCACTTCATGATGTTTTGCCCACCAGAAGAGCACTTTAGATAGCAACTTATCACATTTTATCTACTGGAAGGGCACTCTAGAGGGCACTTTATCATGACCAGTGTCTTGTGGTAATGTGAATTAAAACTGACTCTTTGAACCACAGATGGAGTCAGTGTCATATTGTAGACTCTCAGGGCGGAGATGGAGGTAATGTCTCTTTGACACTGAAGACCCATTATCCAGTTTTTACCAGTACATGTTAACCCAACCAAACATTAACCATAGCGCTGTCACAACACTAACACAACTATCACATCCTGGTGATAGGGCACAAGATCAGAACACATGCATAACAATATTTCTTGCCACCAACAGTTGTTCAGTAGAACACTGTGAAACCATCAGCAGGACTGTATCACGTCACTTGACACGTGTTGAAGGGCAGCCAGTCCACACCAGAATTTCAACCGTATGGTCGTCTGTCCAAGTGTCTTAATACTAAACATATTTATATTTATAGTTATGTGGCGACCTCTAGTGGGTGTAGTTATTAATGCATATCTTGAGGGAGCAGTGTTGTGATCAAGAAAATCTGCAGACTTTGCTGTGAGCAGTTTCATGAAGGAACTTCTGCAAAATACAACCAAATATGTGATCATCTTCAGCACTCAGCCTGCATCCTCGTGCCTACGACTGAATCACAGTCGTGCTGATATCCACTGCAACAACTCCCTCTTGTGTGGAATTGCTTTAGTATGAGTCATGCCCCCAAAACTCATAATCCTTTATCAGATCACCTCATCTGATTGACACCCACATCATTCAAACTCCACTGTTTAATTTGTACCATAGGCTTTCAGCAATCTAAAGCCAGAACAGAGATAACCCTGATGACCTCATTGGGGTTATTTTCTTAAAAAAGAGAAAGAAAAAAGAAAGAGGTTATTCACTTGGTTTCCCAGACAGGATAGTACTCCTCATGATGAGTAAATTGATCCTCTCTACTGATAAATGATGCCTTTAAAGAGACAGTTCACCCCAAAATCAAAAATACACATTTTTCTAGATCTAGATTTTTGGATACTACCTTTTTTCTAGTGTTATGGCCATTTCCTTCTTAAAAGTGCTCTGAATAAGATCTGTGGATCACTTTGAGTAACTGGGTCATGATTTTTTGAAAGAGAGGCTGGTTTCAAATATATTATTTGGCACTTTGAGCACCGCATGCTGAGTGGAATTTAGTCCCATTATATTGAAGATAGAAGTAAGACATCTCTACGGCTGATATCTTCATAATTATGCAACTCTCATTAAAAAAAGTCTAGATGGATAAATTGCACCACAGGCCAGGAGAAAACATGTACTTTTGATTTGGGGGTGAACTGTCCCTTTAATTATACAGAACTGAAATGTCTGTGACAGAAGTATCAACAAGTTAAACTAGATTTGTCACTTTTTCTATTAGAAATCCTGCCAAAATGATTTTAAAAAGTGTGGGCAGCACAAAAGATCATTATTAAGTATAACTAACTACAGTGATTATAAAAGTTAAATACTTTTTTCTTCTTTTAGAATTTTCCTGTTTTAACGAGTGAGCGGGACTTTGGAAGCACTTTTCTAACCAAAGAGCCTTGAGACTTTTCTGTCTCAAGCCACACGGCTGATTGAATGCTTTAGAGGAAACTCCAGCTGATGAATATTTTACAGCAGTGAACATAGATCTGCTGCATATTCTCTAACGGTCTCCATTAGCGGGTGGAAACTAGCTCTGATCGCTGCAGCTTATTGGGCATCAGCAGGCCGCGCTGTGGATGCAACGTGACGAGCTATGAAGTGTGCTGCCTGCTGGGTGATTGATACACGTTATCAAGGCTAGATAGAAGGAAATTGCTGTTGTCCATCTCATTTGCACTCATTGATCCATCTGAGGGCTGGAGGGAGGCAGAGACGGAGAGACAGAGAAGCAGAGAGGGATGGCTGGTGTTGCCATGTTGGATGCAGGTGGAAGTCAGCAGCAGTCCAGACCTTTCATTACCCACACCCAGCTCCAGCTCTACTACAGTGTGGAGGGTCTTCACTATAGATGGTGCAACACAGGGGTTTGGCAGCACTTGACTCAAATGCAGTAAAAGAACATTGTAAGGATGGATGATAATTCAGTATGAGCATTTATTGTCTCTACATGTAATCAAAGAGAACTCTCTCCAGGTTACTGGTGTCTCTTTACACACAGACTAGAAGTCACATTTTAGAATCCACATCTAGCTGGTAAGGAATAGCTTGTGCTCTGATTCCAAACATCACAGAAAATCTAAGTGAGAATAAAATGTTTTGTTACGCATAAAAATTCCTCTAACCATGTTAGAGTTTTACCAACTACTGAACTTTTCTTGAGATATTTTACTTTTCCCCTTTAGATAAACTTAATGCTTTCAATTTTACAAACTCAAAACATTGTATTTAAAAAATATTGAGTATTGAGTAAAGTAAATGTTAAAATTTTAATACAGTGAATTAAAAATTTTAGATTTTTCAGGCACAAAAAAGACACATCAGGTTTGCAGCTTTTTGATTGTTTTTTAGTTTTTAAAAATCAAAGATTCAAGTTTATCTAAAGACGAAAAGTAAATGATCTCAATTAAAGATTATATGTCAGCACAACAAAAAATTAAGAGTTTGAGTTAGGCTCAAAACTCTATAGCAGAGCCTGCCTTTAAGTCGTCTCAACTTTTTTTTTTTTTTTTACAGTGTAGTGAAGACTTTTAAGGCCATGTTATGGCCAAAAACATGTTTTGTTTCTAAGTGACCTTTGACATGTGACATGACCCCCAAAATCTAATCTGTACATCCTTGAGTCTAAATGGACATCTGTGCCAATTTTGGAGTAATTCCCTAGAGGCGTACTTGAGATATCTTGTTTACAAAAATGGGATATATGTATGTGCGTACAGCTACAGCTGCACCAGCATGCACTCATAAAAACTGAAACAATTTGCGGACAGCACAAAGTTTGGTTAGATTTAGGCACAAAAACTACTTGGTTAGGTTTAGGAAAAGTTTGTGGTTTGGAGGGAAATAACTACATCATGCATTATGTCACGTGATGTAAGTGACATCTACAGTGACATTTTAAGTTACTCAAAACTTAAAATAACTCTACATTTGCTTTTTGTTCTACACAGTCCATCCATCCGATTTCCTCCAAACCTTCTCACTGCTTACAGTACTCCTGTCATGCTTATTACGTCCACTAGGGGGCGTTGTCTAACAATTACAAGGCAATCTGTCAGAATAAGCTGCTTGCATTTGCATTCAACATGCACATTTTTCTGCTGATTGATGGGCTGAAAATGTAACAGTGTAATGGAAAGAGACCTAGTGAATAAATGATGACGTACATGAAACATGTGACTTAAACATCACCCAAGCTTCCACTGAAGAGCTGAATACATCCTGAGCTGTGTGGAACGATGAGGAAACTGTAACCTTCCTCACATTAATACACTGAACAAACTCAAATGTCATAATTTCATCACGTTTTCCTCATAGTTTTCCAATAGAGAGCTGCAGTGACATGTATTTTTGTAGCCTTGAAGTTAGCATCGCTCTGGTTCCCTCCACAAAACGTCAGCAGGATTTTTCCATTGTATTTAGGACTGGAAGAAAAGAAAATAAGCTCTGTGATGAACAAAAGTTTATGATACTGACAGGTTTTCAGCAAAACAATCTTCACAAATGAACACCACAGACACCCAGTGTGGTCCAACGAAAGGGACGTGACTTCGCGTTTCGATTGTGTCGTTAGCGGCGCCGTAGCTGAACAGCCAGAGGAAAAGAGCACCGTACACAGAAACACAAGCTTCATTGTCCACACTGTTGGATTAAAGTGACCTGAAACAGCACAGAAACGCTGCAGCGATGACGGATGAACGATGAGGGCAAAATCAATAAAGAAAAAAGTTCAGGGATCAGCACTTTAAAAATTAATTATCATTTTCTACTGTTTGTGTTGCAAGAGACTGTGTATTGTATTAAAACACAGTGGAAGTTTTTAAAGTTTGCATGCTGACAAAATGAAATATGCTGTGATTTTGGCACCTGATGACTGTGTCTTCCATAATTGAAAAGTGGGACCATGTTTTTTTTAAACATTCACGCTCAGCAAAGATAATGAAACGAGCGTTGGCCTAATGGCAGCAGCAGCAGTGGAAGAGAGTTTGTGTACGATGCCCCAAAGTGTCTCTAAGCAAGGCATGGAGTGCCAGCAGGGAGCTGGTGTCATTACACACAGCCTTACATGGGGTGTTAAGCTCTCCACAGCCGCGGCTCCTCATTTGTCCAGGAGGAGACTGGGAGCCACAAAGACTCAAACCTCTGTCTCCTCGTCCTCGCCCCACCTCATCTTTCTCCACCCGCGCAATCTCCCTAAAGCTCCCCTGCAACACTGGAGCCAATATTTTGTGACAGAATCTCTCAGACTATTAGGCACCCAGAGGCACCTCTGGGAGTCATCTCTCTCTCTCTCACTGTCTCCCTCTCAATCTCTCTCTCTCTCTCTCTCTCTCCTGGCAACACAGCTGTTATCTCTGCAGATCAACACTCACACATACATACGCACACAGGCAGTCCCTCATCACATCCACCATTCAGACCCCCCCAAACACACACAAACGCAGAATCATTCACCCATGCACATTCACCCCTATCTAAACACACACACACACACACAAAGACACACACACAAAGACACAGCGCCTTCGGCAACAGTAAACTCGTCTTTGCTTTATTCTGCAATTCTTCACTGCAGCAGCTACAACAGAAGAATCAGAGTGATGAATATGTTAAAGACACACAGAGACACGTGCAGGGGGAAAGAAAGCAAAAATGAAAAGATATTAGGTGTGAAAGGCAGTGATACGCACAATTGTGTGTATTCACATCAGAATTTGTGAACCGAGACTAATGAGAACACAAGCTGGTGATGAGCACTGATGGAGGAAGTATCAAGAGACGGGTTCACCCAAATTACAAAAACAAACTATCAGAGGTCACTGAGTAGAGTGCAGATCCCCTCCAGGCGACAGATGGTGAAGGACCTACTGCAATGGCACCACAACTACCAGACACAACCAGCAGAGATTTCTAAAATTCCACCAACATTACCATGACCTCCACAAACGTTGTCCTGAGCTGAAACAGGATTTCAAACTGAAGCAGTTGTTGATCACTTGTGGCCTCTAGTGGTGGTTAAGAAGAGTGAGAAGTCAGTGTCAATGGTGAATAAAACAGAGCATTGAAACAATAAATTTGCCTCACAGTTGTTTGTCTCACATCACTACACATATGATTCTGTGAATAATTTCAATAAGAAACATGTGTTTACTTAAGCTGAAGCTGGACTTTATGAGTACATGGAGTGACTTGAACCTTTTGGATATGCTTCATCACCTCATAATTTTATCCTGTAGAATTTTGTGAATTTGTCAAATGTGCATAAAATGTGTTTTGTTAGGTCACTGAGACCTTGGTCTTTGACTACTAAAATCTAATCAGTTCATCTTTGAGTCCAAGTGAACATTTGTGTCAAACATAAAAGAATAAAGGCCATTAAAAAAAGGGTTTTCAATAATTTTTAATCACAGAGGTCCTTCAGCACACAGTCATGAATGTGTATAAAAAAATTAGACAGATCAATCCTGAGATTAGCTGTGGACAAGAAGACATCACACACATGCACACACTCACACACACAGAAGCAATTGCATGGTCCCGTCCTGGCTTAGACTGATAACAATCAAGCAACAACAACATATTTCTCACTTCTCTGGGGCGATTGTATGAATATCTGGCCATCACCGGTTGTTCATTTTGGGGCACAATGTTTGTAATTTTACTCTGTTAATTTGAGTGAGAGCTGCTGCTCAATGACACACTCTCATTCAATTCAGAACACACCCACTGAGCCACAGAACGACTGAGAGGAAAACAGCCTAGCAGAATATTTTCACATTTAACTGTGTTCTCGACTTTTCAGCTTTTTATTTGACATTTCAGCTTCATTCTCAATGTTTCAACTTCATGCTCGATATTTCAACTTTATTCTTGACATTTTAATTTTATTCTCAACTTTTCATTCAGTTCTTGACATTTTGACTTCATTTGTGACATTTTGACTTCATTCTCGACATTCTGTCTTTATTTGTGACATTTCAACATTTTACTCAGCATTTCGACTTCATTTGTGGCATTTCAACATCATTCTCGACATTTCAACTTCAACTTCCATAACTTCAATTTTTTATTCTCAACTTTTCATTCAGTTCTTGACATTTTGACTTTATTCTGACAATTTGACCCTATTTTTGATTTTATTCAACTTCAACTACCCTTCCATAACTGAATAGTCTCAATAAACTTGTAATGTTTTTGGTGAGGTTGACAAAACAACCTCACGTCACGGTCCACTTACTAACTGTTCTGGAGTCTTCCATCATCATATCATAGTCATCAGTTTGTTTGGTTGTCATGGATTTTTTTTTTTTTTTTTGGTCTGATCTTTTAACCTTTGCAAAGTGTCTTTGCGAAGCACTCCATAAATAAAAATGAAAATGTAAAGCCAATTTGTGGTTGTATGTAGAGGAACTTTTATTCAGTCGGACTCACTCTTCTGTTTCATCTTGCTGTCTTGTTTCAAAACTTCTTCTTCTTGTATACTCAGATGTTACATTATATGCACATTGGACCTGCATGATGGAGCCACAGACAGGTTTACGGGAGATTTGTGTTGCATCTTCTAAGTGTTGGTCACAGTCAGAGCACTGCTGTGTGATCCAGACTGCAGCAGAGGAATAGAGCTCTTCTAAATGATGTGGTTATGGGGTGAAATCCCATTATCCTGCTACTGGGAGATGTGGAAATGCACAGAGGTGTTGATTTGCTGTCAAAGGTGAGCGTTAAGGCTGCACAATTTTCACCTTTGTCTACACTCACCTGAGGGAGTGTGGACGACTAAATTTATTTGGTGGCTCTATTGGAAGATGATGAGTCGAATACCAAGCAGAATGTTTTTCAAATAAAAGCAGCTTCTGCTACACTGGCTGTCATCACAGCTTTAGATACATACATGAGGAAGATAATACATTTACTCATTCATTCAAGCAATTTGGTCAAATTCTATGTAAATGTACTGGATTCATAAATATTTTTCAATCAGAAATCATAAAAAAAACCATGTTAGCTTGTAAAACATTAAATTTGGCTTGTGACCCCTTAGTAAAGTTTATACTTGTTGACCCCTCATCACAGGCTGTGACCGTACTAAGAGTGATTTTTCCTTCTCCGACTGTTTTTCTTTGATTTTTAAACATTGGAAGATGTAAAAGTAATGAGAATCACAAAAGAAAATGGCAAAATCACAGAACATTTTTTAAAATCTACATTATTTTGTGCAACACAAGTATCTGATCAGGTACGTTTTTCCTCCCAACCCCAGGTGTGAAACCACTTGGTGAACCTCACCAACAGAAGTCAAAATAAGCTCCACTCAACATTTTACAAGGTTAAAAATATTTTTATATTTAATACATTTTATTAAGGACACATCTGATGCCATTCTATAATTTTCTTATTGCTAGCAAATTAAAGTAGAAAAGTGCAGATATCCACCCGGTAACTGATGGTGAAGCACCTACTGCAATGCCACCACAACAGCCACATGCAACCACCTAAGTATAAATATTAAGTGAAGTATTTTTGTATAGTATAGTCTCAGTTTTCTGTAAGATACATAAAATAGAGTAATGGTTTTTGTAACCGAGCATCCTGGGTTCATCTAACTGTGTGAACTTGGTAAGGAAACATTAAACAGGATGATAAAGCCAAACTTCTCATTTAAACATTATTATTTATTTAGAACATCTTATTATTTCTGTCGAAGACTACAGTCAGTCAGGCAGCTTTACAACAATATAATAGCTACAGAAATCTACAATTTTGGAGAAACTCAAAAAAGCTGAGATTATAAAATAATTGACACTTCATGTGGCCTGTTTGTAGGTTGGAATCTGCATGTCCCATTGGAAGTTTTAACTGAATTTAATTCCAACAATTAACAACCATTATGTTCAATTTCTCACGTTTATAACAAACCAAATTTCATGAAAATCAGTTTAGAAATAAACGAAGTTACAGTTGACTTTGTAGTGAAGTCTGCATCTTTTCATTTGATTACAAGCAGACCTTGAACACTTCAGTATGCCGACCATGCAGACACATAGCAAAGATGGTGGCAGAGCTAACAAAACAGGAATTTATTCATCTAGTATGGTGCCTAAGTTTAGTGGGTCATAGCATACCAGATATAAATCAACTGCAGATGATCAGGTTTAGACCAAACTTTTTTTATGGATGTCAGATCTTGAGCCTTGAGACAAAAACCAAAATGTGGCCTGCAACAGACTAGGTAAGAACTGTTTTTAGCTAGCAGTTGTTGATGACTTGCTGCTCCTACTGCCTGGTTAAAAGGAGTAAGGAGTCAGCATTTGGTATAAAACAAAGCAGTCAATAAAATATATATTTTCAAGGTAAAAATTATGAAGCATTGGAGCCATGAGAGGTCCTTCAGCATAGTCATGAATGTGTGAAAAAATATGAGGCTGATGGGTCCAGTATTATGCAAATGTAGCTGTGGACAGTAGATCTGGTTGCTCATGCACACACTCAGTGCAGCATGATCTCCCTAAGTGTTAAACCTGGTAGAAATAATAATTAGAAGACCCAAACCAACAATGTGTTAGTCCGTCATTTGATACTTCCTCACTTCTATACCCCGTCTGTGGCTCTCAGCTCCAAGCCCACTGGTTCATACTGAAGATGCGAGTCTTTAAAAAATTTCTCAAGTAGATTCATTTCATCAGAAAGGGTCATTAATTTCTTAAAACAGCTGAAACATAGTTTTTATGAAACATCTCTCAAATTTGGAGGAAAATGATCAAATTCCAAGCGTAATCAATTCCAAATACACTTGTGCTAATATTGATCAGAATATCTGTTTTCGTTCTTTTAGTTTTAAGTTATCAGTGTCCTTGATAACAAAAGGAAAATTAGAACACTGAAAACCTTCTTTTCATTTCTTCCACTGAGCTGATATGACTAGCAGCTTGTTGTGAGCAAAGTAACAAAGCACAGCACAGTGAACATAGCTCACAGTAATAAAAAACACACTCAGACACACACACAAATCAGTGTCAGTGACCTCCAATCATGTCTTCACACCTTCAGGGAAGGGAACTTCATAAACTAATGGATGAATTGCCTCGCTTATTTTTTTTTTCCCCCTCCTCATCTCCCTTTTTGGCTCGCCTCTTCAGAATGAAGTTGCCCGGAGCTGAGCACAGCTTGCATTTATCAGACAGCGTTTTCTCTTCGTTAGGGCTCTGTATATAAGGCTGTTGATTTATTCGGGTGAATACGTGCTGCATGTCGCAGGCAGAAAATTACTGTATGGCTTATTAATCTTCGGTTGTTACGAGATGATGGCTGGATAGTTTGAGGTCATTTCTAAAGCAGGAAACTAAACATGTTGTTACATTTTTTTGTGTTATTATGTCCAGAAAACCGTATTTTCTCACAGACTGTAGGACTCACTAACAGACAAAATTTAAGCTGGAGATTTGCAGTGCAATACTCTCAGAGAGGTGGGTTAAAGTAAACCAAGCTCCGTTCAGAGGGGATTACTGAAGATTAATTATTTGTAATTACTATTTCCTAATTTGAATCCAGTCGGCTGATCATGTCAGTGATTCTCCTTCTCAACCACGGTTTTAATTCCAGCCCAAAATGCCGCCTGTTATTCAGAGGTGGTCTGATAACTGTGCCGCCGCTCCACACAAGCTCCTCTGGGTTTCAACTCATTTTCACATGCTTTACTCACCAATTGTGCCACTTCCCCAGTGGCAGTCGGTACACTGTTTAATTTCTGTCTGCGAAAGTGAAGACAGTTGACATGGAAGCATTTAAAGAATAATTATGGGTATTTTCAACCTTTCTTGATTTTGTCACTGTGACAATTGATTGTGGTGACTAATATTGTCACTTCATTGTGTGGCTTTTTGTTTCCGCTCTTTGACTGCTACTCTCTATCACCCACTTAAGGGCCAAAACAAGCCACAACAATTGCTTTAAAACATCTTTTGTCAACACTAATGCTTATATGTCAGTTAAACATGTTGTTGAGTCAACTGTGATTAATGATTTGGGTTGAGAGTTTTGCTCAGACTAGATATCAGCCTGATAATGGCCCAACCCAATAGAAGGGGGCCATCTGGAAAAGAAAATATAAATCAGCGTGGGGTCTGACAGTTGCTTGTTTTAGATAGTGTAGTTTGTCATATTGGAAGATAACCCACACAGCATCTGTGACACATCAGGAAGTCCCAGAAGAAGACCAGCTAGTCCCAAATTTTGGCTGTCTCTGGTAAACTCTCCTACAAACAGACCTGGTTTCAGAACAAAATGACTGGGGGCGCAATTAGTGGGGGTGCACCAGTATCTTTACCTTATAAGGTAGCTGGATTTGCAAGATCACAAGATCACGCAAGAATCCATCTTGCCAGAAGTCAAGTTATCCATTTAACAGAAGTGGTGCAGCCAATGAGCATCCCTAGGAGGGCATGAAGCGTCCATGGAAGCAACTTGTCCTGAACAAGCAATGGCGGCTCCTGAAGAGGTTAGCGTAGATACTGTAATAGCCTCAGTTATATCAGAAGAGAGTATTTCTTCATTGAAAGAAGAGCATAGAATGACACTTCTTCTTGAAAGTGGCTTTGGTAAACGTTTTATCTGATCGGTTGAAGTTAGCCCATCACCTGCCAAGCATTTTTTGAAAGTGCCTGTCCTTTTCCAAACAACTTCTAAGCACGACATCCCAGATTGTGTCAGTGTAACAAACCATCTGGTGTGTCAAGTTACTATTGTCTATAATGCGGTTGAAAAAAAGAGTAAGTGTTACAGGTCTGACCGGTCCTTGACAAACAGATCATGCTGGAACATATTTGGAAAAAGACCAGGGTTCATGTCCTGTGTAAAAACAAAACAAGTCAATGCTGACTTCTTTTTACGTAATGTTTTGTAATGTAAGCTTTGTATGTTTTGTTATGTACGTGAACTTAACTGAAACTAAGAACTAAGTAGTTTTGTTGCCTTTATCTTTAACATTTGACCAGACGTTCCATTATTATTGCTAGCACTTGCAAAATAGACGCTAGAGAGGTACCTAAAGTGTCACATACACCTTTTCCATACACATGTACTGGCTTGGCTCGGTTTGACTCAATGCATAGCCCAGCATAGCAGGGATTTGCATCTCCATTACAACAGCTTGACTTGCCTTTGCTCAAGTCAAGCTGTTGTTGTAAAACAGTGGATAAACCCTTAATTTCCTATAAATTCTTAACAATAAAAGTCTCCCTTATTTTGTTATTTAAACAATTATTATATGGCAGCAAAATCAGGAAATGTTGGATTTTCAGCAGTGACTTAATACAAGTCCTGTCAAACAGTGATGC